>SMMW01000017.1:932500-1610000 GCA_004794655.1 Marisa cornuarietis
TGGTGACGAAGCTGTTAGCAGACACACTAGACACTTTCTTCATCCGCCATTTGGGCATCTGGATATAAAGAATGTCAGCTGCTGTCCCAGCGATCATCAGAAACAAGATGCAGCTACAAACCACACTGCACATAAAAAGACAAAAAATGATTGATATTTCCTCAAGGTGCCCATACTACCATGAGATATAGTACTAGTGTATCTTTAAAAAAAAACAAGAATAGTAATCAATAATAAAAAAGTTTAAATAACTTGTCCTTTATGTATTAAATTGAATATCTTAAACAATACATGAATCCACTTTTTGATGATTTTTTTCCCCTCTTTTTTAATTCTTCCTTTATCATACATGAATGATGAAGGCCCAAGGTGACTTATTTTATGAAAACTTTGAGGTCGAATTTGACAGGAACTGTAGCTTTAAAGATTAATGCAGTCAATTTTTGAGCAAAGGTTTATCAGTCTGAGGCTCAAATGGGTCTGTGACTGGAAAGCTCCCTTTACAATCCCAGAAATAATGGATTTATCAAGAAAAATAATGACAGCTGGGCTCTTTCGTCCACAAACCTTGTCCTACACACAGGAAATCACTTATACTAATCTGCTCCAATGGTCACTACGGTATAGGAAACATTACCATTTTTTTCATCACCGGCATAAAAAATTCTTAAAAACACTGTTTCAATGACCAGAAAGATAACAATAAGAAGTATCTTACATGGCAACAATGGTTCTTGTTTCCAGAGGTTTCCAGTGTGGGTCTTGGCATGATGCACTTGGTGCAGAAGGAAGGGAAATATTCAAAGCAACAACAACTGTAATGAAGAGGATAAAGATGCCAGTGTTGAGCCCCCAAATCAAAGCTGTCAGATAATTTGTTTTCGCAATTGTCTGTGTTTTTTTTTGTGGAGTGCTTTGAGCCTATCTTTGATGGTGCGCAAAGTGCTCTTTCAATCAACTGTATTTGTATTTGCCTGTGCATTGTGTCTGCATGTTTCTGTGTATATGTGTTCTTGAATGAGATGCCTGCCGTGAAATGGTGCTCACATGGCTTTAGGTATGTAAAGCACTTTTGAGTCTGACTGATGCGGGAGAAACGTGCTATATAAATGTTATTATCATTATTATAAATTGAGAAAAATTCTAATCCAAAAGATAATTTAGCACTTTTATACCTGTAACAACCCAAATGTAGACAAAACATTGTGGGAGCCAGGATTTTATTACTAACCTTCACTTAGCATGAGTGCTACGTCATCACTTGAACAAGAATCTGGCATACATAAGCCAATGGAGAGACCTGTTGCAACCAGTGCGTTGTCCTAGCACCAAAATAATAATAAGTATAATTTTTTTATATATACAAATATATATTTATATATATTTCAAAGGTTAACCTTTTTGAAAGAAAAAGAAAAAGCTTATAATTCTGATATCAGCATCAACAGAAGTCAAAACAATCTGGAATTTGACACCATGAATATTCTTACTGACACATGATTTTATCAAACTTTATCAAACTTTATCAAACAGGTTTGGGCAAAAATCTCCTTAAAAATTAAATTGTCATCACTCACTAAGGACAGCGCTACAGAAGCCGTGCAGTATTGTCCAGAAAAAAGAGGGACAGTGTCACGGGAGGCATTTGTAAAGGCCCGAATTTTTAAGCACTGTTCATAAGCACCTGGCCAGATAAAATTGCCTTCGGTGAAACCTGGGAGTGGTTTTCCCATGGCATCAATCACTGAAAGAGAGAAAGACGATCATGGTTCTGACAGTTCTCATTCCGTAGTGAAGAACATGATTAAACGCATGGCAACAGTACATTGAGCACACTCTTCTTCCCACCTCTCTCTTTTGCATATCTCACTTTTTTTTAGTCTGTTGATGTCTTCTTTTCTTCTTATTGTGGTGTTTCTTTGTAGCCCTTATCATTTAAAATTAATAATGTATCTTTATAGAGACAAAATCTCCATTACTTATCCCTCTCATTAATGCATGCATCTGCAAATTAATAATGTATCTTTATAGAGACAAAATCTCCATTACTTATCCCTCTCATTAATGCATGCATCTGCACACATATACAGACACATCCACAAATATATACAGCCATTCTTCCAATCAAGCAAACATCTGATGGGTATCATATATGTAAGTTCCCTTAACTTTAAGATCCTCAGCCAACGACAGCACTTTGTACCAATGTTTCTGACTTACTCTGAGTAGCCCAGGTCTGACCGGCTGTCACTCCATAAATAATCTCCATGGTATGATTCAAGCAAAGTTCAAAATTTTCACTTGCATCTACATTTGCTGCCAAGAGATTTCTTTGCTGTGATCTGACAGACTGTAAAAGAGCCTGCTGAGCTACACCTGCTGGCAGCATTTGGAGAACCCTGATTATTTCAAGGACTTGGGCAGCTTGGGAACTTGCTCCCTGGTTGGACTGATACTGCAAGGCTGTGTTTGCAAGAATGGCAAATCTGTCTAGGTAAGGGCGGTTGAGCTGTCCAGCAGCTGGTGAAGAGCTGCAAAGTAGGCTGATGAGTATAACGACCAGTGATGGCCTTATTGTCTCCACCATTTTTGTCGTGCTTGATGGCAATGGAAAACCTGAGGAGAACAAACGTTTGATTTGTATCACTATTTGTCGAACAGATTTTTCTAGTGTAGTTGTGTACATATATTAGTTTCTGTTATCTTGTAAACAACCTGGACTAAATACTTCGTGGACAATCTTGGTAAGAAGTCATTTACCTAGTCATTATATATGATTTAGAAAAGGGAAACGTAAAAGTTTGTTTTTTGTATTTGAACACAGCATTAATGAGAGGGATGGCATGATATATATATATATAACGATATATATCTGTGACGATTCAAGCGAGAGATAAGTCACAAATGATGTCTTCATGCTTTGAAAGAGATTGATTGGTAAAGGTCTTTCACTGCAGAATGTAACATAATTTTTGCGACGAAAAAGTTTATAAAGTGGGAGTTCAGGCATGGGCATGTGGTCCATCCCCCGCGATATTCACTGTGCGATGCGGCGGGCGGGTCCACGTCCCATCCTCCGTTTATCTCCGGTTTCTCTTTGGAACATTTAATAATAATAATAATAATAATAATAATAAATGCAGATTTATTTACGCTGAAGAAATCAGTATTCGAAGCAGGCTCCACAATAATAAATAACCCTGAATGGTTAATGAAATAATGGAATAGGACCTCGGTTCTATTTTTCTGGTTTTCGGAAGATAAGAACATGAGGTAATGATTAAGGACAAACAGGGGCATCCGTATTGTGGTGTTAGAGGTGAAGTTCTTGGATCATAAACATGAACAACTGTGAAAGCATTTGCCAAGCATGTCTTCATTAGTCAAGAACTAAGGTGAGAGTTTCGAAGACGATCAGATACCATCCTAATTCTGACCATAAACGATGTCATAGGTGTTGCTTCATTGACTCGCTCGGTAGCTTTTGGGAAACCAACATTTTTCGGATTGCGGGGAGAGTATGATTGCAAAGATGAATTGAGGGAAGGACACCGACAGGGGTGGATCCTGCGGCTAAATGCCTCAACGTGAGAAAATTCACATGGTCCGGACACTGTAAAAGATTGACAGATCGAGAGTTATATAGCGGATGGAGAGCACCACAGACAAAAGTCATGGTGAACACCATCGGGCTGGGAAAAAAGGATGTCAACATGAGCGGTGTACAGCTGGAAGAGGTACAGAGCTTCAGGTACCAAAGCCATCACCTGCGTGGCGGACATTCGTCTCAGGATCGCAGCTGCAGCAGCAACGATGGCAAGATTGAGCAGAACACAGGACAGCAGAAGGAATGGGCATGTACAAGGAATCAACACAAAACATGTGAATTCGTATGCAAAGTAATCGCCGTCCTTGAGAGGCCCTATAGGAACCATCGCTAGCCTCAAACGACAGCTGGCTTGGTTCCGCTATAACACCAGATATCACACACTACCGACGACGGTCCTCAAAGGGTTCGAGGAGGGAGGACGACGTCGAGGCAAACAGAGAAAGAAGTCGCTGGCGAACGCCGCCCAGTGAACGATCACTCAACGGGTACACACGATAAACACCGTTGGCTACTACATCTCATGGAGTTCTCCCCCACCTTCCCCGACAGGTATTGACAGGTCGGCCCTACGTACAGGTAAACTTGCTCCAGATATGGCCGGTGCCAGTAAAGGTTATGATGATGATGATGATGATGATGATGATGATGATGATGATGATGATGATGATGATGTGTCAGCCTTCATTATCATGTCGGGTTGAGGACAGAATGTTCAACAACATAACAGGAAACATATCCCCAGAAATTAACATAACTTTCAATAGGAAGGATGCTGGAGAAAAGTATTTTTGTCTTCAGACAGTAAATTTTTATATCTGAAACATTAACTAAAGCTGGCATATGATATTTCATAGAGCTAGATATACATACATTATTAAAAAAAAACACAGGTCTGCTGTGTGCTCTAGAATTTGTTTTTAGCAAACAAAAAATAATAGATCATAAACTTAAAATACACCTGTCTATTACAATTTCTCTACAGATATTAATATTAATATAACTACTAACTTTATAATTCCACTGGGGATAAATATGTTTTAATCAATGTGTATGCTATGAATGGTGTTTTAAATAGAACACCAGATTGAAGTACATCTATTATAAAGTCTGTAGATAATTGATGTAAATATACCGTTACTAACCTTCTAATTTTGGTGAGAGGAAAATATATTTCAACCACTTTGTCACAGGAGTAGCTGCTCAAAATGGTGCTTTAAGTAGAAAGGATAATAATCAACAGTCCTTGAGTACCTGCCGTACAGTTAAGTGTCAGCCTCTCATCTGCACAAGTTCCTGCCTGTTGTGTAAGTTATCTGATGGATAAGGTAACAAGCACGTGATGGTGACGACGGATATTCTGCTAATGATGACCTGCTGCATCACTTCTCTTTATCTATATATGTTGCCGCAGTTTGTCCTCATACGAGAGTATGAGTAATCAAAATAATGGAATGTTCAAAGAAGAAATGATACACTCAGGGAAAAAGTAGGAAGAGATATATAAACAAAACATCTTTGGTGTCATCCTAGAGTATGTAAAAAGTTTCTTTGACTCAGCTTAAACCTGAAGTTTTTCTGTACTTGACTAACCATTGACATTTTAAAATACCTTTCAAACCTGATTCAAAACAGTTTGTCTACTGGTTATGAAATCTTAATAAAAGGATGAGCCTGTTCTCTTTCTTTTCGTTTATGTGTGAAACGAGAAATATAAAGAGATTTTTATTATATGAATAATAATATGTTATCGCTCTTCACTCCTCTGTGTGTGAGTGTGTGCGCGTGCACACAAACTACACTGCGGAGCCATCCAACCAAGTATCCATGACACAGTTTTGATGTATACACGTGAAAGGTGATCAGTGCCAGATGTGTGACTGTTTACAATAGGCTACACGATAATATGAAATTTCTCCATTGATTCTAAAAGTGATTTAAGCCTCTTTCAGTCCATCCAAATAATTATGTTGTAAGTTATCTATAGCTTTACTTCGTTTAAAATACACAGATGTACAAACCTACAGATTCTTTAGAAGACCAAGGAAGAGAGAATATTACAGCACTCTTCTGACTTACTTGTAAGAGAAGGTTTATAAGACGAAACCATGAAACTGTGCATAGCAACTCACCTGGTCAATTGTTAGTAAACTTTCTTCAGTCTTGTTGTCTCCCACCAAAGCTTACAAACCACGACACATCAATGGTGACAGGTATCTATCTTCAAATTAAAAAAAAACTCACCGTACATGTGACACCTTCGAAACATTTACATTACCTAAACGGGTGGTGCAGTCTAAATATTTCCTGTGCATCACCAGGGTCTAACAGGAGGTCGACAACTCTGATAAGCCCGTGCACTTGAGGCTTTTACTTTGAGAGTCCAGGTACTCTTGTACTTATCGGGCAGGTCGTGACGTCATACAAAAGTCAGGTGAATCGGTTACCGGAACCTTTCAGTCGGTTGCACTTTGATTACAGGTCATGGTGGGCTCTGGGCGAAGTACACCAGTGCTCAGATATAAAAAGTGCAGTTTCAAACGGTGGTGAAACAACACTGCCAGGGGAGGGGGGGGGACGAACTTTACTGGCGTAAAGGTAAAGACGGGACCGAATGTACCCGCTGATACGTCGATATGGGTGCGAAGATAATACCCAGCACACACACACACACACACACACACACACACACACACACACACACACACACACACACACACACACACGCACACACACACGCAACAGTGACACGCCGACGCTTGGCACCTAGAGAGAGAGAAGCAAAGCGCAAGCCCTGTCATCATCAGTTTAAAATATTGTGGTCGTTGTATATACTTGTAAACTTGTAAATCAACGACGACTTAGCAATCATCATTACTAGATCAATAATTACCCTGGAATTTGGGGTGTAGTGGGTAGATGGCTAGAGGAAGAAACTTTGGTGTCCCTGGCAGCTGCTTCTTATGCATAGGATGGCTGGACTCACACCTAACTCTGACTGCTGGCTCCACCTGTCACACCCTGGCACCCTCCCTCAAGAGACAGATTAAACGCAGTGAGGTAGTTAGATGACACGACATCACTTGTTCAAAACACTTCTCTGATAAGTCAACGGCCAGGGCTGATGTGGCGAAAGATGAACCCAAGGGTCATCGTGTCCACGATTGAGGGAAAGTCACATTTTAGCTGTGGATTTCGGATTTCAGCCATTCCTGCGGGGAAGCGGATGGCCGAGTGGTTAGAGCGGTGGCGTCCGAACCGATAGCGAGCAGGTTCAATTCCCGATATGCGCAGCATACTTCCCCCAGTCGACCCAGCTGACGGGAATGGGTACCTGACTTCATAGAGGGTTGGGGAAGGTAAAGCAGTGAGGGAGAGGAGATTGGCACCACCCTCATGTAAAAGCTGGCCCCCAGAAAAGTGGGGTCTCTAACACCTCACTCCCCAACGACGTGTGCGTGTGTGTGTTAGAGGTAGAGAGAGAGACACTAGTAAACAAACTATGCAACAAATAACATTAGCAATTCAATATTCGACATTTTATGAAGCTAAAAATGACTTCTTCTAAGGTAGGTTTTGTCTGCAATAAAATTATCACCGCCAGCATACAATTCAAAGTTTCATTAAATCAAAGATAAATAAATGCTTTTTCTGTATAAATGCTTCTACTTATTTATACTTCCTAGTAAACAATAGTGTGGGAAAATACACACACTTTAGTAGGAGGAAAACGTTGAACAAATTTCCCGTAAAATCGTACCATTATGAGAGAGAGAGAGAGAGAGAGAGAGTAATGGTAGCGTTTCGTTGATTCAGATTTTGTATCACTAATATTTCAAAAACGGGAATGTTTAAAAAAAAAACTTTTAAAACATATCGTTAATTTTTCCTTCCTTCAAGAATGGAGTGTGAATGCCAAAATCATTTCACTGATGACGGATGGGCAAAAATATTTAAATACTCAAAAAGACATCGATCATTGAGGCTGAGTTTCAATCGGAAGAAAAAAAAAAGCAGCTTTGCATCAAGTAAGTTTTACAAAAGGAGGAAAGAAGGAAATTAACGATCATATTATGCGCATAGCTCCCCCACCACACTCCGTTTAAAGACAAAAGGTGAACAGCAGAAAATAATGGGTAAAAAATGTCACAGAGGCGAACTGAAATGCTAACGGTTGTAAAATAATTATCAGAAGCGTGATTAAAAATTACAGACAAAGAAAATTCTATGAGGACGAAGTAAAGAAGAGGAAAACCATTGAGACGGAATTTTCAGACCTATCGAGCTTGACAATAAATAGAACATAATAAATGGAGACAATAAATGGATCGTAGCAAATGAAGACCATTCTAGATCCGTGACTAAAAGAATAAAACACGAAAAAAATATGTTGAGCGAGATATATACAATACTACAAAGTAAATAAAAAATGAGAAATAACTTTGTTAGCAAATGACAGATCCCAGGAGAATATCATCTAAATACAATTTGCGGGAGACGGAAAGCCATTTAATGTTGTGAAATTATTGGACAAATCGTCACTACTCGTTATGTTCTTCATGAAACAATCGCTTCTAACCGTTATACAGAGAATCAAAGTTTCTTTTTGGCAAATTAATTTGCACATTAAGTACAGTTTCGATTCGTTACCTCGCCACCATCGAAATCTGAGCAAGAAAATCTGAGCAAGAAAAACTGAGCAAGAAAAACAATGTAAAATACTGTACAATCATTAGTTTACCACTGAAATCAAAGGCCTGCTTATCCGTAGTGATAAAACCATTTTTGTGACATGTGGGGTAGGTGATGATGATGATGATGATGTTGATGATGAGTGGGGAAAATATGACAGCGAACCATACCAGTGCACAGTAAAGAGCAACAGACAAATGTCTTTTGTTGTAGTTGGACAATCAAGTGCTTGCCACTGATTCTCTGTACAAAAGCGACATTTTGATGGAATGTCACGTGATTTTCTTTCACTCCGTAATGTCTTGATACACCAGAGAGTAGACTAGCAACAGCATTTCGTTTCTATACATCCGTGAGTTGAGCTCACTTTTGCTTCTCCTCTCACACAAGTAGTATGGGAGCCGCGGGCTCATCTGCTCTGTACATCTGCCTTGACAACCTGGTCGGAGTTCTCACGATGAAGAAGAACCTTCTCCAGCCCCATCATGGGCGCCTCGAAAGCCAGAGACGCAACTGCAGCCGCCATGTAGGACACAACCAGAATGGACAAGAAGAACATCACCTGCAAAAAAGACAAACTTTTAATCGCCATTCATTTCTCCCGATAAAGTCAGGACTTAAAGTTCGGTTATTCATTGAAAGAGCAATTTTTACAGCGGTTTACATTTTTTTAATTTCTTCTTCCATCTATCTTTGTTTCCACACAAGGAGAGCTAACAATCTTAGTGAAAACATGAAATATTTTTTCTTATCTGACAGATAGAATTTTACAGAAGAACAAGAAGAAACAGACAGTGGCTGTAGTGGTATTCCATGGCGGTTGGCGGGTGATGACAAGAAGATGATGACAACGGTACTAAGTTTGACAAAATAGAATGATCCTGAAATCAAGATTGTACTGACCACATTGATGTCATTCATGTAAAATGTAGTGTCAGAGTTTAGCAGACAAAGCTCCATCATCATGATGTGTAGCAAGTAGATGCAGTAGGTCAAACGACTAAGCGGTACAAATGCTGACCAGGAGAGGATGGTGTTGACAAAACCTGAAATAAAAATGTGTACTGCAGTTGTCAGTCTGAGTATCTGTAGGAGAGTTAACTGACGCAAAACGTGTTTCTCCTTAAAAACACATTTATGGGTACTGAAAAGAATATCAAACAGTAAACTGCATCAGCTCAGCATGCAAAACAATAGAATAAGTCAAACAATAACACAACAACAACAACAGAAGTTATACATTTTTTTTAATAGCTTAAAGATTATGAATATTTGAATGAATCTTTCAAGCAATAATTCGTTAATCATTCAGTCAACTGAAGCAGAGAACAAAACAGCACAAAAGTCAAAACAGAGCATCTATAAAGGATGATCAATCTAGGAAACCGCTAACAGCTATCAGCCTTTTGACCCTGTGACCCCTGGTTTTTACAACCACGTGACCAGCAATCTTGTGACCTGGGTTTCCCATGGAGATGAGTGGGTGAAAAGGGTGGCAACAGGGTATAGATTCTAGTTTTCAAGGAAATGGGGTAGCAATGAAATAGCGAAGCAGAAGGAAGAAGGATTCGGAGAGAGAGAGAGAGAGAGAGTTGTCGAGGTTGGAGTATCACCTCGCCGAGGGGTTTAGAGATGGTTTAGATTGATTATAGACGTTTTGCCTTTGCCGGCAAAGCCCGTTGATTGCGTTTATTATTGTGATGAGATTGGGCACGCAGGTCCATCTCTCCTGTTAAATGCAGAGACGTCGCTGATCGGCCCTGAGACGATTTGACTTTCCGGTCTTGGGACGAAACGGTCTTACCTGGGACAACATGGACATAGTTGGGATGGATTGACTTAGGCTGTGGGGCGATATGACTGGGGCGAAGTGACAGAACTTTCATCTTCAAGATAGTCAGGACGTCCTACCCACCTCCGTTTCCGGTGACGCAAGCGACCACCACCCAGCACACGCAGGCCCCCCACACGTGCCGCTGGACGGCGTTGTAGAAGGCGGAGGTTGCCAAGGTGACGGGGGACCCGCTGGACGCCTCGTAGAGGCCGTAGAGCACGGCCAGGGCGCAGGCAGTCGCCACTGCCCATGCGCACAGGTTGGTGACCTGTGACGTAACATCCACGTCAATAACACCGTTATATGGCTGCTCTCTCTACGTGATCGTAATTCAAATTACTTATCGCAATTCATAATTCAATTTTCTTTATGAGCAGGACTTTATGTTAAGTTACAATTCGTTTTTTTGAAAACTCGATTGAAATAGGTTGGAGACATTTGCAGCGTGGAATTTTGGAAAATGTACTGTGCTTGGTAATGCACGCATTAAAAGAAACGAAACCCCCCCCCCCCACAAATTTTACAACATGCAAAGCAACAGAAAATGTCTAAAAATTTCCCCACCTTGTTGATTTTCAGCTTACAATCACTGCGATATAAAAAGTAGCCGGCCAGCATTCCCACAACATATGGACCCATTCTGTTGTAGGGCTTGTTGTAGAAGTCCATATAGTCCATCATGCTGTGGAACAATTGAACGGACAGTGTATTTAAGTGTTTCACTGCGAACATGGATGTATATATAGGGATACTGGTGAAAACATTTTTTAATCAGTCATAAACACAATTCAGTAGAAGCCTGGTGGTTAGTACACTCGACTGTGCAGCAGACGCTGGTTAGTTCGAGACCCCCTCTGGCTTTCATCAAGTTGTGGAACAGTTGAATGGACAGTGTATTTAAGTGTTTCTTGGTGAAAATGAATGCATAGGGTAAAAGTGAAATTTTTTAAAATCAGTCATAATGACAGTTTAATAATAAAAAAACTCCGTAGCTTGGTCAGTGCATTCGAGTGTGAAGCAGAAGGTCGTCGGATCGAGACCGCTCCGGCCTGCTTCTGGCATCTTCTTACCAGAAAGTGATGGTCACCTGATCAAATCAGGGGAGGTGAAAGCTTCGGAAGGAGAGGATTGAACTATGGGACATGTTAAATTTTTCTGTTACTTCAAAATTCAATAGACTCATTTCTGCCATGTTTTTCATGTCCTACAAGGGTTTCGATACTCACTTTGTGGAGTTGCCATCCGTCCTCGCCACGATACCCGGGGGAAGACTGTCCCTCATTGTCAGGATGCCAGGTGTGATGGCTGACACCAACATGAACACAATCGCCGAGGCGATACCCAGCAGCGGGGAGCTGTAGAGAGTGGCACAGTGGGCAAAAGTATGCGAGTGGTTGTTTTGTTTTAGCCGCAGCCTACAATTATGAACAAAGAAGTATGACGAAACTGTTCCATAAAATAAGAGATAAAATATTTCTACATACTTTGACTTCGTTTAGTGAGTTCATTGCTATAGGAATTTTCAGTTACAGAAACGATGACCCTCAAAGCTCCCTGTTTATAATCTGATAATAAACACAATTTCTTTTTGTAGTACCTTTTATTTTGTTCACGAACACGCCAATGACATTAGTAAGAGGATGATTGTGGAGAGGGCACGAGTAAATGTTGCTCCACGTAAAATGATGTTCTGGCTAGAACTACATGTCATCCATTGCAAACTTATGTTTAAGAGTAGACTTTACACGGGAATTGTTTGTACCGTTTAAACGTCGTTTTGTTGTTGTTCTTTTTCAAATTGTTGTGTTTCTAGCGGTGTGTGATTTTTTGCAAATTTATACTAGCCGCCATTTTATAATTATATATATAATATATTTACTGCAAACTTTCTATCTTGAATGGCATTACTGCCTTCACGCACCCATATCTTCCATAATCATTCGAAAATAATTTTATAAAATAAAAAGAGAAAGGTATGATCTCACTAAAACATGGGCAGAAAAATCAAGGGGCTGAGAATGTAAAACTGCATGTCATTGGCCAAGTACCAGGACTGCGCCATACACTGCAAATACAAGAAACTGGTAAAAGCGTGTTCTAAAAAACCAATTCTGTAAAATGTAATTTGAATTTCTCACTATTCTTGCTACAACAAACGGGACTTACTTAACAGAAAAGTCAGAAGACACGAGACAGCAACACTTACCATCTCTTCGGTGTGTACCAGATTGTTGATGTACAGCAAGTTCCTCCACCAGTAGGAGTTGCAGTTGTCTCTGTCCCCGAATGATGCCGGCCACAAGGGTCCGTCCCCCCAGTACGGGGATAGACATGCGTAGACCATGATGACCAGCATGTAAGCTGGGGTCAGTCTGTAACAAAGCGATGTCATGAGGCAGGTCCATGATTATTAAGTAAAGAGATAATGAACAAACCAACAAAAGAATGAGCTGACTGACTAGCCGCTAGCTAATGAGCTAACTACATGATGTCATCGTTGTTTTGTCTTTCTGGGAGAGGTCAGAAGACTTAACTGCATGGAGAGATCACAGGACCCCTAACTACATAGTTTCAATGCAGGTATTTCACAAAGCTAAACGATAATCTAACTAGACAACAGTCGCTGTACCTCCAGAACCGATGAAAGTAGAACATGAACCAGTTGAGTTTTCCGTTCCTCTTTTTCATTTCCTTCAAAGTTAGATATGCCACCAGCAGTCCGCTGTTAACAGTAAATATGCAATATTTGATATGTAAAGTTAAATAATGTTGCTAGATAAAAGTGTACAATGAATCAAGTATACTAATAAATAAAACTTATATATATATATATATCAAAGATTCTTTGATTTTAAAAATAAAGCTGATTTAAAGAGAAAGGCTTTTCGATGCAGTTGTTTCTTGAAAAGACAGCGACTTCCAGTAAGACACATTCTACACACCAACCTTTCATTCGCACACAGCACTTTCATTACATCCTGCACTTAGTGTACACTAAGTATTCTTCACTGGAGATTACCTGAGAGCAAAGAAACTGTCCACCGACACAGTGGCGCTGGTAATTGTTTGCGCGGTCCAACGCTGAATAAAGGCGGACAGGTACCTCCCCGCATTTTCTGAAATACACGTACAATCTTCTTAGGACGATGAGCCTAAAAATAGGCTTTGCCGACAGAAGGCGATGAGCCTTTTTTTAGGCTTTGCTATAGGGGTCCAAGAAAAGCTCTTCCATTGGTTGACCTGGTTGAAACCAACCAATCAGAAAGTTTGTTTCTATTGTCGTCTTCTTCCGGCATGTTTTGTAGCTTTTTTGGATTTATTCGGTGCGATTTTGCGATTTTTGCGAATTTTTTATTGAACAGTTTCCCGGAGGATGGTTTTGTTGGTGACACTAGAGAAAAATATGTAGTTGAAAGCGACTATAAGCAACGATTTTAAAGATATTTGAGCCTTTCTGTTTGCTGCTAATTGATAGTTTTTGCCGATGTTTTCGATGAAGACAGGTGTTCCATGCAGATAAGTTGAATGTATTAATTTTTTTGAATAGTAAACTGTGCATTTTTTAGATTATTATTGTTAACAGAGTAAAACTAGGAATTTTTTTTATTATTTTTATTGCAAAGTTTAAATATTTTTCTTTCAAAAACTGTATAGGTTTCTTGGTCTTATGTTTACCTGAGAGCAGCAATAATTAAAAGAACCACCCACCCAGCACGGCTTCACCGTCTTAAGTTATACGCCATGCTTTCGTTGCGGCAATTTAGCTTTGCCATCGACCTAAGAGGGTGAGCTGCATACAACTGTTAGAAGGATATAGGGAATAGGCATTTTGAAGGTTTTCTGCTTACAGTTTGGTTTTATGCTACTCACATATGCTTACTACACTTTTTGGTTCTATGTGGCTTACCACATTAAATGCGAAAAGGTTGAACTAACATCTGTGAACTTTGGTCTCAGAGTTACGGCTCGTGGCCAATTCGCCGTTGTGCAAGTGGCTTAGAGATATTGAACAGAGGGTAAGCTGGGACGGGAAGAATTGAATACTATTTTATACAGTAATATTTTTTTCATCTGAAAGATTTACTTTTAAGGTTGGAAAGACGTTCAGGAAAAAAAGGACAAATCACCTGCTAAGGACATTGGAAACAGGAAGCTGTGACCCAGGACGACCCAGGTCATGCTCAGGAAGCGGATGCCGTGGATGCAGGTCAGGCTGCCGGGTGTTTGGCGAGTGGACAACAGCTTGGAGCCATTGGTGTAGATGGAGAAGGCGATGAGAAACCTGCTAAAGAAACCTGAACACCGCATGTGTACAGGGAAACAAGGTCATTAGAGGGTCTTATTAGATAATGATTCGGCTTTGATCTTAGCAAGGATGTGACATTTACGGTCTCCTTATTCTTCTTCTCCTTCTTATTCCTTTTCATCCCCAGTGGGCCGCAACTACACCACGCCACCGAACCCGGTTCTGGGCCTCCCTCCCCAGTTGGGCCCATGTCATTCAAGCGGTCTACTTATTACAGCCTCCTAACCCGCTTAGACCAGAATAAAAATATTTCTATGTTCAGAAACATGGGCTTAAAATTCACGATTTTGAAGACGATATTGAAACTGCAGAGCCAGGCTCGTGGAGCACGAGCCACAATAGTAAGCGTATCGTTGCTCATTGTGTTCTGCCAGTAGGGCCACAATCGTGCAAAGAGAAAATCACGATCGTGGAGCAGAGCTCATCGCGCTCTACCAGGTAAGCCAGTAAACTGGCGCTACGGAGTCAGCGGGCTAAATAACTTCTCAAAAACAAAATTAAATGATACTCTTGTTCGACCCGGCTGGGATCAATCTTATGAAACCAGTTTTTAAAATATGATTTCAAGAAATTGTTTGACATTCAAAACTTTGATACATGAGAACTGTAAGGTGAACTTTCAACCAACCAGGTTTGGGAACATAGGCTTTAACTGGATGATTGTGTAAGAGTGGCTGACGCTCATCAACACCGACGGAGCCATTGGCCGTGAAAGCCGGTAAGTCCTGGGCCCGCCATTTGGGCATCTGGATGAAAAGGATGTCGAGAACGGTACCGGCGACCAGCATGGCCAGCAGGACACTGCAGATGGCGCTGAGCACAGACAATAATGACGACTGAAAGGCGATGATACTATGTGGCAGTGCGCGTAAAGAAATGTCCTAAGTTAAGGTGAGGACACAGCCATGTCTGGTAACTGGCACGAGTGAAAATTCAGATTGTACAAAAGAACTTTATCTTTGGTCAGATTTAAAATTATTGTCATCAGTAAATGTATCCCTGTAAATTTTACGAAAAAGGTATCTAACACTAGTATCAAGTGGTATATGAGTCATATCATGGAGGCAAAAGATGTATACAGCTATGTCTAAATAGAAAAGGAGGGAAATGGTTAAGTTTACAATAATTTTCTCACTTACATGGCGACTTTGGCTTTTGTATCCAGCGGATTATCCTTCTCGCGACACGTTACTTGCACAGTCAGTGACGAGTTCAGTAGAGTAAGAACTGAAAACAAACCACCCAAATTAGCGGAAGATTCTCGACCGAATCTGGGCATCTCTTCCACCAGTTATTAACAACAGAAAGTAAATAAGGTAAGTTAGGGTGGATGGAAAAAATTATGGTCTGTATTTTGTTAACCCTTTTATTAACTAGAATCAGCGTCAAATGCTTAAGGAGATGTGCTATCTCGAATACTCCTACGGTTCTTTATGAAAGAACAATTAAAATTACCAGACTTATTCGCCCGAGCAAATTGCAGTCGCTACTCGAGATACGACGTATTTGAGATACCAAAGGCATTTCCTATGACCATCGACCAATTAGTGGAGATTGGATCAAGCACATCAAAAGGGAAGGGAGGGGGCCGAGTGTAAGTTCCCAGACTAAAGCAGGTGGGAGATCTGACATTGCCACCAAACGTACATATATTGAGAGGTTAGTGAACTTTACTCACCATCTGTCAGAAGCGAGGTCATGTCGGTGCTAGAACAGGTACTAGGAACACACAGTCCTATCGACAGGCTCACAGGGAAGAAAGAACCTTGAGGTGGCTGTGAAAGAAAGTCATCTCTATTTTTAGACCGCTAACGACTTATTGAAAGGTATTTTAGAAGACACTTTTTATTTATTCAGACGTCAATTTCTCATATAAAAAAAATCCACAAAATAAAAAGCGATTATTCAATACAGTGGTATGGAGGAGCAGAGTGTCTTTGTGGTCCAGCAGTTCTACACTTCCTCGTTGACCTTTGGTCTGGCAAAAGTTATATTAAACTGATTATTTCTAGACCTCAAGTACTACGGCACTTGTACTCACAGGACCCAGTGGCACAGTGGCCGTGCAGTACTGGCCGGAGAACTGACTCGACTGGTTCCCGTCAGAGCGGATGGAGAAGCACAGGTCGTAGGCGCCCGGCCAGATGATGTTGCCGTCCAGTATGCCTGGCTTGGGTTTGCCGGCAGCATCCACCACTAGAAAGACAACAATATGTCTGCTTCTAAATTTTGTCTCGATGCCAGTCCCCTAGCCTGGCTCCTTCACTGGGTTCCAGCGGCTTCTTAAGAATCACCTCATAGAAATGAGTTTCAATCACTAACCAGCTCCTTGGACTGTTTTCATGGGATCACTGCACTTTACATTCTTTAAGCCTCAACAATGACATGAATTTATATTTATTCCTTTCTTCATCTTCATCCATGACATTAGGTTGAATAATGTATGTATTCGAGTGTGTGTTTATGTATGTTTATATGTGTGGATGTATACCAGTTCACAAAAGTATGAATTTTCCGGTTCACCTCCCCCTACCAAACACGAGAAAATATTAACAGCGAAACATTTCAGAGATCTTTGATTGGCAGAATCAGAAGCCCCCTCCCCTATAATGTCTTACCCCCACCCCAACTCTGAATGCTTTAAAACCATAAAACAAACACTTAACCTAACCGTAACACACCCCTCAAATAGTTCACTTAATTAGAATAATTATAAATATAATGATTAAACACACATTAATTAAATAAAATAATTATAAATATTATTTAGTTACATTAAATCATGACCCCCCCAACCTCTACCCATCTAAGCTCTCAGTTGGCTGTAAATACCCAACCACTCACCCACTATCTACATATACGTTTATTTGAGCACCAAACTCACTCCGCACGGCCCACATCTGTCTCTGTGTCAGCGCCATGGTGGTGGCGACGGTGTCGTTGGCACACACCTCCGCTGCCACGACACTTGATGATGCGGTCGACGACGACGACGACAAGGTAGTGGCGGAGGTGAGCACAGCCTGCTGGACGGTGGCGCTGGACAAAGTCGACAGGTTCTCCACATCCTGGGCTGCGATGACGGTGGCGGGGTCCGCGGTGGCGCCCCTGGTGAGACGAGACGCCGTGTCCAGGCGCTCCGCGTACGTTGCTCCTGCAGCAGCGTCTGCAGCAGTGTGGACGCAGGGCATCACCAGCAACAGCAGCAACCACGGTCCTGGCAGAGCCACGACATGGCGGCAAGCAGCAGATCTCATTGTTGTGCTCTGTCGCCACATACAAAGGTTTAAAGACCATTAGCCAAATAAATAAATAAATAAATAAATAATAGTCTTGATGTCATCGTGCCGGTGACAGGCAAATTGTACAAGCCTACGAGTTACAAGCATAATTACAAACCTCAGCTCTTCGTGCCGTGATGTGTGTGTTCCTTGTGGTTAGTACCAACAGGAGAATACGTTTCCTACACAACCCTTAAAGGTCAAGCCGACCGCAACATTATTTCTTTATGATCGGGTTAAGCTCGTTTTAAAATAATAATTCCCAAAATCTGAGTACATAATGGTCCTTAATTTTAAAGATATAAGCCTTCAAACATCGGCATTCTCACCTGCAACTAGGAAGGCGCGGAAAAAAGTACTCTCCTGTACTGAAGAGTTCTTTCACGTCATCGAAGTATTTGTAACAACGAATGTGCATATCTTCGAGTCAAATGAAGAAACATCGCTCAGGTTCTCGTTTTCAAGAAGCAATTTTGTTCGCCCCAAAAATGAAACAGCTGAATTTGGAACACAGCCCTACAGATTGGAACTTTATTTAGAAGCTTTGGATGAAGTTAAAAATAATGAAATGGTCCAAACTGAATTCATTCAACAGACTGGTAAGTCAATCACATCAAAATTTAAAGGGCAACAATAGTTACAACTGAGTGCTGATAAGGATTTTTTACAATTAAAAATATAATGATAGTTTGAAACATATTTATCGATGTAAAAACTTGTTTCTTCCTCATTTAGCTGCATGCAAAATTTTCTATTTACTTACTGATACTCGCACGTGTTCCCGTTAAAGCTCCTTATGATATGTTTATCACCTTCAATTCTTTTTTTTAATTTTTTTTTAGCTGTTTCGATCACGCACATCAACGGTGCCCTCCGACTGTCAGTTGTTGTTATCATTATGCTGGATAAAGATACGACTGATGATGTGTTTGTGACTGTCACACGATGTTACTTGTAGACCAGACGGTGTAGAAACTGTCGATGTTGCCTATCTGGTGCTTGATCTACCAGCAGTCGTAGTTGGTTTTAACATCTCGTGCTGTTGTATAGTAAGCACTGCTGTAGGAATAAGATTTCTTCGTTTTACTGAAAGTCCAAGACTTGTACTGTATAAGTGACTGGATAACAATCGATTTTGAAATGCTTTGAGCAAATTCTTGAGTACGGTGTGGGGACCAAGTTCACATGGCAGGTTTGAACAAAGTTACTCCACTGGCGTTTGCTGCCATTATCTTTAGGATTTCCTCAATGAGTACAAACTAACTCCATCTGAGTGTCGAAGAGAACATTCAGCAACAGCACAATGTGTCTTGGTCAGTTTTCTTTTACCGAGGATTGCTTCTTTTCTCTTCGACTTATGCTTGTGCAAACGGTGCTATTTTTAGAAATACGTTCGTTTCGTCACTTCCTGTTTTCTCGACAAATCCATGTGTGCTTAAGAGAAAACTATTAATATGAAATCTTTCATGCCTCTTTGTCATAAAATACCACCGGAACATGTTTTTGCGATACTTTGTGCTCTTCTTCCAGCGGTCTTTGCTCAGCAATCGGGTTGGGCTTTAAGGTTTTTGACAGCATGGAGCTATTTATGAATGGTTTACCCTATTATTATGATTCACGTAATTACAAATTTATGTTGATATGAGAAAAATCTCTTATGAATTTCGAGTTCCGGTTTTTGATTATTGTTTGCGTTTTCCTCATTTGTTATGTAAATTGATTAAACTAAAGATAATTAATGTGTTTTCTTGTCCACAGCAACAAACGTTAAGAATTGTATTAGAGGTCGGGGGTTGAAGTGTAGGAAAGATGTGGATTTTAATGTGAGTCCTGCCGACAGGGGGGTCATATTGTGATACTATGGGGCTATTTTACTAAACAGACAATGGTGCGAGATCCTGCTTGCCAGCAATTTTTTTATTATAGAGTTTACGACTTTGCGATGAAAATGCCCGTTTACCTGCACAAAGAGTAAAATATGGCTGACATATTTTCATGTACTCTCCTGTAGTCATGATTAACATGGGTACTGTCTTTGTTCGTAATGTCTGTTTACTTGATAGTCCTCCGTCCAAGTCTGGTTAGAGTTAGACACAATGGGTGGATTCCAATACCCCGCACGTTCATTCACATCTCTCTTTACCCCAACACACATTCAATTGCCACTGTCTTATTTAATGTAAGATTATGATTTAAATGATTTAGTTACAGTCGAAGACAAGTACACATTTCTCATAATTATTATGTTTTAATACATAGAGAGGTATAAATATATTTATTTAATTTGGTTCATTCCAGTTATTTCCTAATTACCCATAATGCATTGCGGCCGTGATCTGTTCACGCATTGCAGTACAAGTGATCGGCCTACAAGTGGTTTGCCAGGTCCGATATAGATTCCTGACCGGGTACATGTGTATCTATTCTAAGCTATAAGTCTCCTGACCGGGTACATCTGTATCTATTCTAAGCTATAAGTCTCCTGACCGGGTACATCTGTATCTATTCTAAGCTATACGTCTCCTGACAGGGTACATCTGTATCTATTCTAAGCTATAAGTCTCCTGACCGGGTACATCTGTATCTATTCTAAGCTATAAGTCTCCTGACCGGGTACATCTGTATCTATTCTAAGCTATAAGTCTCCTGACCGGGTACATCTGTATCTATTCTAAGCTATACGTCTCCTGACAGGGTACATCTGTATCTATTCTAAGCTATAAGTCTCCTGACAGGGTACATCTGTATCTATTCTAAGCTATAAGTCTCCTGACCGGGTACATCTGTATCTATTCTAAGCTATAAGTCAGTGCTGCACTAACACAAGCATTTTGTTCTTCCCTCTCTTATCTCCGTAATATCTATCACGACACTTGCTCTACTTTATTCCCTGGCAGGTTAGTCTACGTTTGCCTTAATTTACTGTACTCAAGTGGTCTTTCAAGACCTATACAGGGTACCTGCACCCGGTGTATCTATTCCGTCAATGACTGAAAGTCACGTGACGATTGCAGAAGACAGCTGGAGCTCGTTTCCTACACCTCAACAGCTCGCCGCCTCTGTTCATCTCGAAATATCCATCAGGCTTTCAACCCATCTGTTCTAAAAGGTGCACAGGCTTCGGACTCAACAAAGAACGAATAGATGAAACCTTCGTGTCATTTCTCTGCGACATTGAATGTGGTCCTGGGTTTTTGATTCAGTTTCTAGCTCATTCTGACACCTGAGTTTGATAGGAGGGGGAAACTACTGTTGCACTTGTTTGTTTTATTTTATTTTTTCGGTTAAATTCTTTCTTTTGTCATGTTTAGAGCGCCTTTTCCGCACCCTGCAACAAAAGATTTCCCATCTGTCGCAGCTGACACTGCCAAATATTTTTTCCAGTCAAAACAAACCTCAATACCCCATCTCTCTGCTCTTACAAACGTTCACGTTTGTGTTACCTGTTGTCTTTTACGCCTTACTAAAGGTCTTTGTTTACAACTGTCTCCATGCTACTACCCCGGGGACGTAGACCGTATGTTAAATAGTTTAGGAGAGCAACAGAGACTATTTTTACAACTGTACAAGGATATAATAAGGATTCACCTTCGGTAAATCACTATATCGGTGTTCGCTTATCCGTATGTGTATTTTAACACCCGAAAGAATGTACTTTGCAAAAAGACTCGGTTCAAACAAGTGCACTTTAAGACGCTATACCCCTCGTATACTTTAATACATCGCTCAGTTATAGGGCCACGTAAGGTTGGCATACGTCGCCCTTTGTTTACTTTCTCAGGTCTAAGATAACATCACTGAAACAATAACACACCGAAGAAATTGCGATATACGTATGGTCAATGTCCTGATTTTGCACACACACACACACACACACACACACACACACACACACACACACACACACGCACGCACGCACGCACGCACAGAGATAGAGAGAGGAGGGGGTGGAGCGAACCAGTCACGTGGAATGTTCACTCGGAACATGGTGTACAGTCTGTACACGTTACACGACGATGCAGTTTAATATCCGTGACTTAAATGAAGCGAGAAGTCGACAGTTGACAACAAGGTCACACCTAGAAAAGTTAGTGACAGAAATCAACCTTCATGAAGTCCGATTTTTTTTTAATTGTTCGTTGCTTTCCAGGCATCACAAAACGGAAGTAATCCTAGGAGGTTGGTGGGGGGTGAAAGAGAAAAAATTATGAACTTTAGTCGACGCCATCTCATTCTCAGTGACCTTAAAAAAAAACAAACACACACACGCACGCATGTGCACACACACACACACACACACACACACACACACACACACACACAGAGTATTCAGTATCATTATTTCTTCACCTTCCAAGGGATACTGAGACACTATATATATGTTTACACAGTGCCATCCAACCCTTATATACAGTAGCTCGCGCGCGCGCGCGCACACACACACACACACACACCCTTTCACATTCACTGGTCACTACCTCATGATACATTACCCACACATTTCAGATTGACCATTGACTGTATGCGTATATATATATATATATCAAAACGCGTATGCGAGTACGCATATATGCCTGCAGGGAATGAGGAAAGAGAATTTATTGACCTCCCCCCCCCCAAAGCAGGGCTGTTTCTAAGAGGTATTTATCACTGCCTCATATTGCCAAAAATGTAGCTATTTTTGATCACATTTTGCATGTTATAACAGTATTACCACAAGACATTTTACAAATATATACAAATTTAAAATACTTGCTTACGGTTACAGCAAGGGAATAGTTATTTGTAGCGAGTACAAAGTACAGTTTCACACACACACACACACACACACACACTCTCTCTCTCTCTCACATACACAGAGAGGGTCAGACAAAGCAGCATCAGTTACGATAAACAATGATACTAATATTTAGCTGTTGTTCGACACGATAACACGTCCACCGAGAAGACATTTTAACCCTGGTGAGTACATGATCCTTAAACACGACAAAAACATATGAACAAGAATGAAAGAATAAAGATTATCATACAACTAGTAGTAGTCGGAACAGACACAGCAATTATAATCATTAACGAAAGAACGAATCAACAATTCCTTATCACCAAGAAAATGTAACTCCTCACCAACTCCTCACTATAGTTATCCCCCTTGCTTGATGAAATTTACCGCTGACATTACTTGATAATATCGACGATAACGTCCCGGTCGTCAAGTAATAAAGCAAAGCGAGAGATTAACCAGGTGAAAGTTGAACAGAACCGCGGGATAGTATGAACTGACAGTGTGAGTGGACAAAATCAGAGCAAGAAGAGCCGCAGCCATGTTTTACCTGTGTCCGTGAGCCAGTGCCAGTCAACACCTCTTCTGATTCCAGTAACTGAAAGCCCTTCTCCACCTGACTGGAAATAGTTGTAGGCACTGGGTTACACACAACACACCTTTCTGTCTACCTGTCTGTACAGGGTGTCGATCATACAGGTGCCGCCACCACACGTACACAGACCTTCGTACATCAACACTCGTGAGGTCGGTATGTAGCACGCAGTATCACACAGCAGCACACAGCACAGCTTCCTGCGGTTCAAGCGAAGCTGCGTGTGGAGGAGCACGACTGTGTCCCTGTGACACTCAACACTGCGCCACTGCTGTGTAGTCCCACGTGACCTGGGATGGTCTTCAGTTTGGAGCACTGCTATGTGTCCGTGTGTGACACAGAGAGACAGAGACAAAGGGATTGGGTGTCAATGAATGTGCACTTGTGTGTGTCCATGCAAAACTATAGCACAGAATATATTTCTTCTCTCGAGATTTAAATACTTTTTAAATCCTTACTCTCCGAAACTGTTCTACACAGCCTACAGTCAGTCCACCATTCATTACTCTTCCCCCCTGTGGGACTCTAGCGGTTTGTCGTTAAGGCCTCTCGTTCACGTTCAAAGAACGACTATCAAATCACTGTTACTCAAGCCAAAAATACAGCCTCATGATTTTCTTCCTCTAGGGGTCCTACCACCACTAACCAGATAAAAATTCAGAAAAGTATGCTCATCTTTAAAATACTAACAGGTGAAATGCCCCCTAGACTTTCTGCAATCTTCTTCATCATAATGATGAGAGGGTCTTTCAAGCTCAGTATTCCCATACCGAGAATTGATTTATTCAAGACGAGCCTGAAATATTCTGGCAGTGTTCTTCGGACCAGCCTCGCATCTCCAGACAACGAAATTCAGTCTGTGTAAGCTCAAAGTGTGACTCCTACAACACATATTCCAAACCCTTTGATTACCTATAGAGGCTTCCTACCTACCTTAATCATTAATTTTGTTATTGGTACTGACAAAATAAGCACGTACCAAATGTGACTAGTGCTCTAGCAAAGAACCAAAACAAACAAAAATAACCCACAACCCCCTAAAACCATATCAATTCAGATATCAACCACCATTTTTGTACATATTTCTCTCTCTGATTTTATTACCTTGTTTTTAATAAATGTAGTGTTCTTTTCAATTTCTTCTACTTAAGCCGAGGGTTAGATGTAAAAAAAACATAACTTTTGTTAATTCTGTAAACCTTGTAAATAAAGATTTGTCATTTTTTTATTTGTGAATGTATTAATGTGTGAGGGTGTACAAGTGTGCTTGTGTGTGTGTGTGTGTGTGTGTGTGTGTGTGTGTGTGTGTTATCCGAGGGTGTATTTAAATATGTGTTTATAAGTGTTTAAGTAAAAGTTTAAATACGCGTGAAATAAGAATGAGCGAGACTTCAATCCTTATGCCTTACTGCAATGAACAGTTTGAACACCTATTCATTAGCTTTCTCTCAGATAACACACACACACACACACACACACACACACACACAGGTGATATATAATATAAATAGACACTAGCTTACACTAGTGTGGTATTCTCGTATATTACACTAGTAATTATTATATAGTATGTATCTTCAATCAAATAGGTTTGCAAGAGCACCCTGTCTGTCACTCACTCACTCACTCACTCACTCACTCACTCACTCACTCACTCACTCACTCACTCACTCACTCACTCACTCACTCACTCAAACAAACACACACACACACACACACAGACCGACCGACCGACCGACATGACCGAGAGCTTTGATGTTGGACATTTATTTGTTTAGTTTCGAAGGGTTTAAACTTACTTCAAAACCCTTATCTCTTTCTCGTTCACACGTCCCTGGAATTTATTTATATAGTGCTTCTGTGTACTCTTAAAAGTACACAAATTATCTCTGAAAGCTTAGTTTGCACTTCATGTTAAGACGCAAATGATGAAATACACGTTGTGCTATTAAGCTCGAAATTTCTGTCCTCAATTCAGACAGGGGTTTTCTGAACTGTATGCACGAGAAATATCCCTGAACCATAATAAATGAAACAGTCATGATTTTTTTCTTGAAAATTATTCAGTTTATGTAACCTCCTTAATGATCTCTTGACCTTCCAGCATTGAGTTCGATAGATAGTTGCGCCGAAGACAATAATGTCTCAGTGGCGTAGGAACCGGGGGGGGGAGCAAGGGGGGCAGCCGCCCCCCCCAAAAAAAAAAAAGATGCTGCGGAAGGCAAGAATGTGAACGTCGTTCATTGTCAGTATGGAGCTGGACCGCTCCCCCCCCCCCAAAGCCGAGCATCTTCCTCCGCCATTGTGTCTCTGGTTGCACTAGCATAAAAGGTTATGTCACAGAGGGTGATCTTTCAGCAGACAAGGGGTCGGGATGGTGTGACTGCGTGTGAAGCAAATGCAGGCAGACATGACTAAGACATCGAGATATCCGTCAGTGCAGACGACCGGAGCGTAGAAGGCACAGACATCTCACAATCATTGCGAAATAAATCGTAGATAAACACTTTGGGGGCAAAGCTTACCGCAAGGGTCTAGCCATGGGCTTGTCGTTACCTAAAGGGCTCCCGTTGTGCGAAACATTTTTCTCGAGTTCCGATCAGTAGGTGTAGTCACAGAGTCTGTGAAGTGTTGACAATATAGGGGAATGTAAAAATCTACCCTAGCTGGATTAAATGTAAGGATAAAATATGTTTGGCATCTATATACAAAAATGGTTCTCTGAATTCTACGAGAAGGATATGTATTGGAATTACAGAATGTATGAATCTTCTTTCTGTTCTGTGTAACATATTTTAAGTTAACATTAACTAATAATAATAATAATAATAATGATGATGATGATGATGATATCCCAGTCCAGACTAAATAATTTTCAATGTACCAAGGTTACTATGTTACTGTACTAAATGTACAGCCTGTGATATTCACATTCTAGTTTGTGATTCCTTCGGAAGGCTCAGGTAAGTTCGCGGAAAGGTTAGCGCGTCGGACTTGCAGGGGCAGACAATGCGAACGCGCTTTCTCTTCAGACTGTTCGGAGTCTTTTCCCCTGATGACAAGGCCCGTGACGGTAATACTTATTTAACTGTTTTTATAACCGACTGACGCCACAGCAGACGGAGTGAAAGGTTGACGGTTTTTTTTCACAGTCTGTGAAAGAGCAGTGGTGTGGGACCCAGCGTTCTACCCATTCGGTGGGCGACAGAATACGGGTACACCACGAGCCGTTGTGGGTGAGTGGGAAGGAGATTCTTGTCAGTGGGCAGGTGCAAATGACGAAAGCATGAATTTGAGTTGTGTTAAATGTAAAGATAGACCGTGTTTATGTATTAAATTCTATCTTCCTTTCCTGGGAAGCTTTCAAGGAGAAAAGAGGAAAATTTTAGTCCGAATAGCAAAATTGTGAAGGAGGCCCGGAGAAGGGAGCAAAGCAAAGAAGAGAGCGAAAATTGTGCGATGGACTTTAGAAGACAGTTGTCACAGTTTCTGATGTTCTCTTGCAGGCTTTTGCTTTTTCTGTGTTTTTATTTTTCGTGATTACTATCGGTGTGTTGGGATGGCTGGATTCGTCAGCGACTGCGACATCGATCACAGGTACCGTTAGGCGCTGTCGTTACGTCGCCGAGGTGCGTGACGCTCGATCGTCGTCGTGCGGCGGAGGAGTCAGCCCAAGATCGAACGAAAACGCCTGCGGGCGATAAAGCTAAGTCCCAGCATTTCGGCGTGTCATTTCCTAGGCGCCTGGTTAAATTATTCCTCTACAGACCTCGTAAGGCTTGCACAAATGTGTGTGTGTGTGTGTGTGTGTGTGTGTGTGTGTGTGTGTGTGTGTGTGTGTGTGTGTGTTAGAGGAAGAGAAACACTCGTAAACAAAGCATGCAACAAATAACATCAGCATTTCAATATTCCATTTTTTACGAAGCTAAAAATGACTTTTTACATGGTAGGTTTTGGTAGGTTTTGTCTCCAATAAAGTTATCACAGGCACATGCAGTTCAACTTTCCATTAAATCAATGAAAAGCAAAAAGGTCTCAAAAATAATTTCGTATATAAATGCTTCCGCTAATTTATGCATCCCACTAAGTAACAGTGTAGGAAATTATACACATTTTAATAGGAACAAAAAGTTTAACATATTTCCCATAAAATCGTACCATTTTGAGAAAAAAATAATTGATTCAGATTTTGTATCGATAATTCGTTAAAAATGTGAATGTTTAAAAAATCTCCAAAATTATTTGGTTATGTTCCTTGCTCTTTTCAAATATGTGAATGTCCAAATCATTTCATTGATGATGGGTAGGCAAAAATATTTAAATACTCAGTTATGGCATCGACCACTGGGGCTGAGTTTCAGTGATAAGAAAAAAACATAGCTTTTCATCAAATAAGATTTACAAAACGAGAAGAGAAGGAAATTTATGATCTTTGTCTTGAAGGGTTGTTTAAAAAAGATGTCACTGTCAATAACAAAGATCTATTTCCCTTTTCTTTAACGAAACAATCCTCGTAGCCTCCCCACCCCACTTCTTTTAAAGACAAAATGCGAATAGCAGGTTAAAAATGTTACAGAGATGAACTGAAATGCTAACATCCATAAAAAAAATCATCAGACGCGTGACTAAAAATTAGAGACAAAGAGAATTCTATGACGAGAAAGTGAAGAACGGAAAATCTTTGATATTCAGACCTATCGAACTTGAAAATAAACATAACACAATAAATTAAGACAATAAATCGATCGTAACAATTGAAGACCATTCTAGATTTATAAAAGATGGCGAACAGGCAACAAAAAGAACACATCATACAGGAGAACTGTCGAGCGAGAAATATACAATACTACAAAGTAAATAAAAATGAGAAAACTTTGTTTGGAATGTCATACCCTAGGAGAATATCATCTAAATGTAATTAGGTATTATGTGAAATTATTGGACAAAGCGGCACTGCTCGGTATGTTCTTCATGTGAAATAATCGCTGCTAACCGTTCCATAGAACATTAAATTTTCTTGTTGAAAAGGTAGATTTTACATTAAGTACAGTCACGCTTCGTTACCTCGCCACCATTGGAATGCTACATGAGAAGCGAGTGTGGCGACACAAAGAGGGCATATTATAATCTCACAGCTAGGGGCGACTATGGGGGGAAAGTCTGTTTTGTTATAAAGTGTAGCGAGAGGACAGGTCGACGAAATAATGAAATGATATTGATGTTTTACTGAGGAATGCGAGAGGTAAAACAATGTAAACAAACTGTACATAATAAGTTTACCAGTGAAATCAAGGACATGCCTATCAGTAATGATAAAATCATTTCTCTGACAAGTGAGATGTGTGTTGCTGTTGTATGATGATGACGACGACGACGATGATGAGTGGGAAAAATATGAAAGTGAACCATACCAGTGGACAGTAAAAAGCAACAGACAAATGTCTGGTAGCTGGTCAATCGAATGTCTTGCCACTGATCCGCTGTCGAAAAGCAACATTTTGATGGAATGTCAGGGAGACTTTCTCTCACTCCATAATGTCATGATACACCAGAGAGTAGACTATTAACTGCTTTCCGTTTTTATACATCCGTGAGTTGAGCTCACTTTTGCTTCTCCTCTCACACAAGTAGTATGGGAGCAACAGGCTCATCTGCTCTGTACATCTGCCTTGACAACCTGGTCGGAGTTCTCACGATGAAGAAGAACCTTCTCCAGCCCCATCATGGGCGCCTCGAAAGCCAGAGAGGCAACTGCAGCCGCCATGTAGGAAACAACCAGAATGGACAAGAAGAACATCACCTGCGAGAAAAGACAAACTTTTTGATTGCCTCTCATTTATCATGACAAGGTCACGAAAACATTAGGAATCAAAAATTGGCTTCTGAGTGGAAATGCAATTTTTACAGTGGCTTACATTTTCTTCTTCTACTTCTTTCATGTGTCATTGTTTTTTCATAAGAAGTCACCCATCTTAGTAAAGTCTCCATGAATCTGATACAGAATTTTACAGACGAATAAGAAAAAGCATATAGTGGTTGTGGTGGCGTCGTCATGATAGTTGGCAGGTAAGAAGATGATAACGATGATAATAAATTTGATCCTGAAATCAAGATTGTACTGACCACATTGATGTCATTCATGTAAAATGTAGTGTCAGAGTTTAGCAGAGAAAGCTCCATCATCATGATGTGTAACAAGTAGATGCAGTAGGTCAAACGACTAAGCGGTACAAGGGCCGACCAGGAGAGGATGGTGTTGACGAAACCTGAAATAAAAATGTGTACTGCAGTTGTCAGTTTGAGTACCTTTACAGACACTGAAAAAATATCAAATAGTAGACAGTATCGGCTCAACATGCAAAGGAATACATCAAGTCAAACAATAACAAGGAAGCAACAGAGAAGGATACAGAAGAACGATAAAGTTAAAAAAAGTTTAAAGGTTATCAATTTATGAATCAATCAATTATGAAAGAATGAATCAATTATTAGTTAATCATTGAATCGATTGCAGCATATATCGCAGCGAACAAAACAGCTCAAAAGTTAGAAGGGAGAGACAGTAAAGGCTGATAAATCTAGCAAACCATTAAGAGTTATCACTGGCACACAGCACAAGATCACTGGAATACTTGGAAAACAAGTCAAGACAAGAGAAATGCACTTCTAAGACAAAGCTTTCATCATCAAGATCATCAGGACGTCCTCCTACCTCCGTTTCCGGTGACGCAAGCGACCACCACCCAGCACACGCAGGCCCCCCACACGTGCCGCTGGACGGCGTTGTAGAAGGCGGAGGTTGCCAAGGTGACGGGGGACCCGGTGGACGCACCGTAGAGGCCGTAGAGCACAGCCAGGGCGCAGGCAGTAGCCACTGCCCATACACACAGGTTGGTGACCTGTGACGTAACATCAGTGTTAATGACCGTTATATGGCTCCCTTTGTGTTTCCTAAATACAGACTTGAATTTATTTGGTTTTCAAGGACTTTACAAAAGAAGGTCTAGTCAAAAATAAATACTGTTCAGGCCTTATTATTTTTCTTTGAAAACTCGGTCGAGATTGCTTGGAGGACATTTACAACATTAAGGTCGCTTCAGGTGAAGCTAAGAACAGGATTGTAGAATGTATTGTGCTAGGTAATACCGGTATTAAAAGAAAAAACAAAAGAAAACAGTTTTGACGATGGACGAAGCAACTGAACATTTTCCCCACCTTGTTGATTTTAAGCCTACAATCGCTGCGATATAAAAAGTAGCCGGCCAGCATTCCCACAACATATGGACCCATTCTGTTGTAGGGCTTGACGTAGAAGCTCATGTAGTCCGCCGTGCTGTGGAACAATTGAACAGACAGTGGTTTCTTAGGGAAAATGGATGTAAAGGTGAAAACATTTTTAATCAGTCATCATCACAGTTTAGGAAGGCAGTGGTGGTTCGTATACTCGACTGTGCAGCAGAAGTTCACTGGTTTAAAACCCAGTTCAGCATCCATCATGCTGTGAAACAGTTGACAGGACAGTGTATTTAAGTGTTTAATGGTGGAAATGGATTTACAGGGCAAAGGTGAAAACTTTTTCAACCAGACATAATCACAGTTTAAGAGTGTCAATGTTAAGCAAAATGAAGTCGGTTCCACACCTGCTTTAGCTTGATTAAATCAAAGGACTTAAACGTGGCAGAATAAGAGAAGATTAGACTATGGGACCTTTCACCATTTCTTGTTACTTCAAAATTCAGATAAGTTATAAAGACTTCATGGTGCACTTTGCCCATCTTTCTTGTCCTACAAGGGTTTCGATACTCACTTTGTGAAGTTGCCCTCCACCTTCGCCACGGCACCCGCAGGAAAACTGTCCCTCATTGTCAGGATGCCAGGTGTGATGGCTGACACCAACATGAACACCGTCGACGAGGCGATACCCAGCAGTGGGGAGCTGTAGAGAGTGGCACAGTGGGCAAAAGTATGCGAATGGTTGCGTTGTTTTAGCCAGTCTAAAGTTTGGAACTAAGTGTAATATGACGCACGTACACTTACCTTGCACACGCACGACGCATATCACACACACACATAACACTACGCTTGACGAGCCCCCGCAGATGACGATGAGGATGAAGAGGTTAAGGGAGACGAAGATCTCGATGTTTTTTTTCCCATCCGTCTATGGAACTGTTTTTTTTTCTTCTTTTTTACGTCATCCCCTTTTCCGAAATGACGACGAACAAATGACTTACACAAGACGTCAAACACAAGACTCTTCTTTTTACGTCATCCCTTCTCCGAAATGACGACGAACAAATGACGCACACAAGACGTCAAGTTAGTTAGTTAGTTAGTTAATTGTTGTTTTATGCCAAGTCAGCAACTAAGGCTATCTCATGGCAAAAACAATGTACATGACTATTCAAGGATTGATATAAAGAAATTGTACAAGTCTAGAGATTTCTCTTTTCTTAGTTTTATAAAATAACAGTTTTTTAACACATAAGTTCTATGATATCAGGTGAAACATCTGAATGGACTTTACATATGCCAGGATTTGTTTGGAAGAGTGTTTGGCAAAAAGGTCATCAAGAGTCTGTGCTGTAAAATAGTTTTGACGAATTGTATCTAGTTTTGAACAGGAGATGAGCAAATGTTCTATGGTTAGGGGGTCTTTACACCAAAGACAAAGTGGGGGGTTTTCTCCCGCAAGCAAAAATCGGTGAGTGATATATGAGTGACCAGCTTTTAGTCTATTTATAACCACTTTTTCTCGTCGGTTTAGAAGTTCTTGTGTTATACAGTCTGATAGTTTTGGAAAAATAGCGTGAAGTTTGTTGTGCTTCATGGAGTCCCAGTGAAGCTGCCAAAGTTGTGAGATATACATTTTAACAAAAGCGTACCAGTCTGAGGCAAATGTTGTATGGACCACAAGTGGTTGTTGAAGGGCCTTTTTTGCTGCTTCGTCAGCTTTAGTGTTTCCTGGAATATTTGCATGTCCAGGAACCCAAATAAAGATAATGTCAAAATTGTTATTTTGCAGTAGTGATAAAAGTTCAAAGAGTTGGACCAGTAGTGGGTGATCTAAACGTTGAGAGTGAAGTGCAAGTAGGGATGACAAAGAGTCTGAAATAACTAAGAAGTTTTTCTCTTTAGATGTATGGATATACTGTAGTGCAAGTAGAAGGGCTTTTAACTCTGCAGAAAAAAATGGAGCTATGACCTTCCAAGCGAGCTGTCAGCGGTGGTGTGGAAATATCCATCGGCACCCCTGCAGCTGCTACAGTTTCTTTTTCAGTATTTTTGGATCCATCAGTGTATATGTGACAAAAGTCAGGATAGTCTGAGACTATTTCTCTGAAAAGTTGCTGATAGACTATGTCAGGGGTTTCACCCTTTTTTTGGTTAGAGAGGTCAAGACGAATTTCAGGTGTGGGAAGTAGCCATGGTGGTGTTCTGGTCAGTGCAATTGGTGCAGTTTTTTGGGGGTTCATTCCCAATCTCTGAAGATGGGGGTGAGCTCGTATGGGTCAAAGACGTCAAACACAAGACACCATTCACACACGAAACAATACAAGACCTACTGCTAACTCATTACACTAAGAAATATGACGAAACTATTCCTTAAAGAAGACACAAATTAAATGTTTCTACGTCTGTTTTCTTTGTTTGGAAAGTTCATTCCGGTAGGAATCTTCTGTTATAAAAACGATGACCATAAACGGTCCCTGGTCATAGTCTGAGTATGGTCAAAGTTTCGTTTTGTGCTACATTTTATTAAGTGCATAAGCACCCCAAAAACATTACCGAGTGGATAATTGTTGAGAAAACGACATCCCATGAGTAAAAGTTGTTCCAAGTAAACTTTTGCTGTTGTTTTCAACCTGTTGCATTTTCTACCAGTCTATGACTTTTTGTAAATTTGAAGTAGACACCATCTTATAATGCAAGTGTATATTTATCACAAGCTTTTTATTCTCAATGCTCTTTTTGCTCTCTTGCATCCCTTCCATAACCATTCGAAAATAATTTTATTAAATAAAAAGAGAAAAGTATGATCTCACTAGAACATGGGCAGAAAAATCAGGGGGCTGAGAATGTAAAACTGCATGTCATTGGCCAAGTACCAGGACTGCGCCAGACACTGCAAATACAAGACAAGAAACCACAAAAACTTAACTAAAATGTAATTTGAATTTCTCACTATTCATGCTACAACAAACGGGACTTACTTAAAAGAAAATTAGGAGGACACTCACACTCACACTTACCAACTCTTCGGTGTGTACCAGATTGTTGATGTACAGCAAGTTCCTCCACCAGTAGGAGTTGCAGTTGTCCCTGTCTCCTAATGTTTCCGGCCACAAGGGTCCGTCCCCCCAGTACGGGGACAGACATGCGTAGACCATGATGACCAGCATGTAAGCTGGGGTCAGTCTGTAACAAAGCGATGTCATGAGGCAGGTCCATGATTATTAAGTAAAGAGATAATGAACAAACCAACAAAAGAATGAGCTGACTGACTAGCCGCTAGCTAATGAGCTAACTACATGATGTCATCGTTGTTTTGTCTGTCTGGGAGAGGTCAGAAGACTTAACTGCATGGAGAGATCACAGGACCCCTAACTACATAGTTTCAATGCAGGTATTTCACAAAGCTAACCCTAATCTAACTAGACAACAGTCGCTGTACCTCCAGAACCGATGAAAGTAGAACATGAACCAGTTGAGTTTTCCGTTCCTCTTTTTCATTTCCTTCAAAGTTAGATATGCCACCAGCAGTCCGCTGTTAACAGTAAATATGCAATATTTGATATGTAAAGTTAAATAATGTTGCTAGATAAAAAGTGTATACAACTATTGTACCTATCCACATTATCTGATGATAGAAATAAAGCTGATTTTCGATGCACGTGTTTAGTGTAAAGGACAACGACTTCCCTCCAAGACACATTCTTCACACGAACCATTCATCTGCTCACGACCCTTTCATTTGCACACTTACTGATCACGTGACTATTCTTCACTGGAGATTACCTGAGAGCAAAGAAACTGTCCACCGACACAGTGGCGCTGGTAATTGTTTGCGCGGTCCAACGATTAATAAAGGCGGACAGGTACCTCCCCGCATTTTCTGAAATACACGTACAATGATGAGCAACACACAACTGTTAGAGAGGTTAAGGAAATGACTGTTTGGAGAACTGCTTACACTTTGGTTTTCAAGCTACGTCACATACTTACTATATTTCTGGGTTCTAACTATGCGGCCTACCAGGTTAAGCACAAAAGGGTAGAACTAACTGCTGTGATATTCTATCTCAGAGTCACTGCTCGTGGCCAACTGTCGTTCTAACTAGCGGCTTCGAAATATTTAATGTAAACAGACGATATGCTGGCTCGTAAACTATTCAACAATATCGTAGAAAATAATGTTTTTTTTCTCACCTTAACCATCTACTTTTAAGTTCAGAAGACCTATTCGAAAAAGAAAACATTCGTTTAAAAGGACAAATCACCTGCTGAGGACAGAGGAAACAGGAAGCTGTGACCCAGGACGACCCAGGTCATGCTCAGGAAGCGGATGCCGTGGATGCAGGTGAGACTGCCGGGTGGCTGGCGGGTGGACAACAGCTTGGAGCCATTGGTGTAGATGGAGAAGGCGATGAGAAACCTGCTGACGAAGCCTGAACACCGCATGTGTTCATAGAAACGAGAAGGTTGTTAGAAAGTCTGATTAGAAAATGGTTGGGCTTTGATGCTAGAAATGATTGCACTTTTCGGTCTCCTTAGTATAATGTCTCACAAAAAAACTTCATTTCAAACAGCTACTCTATTTCTACCCGGCTGGATCAATCTCCCCAACCCCATTTTTAACATATTGTTTCGATAATTTACGTTTTTTAACAGTGTATGGCCACGACATTTGAGGCTTTGATACATGAGAACTGTAAGGTGAACTTTCAACCAACCAGGTTTGGGAACATAGGCTTTAACTGGTTGATTGTGTAAGAGTGGCTGACGTTCATCCTCCCTGACGAAGCCATTGGCCATGAAATCCGGTAAATCCTGGGGCCGCCATTTGGGCATCTGGATGAAAAGGATGTCGAGAACGGTCCCGGCGATCATCATGGCCAGCAGGACACTGCAGATGGCGCTGAGCACAGACAATAATGACGACTGAAAGGTGATGATACTATGTGCCAGTGCGTGTAAAGAAATGAGTCCGCAATTCAGGTGAGGACACAGCCACGTCTGGCTACTGGAACATTTACTGATTTTAAATCTGGCAAAAAAAAAATGGTTCTTGCGAGCAATCTGAAATGTTACCTGTAAAATCAGTAAATGCATTGGTGTAAATTTGAGATTTCTTTTACAATAAAGTATGTAACACTTGTCTTTAGTATAAGATACGTCCTATCAAAAATGCATACATAAATGTCTATGAGTGTAAAGAAATAGTAAAGAGTTATGATCAGACTAACTTTCTGACTTACATGGCAACTTTGGCTTTTGTATCCAGCGGTTTGTCTTTCTCGAGACACGTTACTTGCACAGTCAGGGACGAGTTCAGTAGAGCAAACACTGAAAACAAACATCACTCAAATCAGAGGAAGATTCTCGACCGAACCTGGACTTCTCGTCCACCAGTTATTAACAAGAGGCTCAAAATGTGGTAAGATTTACCTGAGAGAACTATGACCCGTAATTTGTCAACCCTTTCGTTAGCTTGAATCAGGGTCAAAGATTTAAAACTTAAAAGACTTTAGGAGGGACAAAGGGATTATTAAATGGAGGTGTGTTATCTCTACTACTCCTTCGGTTCCTTCTGAAAAAAAAATTACCAGACTTATTCGCCCGACCAAATTGCAGTCGCTACTCGAGATACGACGTATTTGAGATACGAAAGGCATTTCCTATGACCATCGACCAATTAGTGGAGATTGGGTCAAGGACATCAAAAGGCCGAGTGTAAGTTCCCAGACTAAAGCAGGTGGGAGATCTGACATTGCCACCAAACGTACATATATTGAGAGGTTAGTGAACTTTACTCACCATCTGTCAGAAGCGAGGTCATGTCGGAGCTAGAACAGGTACTAGGAACACACAGTCCTATCGACAGGCTCACAGGGAAGAAAGAACCTTGAGGTGGCTGTGAAAGAAAGTCATCTCTATTTTTAGACCGCTAACGACTTATTGAAAGGTATTTTAGAAGACACTTTTTATTTATTCAGACGTCAATTTCTCAAAAATAAAAAAATCTTACCAGTGAAAAGCGTTTATTAACAAGAATAAGATGATTAACATCGACGAAAAAGAGGAATGTGTTTATAATTATTAAAGTAGAATAATAAAAAAGATATTTCCGCACTGTGACAGAGGTTTTCACTACAGCGGTATGAAGGAACAAAGGGTCTTTTCTGGAGATTCTATACTTCCATGTTGACCTACGGCACTTGTACTCACAGGACCCAGTGGCACAGTGGCCGTGCAGTACTGGCCGGAGAACTGACTTGACTGGTTCCCGTCAGAACGGATGGAGAGGCACAGGTCGTAGGCGCCCGGCCAGACGATGTTGCCGTCCAGTATGCCTGGCTTGGGTTTGCCGGCAGCATCCACCACTAAAAAAACAACAATGTGCCTTCTTCTGATTTTTGCCTCAATGGCGCTCCTCTAGAGTCTAGGCTGCCTTCTTCAGTGGCTTCAAGCGGCTTCTTAAGAATCACCTCATAGAAATGAGTTTCAATCACTAACCAGCTCCATGGACTGTTTTCCTGGGATCACTGCACTTTACATTCTTTTAAACTTAACGATGACATAATTAATTTGTATTCTCTTCTTTATCAGCAGATCCGTGGCTTCAGGTTGAACAATATGTCCCCTATAGTGTTTGTGGATATAGATTCAAATTCATTAAAGTATGAATTTTCCGGTTCACCTTTCCCTACCAAACACGAGAAAAAGTTAACAGCAAAAAAAGTTCCGAGGTTTTCGGTTGGGGGAGTTAGCGCCCCCTTCCTTGTCATTTATTTATCCAGCCCTTATTTTCACCAAAACCATAAAACAAACACTTACACCAACCTTACGGTAACACTCACCTCAAACCCTCGGGTTAATCATAATATTTATAAACAAACAAACATTACTTTAATAAAATAATTATAATTAGTATCAAATCCTTGAGTCACGTTAATGATGACCCCCCCAATCTCTGCCCATCTAAGCTCTCAGTTGGCTGTAAATACCCAACCACTCACCCACTATCTACATATACGTTTATTTCAGCACCAAACTCACTCCGCACGGCCCACATCTGTCTCTGTGTCAGCGCCATGATGGTGGCGACGGTGTCGTTGGCACACACCTCCGTTGCCACGTCACTCGATGATCCGTTCGACGACGACGACAACGACAAGGCAGTGGCGGAGGTCAGCACGGCCTGTCGGACGGTGGCGCTGGACACAGTCAGCAGCTTCTCCACATCCGGGGCTGCGATGACGGTGGCGGGGTCCGCGGCGGCGCCCCTGGTGAGACGAGACGCCGTGTCCAGGCGCTGCGCGTACGTCGGTCCTCTAGCAGCTTCTGCAGCAGTGTGGATGCCGAACATCAGCAGCAACATCAGCAGCCACGGTCCTGGCAGCGCCAAGACATGGTACCAAGCGGCAGATCTCATTGTCGTGCTCTGTCGACAAATACAAACAGTTGAAGACCATTAGCCAAACAAACAAATAAAATCAAATGTTAACAATTTTTTGTCGCGTACTACATAGCCTTGATGTCACCGCACTGATGTCTTAGGCAAAGTTCCATTACCCATAGGGCATTGCGGCAGTGATGTGATCACGCACTGAAGTACAAGTGATCGACCTGCAAGTAGCATGCATGTCCGATATATATTCCTGGCGGGTACAGCTAAGATATAAATCAGTGCAGCGCTAACACAAGCACTTAGTACTGTCTCTGTACCTACCACGACACGTGCTCCACTTTCTGTCCATCCTATTTTAGCCTACGCTTGCCTTCGTTTATTGTGCTCAAGCTGTCTTTCAAGACCTATACAGGGTACCTGCAACCAGTGTATCTATTCCATCAATGACTGAAAGTCACGTGACGATTGCAGGAGACAGCTGAAGCTCGTCTCTTACACCTCAACAGCTCACCGCGCCTGTTCACCCCGAAATATCCATCAGGGTTTGTACTCCTCGGTTGTAAAAATTGCACGGGCTTTGGGCTCAACAAAGAACAAATTAATAGATGAGACCTACGTGCCATGTCTCTGTGAAAGTAAGCCACTGAATGCTGTCCTGGCTTTTTTGATTCGGTTTCAGGTCTATTCTGTCAAGATTCCTCTTCTGACACCTGATACAAGAGTTTCATGGGAGAGGATGACTTATTTTTTTAATTGTTTATTTTAATTGATTTATTCTTTGGTTAAATTCTTTGTTTTGTCAGGTTTCCCTCACTCCGCAACAAAAGATTTCCCATCTGTCGCAAATGTCTGACACTGCCAAATATTTTTTCCAGTCACAACAAACCTCGATACCCAAAACTTTCACGTTTGTGTTACTTAATTTTTGCTTCACCCCACAACAAGTATTTATTTATAACCGTCTCTTCCTGCTACTACCTCGGGGATGTAGACTGAGATGAATTATTTTAACAACTCGACAAGAGTATACCTTCGGCATGTCATTATATCGGTGTTCGTGTATCCACATGTGTATTTTAACACCTGAAAGTATGTATTTTGCAGCAAGACTCGGTTCACACGATTGCACTTTAAGACCCTATACCCCTAGTATACTTTAACACGGTTATGGGGCTACGTTAGGTTGGCATACGCCGCCCTTTGCTTACTTTCTCAGGTCTGAGATAACATATATAATACGCGAAAGAAATCGTGATATACGTATACTACATGGTCAACGTCCTGATTGTGCACACTCTCTCTCTCTCTCTCACACACACAGATAGAGGTAGGAGGAAAGTGCAAACCAGTCTCGCGAAAGGTTCACTTGAAACATGGTATGTGTTGCCGAACATGAGCTGTGAAAGGTGGAAGGTGGGAGTGTGTCGAGGGTGAATGTGTTTCGCTTTTTCGCTCCACTGACGCTACGTTTTAATATCCTTGACTAAAATAATGTGACAGGTCAAAAGTTGACAACAAAGTCACACCTAGAAAAGTTAGTGACAGAAATCAACCTTCACGAAACCGGGAAAAAGGTAAAAAATAAACAGAACTGTATAGTTCGCTACTTTCCAGGCAACATAACACGGAAATAATGTTTGAAGGGAGGGGGGGGGGAGAGAGAAAATTATGGAACTTTAGTCGAGGCCATCAATTTATCTCATTATCAGCGACCTAAAATGAACACACACACACACACACACACACACACACACACACACACACACACACACACACACACACACACAGAGCATTATTTCATATTTTGCTGTTTTTACCGCTGCAATACCGTATAAACAACATGTCGACTGAGCAGACATTATAGCCTTAGCAAGTACAAGAGTCTAAAATATGACAAAAGCATATCAAAAAAGTGAAAGAATAAAGATCGGCATACTACTAGTAGTATTCGGAACAGACACAACAGTAAAATTAAAGTAAATACAATTATAATCATTAACGAAAGAACGAATCAACAATTCCTTATCACCAAGAAAATGTAACTCCTCACCAACTCCTCACTATAGTTATCCCCCTTGCTTGATGAAATTTACCGCTGACATTACTTGATAATATCGACGATAACGTCCCGGTCGTCAAGTAATAAAGCAAAGCGAGAGATTAACCAGGTGAAAGTTGAACAGAACCGCGGGATAGTATGAACTGACAGTGTGAGTGGACAAAATCAGAGCAAGAAGAGCCGCAGCCATGTTTTACCTGTGTCCGTGAGCCAGTGCCAGTCAACACCTCTTCTGATTCCAGTAACTGAAAGCCCTTCTCCACCTGACTGGAAATAGTTGTAGGCACTGGGTTACACACAGCACACCTTTCTGTCTACCTGTCTGTACAGGGTGTCGATCACAAGGGTGCCGCCACCACACGTACACAGACCTTCGCACATCAACACTCGTGAGGTCGGTATAAGTAGCACGCAGCCTACACACCTCCTGCGTGTGCCGGGAGCACGACTAACTGTGTCACTGTGTCAAGATTGCGCCACTGAGGCTGTGTAGTCCCACGTGACCTGGGATGGTCGTCACGATAATGGTGTTCTGTTGTGTGTGCGTGTGTCACAGAGAGAGAGAGTCAATTGAATGTGCACTTGTCTGTGAATGTGTTACTTTATGTGTGCGCGTGTACGAGTGTGTTTGTGTTTGTGCGTGTATGTTTTCAGTGTGTGTGTGTGTGTGGTGTGCACATATGTGAGTGTACATGTGGGTGCGCATGTGTGTATGTTTGTGTCTGAGCATGCATGCGTGAGCATAATGTGTACACATGCGAGTAAATGTGTGTGGTATATCTGAGGGTGTTTAAATGTGTGTGTGTGCGTACATGTTTGTGTTTATATGTGTTTAAGTACATGTATCTGTAAGTATGTGTGAAATAAGAATGAGCGAGACTTCAATCCTTCTCCCTTACAGTCAAGAGCAGTTTGAACAGCTCTTCATTAGCTTTCTCTCAGATACCACAGACACACACACACACAAACTATATATATAGGCAATAGTTCCGGTATATATATATATACATGTCTTTTCACACACATAATATATATATTATAAATGCAATACCAGCCCCCTCTCTCCTTCACACAAGTACACAAAATGAAAGCACGCATGAACTTTTGACACCAGACGGCGACCTACTTGCAGAACTGTAAGTGCAGGCACGTGTTGACATGAAAGCAGGTCCGCCCATCGGGGGGGGGGTGGTTTCTCCGGTTTCCTCCTCCCCCCTTTCCCTTTATCCCCTGAGACTCTGAGAGTGTCAAATCACCTCGAGCTTTAGACACTCTTTTCTTCCAAATCAACCAACCAGCTGAACATTAGTCGTAATTGTGTTTAATTGTGTCACAGGGTATAAAACTACCCGACTTCCCAACTCTCTCGATCTGTTATTCTCTCGCAACTGGAATTTATTGTGTTTTTTTTCAAGTACATAAATTCTCACTGAAAGCTTAGTTTGCTCCTAACTCAAAGATGTCCATGATGAGACACACGTTCGGGACATTCATTCATTTTATCCCCTAACTGCGGGTACCAGAGGTACCCGTCCTGAAGGAGTCAAAATGGTTAAGCTAAGGTGACTCACATTGCTCTATTGTCAATTCACACTATGAGGGTTTTCTATATTTCTGCCCTTAAGTCGTTTGAACGAGAAAAAACTCCCTGAACCATATTAGACGAAATAGTGACAATTATTCAGTTAAAGTAACATCCTAACGGGAGAGGAACACTTTATTCTCGCTCTCGTGATCACATGTCAACGACCTCTTTACCTTGCAGCATTGAGGGCGATACATCTATAGATAGGTGCACGAGCAGGGAAGGTTATAGCACACAGGGCGACCTTTCAGACCTTTCAGAGGGCAAGCAAGTGGTCGGGGTGGTGTGACCACGGAGTTACATGGTGTGACTGTGTGTGAAGCAAGTGGAGGCAGAGATGACTAAGAGTGCGAGATATCCCTTGAGTGCAGACGACCGGAGCAGTGATTGCGAAATGAACCTTAGATAAACACAGGGGGCTCAGCTTACCACAAGGGTCTAGCCATGGGCTTGGCTTTACCTCAGGGATCCCTTTTGTGGAAAACATGTTACTCGAGTACGAAGTCTTATGAAGTGTTGACACTTGCATAGACTGGGAACATACCCTCGACAGGTCTTCTCTAGTATTTTTTGCTGCTCCAGGAGGTTACACTGATTATCTTACTTCGTGCGTGTGTCTGTGTGTACGAGTGTTTGCCTGCTAGAAAAAAAGGAAGAGAGAATTCTATTTTTGTAAAACTGTCGGTTGGTCTCGACAAAGCTTTCATTTTATTATTATTGTTAATATTATCATAAGAAAGGACCGGAAAAATTAATAGATAATGCGCGCGGACACACACACACACACACACACACACACACACACACACACACACACAAACACTCTCTCTCTCTGTTTGCCTTCCTGCCTATCTAAAGGAAGCATTTTACAGATTTTGATCGTTACCAGCAGCATGCAGAATAACAAACTATCACACTGATCAGTATGTGATCAGGTGATTACAGAACTTACAAACAGTCAGACACACAGTAAACTTAATATGGAAACAGATTTGTTTTGTTTAATCAAAAAAGATTGCAGCTGTGTCCAATAACAAAATAATTTCCTCTTCTTTAAATGACGCCAAGAAACAACACACACACACACACACACACACACACACACACACACACACACACACACACACACACACACACACACACACACACACACAGTCTCTCCAGTTGATGAAGCAGTGGGGTCATCATTATTCGTCAATTAATTTGCATTAGAGATGTAAAGAGGAATTCCGAGATGATGGTGTCAGGGATTGGCTTTAGGTTAATGGTGAATTGTGACAGTCATTGTCATGGAAAAGAATACCGACGACGACGGTTCGTTTGTTCTGTCCTGTGCTTGCTGTGTTGACTCACTCCAGGTATCAAGCAAGCAGTGAGTCAGTGAGCTCACTTTTTCTGTACATCTGCCATCCCGGGATTCTGTGGTTTCTCGCGGTGGAGAAGAACCTTCTCCAGCCCCATCATGGGCGCCTCGAAACTTAGAGAAGCGACTACAGCCGCCATGTAGGCAACGACCAGAACCGAGAGGAAGAGCATCACCTGCAAGACAGACGGTGACACTCGCTTAAAACCTGAAACCAGTGTTTGTTTTGCTATGTCTGTGAAATTTTTACCATACTCGTTTTGCCAAGTTTGTGGCTTAAAAATGTTGGTATTTTACTATCTTTGTGCCTTAACGTATTTACTGTTTGCTTTGTCTCAAAATAATATCAGCATTTTTACAGTGCTTATGACTATTTAATATCAGTATGCTTGTCATGTTTGTTATGTCTCTGAAATATGTACAGTTTGCTCTATTTACGTATATCAATGAAAGGTGACGCAAAATGAATGAAATAAAAGAGAAGCAAAAGAAGATAGAGAAGAAAATGAAAGTTATACCGACCAGATTGACGTCGTTCATATAAAAGGTAGTATCCGAATCCTGAACAGAAAGCTCAATGATCATGACGTGTAACAAGTAGATGCAGTATGTCAGACGGCTGAGTGGTACAAAGGCTGTCCAGGAGAGGATAGTGTTGACAAAACCTGAAATAAACACGTGGACAGAAGCTGTCAGTCTTTGTGTCCGTCTGCTTCTTTATCCATCCATCCATGCATTCACCCACCCACCCACCCAAGCAGTAAGAAGTCTCACAACATCCCAACGCTCAACTCCAAGACACAGCTCTCGTCTCAGGACACACGGGTAAGAGGACATCCTACCCACCTCCGTTTCCGGTGACGCAAGCGACCACCACCCAGCACACGCAGGCCCCCCACACGTGTCGGTGGACGGCGTTGTAGAAGGCGGAGGTTGCCAAGGTAACAGGGGACCCAGTGGACGCCCCGTACAAGCCGTACAGCACGGCCAGGGCGCAGGAAGTCGCCACTGCCCATGCGCACAGGTTGATGACCTGAGACATAACAAAGGCTTCATTAAAACTCTGTGCACGATGTCGGTGACACTGTCACCAGGCAATCAATCGCCGAGAGAGATGGAGAATGGGAAGGGGGCTTGAGGGAGAGGCGGGGGAGTTTCTTTGTAATGCAAATGGCAAAAAGTGAGAAAGAATGTCCAAGCCGACATACCTTGTTAATTTTCAACTTGCAATCTGTGCGGTACAGAATGTAGCCGGCCACCATCCCCACAACGTAAGGACCCATTCTGTTGTAGGGTTTGCTGTAGAAGTCCATGTAGTCCGTGAAACTGTAGAACAAAAATATGGGCAATTATCTGTGATGACTTGTCTGATTTAAAGATCTACCGGAGTAGAGACACATTTCACACCCAAAACATTCATTTAATTTAATCGCGAGGAGAAGGACTAAATCACAAAGGAAGGGGGGGGGCACGTTTCGAGAAATTAAATGAAGACAATTCCCCCTCCCCCCCCCACACCTGTTTGCTTGTCACGTACCTGCTCAACGGCTGCTCTCAGGGTCTCTGTTGATACAAGTGCAACAACACCCGGTGTTGAAAGCACAAGCGCAATGTGTGTGTGTGTGTGTGTTTGTGTGTTGTGCATTACATTTCTCTTCTTATTCGTATTGATATTGTTATTAATATTAACAACAACCACAACCATTATCGTCATCATCATCTCGATTCCCCACCGAATGCCTGACACGACGGACTCTCGGGTCGTGCGCTCCATTTTTGCGAACTGCAGGTAGCGACATAATAACTCACTTTGACTCGATACCTTGAACTTGAGCTGTAAAACCCGGGGGAAGACTGTCCCTCATGGTCAAGATGCCAGGAGTGATGGCCGACACTAGCATGAACACCGCCGCCGAGCCCAGCCCCAGTAGCGGGGAGCTGCAGTGAGTGGCACAGTGGGCAAAAGTCTGCATTCTTAGGATGATTATCGTTCTAACAAGGGTGTCTCCCTTCCTATTCAGCTAAGAGTATGATAAGATTAAAAAAAAACACATTTTCTTTAAATGAGAAAGTGTATGTGTTAGAGCTTCCTACAATAATTCTAGAACAAATATGTTTCATTCAGTGCCTGTCGGAAAAATTTGTTTTGCGCTTTGCTGATGTTGTATTGCTTATGTAGACCCAAAAGAAATTATAATATTGATTAAATTTAATCGTATCAGTAATACTATTTCCCTCCTCTGAATTCCCTTCGCCATAATAAGAGGAAAACATTACTCACTAGAAGAAAGGCAGGAAAATGAGAGGACTGAGGATGTAAAACTGCATGTCGTTGGCCAGGTACCAGGACTGGGCAAGACACTGGGATGACAGAACAAATTTCATTGCACGTGGACATCGATAGCCAGATAAACCAGAGTATGAAGTGTTTTAATCCATACATATAAATACACACGCGCACACATGCACAGCGCGCGCGCGCACACACACACACACACGAACACACAAACACGATGACAGTAATTATAAGAAAAATAAAACTTTAAACCAAATAATGTCGTTAACGGAAATATTTCTTTCTCGTTCACGAATTTATGTAATATTATCATTAATATCCGTCTTACTTAATTGTAGATTATTATTATTATTATTATTATTATTTAGTCAATGATCTTAAATAGTTGGAGACAGACATACTTCGTACGTTTCATGGATGATGCGGCCTCACTTAGCTTTCTCACCCAGCAAATTACTAAAATTACTAAGAATACACCTCATTTTAAGAAATGAAGACCTAGTTTATGTGAAAAAGTTCGATTAGAGTAGTTCTCTACTCTCCAACTTAAAGGTCTCGTGTGGTGCAAATTGTTTTCTTTACTCTCCAACTTAAAGGTCTCGTGTGGTGCAAATTGTTTTCCTAATGTCTCTGGAAAGATTAACAACAGAAGCATCACAATTGTGCATAGATATATTTGCATTAAGATTACTGCCAGTGATACAGCAGGCCCTGTATACTAATAAGCGGATACAGGTGATGTGATGTCACGAGTATGATTTCTTTGGGTGCATGGGGATAATTTTAGGTGGGTTTCTCCAGAAGGGAAGCCAGGGTGACAGTCACCCAAGGTTTGGAAAATTACATCAGGTCTTTAATCCGACCATACTTACTATGTCTCTGAAGCTCATCAGATTGTTGATGTACAGCAGGTTGGTCCACCACTTGTCGCTGCACTTCTCCCTGTCAGGAAGGGATGATGGCCACAAGGGTCCATCACCCCAGTAGGGGGACAAACATGAGTAGACCATGATGACCAGCATGTACGCTGGAGTCAGTCTGCAATTAAAAAAAATCTTTAGTATCACTCTGTAGCTTCTTTTACGGCAATAAAAAAATATCATGTCTCCATATTCTGAATTATACCAAAGAAGAGAAAGAGAGGGAGAAGGGACAAAAGAGAAAGAACAAACGGTTGGGAGTATAAAGCTTTATGGTAATGATGTTGCCGTGTAATTAGGCCGGTTAATTTACTTACAATAAATTTATTCAGTCAAGAAAATACTACTGTACCTCCAAAACCGGTGAAAGTAGAACATGAACCAGTTTAGTTTCCCGCTGTTCTTTTTCAGTTCTTTCAGGGTAAGGTAGGCCACCAACAGACCGCTATTGAAAAATGGTTTACAGAGTATTTATTTTAAAAAGTGATAAGTCAGATACAAATAAAGTTAGGGTGACAAATGATAGCGATATGGCTATACATGAACAGGTAAGAACTACACATTTATCAGAAATAAGATCGCTTTAAAATTTGAATACCTCACTCTTATTGTGTGTGGGTGGGTGGGAGAGAGAGAGAGGCGGAGAGAGTGAATGAGTGTATATGAGTATGTAGTTTTTTTTTTAAAGCTTTGTTCAGACTAACTTTCGGCCGTTCAATAGACACAATATTGTTGACTGTCGGGGGTTTGTTGATCGCTGTTGTCATCGACATCTGCACGACCCACCTGAGGGCGAAAAAACTGTCGACGGACACAGTGGCGTTGGCGATCCCCTGAAAAGTCCAGCGCTGAATGGCGGTCGGCAAGAATCTTCCCACGTTTTCTGCATTGAAAGAACTTACATTCTTGTGTTGGGAGAGGACGTAGGAGCAATATTATTCTTAATTTTCGTCTAAGAGGACAAACATGGCATTGAAAAACAATAGATTATATTAATTAAATGTACACAGCGCATTTTCTTCTACTGAGGCGAGCTCAATGCTCTGAAGGTAGAGATGGATGTTTTATTGTTTTCTTATGCTTCCCAGAGACTTCTTGAAAATCCTAAGTATACCCACATACAAGAGGATCAATTAATGAAAGAATAAACAAAGTACGATTAGATCATGGTCAACAGTCTGAAGCTTGGTGGACGTAAGGGGCTCTCTGTATGTAGGGTATAGCACGTGAAAGGCGGAGCTCAACCTTCTACTTCAGCCAAACATGCCTCCCATGATAAATGCTTTGCAAAGCATTTATCATGGGAGGCATGTTTGGCTGAAGTAGAAGGCATTTTAAGTAGATCGGATGGGGAGAATTTTTAATAGTCACAGGCCCCTAGCAGGTTTTGAACCAAACACCTTCTACTCCGTAGATGAGTGCACTAAGTATAATTATGGTCGATTTATATCAATCCAACCTTTACCATTTACCGCAGACATCCTCCTTTTATTTGTCTACTCATCAATCGACAAATTCGTCCATTCATTCAGTCCTGATTGCACGATAAACTGACCTGAGGCGGACAGTGGAAACAGGAAGGTGTGACCCAGGACGACCCAGGTCATGCTCAGGAAGCGGATGCCGTGGATGCAGGTGAGACTGCCGGGTGGCTGGTGGGTGGACAGCAGCTTGGAACCGTTGGTGTAGATGGAGAAGGCGACGAGGAGCTTGATGACAACACCTAGGCACAAGACAAGAGAAGGAAAAGTTGCCTGGGATTAGAATAAAGGAAAAGGCATTGCATCCCACGCGACTGTACATCATTTTAAACCGTTTAACGGCAGACTGATATCTTTCAGTAGATCTGAGTAATTTATAGCCTCCTAATAACAGCAGCATAACAGCCCCTTTTAATTAAAATAAAAAATCTTTGGTGCCCTGATCTTGCCGAATTCATTTTTAAGCTTAATCTTTCTATTAAAACGTTTTATATATTTTTTCAATAAAAATTGTTTACCTTAGTGTAAGTGCTTAGCGTGGTGTAAGTCTTTTGATGCCGTAGTTGTAATGGTATCTCCGGGTTAGTATGGGTATGGGCAAAAAACTTTTCATGGTCTTATTATTTGACACAGTCGTAAATCTCGGATATCAGCTGGTAATCTAGATCTGTCCCTTTTTTTGAGTACGCTTCACAGCTATGGCTACGTGCAAAGATTGTTGGTAAAGCAAACTCAGGGGGAGAGGTGTACCTCTGGATCATTGCTACGGGCCCAGAGCTTCGGTCTGTTTGATGGTCCAGAGGTAATTATATGGTCACTTTCTCTGCCTTGCCAGACTTGGTTCACAAGAGCAACGAAGCGTCAACCTACCGAGTCTGGGCACACTGGCTTTGGTCAGCTGGCTTTGCAACAGCGGCTGATGTTCATCTGGACTGGCTGCACCGTTGGTCATGAAAGCCAGCGAGTCTTGGGACCGCCATTTGGGCATCTGAATGAAGAGAACGTCGACCACAGTCCCGACGACCAGCAAGGCCAGCAGGACACTGCAGATGGCTCTGAGTACAAACGCAAAAAACCCAATGATGCTACTGCACATGACAATTTACTCAGAAAACGATGACATCAGTGTAGGCAGGTTACTGTCACTCACATGGCCGCCTTGGCTTTGACGTCCAATGGCTTGTTTTTCTCGGGACACGTGACCTGGACGCTCAGTGAAGTGTTTAGGAGCGCAAGGACTGAAACAAAAACCACAGGAAGCAAGATCTTCAGGTCAAAACTGGTGATTATTTAGTCATTAGTACGCCAAAGATTTTTAATCAACAAACACAATCAAACAGACCTTCACGGTACAGTTTGAATGAAAGCATACTTTTATATTTATATTAATATGGAAACAGCTGATGTGCAGCCGGTAAGCTATCAGCTTCCTCCAGCAAGAACAACCAGTGAAAAAAATAACAATTAAAAGTTATATACGATGTAATTTTTGAAGTAAGCAGTCTCCGCACAAAAAAAACAAACAAACAAACAAACAAACAAACAAACAAACAAAATCAAACGATACTGTAGGGAATCATTTCGAGGATGTGAGAGTTTTCCCAGCAAAGAGTTCCATGCAGTCCGCTATGTTGTATGTTTATTGTGTATGTGTATGTTTATGTTGTATGTGTATGTTTATGTGTATGTGCATGTGTATGTGTACAAAAGGACTCTGTGAACTCACCGTCTGTCAGAATCAAGGTGATGTCAGAGGAGGAGCAGGAGCTGGGGACACACAGGCCGACAGAGAGGACCGCGGCACCGAATGAGCTTTGAGTCGCCTGCAAGAAATGGGTGTCGACCATTTTGAAGGCGGCCTGTACTGATATCCAAGCTGTTTATGTTTCTTGTGTGTCGTCGTCAAGGCGAAAGTTGTTAAAAAGTCTCTCTTTACTTACAGCTGTGAGTGGCACAGTGGCCGTGCAGTACTGGCCGGAGAACTGGCTCGACTGGTTCCCGTCAGAACTGATGGAGAAGCACAGGTCGTAGGCGCCCGGCCAGACGAAGTTGCCTCCCAGTATGTCTGGCTTGGGTTTGCCGGCAGCATCCACCACTGACAGGGCGATACAAACATACGAACCACCGGCTTTTCAACTATATCATCATCATCATCATCATCATCATCATCATCATCATCATCATCATCATCATCATCATCATCATCATCATCATCATCATCATCATCATCATCATAAAGTTTCGTACCCTCCCTTCCTTCCTCCTCCCTTTCTTTGATCTATAAACTCACTCTGCACGGCCCACATCTGTCTCTGTGTCAGCGCCATGATGGTGGCGACGGTGTCGTTGGCACACACCTCCGACCCGCTTGCGCCGATTGCCACGTCACTCGATGGTCCGCTCGATGACGACGACGACGACGACGACGACGACGACGACAAGGTAGCGGCGGATGTCAGCACGGCCTGCTGGACTGTGGCGCTGGACACAGTCAGCAACTTCTCCACATCCTGGGCTGCGACGAGGGTGGCGGGGTCCGCGGTGGCGCCGCGGGTGAGGCGTGACGCCTGTTCCAGACGCTGGACGTAAGACGGGGCTTCTGCAGCATCTGTTTCGTGATGGGCGCCGAGAAACAGCAACAGCAACAGCACGACATGGCACCCGGCAACAGTCCTCATCGTTAATCTCTGACGCAAATGGAAATCAGCGCGTAAAGGTTTAACATAGAGAAGGTGTTTGTTCGTTTATTGTGTGTGTGTGTGTGTGTGTGTGTGTGTGTGTGTGTGTGTGTGTGTGTGTGTGCATGCATACATTTTACTAAGAGCATATTTACATTTGTTCCACACTTTTTTTTTAAAGTAGACTGATTCCTGATGACAGAGAAAGAAATGTGATTTCTTAAGGACCTGCTACTCATAAGTTGATTCCTTCCACGTTACTACACCAGCCACACAATCAAATCAAGTCATATAGGCACACACACACACACACACACACACACACACACACACACACACACACACACACACACACACACACACACACACACACACACACAATCATGGGTACATAAGTATACAAATTATAACATACTGTCAGAAAGACAAACATAGATACATGCGCACACAAATACTCAACAACATTCGATGTCAATGAAACAGTTTAGCTGAGAATAACGGCAGCGACAAACGCAAGGATCATTTACTAAAACAATAAGAAAACAAATTATCTCAATGAACTGCCTGACTGTGTCAGTGTACAGTTATCTACCATTTCCTTTTTTCAAGTTTCTTGGAACCGAACGCATGCACCTAAACATAGGGTGAATAGTGTACAGCACATACAAAGATCTATTTATCACAATGTAGCTGTACTGTGAGACTGCATGGAGGATCAGACATGAGCACAACTTCTATGTACCTGTTGTCCAAAGCTGAAATGCTGGAAACAATTTTCTCGCTGGCTCGGAGAGAAGGGGTAGATCAGGATCGGTGACACAGTGGGTTACAGGTGCAAACACTAACTGCACGAGTCCGTCTGTGGAGGGTAACTCGTCGTCCCAGAGTCAACCCTTATTCGCGACTCACTTTACATCAGGAGTTGTCTTCCCTCTTCACAGCATAGACAACCTGCACGACGGACTCTGAGTGGATGAGTGGGTAGGGGAGGGTACAGGAGAAGAGGTAGAGGAAGGGGGGGAGGAATTTTCGAGAGATCTTCCTGACAAAGATTGAGAGCTTTGGTATCTGACCACTAAACTACAGTGTGTCAACGAATTTAGCTCTCTCTCTTGTCCCTCCAGCATCAAGTTCGATAAGTACATGTAGTTACAATAGCAAAAAAAAGTTATATAACCGCGGGTGACCTTTCAGCAAACAGGAAAGGGGTCGTGGTGGTGTGAGACTATGAGTGACACGAGTGCATGCAGACACGACTACGACAGCGCTGTATGTGTAAAGTACAGACGACCCGGAGCGAAGCAGGTACAGGCATTTCAGAGTGATTGCAAAGTGAACCATAGATAAACATAGGGGGCTACGTGTACTCCAAGGGTCTAGCCATGGGTATGGAGTTACCTAAGCGATTCCTTTGTTCAGCAAAGATCACCGGTACAGTTGTCATAGTCTGTGGTGTGAGTCCATACATAGATTGACCACCAACAGGTGATCTGACAAACATTTCAAGGTGAAAATTTAAGGTAATAGGCAAAACTTCACTCTACACAGTTCTCAGTTTCTCCAACTATTCGTTTCTGTAAGAAAGATCTACGAATGATATGACAGTTGTGTGGTTATTTATTAATGTACATCTTACAACATTGCTTCACACTTACAATGTTCCCTCCGCCAGTTATTTCGGAATAAATGCCTGATGCTGTAACTCACATCTTTTATGTTGTCTCCAAGTCTGGCAAAGAAGTTCGAGCGGTTACCGAGGGAATATTTTTTGGTCGTCGTGGTGAAGCGTGAGTGTTCTCACTTGTATACCCAGGGTGTAATATTGGGATCTACCTTATTAAACACGGGTTATTTATGTGGTCTCTAGTGGATGCCTTATGTACCACCTATAGGTACGAAGAGGACTAAGTAAGTAAGTAAGTAAGTAAGTAAGTAAGTAAGTAAGTAAGTAAGTATGTGGAAATCCTACCATCAAATGTCGACCGCACTGTTGAGTTTGCTGTCAGCACGAAGTTGTCTCTTCCTCTCGCTCACATCGTAACTAAAAATTTTCGTCTTTCGAGTTTTTAGGAATTTATCACCCGGAAAGCTGATAATACTAACTTTTTTCCTGCCTCTGTTAATTTACTGCTGCGTTAATTTATAACAACAATGATCGTTTCCAACCATCTCTGTACACTTGTCTCAGTCAAAGCAGGTGAATGGCTAAGAGACTGACCCCCGCATCCACTCTAACCAGCGACTATACTGTGCATGCCCTGAATAATGGACGAAATACCCTCATTGTGAACTGAACCTGACTTAAACACCATTACTGATAGGTCTAGAAGTGAACAAATAGAATGAACATTGAATGAGTTGTTTCGCGAATTCATAGTCTTCTATTTAGGCTGTTCCTGTTACTTAAACTTTATGCAATTAAAATTTGAGCAAAACCAAAAGATCTTATAACATGGTAGAAGAAAAACTAAACTTTTACAGTCCACACACTCACTTGGAGCTTTCGACATACAGTCACATTCCTTCGTTACCATCGGTAGGCTAAGAGACTAGGACAGGGCACGAGAAGAGAAGGAGATATAAGATCTCAGCCAAGTGACGATACACTAAGGTAACAAACTAAGAAATTAGAATGAGGGTTACAAGAATATATTATCACACACACACACACACACACACACACACACACACACACACACACACACACACACACACACACACGACAGCCTGACTAACCTTGTTACATTTGTCAGTGAGCAATGACTGGAAAGCCACGCCACTGGCCAACATCTACAAAGGGAGGTAACTTGTCCAGTTACACTTATCGACCTTGGAGAGGTGGACGGGTGGTTTGATGACATAACAGACTCGGCTTCTCAGAGGGTGCGACCCGCGCGCGGCAAGAGATAACAAGTCTGTGACAGGCCAACAGCGGAGCTCGACTAACCAGAACGAGGCTGAGGTAACGCAAAGACCACTTGAGATGTGGATCGTCAATGAGCCAATGAGCTGTGAAAGTGTTGGTTACAAGCTGGAGTACATACAGTCTGCCGGTGAAGGCCGTTTCAACCTGTAGACGCATGACCCTGACGAAGTAGGCCAAGTACGTCCGGAAGTTTAAAAAGAAACGAGGGACCGTTAGCTCACTGAGCCATGTCGTGTCGCTAGGGTTGGGGTTGGGCGTGTGGGGTGGGAACCAGTAAGACAGCGTTTCTCAACCTTTTACTTGTGACGCCCCCCCAGACGAATAAAGGTATGTCCGCGCGCCCCCCCTTAGCCACTAATACCAATATGAGATATGAGAAAATGACCGCCTTTGCGGCCCCCTTTTCAGCAGCTTGCGCCCCCCAGGTTGAGAACCGCGACAGTAAGGCGACAAAATGATCAGAGTTATCTGCTGTCGACAAAGTACCATGACAGCTAATCCACATTTCTTTTGCCTTACATCGACTGCAGTGGCGCAAGAAAAAAGGTTACGCTAGGGACTCGTATCTAAAATATACTGAAGCATAAATTTTGAAGGCATATGCGGCTGTCATAGTCTTTTTCACACACACACACACACACACACACACACACACACACACACACACACACACACACACACACACACACAATTCATACTGGATTACCTACCTTCCAGCAAGTAGCAATGGGCGGTTGGTTTGGCGGGGAAGTGCTTCTTCTTCTTCTTCTTATTCCTGTACGCTCCCAGTGGAGCATAGGGCCGCAACCACACCCCGCCAACGGACCCTGTTCTGGGCACTACTTTCTAGTTGGGACCATGTCATGCCAGCTGTCTCTGCCTCTCTGTGGACTGATCTCCTCCACGTCTCTCTGGGTCTCCCAGCCCTGCGCCTCCCCTGTGGGTTCCAGCCCAGAGCTTGTCTTGTTAAGTTGTCGGCTGGCTTTCGTAAGGTGTGACCAATCCAGCCCCACTTCCGCTTCCTGATGTCTTGGCTAGCAGGTTTTTGATTGGTTCTCTCCCACAGGTCTATATTGGAGATCTTATCAGGCCATCTGATGTTGAGGATGTGGCGCAGACATCTGTTGACGAATGTCTGTATCTTGTTAGTAATGGCATTTGTCACCCGCCATGTCTCGGATCCATATAGAAGTATTGCCTTTACATTTGTGTTCAAGATGCGGATCTTGGTGTGTAAAGATAGAGCTTCGGAGTTCCAGATAGGTCGTAGGGTGTGGAATGCAAGCCTGGCTTTGTTTGTTCGGCTTCTTGCATCCTCATCTGAACCTCCATTTTTGCTGACTATGCTGCCAAGGTAGGTGAAACGGTCAGACTCTGTAATGCATTCCCCATGCAGTTGTAGTGGGGCTTCTTGCTTGTTGTTGACCCGCATTACTTCCGTCTTCTTGATGTTGATGGTCAGGCCCGTCATTGCTGCTTCTTCTGCGAGCCGAGTGAGCTTTGTTTGTGCGTGTTGTTGTTTGTGGGACAGCAGGCTGATGTCGTCTGCAAAGTCGAGGTCTTCAAGTTGCCTGGCGAAGGTCCACTGAATGCCCGTGTTACTGTTAGAGGTTGTTCTTCTCATGATCCAGTCTATGACGATCAGGAAGATTGTCGGTGAGAGCATACATCCTTGCCTCACTCCAGTCCTCACTGTGAAGGGGTCAGTCAGCTTTCCGTTGTGGATCACCTGGCATTTCGAGTCCTCATACAGCTGTTGGATGATGGCAGTAAACTTTGGTGGAAATCCGTAGTGCTGCATCAGTTTCCAGATGGTTTCCCTGTCTACGGAGTCAAAGGCTTTCTCAAAATCCACAAAGGTTATGTATAGTGGTGCCTGCCATTCAATGGACTGTTCAATAATATTTCGTAGTGTAGCGATTTGGTCTATGCATGATTTTCCCTGCCGAAAGCCTGCCTGTTCTTGCCGCAGTCTCTTGTCTAGGGCATTTTTTAGTCTCTCCAGGATGATTCTGGTCAGCACCTTGCTAGGAGTGGACAACAGCATAATCCCACGCCAATTGCTGCACTGTGTAAGGTCGCCTTTTTTGGGTAGCTTTACTAGGTAGCCAAGCTTCCAGTCTGCTGGTACTTGTTCCTGTTCCCAAATTTTCTTCAGCAGTGGGTGTAACATCTCTGCTGCGGCTGTTGGATCTGCCTTTAGTGCTTCAGCAGGAATGCCATCTGGGCCTGCCGCCTTGCCAGACTTCAAGGACTTGAAGTGCTTCTACCTAGAGGTAATTTCGCACTTTGAGGGGAGATAAACTGGAGGCCTTACCCCCCCCTCCTCTGACAGCCAGCCCTGGGAACAATTGTTACATACAGAGACTATCCCGAGATGAGATCTGAACCAAGACCTTTTTACTGCAGTAATAACAAGAGTTTTAACCACAACATTACAGGACACACCAGATATTTGTAAAAAAATCCCGCCTCAGCCTCAGTGCAATAAACGGCGCTGACCAACTTTTCCACCAAAACAGATTCGAGGTCAAGGACATGAGGTCACTAGTAGCATTATGATGGGGAGGCCATAGTAACACGTAGAGCGGAGTAATTCATACCTACCAATAATGGTAGGTGCTGAATTTTCTTTTCCTTCTTGAGCTGTTCTTGCGAAGAGAAAAACGACATTCTTCGCAGCTCAGTGTACTCTTCGTACCCACTTGAGTGAGCGAGGATAGCTGGGTACCCGAGATAAGAAATAGGTATCACGCCCTGTGCAGACGAGCGGTTGCTGGCTCTTCACGTGCACCAAATAACTTTGACCCTTACGAGGTCAATAACCGAGACGAGAGAAGCTGTAAGCATTCTTTTTAAAAGTGCAAACAAAATTGCTTGGCTTGTTGCCAAGTGTTGCACATTACTTTTTTTTGACATTTTATTGACCTTATTTTTGTATTTTTTTTTTTTTACTACATAGAAGCATTGAAGTAATTTTTCGTTTCTTTGTACCTATTCTGAAGACTTTAGACTTATTTTTTCTCGGTTTACTCAATCGTCTCTCCTATGATTTTTTTTAGCATTATTTTAGTATCTTATTTTGCTTGTTTTTCGTTATAAATACCCGTCTATTCACTTTTCTCCACCGCCTGGGAGTACCGTACCCGACAGCCTACATTTATGTAGCGAGCTACAGGCTCGACAACTACCGGACCATGTGTTACTATAGACCGCTATAGCATTCGCCTAACGACACAATCTGGTAATATAGAATTACAACATGAGTTTTTTTTTCGAAAGCTATACTTTATGTACCTCTTTCAAGCAGATTTTTCTTACTATAAAAACAAGAGGAAATGGATAAAGAAGAATAAAATTTTTTATGTGAATTATGAGTTTCTATATTTACGCATAGTTTGTTTTAGAGACCTTATTCGAGACAACAATTATTTTACAGGAATTTCCTTGTCACTCACACCCATCATGGCACCTTTCTCTCTGAACACTGAACACACGAAAAACACAAGGGAAGAATATGGGAAAGAAAAGAAGAGAAAGAGAGAGAGAAATAGAGGAGAGAAAGAGCAGTTAGGAAAGAGATTAAGAACTTTCCAATCTTTAATGGCAGGAGTCTTTATATCTGTCATTCAAAGTACGGCTTCCACAATAAATTACTAATTTGTGAATCTTATTAGTTATGATAGTTATATGATGTCTAGCCAGATGGTATCTGATGGCATAGTTAGCAATAAAACAGGTTACAGTTCAAGAAAGGATGTTAATGATTTCTTTTATCGCAGGTTAAGAGGAATGTGTTTGAACACAATGTACTGTTGACTATGGAGGGCTGTCTGCATGAATTAATGACTGTACATTTAGAAATGTGCGATCATCAACAAAATTGTATGCAGCTACAATTTACATAAATCACAAGCAATCATGTAAGAGCTAAAGGTCGCCTCCTAACTTTTATTTTTTTTCTTAGGTCCTTGAAGAATGAGGTGTTAGAGCTGTTTCTAATTCTACTAGCCAGTTTTTGTGAAGCTGGGATGGTGATGGTAGTTTATCCATCTCCTCTACTCTTCGTCGCTTTACTTTTTCCTAATCGTCTTGGACGCTAGGTACCCGTTCCTTACAACTGGGTGGACTGAGAGAAGTTCCTTGTGCTCCATGGCCGGCGCGCCTGCAGGTTCAGGTCAGAGTGTTCTATTCACTCGGGTATCTGCTTCAGAACAATCATGTACAGAATGTCCTAGCATCATCCGTCACTTACAACCCCCCCTCCCCACCAAAAAAAAGATAAACAACAACAACAACAAACGCTGACAACCTCTGCCCCCCCCAGCCCCTTCATGTCTTCTAGTTCGCCTTATGGTAGAAAAGTCTGAGGCAGCAGACACAGCATCGTGCTAAAGACAATCAAAAATAAAGCATATATAGGCATCTGGTAAGGGGCACAAGCACTAATTGCACTACAGCTTTTAGTTGCTAGTAGCCTCCCTTTATTTGAATTGCGGCAGTTGCAGCCCTATGATGCCGAAGAAAGAATGGGAGCGCACCACCCCTCGAAGGACGACAAATCAAAGCGTGGATGAAACACATCAGACCCAGACCCCAAGCACCGATAATTTCAGTCACCTTTCACTACTTCTAATATTAATATTTAAACATTTTTTTTTTATAGCTGCGAAGAAATTAAGTCTGGAGTTCTGGCAGGGCATCGCCATCTTCACGCATGAATACAGATACACACGCGCATACTCATACACGCAAGGACTGACAGATAAACAGACAAGCACACAAGCTGGTAGAGAGACAGAGTTCAAAATAACCATTCTTATTTCCGTTTCGCTCTTGTGAAAACATTGTCAAGGTAGGTATGTATCATTGTACGTACGCCAACAAGATTTGGACAGAAGTAAGCCTCGGGCAGTTTAAAAACTAGCCAGTGATGATGACGGAGTTTGAAGTTACACCCGCGTATATCCACGGCGCAGTGGCTAAGCACACATAAAAATGGGTTGTCTCCCAGTTTCCCGGTTCGCGAGCTACCGAGGGATTGTCTTTAATATTACCTCATTCTACAAGGTTTTACAAGTCTTTTCACAGTATTCCATTCTACAAGGTTTTACAAGTCTTTTATTAGTACTCAACAAGGTTTTATTTAACAACATATCATGATGATCGACGACAGACGTTAAATCCCCCACCAGCCCCTGCTACTTTAGTGTCTAGGGTAGGGAACTTGATAGCGTAGTGAGTGTCGTATCTATGGTTACCGCAGTGCTTAGGGTAGAGAGGTGTGAACTCTCTGCTTTACTTCTGCTTTTTCTACTAGATACCCTTTGTAGAATACCCCGTGCAAATATATACAATGGAATGATGTTTTGGGTAAAGGTCCTAGCTTCACTAAATACATTTAAATGCTACCACAACACCTCACTACCTAAAGAAAAGGTCATGCGACGACCTTTACCGTTATATTTACGTCAATACTAAAGCACAGATCGTTGTCATGTATTCTACAATATTAAGAGAAGGTATAGCCATGTTATAAAAAAACGTGATGTTTATTTTTATAGTTTTCTTTCAGATAATAAGCAACGGAACAGAGATCGGTGTCATCCCCGGAGAAAGAACAGGTAATGGATGCTGCACCGGACACATTTGGTCCTCAGAAGGGACTTTTACTGACGATTTCTGATCATTCTTCGTCTGCTTAACAGGTAAGACAATGGAGAATGCCAGAACAAAAGTAAATGTAGTCATATTCAAAGTTTTTAAACGTCTTTCATCGCTGATGATATTTACTCGTCATCCGATGATGCAAAATGAAACATTTAATTCCTCGAGGTAGTTAATAGAGAAAGAGAACTCGAGAACTGGTGGCAACCACGTGTGGCTGGGGCTGGGACTACAAGTCACATGACCTTTTATCTGTACAAGATTCTTTTAGCCAGAGAGATATCTAGAAGGTGTTTATTTATTCCTATAGTTTTAGCTTCAGAACTGTTCCATAAAAGTCAATATTTGAACAACCAAAAAGCTAAATAAAAAATCGTGAAAATGGTAAATATCCCGCATAACTGCATTTACAGTTTTTCTGTCTCCTTATAAATAATTTATTAAATAGAAAGTTCAAAAAAGAAAATTTCTTAAAATAAATTAGTGACTGTACAATGCATATTTCCTCCAAGTGTGAGTGTCGAGACACCGGGTCAGTCCGTGTGGTGTACAGGAGTTTTGGGAGTTGTTGGTTTATGTGAAACTAACCCGATCATAAAGAAACAATGCCAGTGAAAAGTCGGTCCGGGGTAAAGAATGCCCAACACCAATCCATTCCTTGCTTTTCATTTTCGTTTTGTTTTGTTCTTTGTTCTTTTTATTTATTTTTTTTTTTGTTGTCACGGACCATCCGCTGACATGCGCATTCGTTCCAATCAACAACACGAGATTGTGTCAGTTCAGGACGTCCCTTCCCGAACACATACTTATTATACACAAAAATGTCAATATTATCAAAATTACAAATGTCTTTGCCACTAGGCAATCTCCAAATCAATTCCAAAGAAACAATCTACTAATGTTAGCAGAATAACAGACACAATATGTTATCAAGACTTTCTTTATATGTTATAAAGACTTTCAAATTGCAAAAAAATACTAGACTGCTCACAGGCTAGTCGTCGGCAGTCTCTAAAACTGCATACATATAAGTCCACATTAGTTACAGTTCACACACACACAGGCAAGTCTTTAAAAGTTTCCAGACTGCACGCAAGCAAGTCTTCAGCAGTCTCTAACCTGCATACCTACAAGTCCTCAACATAACAGTCGGCACACAGACAAATCTACTGTAATTACTGAAGCCTCTCAATCAACAGTTTTACTTCTACCCCCGGTAGAACGTGGAGAAAAGTCAACGAGGTGACGGAATTTCCCTCTAACTGGAAAAAAAAATGTCAAAGAAAGTTTTACTTTCTGTACGCCGTGTCTCGTGGAAGTTCGGCGTCCCCGATAGCTCACGTTTGCCCTGCGTCAGAGGTTCCCCGGGCGTAACGGTGCGGTGCACGATGGACGTGGCTATCTTTGGCTCGCTGCCCGGGGTTAAAGAATACCGCAACGGCCCTCCTCTCTGTCGGTGGGTTATCGTCGTTGACACTGGTGTTGGTGGAGCACAGTAGCTCGACAATCTGGAACGCTGATGTGACTCGTACCGCCTTTCTCGCCAGCTCCGGTTGTCCTGACTGGTTCTGGCAACCTTCCGTCAGCTTGGCGCTTGTTCTCCACTCACAGCAGCAGAATGGCGTAGAGTCTTCAGCTCTCTTCTCAAAAACCCGTCCGGCGACAGCAATAGTAGCCTGATCTCTTCAGTAGCAGCCTGGCTTTAGCAAAGGTGCGACAACTCAAGAAGCAGCAGCAGCAGCAGCAGCAGCAGCAGCCAAATGGCCGCTTGCGGTCGGGATTAAATACCCACCTCTGTCCACCGGAGCTTCAACAGCGGGTCGCATACCTCGAAAACTGGCACAGAAACTACCTGCCCTTGTGTGCACGCACTCTTTTTACACTAGTCTGTTTTTAAATCAAATGGTTATAAAAAAAAAATCGTTATACAGCTATATATTTTCTTGATTTCCTTATTGATTTGGCCATCTTTTACTTTGGCTAAGGGAGTCCATTTAGTTTAGAAATGTAATGGTTAGTGAATTATAGCCCATTATGAACGATATTTCTACTGCATTAAGTGTTTTACGCAAAGATAATAAGAAAAAAATAGCCGGCAAAAGGCAAAAAAACAAACAAACAAACAAAAAAAAAAAACAGAAACAAAACCAGCAAGCAAAAACGAGATCTGAATAAAGGTATATTGGTGACTGACGCAAACCGTTGTGCCACCTAGCCACCATAAGACGATAAGGTGATGACGTGGTGATATAGTGAGAGTAGAAGAGTAGAAACGATGATGACAAGTGATGGTGTAAGAGAGACAGACACACGAGTACAACAGGTGACAGATGTGTGAGTGTCATTTATGTTTAGGTGAATAGTGGTCAGGGGAAACAATCACAAGCTGTGAACTACAGCGGGACATGAAGTCAATTCGTTCACCTCTACCGGCGAAACGGCTTATCGACTCAGAGCTAAACGGGTTGTCCAGACAGACGACAACTTTTCTCTCCAGACCACGAACACGACGTCCATTTGAAACCCAAACCACGTCACTGCGGGCCGTGGCCACGTCCTCGATGTCATCATCCTTCACCACCCGCACTGGGATACCCGCTCCTTCCAGTCCCTTCACCATACCCGAATTCTCAGTAACGTCACCCCAGTCCAGCACCAGCACGTCTCTCCACTGTAGACAAGGTGGTGTTGTGTCACCGCTGGTGGTAGTGACTGTTGTAGATGTTGTTGTGCCACTCTCTGTCAACATTTACAGTTTGTTTATTCTATATGTCACGAGTCACAGATACAGCGTACACACTGACAGACATTTAAACAATGACATCACTGACATTACGTGATGTCATAAATGACAGACACACGTCACTCTCCTTCGTGAGATTGTTTCTCATCTGTTTGTTTTTTATCACACAGATAAGTTTTAAACTCTAAACAACGCTACACTACACAATACCCACACCTACCCGTAACACCAACACGGAGACTGTGTAGGAAACTGGCCACCTCACGACCGCACGTGACACAGGCACCTGGAAAGTCATTTGAGCGACCCTGACCTCGATGATACAGTCGTGTGACTGGCGGGCCGTCTGTGTGGTCGGCCACACCACGCTCACTGTAAGGTAGGACATCACGGTCTCTAGTAATCATCACGTCCTGCTCCACTTCCCTGACGATAGTGGGTGGAGAGCGGAGGGGTCTGGTTAAATATTCCACTTGCCAGCCGGCAGGTGCGTCTCTATGGTAACAACTTGCCGCCCATAGATGGAGACGAGGAACTTGTGTCAACAGCTTTTCACAGAAAGTCTGGAAACAGTTCCTTCTGTTGTTATCACTGTAACAGATGATGTAGCTACACTTGTTACACTGTGTGCTATGACTAATATGAGTGTTTGTGTGTGACGTCAAGTAATAACGTTATTCATTACTTGTTTACCTAAGGGAGACAAGGCTAGAGAATTTATTAAAAACTGGAGGCCGATATCGCTCTTAAACGTTGTCTATAAAATAGGTTCAAAATGTATAGCCACACGTATTAAAAAAGTATTACCATTACTGGTCGCGGATGACCAAACAGGATTTATGGCTAATAGATACATTGGGGACAATATTAGATTTATATATGACCTGATAGTATACCTCGACCACAAAAATTTACCAGGTTTACTGCTTAGTTTGGATTTTGAGAAAGCGTTCGATACCATAGACTGGTCCTTTATGCACAAAGTATTAAAGACATTTGGATTTGGGACTGATATCTGTAACTGGAAAAAATCATTCTACCAAAACATCAAGTCAGCTGTTATGGTTAATGGAAGAATATCAGATTGGTTCGAAATAAAACGTGGATGTAGGCAGGGTGACCCAGTATCGCCGTACCTATTCATACTTTGTGCTGAAGTCTTAGCAGTAATGATAAGGAAGAATGTTAGTATAAAAGGTATTAGAATAAATCAAAAGGAACACAAAATATTACAGTTTGCTGATGACACACAAATTTTTATGGAGGGTGACGAATCGTCTTTTAACAACACTTTGGTTACATTGGATAAATACAGTAGAATGTCAGGACTGCAAATAAACTTTGAAAAAACAGAAGCTATCTGGTTAGGTAATAGGAAAAATTCCCCCATAAAATATGCCCCATACCTGAAGTTTAAATGGAACCCAGCAGAATTTAAAGTATTAGGGATATGGCTAAGCACTAAGTTAGAAACATGTTACACTCTTAACTTTAAGGAAAAATATGTTGAAACAAGAAATTTAATGAAATCCTGGCTTAAAAGAGCTATTACACCAATGGGAAGAGTGGCTGTGCTAAAATCATTAATACTATCTAAATTAATTTATTTATGGATACTGCTGCCCAACCCCCCTATCCAAGATATACAAGAACTGCAAAAGCAATGCTTTAACTTTGTGTGGGATGGAAAACCTGATCGAATAAACAGAACAGTTGTAGTGAAAACTGTTCGTAATGGTGGCTTAAGTATACCTCACATTTACCAGTATATAAAAGCGCTAAAGTTAATATGGATTAAAAAGCTAAATGTCACTAAACACCAATGGAAAGATGTTGTGATAGAAATATATCCAAAACTCATAAATCTAGATAAATATGGCCCAAATATGTACCATGACACACAACATAAAAATAACTTCTGGAAAGATGTATTAAATGCCTATAAGGAATTCTATTATTGTGTTAAGCCAGAAACAGCAGAGGAGGTGATGGCAGAACCAATACACTTTAACAGTAGATTTCAGCTTGACAAAAAGATTATTTTCTTCAAAAACTGGGATAGTAGGGGTTTATATAGCATTCAACATTTTTATAATGAATCTGGAGTACTTTTGTCCTTGGGTGAAATTAATGCCAAGTATGGAACCACAATAGACATAGTTACATACATGGGATGTGCTAAAATAATTAAAAAATTTATTCAGTCAATGGGCATTACAATAAGGAACAACACTGCCCTAGAAACACCAAAAACTATTAAACTAATCAATTCGATAAAGAAAGGTGCCAAATATTATTACGAAATATTGACAGAAAGCACAATCAGGCCCAAATGTTGTGATAAGTGGGAACACAAAATGGGTGTCCATTTACCCTGGAAAATAATCTTTTCAAAGGTTCAAGGAATAAAAGATATCAAACTGAGATGGTTTCAATGCAGAATTACCCATAGAATTCTAGGTACAAACTCCCTGGCAGAATATATGGGGCTAGAAGTTAGTAATAAATGCACTTTCTGTGGCAATGAAAGGGAGACAATTGAACATCTATTCTGGCGCTGTAAGGTAACCCAACTATTTTGGACAAGTCTAGAAAAGGCAATAAGGGAAAAATGCTCTAATAATAATAAATTAACACTTAACGAATCTGTAATACTATTCGGATATGAAGCAGAATGTCCATTGGATAAGACGTTAGAAAATATACTAATAGAAGCAAAGTTCTTTATCTATAAATGTAAACTAGAGAAGAAACAGCCAGACTTAAGAGTTTTTATTCTGCAACTAAATGGAAAATACAAGATTGAGAAATTCAATGCACTTGTTAACATGAAATTACAGGAATTTATAATGCACTGGTCTGATTATATGAATCTTATAAGTTTAGCTGGAACTATTTAACTTCACATATTCTAGAAAACACATAAAGAAGGAAGGCATCTCTCCATGTATGCAGATTATTTTTATGTTAATATATCAAAATGGTGGAAAGGATAATGAAGAATAAGTGGTTAAAACTGTTATATGTATGAAAATAAACTGACCACTTCCTGTGGATCAGGAACAATTGTACATTGTGTGCTTGTGGATCACTGCTATATTACCAATGTAAGTAGGTACAGCGTTTTGTAATAGTACACGAGGGCATTGTCTTTCTTCCCTCCTCTAGTTTTTTTTTTCCTCACATATTTAGAGGTTTTAATAGGTGTATGTTATATATATATGCCAATTTGATTTCATTTCCTCCAGTGTAAATGTGTAACTTATTGATCCTATAATTGTCATGCAAACCAGGAACAGTTGGGTGTTTGTGCAGCGTTTTTAGGTACAGCTTTGTGTAATGCTACATGTGGACACTTTCTTCTTGTCTCTCTCTCTTCTCTCTCTTTTTTCTCTAATTTTAAACATGGATATCAAACACTCTATATTCATATTTGTGTTCTGTGAAGTGTAATATGGAAAAAAGTGATGTATCCATGAAAAATGAAGATTAAACTGTGTGTAAAAAAAAATAAATAAAAAAATCCATAGCTATTAAAAAAAAAATAATAAAAAAAATAACGTCATCAAACTAAAAGACGTCACACCAATGACACGTGTTCTTACACAATCTGTGTAACTGACGATGTAACACAACAAATCTACCTTTACATTACAACACCTCCATCAGGTGTCATAACCATTGAAGAATTATTACCTGTTAAACACCTGAAGTGATTATTGTTTCATTATTCGTTTGTACGCTCTAGTTCAAGGTAACACAGGTAGACTCTGGTGCGTAGTTGAACGGACATCTTTAATTATCCAGAGAGAAGGGAAGAAGGGCCACAACTCCTGAATGATAGATGATGATGATGATGATGATGATGATGATGATGATGATGCTGATGCTGATGATGATGATGCGCAGGAATCCATTTAGAAGAATGCTCATTGCGCAGCAAAAACAGAAGAGAAGAAAAAATAAAACAACAGGAAAGTAAAAAAGTAATAAAGACAGAAGTGGTTGTTGAAGTCCGTCTTAAATAAACAAATGAGTCTTCAGTCTTTTCCGAAGCGTGGTTGGTGAGGTGATGGTGGACAGTGACGATGGCGGAGTATTCCACAGTTTAGGTGCCGCGTTTGTGAAGGCCCTGACTCCAGTGTCTTCTTGTTTGTGTCTTCCACTGCAGGGAGACAGAACCATGACTGGGAGCCAGAGCGCAGACCACCTGACGGCTGGTAAAGTTTCAAATGCTCTGTCATGCATCGTGGTTCAAGTCCACTCCATATCAGAGCGAGCGTCTGATTGGTTATAGAATGTCTGGCAGTTTGGAGAGAAATCACGCCATGTAGTTAACGAAACCACAGAAATCTCATTTTTTATATTTCTACTTTCTGTTTGCTCAGTCTTATCCCAAGATCACGGCATCGTTCAAGGAGAGCACATAGATTTGTACTGTGGTCCTTGGTCGCTGTCTCTTGATTCTGACCTTCACCGTAGACAATGATATCATCAGAGACATTGATGAGTCCTTTCATGCCTTCCAGAGCTTGATTAAGACGTTTTTGAAATAGTTTACTACTAACAGAGGTTTCAAATGGTACTCGCTTCCATCGGTATCGACCAAAACGTATTTGGAATGCTGTCAATTTGCTGGACTCTTCATCTAGGTGGACATACCAGTAAGTATTACTGATGTCCAATTTAGAAAATACTTTCACATTTGCAACTTTGGACAGGATATCTTCCATTATGGACAATGTATAGTTCTCTCTTGAGAGCCTTGTTCAAGGGTCTTGGGTCAATGCAGATGCAAATATTGCCTGACATGCAACAACCATGCGGCTGCACCAACTGGTAGGTTCATCAACGGGAGTGATGATCCCTCTTTCTGCGAGTTTCTGAAGTTCTGCCTTGACCAGTGACTTCTTGGAATGTGGTATTCTGCATGATGGAGAGATGACCGGAGGAACAGAGTTGTCTAACGAAGTGAGCTACACTAGTAAGAGTGCCTTGGTCATCACCAAAGACATCCGAATACATTTGTGTCTGCTGATGCTTCATCATACTTCAATCATTTCATCTGTACAGCAGGCGCTTCTGCTGCACAGCACATATTCAGACAGGCTGTTATAGAAAGTTCACTTTCTTGAAGCAGCCGCTTTCGAGTTGAGTTATCTCTGATTCTTAACCAATCGCGACCCCGCGGGTGAATTCACCCGCGTAGCGCGGTCAACGCTTGGTTTGCACCCGGGCGAATTCGCCCGGGGCTTTTTTCTATTTTTTTACGTTTTAAAATGCGTTGTTTTGGATAAAAAAAATAATGAAATCGATAGTTGATTCATTTTTCTATCGATTGATCTTCTTTTTATGTCGTAGTTTTTACGTCTGACAGTAATTTTCTGCGTTTTCCCAGGGTACCTGTCTTTCTGTTTGCAAAATAGCTAGCAAATACGCGGGGTAGAAAGTTCGACCGGCAGATTTAAAAATATATATTTATTAACCTACAGTAAAGAGAACCATCAGTAATACACCGTTTTAAAGAGCATTTTTAAAACATTCACTTGGTGTAAATTTTAAGATACATAGGTTTTGTCTTCGAGTATTAAAATCAAATGAAAGATTACGACTGTATGCGCTTTAGAACTTTTGGAAATCGCCGGTCGGATATTAACAAAAAAATTATTTACACAATATATACAGACATAAAGTACCAAACAAACATATTTTTTATTAGAATATAGATTAGAATTTTAATATTACTTACTATTTTCTCCTCCTTTGCGGTTGTCGAAGTAAAAATCCATGTCAAAGTGAGACAACGTGCTTCGATTCTCGAACTTTCCTTTGTTTACAAACAAAATCTTTTGGCTTCCTGTCAGTTCAAGGGAGGGAATCATGGTAGACGATTTCCCAACGGTTTTAGTAGTTTTCTCCCTTATGTTATTTTTATTAATTTTTTGTAGGCTCGTGAAACCTCTATAAAAAATTTTCTGATTGCTCATTATCATGGCATTTTCTGTTGGTAATACCGTACAAGTGTGTTTTTAAACAAACAAAAGGTAAGATGTTTCTTTTCTACGCAGTTTGATCTATCATTATCAATTTAAATTGTTCGTCTACCTCTTTCCGTTAATTTTATATAATTTTTTGAAAAAGGGGTAAATTCATGGTACCAGCAATACGGTTGCGAAAAAAAGAGAATCCTTGATGTGATCGCAAAAGTTACATTCTTGACTAGTGTAGAGCTGGAGCAACATAATCTTCAAAAGATTCTTCGGATTTCTGACCTCTTTTTTGAATACATGTCTCTGATAAGTTTCATTCATTCCCCGACTCTTCCGTTTTATGAAGCAGTAGCTCATCAGAAAAAGTTATAAAGGAGATGGACTCACTGCTGCTACCGTGTTTCCCTTTATTCGTTTATACGCTCTCATTCAAGGTAACAGAGCTAGACTCTGGTGCGTAGTTGAACGGCCATCTTTATTCAGAAAGAATGGGAAGAAGGGACACAACTCCCGAATAACGAATAATACAACAATTATAAAATAAAAGCGAACGCCCTTTACATGTTTGTCACACGCTTTACAACTCACCTTAAATCACTCACTGCTTCATCAGCGATGACGTACAACGACCCTCCCCTCGCCGCCTGTGACAAGTCGTTGACGGCCTTCTCCATGTCTTTATCGTCATAAAGATCATACTGCAGGAGGTGAAGCTGACCGGGTGATACACCTGCTAACTGTTGTGTGTTTACTGTCTGCAGCAACAGGTGATACAACATGATGCACGCTGCACGACTCCTTTTCCAAGTACTCACAATGTAGACGTGGTGACCAAATCGCAGCCATTCTATGCCCATCAGCAGCAGCACCACGGTTTTACCTGTACCGGGCGGTCCGGTGACAAAGAGTGTGGGAGGCGCCGTGTTGAGCAGGTGAAGTTGCTCCGGGAAGAGTGTTATTACAGCAGTATAGCACTCTCCTGTACACCACACGGCCTGACCCAGGGTCTTGACACTCACACGTGGAGGACATGTACATGGCACACTCACTGTTGTCGCCGGACCACAAAACCTAATCAAATCAATAAACATTTGATTAAGATACTTTCTAAAAATAAAGACATTCAAATAAAATTCTTTTTAATAATAATAGTAATAATAATAATATAGTGAATTTGTACAGCGCCATATCCGGTCCTATGAACAGGCTCATGGCGCTTTACACCCCCACCCCTCCCTCCAAAAAACACCAGACATGGATGCACACAACATAACATGCAATATTGTTGTCTAGAGAATGCCAGATGAGATAGTATGAATGATATCTAGCAAGAAGGTGCTCCACTGTGCACAAATCATTCGAAAAACTTATCCAGGCGGCAAATGTTCCTGTTCACACCAGGTCCAGTAGTAGAATGATAGTGGGGTTTTGTGTTTTGGCTCCTCATTAGGTTGCCTGCAGAATATCTATTTGAAAAACCAAAATGAATTCACATGCCACCAGAAGAGAAGCACTGCAAATCCAGCGATATATTAGTGTCAAGACTTTCAACTGTTCGTCAGCTTTCCCAGATGATCTTTTCACAGATTAGGATGTGAAAGAGGTACAGATAAAGTAGTGCAGATCCACAACGTCATTATTAATCCAGGATAAAAGTAGATTTATATATTTTTTAAGAAATAACCGGAAATAGTTCTTGTCCATAGAGAATATCATCCTACATAAGCTGGGGTCTACATGACCACACAGCAAATACAAAGTCTGTAGTTTTAGATCAAACTGTAGATGCATGTCCAGCGTGCACACACAAATTGCTGGCAGAGGCGTCGCCTCAACACAAACGCCTTGCACAACAGTTCACAAGACATGACGATGACGACGACGATGATGATGATGATGATGATGATGATGATGATGATGATGATGATGATGATGACGACGACGACGATGATGATGATGATGATGATGTCAATTTGTAATGCGCAGGTATCCATTCAGAAAGATGCCCATTGCGCAGCAAAAACAGAAAAGCAGAAAATAACAACAGAAGTGTTGCTTGGTTGTTTAAGTCTGTCTTAAATAAACAGATGAGTCTTCAGTCTTTTCCGAAACGTGGTTACTGAGGTGATGGTGGACAGTGACGATGGCGGAGTATTCCACAGTTTAGGTGCAGCGTTTGTGAAGGCCCTGACTCCAGTGTCTTCTTGTTTGTGTCTTCCACTGCAGGGAGACAGAAGCGGGACTGGGAGCCACAGCGCAGACCACGTGACGGCTGGTAAGGAGGAACTACCTCTTGTAAATAGTCAGGAGCAGTTTTAAACATGCAGGAGACAATGAAAGTAACGAGAATGAATATTTTATTTTATCACCAGATAAGAAGTAACAGGAGCTTCATTTATTAGCTAAGCTAAAAAAAATACTTATCGTTTCCATGGTAAAGACAATGAGGGTAAAGAGAAAGAATATTTTTAATTATTACCTTTAGGATAAGCATTAACATGAGCTTTATTTATGAGCTAAGATCAATTTTCCCCATCATTTTCTTAGCAAAAAACTTTCATTTATTTTATTTAAAGCGCTATTTAGGCAATGTTGATATATTGATATTCAAAGTAAAACTGCAGATGGCGCTGCTGCATCCACCCTCTGTTCAGCAACTTGACTTTGCTTTTCGTAAAGTCATTATAACCGCGCCGCAGTGTCTCGATGTCGGATGCGCCAGTCCAAATGCGCACCTTGGTATTCGCAGATCCGTGTCGAACTCCGTGACTCATCGGCGAGCTGAACGTGTTTGGGAGAAGACTGGACTCACCATCCACAAAAAGATTTATGACGCCGCGAAGCGAAGTGTTTGCAGAATGCATCACCTTAGTCAAAACATCATATCTTCAGGTCCAAATAGTTAATTGCACCTCATCCAAGAAGCGTTTTGACTTATATAGTCAAATGTCCCACACGTCTTATCCCACAAGCTCAGTCGGCATTTGGACCCTTTCATAGCACTGAGACCACTCTTATAAAGGTAACTACAGACATGTTATCTGCCCTTGACAGTGGTGAAGTTTCTTCGTTAACTCTACTGGACCTGTCTGCTGCATTCGACACTATAGACCACTTTCTGCTTCTTCATAGACTTCATAGACAATTTCTAGACCCTCTCTCTCATGGTTCAACTCCTATCTCACTGATAGGACCCAGACTGTGGTAGTTGACGGTCAGACATCTCGCCCTGCTTCACTTTTTTGTGGTGTTCCCCAAGACTCAGTACTTGGCCCAGTTCTGTTCATCCTCTACACTAAACCACTTTCATCATGCATCCAGTCTCACCAGGTTTCTCATCAATCCTATGCTGATGACACGCAGCTTTACTGTTCTACTCCACCGGCTGAGTCTCACTCTGCTATTAGCTCTATAGAAGCTTGTATTAGCGATGTCAAGGACTGGATGGTAAAAAACAAGCTTAAACTAAACGATGATAAAACAGAAGCCCTCTTGTGCCATAGAAGAAGACATCAACCTTCATCGTCAGTCTGCCCAATCACATCAAGGTGGGCGACAGCAACATGACCTTCACGTCATCCGTTAGGAATCTGGGATTTATTGTCACTGATGACATGACACTTGATAAAGATGTTACAGCTGTCTGTCAGTCTGTCTATTATGAGCTCCGTAAGATCAGCGCCATTCGTCATTTTCTCTCTACACGCGCTACCAACACTCTTGTCTGTGTGTTAGTTAATTCTTGGCTTGTTTACTGCAACTCTTTGCTGGCAGGCTGCCCCTCAGACCTCATTCAGAGACCTCAGAAAGTACAGGGACCAGTTGCACAACATGTTTCTAAACCTTAAAACTGTTCTAAAGAAGCAAAATCTCTTCTTAGCCATTTTGATGCATTGCACAAGAACATACAAAAAATTGTACTGACAGGACGGAAAGTCAGACGTAAGCAACTTTATCTTACTTAAAGCAGTTTTAGTTTTAAATATTCTAAAATTGTGGTTTGCACTTTAAACTGATTATCTAAATAGAGTTAAGGCTTAAAAGTGTTTAAAATTAGAAATGTGCAACTGGTCCTAGAACTCTTCTTACGATTGATTTAAGTCTTGCTTTTTACATTTCATGTGTTTATTTAGTTATATTTAGAGGGCTGTGGAAACTTGAATTGGGACATACGGAAATCTGTGCCGAGTAAGAAATAGGCTAATGAACCTCGTATCTACAGTTAGAGCACGCCTGTGCCATGAGAGTCGATTAAATTGAAATCTGTGCAGGGTAAAGAGAACAATACAACTATACTAGTCCTTACGGGCAATTACAAGTAGTGCTCATATACTAGAAATACACAGATAAATACAAATATCTACATGTTGATTACTGTGAATAGGCTCCCTCTCTAACTCACTTTTTATAGAAACAATCACACAACAACGGTAGATACAAATGTTGACCTCAGGTCACCTCAGGCTAAGACAACATCACGGCCAGTAACATTTATCAAGTGAATGGCACATGGAATGAATGAGTTGCGGAATGTATATTTTGTGAGACAGAGACAGAGAAAGAGAGAGAGAACTTGAACATTTTAATGGCGTAAGGCCATTCCAATCACTGTCACCTCTACAGGGCTGAAAATAACCAGTCATCCACTCTCACAATTACCCATCTATATTTGGTCAATCGGAACCAGAATGTGAGAGTTAACATATAGCAGTGCCCAGGAGTGGACATCTTCCCGTATATTGTATTTGTAGGTGTACGGACTTCGATATTCAGATATTTCATACACGCGTAAAGATGTATTTTTTCGACTAGAGTATAGAGGAGTTAGTTGTATACAACATCAAAAATCTTGAAATAACGAATGTCTACTGCTATTGTCGATATTTGCTTACGGTTATGGCTATGTCAGTGTGTTTTAGAGCTTGGACTATTTCAAATATGACTTTTTACCTTAGACGCCTAACTGCTTAGTCTTTGAAGCCAACTCCTTGCTTTAGTAAACGTAAAACCTACGTATACGTAGCTGTTGACTACTTCTAGGAATTTTTCTCCTAAAAATGCTGTCCCCAAACCCTCCTTTCTTAAATAGTTTTATTAAAAATGGTTGCTAATCCATGCTTCTGGCGTAAGTGAGAACACCTGGTGGGCTTGGTAAAAGAATCAGGCCCTCTTCAAACATATATATATATATAAAGAGAGAGTGTGTCTGTGTGTGCGTGTGTGTGTGCGGAAGACATGAGCGCCATATGTGTAATCACAAACTATTTATTTTCTTTTACATATTATACATCAATAAATTTTCTATCAAGTACTGCGAAGGACTCACCTAGCAACCAGCTTCTTGTACAGGTCAAAGGTAATTTTGAGACCTTCAGGTCCAGCCCCAGCCACCCGTCGCTGCCACCAGTATCCGAGTTCCCTCAGCACGTGACTACTGACGCCACACGGGGTCTTGGGGTCAGACAACTGATCAGAGCACAGACACAGACCTGCGATGTCGGCGTGGTCTGTTGTTCCGAGACACCGACACAGGTCCTGTAGCAAAGCCCCATGATGTAAAGTGGAGATGAGACAGAGAAAATAATAATAAAAGAATGCACTGTCTCGTACACTGAAAATCATTAGCATAAACACTGACCTCAGTTTAAATAGTGGTCTGTAGTTCAGTCTGGTGATAAGAGAATAAACGTGTTTTTAAAAGAGACAAAAGAACATTTTACTGGCAACGACTGCATCTTGATAAGTGTTTACCTAAAACGTTTCTTATAAACAGGTTCCGTACCAAGACATCAGGACAATAATGGGCATCGCCAGCGAGGTCGCACTACTGAATGGATTGTTTTCTCATCAAATTGTAGACTAGCTTACAAATACAGTTGAATGTCTGGCCGATGTTTGAGTTTAGTGAGATCAGTGAGCTTGATCGATAATAAACACAATAAAGTAGATCAAGACAGACTTGACTACTTCCACGAAACGATGAGCTGACTTGACCACTGCCGAGACGGTAGAAATTTGTTTGGAAAATTACCATGGTAATGTACACAAGTACAATGTGTATTAGAATATAGCTTGCAAATAAAACTCTTATGTTTGCTTTTCAACACCTTGAGATCTCATCTGAGGCTGATTCTAATTAACCCTCTTTGAAAGCTGTTCTTACAAGTTTAGTGAAATGAATGGATTATAAAGTCTAAATTTGCATGTAGAAACAGTTTTGAGGTTTAGACATGTATTTTAAAACTGGGCAATAGAGCGTCTTAGAGCATCTAATATAGACCACAATCTGAAAAACGGAAAACAAGGGAACAGCTATCTTCCTCTGAGAGAAACTATATTTAAAAATATATCAGTTAAAGTAAGATACTGTGTGATGTGATGGTGTTCGTGCAAAAGTACGTGAAGGTGACAGAATGTTACTAAACCTGAGTTAGCCGGGTGTCTCCAGTGATGGCCTGTTGAACTTGATGAGCCGTGAGGTTGGGGAAAGCGATGGTCTTAGTGATGCGGAGACCGGGAGCGATGTCGGACACCAGGTGAGACAACATGGCCTCCGCCTTGTCCAGCTGTGACACGGCGTCTTTCAGTTTCTTTTTAATGTTGTTGTCTATGTCCTGCTGTGACATATTCAGTGACTGTATTTTGTCACCAAACGCCTTCACCTCACAGACGACAAAACCATGATGTTGGTGAATACGAAGCACATCAAAGTCTCCTTGTTTCCAGTTTCGAGGCAGAGCAGAAGGAAAGTTTGCGGCTACGGGAAGCTGAGCTGCTGCAGGTGCATAGCAAGGTTCCCCCAGGTACTGGCCAAATGAAAGCTGACTCAATCCAACCAAAACTTCTCTGTTTCGTTCACACATTTCCTTGAGACAGCAGAGAACTCGCTGCATGGCTGCATCATCTCTGATGTCACTCTCTTGAACGGTAGGAGGCTGAGGAATGGAAGCTTCACGAGCGGATAGAGTCCTCACCCGTTGTTGGGTCTGTCCAGAGTCTGAATGAAGGACCAGAACTTCCAGGCCATGAGTCAACTGCCTGACCATCGGCACACGGTTGATGTAGACAGGAGGCAGGAAATAGGCGCGAGAGTCGAGATCAGGGTACACGGCCTCAACCCATTGTATCCAGAATGTCTGGGCTTGTTGTTGTGGTAATGTTCCCTGTAACAAACCCTTTTTATTAAATTACACTTAAGCCATGACATTCTATCTTTAGGTCAGTCACTCGCTGTATGTTGTGTGCCTTACAAAAAAGGACTGAACTGAACATCTCGTGCAGCTTGTGCTCATCATCGCCCGAGACAGGCATGAGTTGCGGGCCTTGTCAGCTTCTGCGACTAGCCATGTTTTCCCCTATCAACCGGCACCAGTCATTGGACGAGTAAGTAAATAAAAAGGCTCTAAGCTTTCTGAACGCACAAAAAAAGTATTATCTTTAAAATTTATTGTTCCTTAGAAAATAACGATGATGATGATGATGATGATGCACACACACACACACACACACACACACACACACACACACACAAACAAACAAACAAACATATATTAATTAGTATACATGTCTGAGGAGGGAAATGTTTTAAGAACGTGCTTGTGAACGGCCGAGTTACGACGGCTTGGCTGTTGTGCCTATATGTTATATACATAATTCTCCACAAATTGTCACTTTTTTAAATGGGAGAAATGAAAAGCAAACGGCAAACAGAAGGTGTGGGTGAACATCAAGGGATGTGCGTGGATGTGAGCATCTCATGACGGCCGCATTGTCTTTGATGTAACGGCGTATTCCCTTGTCTCACCTGTTGTGGAGCAGACTGCTGATTATCAGACATGGCTGACAGTGGTCTCCCTGTACAGGACCAAGAATATCAGAGGCAGCGTCTGTAGCCTGAGCTCTTTCTCAGGACAGGAAACCCACCGACTGTTATATCCTCCCCGCTCGTGAGTCTGGTCGCAACACAAGATAACAAACTAAGATGATAGCAATGTTATTAGACATTTGAGTGTCCACTTTATAGGGTAGCCCCTATAGCGAAGTCCAGTCGCTGAAATACATGTGTGTACAGTTACAGATGCATTCGATCATTAGAAGAAGAAGAAGATTACTTTCGACAACTCTCATTGGATTTAGCATGTTTGATGGTTTAATGGTTTAGGTTTGTTTGTAGATATTAAGTTAATTAGAGTATTAATTACCTCGATTTATCTAGTGTAGTCGGGTGAACTGCCAGTCGTCGAGGAAGCCACAGAATCATTGTTGCTCGGGAAACAGTCGACGCTCTCTGACATGGTCGGCGGACCGAGCGGAGAAGTGACGACAAACAGTCGGAATCAGCACCAAGTGGAGACTCACCACTTGCCACGACTGTCGGCAGGAGACCTGCTACTCACTTTATCCCAAGCATCAACTCGCAGCGTGGAGAGACATGAATTCAGGAAGAATCTGCAGTACAAGAAGAGCAGTAACATGCCAGAACTAAGCTGATGTGCGGATGTATGTGAGAGTGGATGGTGGATTTAATGGGAGTTAAACCTGCAGCGTTGGACGCACGTTTAGCACAGACAGTGTTGGGTTCGGTTTTAGATGACATATTGCTGTATGTATGTTTCTCGCATAATAGTCTTAATAACTCTTTTGTTATTGCACTTTGCAGACGAATTTAAGCCTTTGTTTGGCGAAGAGCAGGACAGGAGCTCTTGTAAAACTTCTTGCTCGATATTGCGTCTATAAAAGAGGACATAATCCTTACTTGCTTTTCTTTCCTGACTACTGGCAAACACATTAGAGCGAAGTCTCAAACAAGCACTCGTTTGAAAAGTTGGTGATGTATGCTAAAAATAATGATAGCTGATGATGATGCTGATGAGGATGAGAATGATGACAAAAAAGATTGCGATCCGTGATTCCGATGGTCTAAGTTATATCCCGTTTGTAGTGTTTTTTGTGTGTTTTAATAATATTGCAAACATTATAACGTTTCTAAACTTTTAAATCCCAATTAAAAAATCGACTGTATTACGAGCATTGTACCTCTTAGTGTAAAATTAAAATAATCGTAACATACTGCTGCTCTCTCACCATTCAGAATTGTTCGTCAACTGTCCACAACACATTTATTAAACTTTATCTACGGTTTGATTTCACATTACAAAAAAGTAAAGCTATAAGATTAACTTAAAGAGCTGTTGAAGAACGGTTCTTGTACCTACAAGTACACCAGGTAACTCCACACAGTATCAGTGTCAAAGTGTCAGTGCCAGGTCTAGACGAACTCTACGTGATAACTACCCCGCCCCTCACAAGCTACCCCAGAGCTGCCTTGTAATTGCTTTGCTGATAGTCTGGCCAGCCATTGCTAAGTAAAGAAATTATCGCTGACTAGACGCTTGAAAGTGAAAAACGATATACTAACAACAATATGGAAGTGAGTGAGCAGCCATATCGTAATGCAAAATGCAAAGTCCTAAAGCAGCCTCTGAACAAGGAATATTCTCAAGGGCTTTCTCGTCCCTAGCACGGCACCTTGTCCAAGACTGTCCTTCAAGGTACCTTGCAGGGTAATCAATGCCTCGGTCGCCAGAAAAGTGACTGCGTTACGAGCCTCAAAGACTGGACTTGTCCTCCTGTGCAGTTCCTAGTCACTATCGCCCACAACATAGCCTTGTATAAGCTGCCGTGTCTATCCATGTGCTCCTCCCAACGACAGGTACGTTATACATTCACTACGAAAAAATGTTTGTGACTCCGATGTTCACAAAATCTAAAAAGAACCTCTTTACTTCCTAGTGTTGATACAAAAGCTGAAGGCTAAAATAAAAGTTCAGCTACAAAGAGAACTTCATAAATATCTGACTCGCCACTCACTGATTCTTTAATAACATCTTGGCGTCTTTAAGGAATCGGAGGAGAAATACTGCGTTGACGTCATCATACTAGATTTCTCCGTAACGGATTAAGGGATGAAAGACTGAATGAAGGATTATTTCCTTCGATATTGTCTTTGGGAAAGTCCAAATAATTTTTTGCGAGAAAACAACAAGAAACAAAACTCACCTTTCTTGAAGTAAAGACATCGGGTGGTCAAACCTAACAACCTTCTGTGACACTGGCGGTGAAGAAATTGGCTTATGTTCAAAGGCAGTAACGGGAATGGAAGGGTGACAAAATTATCAGAGATTTACTCAATGTAATCAAACTAGCGTACGTGACTGGAGAAACTGACCTGACTTATCATTGAAGGTCATAACGAGAAGTATAGAGTGACAGAATTATCAGAGATTAACTCAATGTTAGAAAACAAGTGGCCGGAATGATTGCTTGAAAGCTTTGTACTTCGGGTGACACACACGATAAAGTGCTGGCTCGGCTTGTTACGCATCTAGGAGAACATCAGTCATGCATTATTTATCGTTGTGTGCTGCAATTCACAAGTGAGAGATAAATACAGCTCCACTAATCATCACTACGGCCTCACTAAGCAAACGAATTACATTTTATTCCACAAGGTGATGTATTTCCCTTCAACTCTTCTCTACAGTTCGAAATCACTTGGGAACACATTCTCCAGAAACGAACCCACTGACAACAAATGGCGCAAACAAAATGGCATTGTAAGGGCACAGCACTAGAGACATGACGAACAACATAAGTCTGTTGGAGAATAAAAAAACAAGTATTCCTTTTGCCGCACAAGCAGAATATGTGTTGCAGTCCTTTGCATGGGGTGGACAATGCGTTGGTCTGATAAGTAATGTGGGTAGTTGGCACGATCTGGGCAATGACAGGTGACAGGGGTGGTAATATACAGATAAGAACGGATAACAAATTGATCTTTGCCCTATACAAATAAAAAATATCAATTAATGTGACTTAAAAACGTGTTTCTATCTGCATGCGGGCCTACTCTACTTCATTTTTTTTGTTTGCTAGATGTAATGAGTTCTACTTTACAAGGTTTCTCATTCTATTTAACTACTGCACATTTTTGTAAGCATAAAAGCATGTAAACAAGAAACCTCGATAGTACTAACCATGGATAAATGCAATGACCAGTGAAGAAATATCTTAAATAAAAAATATAAATATCTTACACAAGTGACTGAGAAAGGGTCTGGTGATGCGCGAGAAATGCTCGTAACTCGAAAGAATTTTCCCATTTAAAATAATGGAAATCGGATTAATAAAACAAAGATGATAAAAAACACCAAGAAAAGCTTGAAATTTCCGCTTTTTATCGGATATAGTTCTCAATTCTTGATCCGTAATATCGGCGCACAAAGTGGAATTTTCCAGTGATACCGTTTTCACTTTGTCGAAAAGCAAGCAAATTTCTAAGGCAGTTGTTTTTATTTTTCAGCACACAAAACAATAAGAAAGTCCAAAACATAAAATACAAAATCCAATAGTGGGAAATCTAATCTTTAATTGCATATATTTATTTTGCAACAAAACAGAGATATAATGTACCAAAAAGCAGTTTGAAAACATCGTATTTTGAGTTTTTGTGCGTCTCCGTGTCCTACAACGAGGGAGATAATTACTAAGGGCCAAGAATGAGATTTTAAAACAGTGGATGCAGGTTATATCTGCATGGAACTATTTTGGTGAGTGTGATCGGCATCCTTGGTGGCCCTGCCTGGGTGTATACTTTAATTAAGCATTATTTATTGTCATAATAATTGTTTTTTGTCTTATTTAAAAATCCACGAGCAGGTCGTTAGTGTTGCTCCTCCATTACCCTTGTGTTGAAGTAAAGAGCCCGTGCAGGTCGCAAGCTTGAGTGGTGAGGTTGTAGCAAATTATGGTCTAATGTGCTGGGGATGGAGAATTTCAAAGAAGGACAGACACAAATTGAACAAGAACGTTCAAGAACGCAGCAGGGATTTCTGGGTAAGAAAAAAAAGAAACGATACATAGAGAATTTATGGAAAGCTTATGATAGCTATACTGATATCTAGATTATTAAATTCTTAGGTGATACAAAATTGTTAACCTTTTTGCTGGGGTATAAGCAAGATAATGGCAACGCATGAAGAAAATTTTCTGGAATTTAATGTAGATAAGATAAAAGATATGACCAAAGACTTAAGGAAAATTGAAGATAGTGAGGTTGTTTCAGTATAATATACGATAAATCTTTTAAGTTTGCTCACACATTCGGGTAACTATATAACTGTTGTTGATTTGAATAAGACGTAAACGCCAAAAATATTGTTAAACATGGTCAACAAAAAGTATCCTTCTTTGCAAGGTGAATTTTCAGTCAGCATAGCAATTTTGAGCGGTTTTTTTATTATTGAGAGTCTTTTATCTTCGTCCTTTGTGTGCTGGTTTGTAAGTTTGTCTGCCACGCCCATGATAAGAACAGTTTGAACAGTATTCTCAATATACTCTGGATTATTGTCGAAGATGGTGTACAAGTTTTGGTCTCAGACTAAGCCTTGTGTCCTCCCCACTTAGCAACCTTTTTGCACTATACATAGATTAGGAATAGGCTGGTGGTTTGAGGATTGCTTAAAGTAAAGGTGCCCTCAGACTACCTACGCTCTCCATATATAAATATATGTACCATTTATAACAAGCTATTTTTGTTTTTGTTTTTAGAATATTTGCTTTCCTTCTTCTGGTTTTTCTTTCTTTTCTTCTTAAGGAGAACGAAGCTTTTTGAATTGTGGTATTGTTGTTGTGTGTATGTAACGTTTCGTGGCTTACATTTATTTTGCGATACTATTTATTTGTTGTTTTTTGATTGTTAGTAATTAAATCTTTGGGGACGATCCTACAGTAGTCACATGGAAGTCATTTGACTGGGTGAAGACGGACCTAACCGCATTGAAGGACGGAAGGACACCTACTGCCGTTAGTGTACCACTACCGTAGGGTAGATTGCGTGTGTCAAAGCATCGACCGATACGAATAGGCCTAGCTGGAAAGTTGTCGTCTGCATAGCAAGGGTAGTGATGTGATGGAGAAAGAAACTTTTTCGCCGTCACCCATAGCGACGGTTCAACTCAATGTCATTAATTAACCGTGAGGCAGACTGGGTGAGTGCGGATGCGAGGGTATAAGAAAGAACATCAGACGAGCAGTGACTCTAGCTGTCAACATTCGCCAACGGTTGTCAACTGTATGCGGGAACCTCAGACGAGTGATTTTCTTTAAGTCCGACTTGAGAAATTCCACGCAGTGTATCCTGAGGTGGGAGACGTGACAAGAGTCACTGTTCGTGTTGCTGTCTATTAGATACCCTGTGATTTACGACGAGCTATTGTTTTTGCAGGGGAGGGCTATTATTTCATTTACCGTATTATCTCGTTTATTGCACTCATCTCATCCATCGGATTATCGCAATGTTTCATCTATTATACGATCGCTGCATCCTTGTTATCGTCGTTATTGTTATAACTTCAACTTTTATAGCTGCCATCGCGGGTTATCCCTACTACCACCGTCACCCCCTTCCGGTGATCAACACGTCTAGCAATGCGTGGATTTCTGCATCGAGGCATATTCCACCGGTCACCCAACCACCTATTTAACGATGCCATGTTAGTGGACACGGGCGCGTTATTCAGCTTGGAACTCTTGGTTCTCATCATCGTTTACATCGCAGACTGTCGTGGCAGCAGAGCGCAAGCTAAGTGACAGTAACGGGTAGTGTCCTTACCCGAGTCTCTTGCTACGGGCACTGTTACGGAACACTCCCATCGTCATCACCCGCATTCGCTCAGTTCATCCTTTCTTCTTCCATTCTTATTAGGCATTCAAATGTGTTATTCGTTGGTCGGTCCTGTTTGTTTATTGAAAAATGTGTTTTTACGTTTTCAATGACGCACTACTTACCTTAATTTTATCTTGTACCTAGCATTTATTCTGTCTTTATTTATTATTTTTTTAATAAACTTTTTTATTTCATGATAGATAGATGTACAACACAGATAATCATACACATATTTTATGATTTAAGCAGCATACACAAGCAACATACTATACATAATAGACTAACAAATAAGATAATCCATTAAATACAATATAGGCAAATGTTTAATTACAAATAGTGCCATCATTTAACAAATCACATGACTAAATGGGAGCCATTGTTTCCGACAGGATATTTGTGTGCTATAAATAGACATAATGCTCCAAAATATATCATGACTTTAGAAAAGGCACAAACTTATTTGTTGGTAAGGCCTTCAGGAAACTACATTTATAAATGAAAAATTTTGCTACTTCAAACTTTGTCAACACCCTCAGTTCTACTAAAACCAAACAACACAACTTCTGTACATAACCTAATTTCCTTTGAATAGTTCTGGTTATTTAACATATTCCATATTTGGTCCCAAAAGTCTTTACTCAATGGACACAGCCAGAATAGGTGTTGAATGGTTTCATTGTCTTGTTTACGAAAACAACAAAAAAGGAGTTGTATTGAGCTTACATTTAAAACGAAACAATTTTGCGGGTAGGATCCGATGCAAGATTCTTAGCTGAAACCATCTCAGTTGAGTTTCTTTAGTAGTCGAAAAGGGCTTTTAAAATATATCAGCCCAATTACATTCTTTAAATTCAGCATCCTATGTTTTGAGTGCAGATGGATACACTTTACTGTCTTGAAGAATTTTTTAATCTGTCTTTACTTTTTTTTGAACTTTTGTAAATAAAAACGCTTTCCGAGTATAATTTCACACTGGGATTAATAAGGTTGGTCATTTGTCAGCATTCATCTAACTCCCGTCTACATTTAAAATATATGTAAAATATATACTAAGCATATAGTCTCGAAACTCCAGGCGCGATATGAGGACAGCAGGGCCGGAGGTGAAATGCAACAGATATACAAATACGAAAAATATATGAAGTCTGTCCATTGGAGAGGTAAATAATAATTAAAACACATTTAGTTCCATCTTAAAAATGACTGTAAACAAACAGTCCAAAGAATTAATCTATGCATACAACTTTTAGACATCCTTCTTTTAGCCCCTTGAGCTAAGATCCCTACTATCCCTGAAAACATTGATCAGGCCCCTGGCCTTAGCCTCCTTTCTTCGAACTGACAATAGTAGTAAATATAAGATTGTGCTGAACAAGATGTTAGGACCATGCATGCACATCTTTTGCGTCTCGATTATACATTTAATTAACTCTACTTACAGTTGGGCTCAGGTTACTGAGATACATGATTTACATTTCACAATTAAATTCTACTCACATAGGGCTCAGGTAACTGAGATACGGGGTTTTTACGTACAAAAGATGTCAGCAGAGTGAAGAAGGGTCGTGGCGTCGAAAAAACAAACTAAGTTACGGCCCACCGCTGCCGCAGGCGACATTTTTTTGTGCAGAGGCCTTTACAGAAGGAATGAGGTTTCGGGCCAGTCCGGTACTTCTCAGCGGATTCTGAGCGCAAGATTCGTTCCACTTTCGCATGCGAACAGTTGGGATTCGATTACAAGCTTTACCCTAATGTCATCCAAATGATGTATGCTTCAACTACAGAAAGAATTTCAAAAAATGAGCATAATGTAAAGAAAGGATCAGATTGTTATAATATTAGTTAGAGAAAACGAAGTTTGGAGAGAAGTAGCGATGCTTGAATGAAGTTTCATTGTGAGAAAATAAAGTGAGGTTGTGTAAATGATGTCTAGACGTGATGACATCATGAATCTAAATGATGGACTCCCCATCCCCTTTCCCTCCAGAAAAAAAGAAAGAAAGTTGGTCTTGGTGTAAGAGATGCAAGACAATAATGGGTGCAAGGGGTAATGGCATGGCTACTCTCAGGTGGCTAGTCGCTAGGGGAGACAATCACTAGCTGTGCAGTGCACCTTGACATGCGTTGAAGTCGTCCAGAGCTACCACGAGGCTCCAAACAAACGACGACTTTTCTCTCCAGACCACGAACACGATCACCGTGCGCCACCCACACCACGTCACTGCGGGCCGTGGCCACGTCATGGATGTTGCCATCCTTCATCACCCGCACTGGGATATCAGATTGTCTTAGTGCCATCACGAAACCTGTACCATCTGTCAGATTACCCGACGACAACACCACCATGTCTTTCCATTGTAGGCAGGGTGGTGATGTGGATCCACTGGCGGAGGTTACGGTTGTTGAAGTCGTAGCATTCCCTATAATAAAACAAAGGATGTTCATTCGATATTGGTTACACTGACGTTAGATACACATTATGTACACAACGCCATGCTTGTTTTGACAATTGTTTGTTTGTGTTTTCCAGTGTCTGTTTTCTTGCTTGTTATACATTACACAACCTAAATGTAGTAAAGCTAACCCTTTCAAAATGCGATCTACCACACAAACTCAATACTTATGCCTACCAGAAACACCAACACGGAGACTGTGTAGGAAGTTAGCCACCTCACGACCGCACGCGACACAGGCCTTTAGCGTACTCAAGTGACCCTGATCTCGGTGATACAGTCGCCTGACGGGGGGGCCGTCTGTGTGGTCGGGTACACCACGTTTACTGTAGGCATAAACCTCTCCCCATTCATTGCGTTGTATTCATTGGAGTAACCCCCTTTTATATCTTTCTTGGCAGTGGAACTTTAGTTCATTTTCTATCTTAATAAATAGAAAATAAAGTTCTCCAAAGTTGATCCCTTATCATTTTTTTTTTCGAAAGAGCGGATTACAATGCTTGACCATTTTAGACTTTGTACGTCACAATCTTACTGTCCGTTTCCTTGTCCATTGCTGTGTGCCAGTCCGTTTCTGTCTCCCAGTCCGCTTCCGTAGCTTTATCCGTGTTCCCCCACACCCAAGAGTCTGTTATCGTGTTTTCGTTTGTGTCTGCCTTTGTATTTTATTTGCGTCTGTTTTTAAGTTTTGTTTGTGTCTTTGTGTACGCATGTCTTCATGTCTTCGGACATGTCTCCTTGTCCGTCTCTGCGTCTTTGTCCATATCTATATGTTACCCTGTGTGTCGTCCATAGATATCTCGTGTTCGTCTCTACGTCCTTATCTGTATCCATGCCAGGATCCCAGTCCGTATCCGTATCCGTTTCCGTGTACGTGCCCTTGTCCGTGTCCGTTTCCGTATACGTGTCCTTGTCCGTGTCCGTGTCCGTTTTTGTGTCCGTTTCTGTGTTCATGTCAGAATCCCAGTACGTGTCCGTCTCCGTGTCCGTGTCTCTCTCTGTGTCCGTGTCCGTGTCCGCGATCGTGTCTGTGTCCGTGCTCGAGTTGTTGTCTGTGTCAGTGTCCGTTTCTTTTTCTCTGTCGTTATTCCTCAAATTAACATCTTCATCCTCTTCATTCGTCTGATAGTGTTTCAACGTCCTCTTCACAGTTTCCGTGACCTTGTGTTCGTTATTGATGCCCATGTTCTCCTCAGCCTCGACGACATATTTCTCCTTCGCGTCTCTCTTGGTTTGCAGATCATTATTGATGTATGACCTCAGGGTCTCCACTACACAGCGGTGATTGTTCTGCTTAGCCACGTCAAGAGGTGTCATGCTATTCGAGTCTTTAATGCTGACGTCAGCATTGTGCTTTAGGAGAAGACGGACGATAGCAGCATGACCTTTGCCACAGGCCACAAACAGCGGAGTGCTTCCTTCAGCACTCTGCACGTTGACGTCAGCGCCTCGCTGCAATAAAAACTGAGCTGTGTCTACCCAACCTTTCAGACATATAATGTGAAGAGGTGTGAATCCTTTACCGTCCGTCACATTGACGGCGGCACTGTAATCAGCGAGAATGCGAACTGTTCTCAGACGTCCTCGTGTACAAGCCATGTGCAGAGCTGTGGCGCCGTCGTCAGTTCTGTCATCGACGTGAGCGCCGTGACACAGTAGCTGCCATGTTATCACACTATGGCCTGCCTGGCTAGCGATGTGGAGGGCAGTGGCACCATCCCTCCCTTTCACATTCACGTCAGCCTTGTGTCGGATGAGCACCAAAGCTGCGTGAGTACTACCAGCTTGACAAGCTCTGTGCAGCGGCGTGAAACCTTCGTTATCCTTCATGTTGATATCAGCCTTGTTCTTTATCAAGTTTTGTAGTATGTGCCCATGACCTTTCTCACAAGCCACATGAGCAGCTGTGAACCCATTTGCGTTTTTCTCGTTGACTCTAGCAGCGTTCTGCAGCAGAAGATGGACTGTATCTGCATGGCCCCTTTCACATGCCATATACAGTGGTGAGATTCCATAGTAGTTTTGTATGTTCACCTCAGCGTTGTACTTAACTAGAGTGAAAATAATGTCTGTGCGACCTTTCTGACAAGCAATATGAAGCGGTGTGTTACCAAGTTCACACTGTGCATTAACATCAGCCTTGTGCTTAAGCAACAGCCTCGCCATTTTCATATTACCTTCTAGACAAAGGATGTGAAGAGATGTGTTACCATGTTCACACTGTACATTCACATCAGCATGGTGTTTTAGCAACAACCTCGACAATTTTATATTGCCTTTTAAACAAACGACATGAAGAGGTGTGTTCCCGTCATCACACTTCACATTCACGTCAGCCTTGTGTTGGACGAGAACTAAAGCTGCGTGTGTATTATTACCTCGACAAGCTGTGTGCAATGGCGTGAAACCTTCGTTATCCTTCATGTTGATATCAGCCTTGTAGTTTATTAAGTTTTGTAGTATGTGCCCATGACCTTTCTTACAAGCCACATGAGCAGCTGTGAACCCATCTGCGTTTTTCTCGTTGACTCTAGCAGCGTTCTGCAGCAGAAGATTGACTGTATCTGCATGGCCCCTTTCACATGCCATGTACAGTGGTGAGATTCCATAGTAGTTTTGTATGTTCACCTCAGCGTTGTACTTAACTAGAGTGAAAATAATGTCTGTGTGACCTTTCTGACAAGCGATGTGAAGCGGTGTGTTACCATGTTCACACTGTACATTCACATCAGCATGGTGTTTTAGCAACAGTCTCGACAATTCTATATTGCCTTCTAGACAAACGATGTGGAGGGGTGTGTTCCCGTCATCACACTTCACATTCACGTCAGCATTGTGCTCTAGCAGCAGCCTTACAATGTCTGTATCAGCACACTGACAAGCGATGTGAAGCGGTGTGAAATTTTCGTTGTCAGTAGCATTGACATCAACAGTTCTCTGCATGGCTGCGATATTTTGGGATGACTGGTGACCAGGTATAACATCTTTGTGATCTCTAACATGGATGCTGCTATAATGTAACAGTACAGCCACAGCCTTGTAGTAACCATTTTCACACGCTATGTGAAGAGGTGTGGAACCATTACTAGTTTTGTTCACACTCGCGCCGTGCTGCAAGAGAAGAGAGGCTATGCCCGCATAGCCTTTCTCACACGCAGTGTACAAAGGTGTACACTTGGTATTTGTAGGTTCGTTTACAAGTGCACTGAACTGAAGAAGAATCAATACTATTTCTTTATACTCATGTTTGCAAGCGATGTGAAGAGGCGTGAATCCATTTTTATCCTTCTGATTTACATCAGTGCCATGCTGTACCAAAAGCCTCACAATAGTTGTGTGACCTTTCCTGCACGCCACGTGAAGAGGAGTGTCTCCCTGGGCAGTCGATAAACTGATATCTGCACCGTGAAGTAATAGATTCTTTACTATATCGCTATTTCCTTCACGGCACGCAATGTAAAGAGGTGTATAATTCCCAGAAAGCCTCACATTTATGTCTGCACCGTGCTCTACTACAAGTTTGTCTACATCGCTATTACCCTTAAAGCACCCACCGTTAAGAGGTGCCATATTTAATGTATCTTTCACACACACATCTGTTCCATGCCTTATGAAAAAGTGAAAAAGTGTAAAAATCCCAGAAATCACTTCTGCATTATTCCTCACAAGAAGCTTGACAAGATCCTTGTGACCATACCGACATGCTTGCTTAAGAGGTGTGACACCCCTGAGGTCCTTGACATTGACGTCTGCACCATTCCGTACTAAAATATCGACGATGTCAACATAACCCTTCCGACACGCCAGGTGAAGAGGTGTGGTGCCCTTGCTATCCTTTACATTCACGTCTGCACCGCGCTTGACTAAAAGCAACAGTATGCCAATATAGCCTTTAGAGGCAGCGGCATGCAGTGGGGTCTTGCCTAATGTATCCTGTAAATTCACATCAGCGTTGTTTTGTAGCAACAGCCTCGCTGTAGTTAGATCTCCTCTTCGGCAGGCTAGATGGAGCGGTGTTTTGCCATTTTCAGTCTGTAAGTTGACCTCAGGGTTGTGTTCCAATAACAGTCTCAATATTTCAGTTTTACCTGAGTTGCTGTAGTCGTTCTCGACTTGATAATATTTTCCGCAAGCGATGTGAAGAGGAGATAATCCATCTTCATTCTTCTGATTCACATCAGCGCCTTTCTGTACCAGCAATCTCACTATGTCAGTATGGCCTTCTTGACACGCCACATGAAGAGGAGTTACACTTTTGACATACATCCCATCCATTTTAGTAGCCTGACCTTTTCTAAAAGAAGTTCTGAAAGGTGCATCGCCACGCTCATCCTGGAAGTCCACGTTAATTTCTTGAAGCTGCTGAAGTAACATCAACTGTACAATGTCTCTGTTCCCTGTCTTACAAGCAGCACAGAGAGCCGATATACCATCGTGTGCCTTAATGTTCACGTCAGCGTTGTACAATAACAGCTGTCTCACTACATCAATGAACCCTTTCTGTAAGGCATAATGAAGGGGTGTGTTTCCATGAATATCCTGCACGTTTACGTCAGCATTGTGCTCTAGTAAGAGCTTAGATATGTGCACAGACCCTTTTGTGCAAGCAGCGTGGAGTGGAGCCACATCATTTTCGTCTTGCACATTTACGTCAGCATTGTATTGTAGCAGCACACTTACTATATCTAGGTTTTCTCCGTGACAAGCGCTGTTCAGAGCCGTACGACCCTCGTCATCCTGAACATTCACATCAACATCGCTCTCTAACAACAACTTTACTAGATTCTCATGTTTTGCTTGGCAAGCAAGATGAAGAGGTGTATAACCAAAGTAATCTTTTAGGTTTACATCAGCGTAGTACTGAAGAAGCATTTCACTTGTCTCCATGTCCCCTCTTTGGCAAGCTATCTGAAGAGCCGTGTTGCCACTGTAATCCTGTACATTGACGTCAGCATTGTACTGTAACAATAATCGCACTGTGTCGCTTTCACCATTTTGACAAGCATCGTGAAGAGGCGTGTCACCAGCATCGTTCTTTATGTTCACGTCAGCGTTGTGCCGTAACAGGAGCATTAGCATGATTTTGTTTTTGTTTTGAGAAGCGGTATGAAGAAGTGTATCACCATTTTTATATTGTAAGTTCGCGTCCGCATTGTTTTGTAGAAGGAGCTGTGCTATGTCGAGGTGTCCATAACGACAAGCTTCTTGAAGTGGTGTGGAACCTAAACTATACCTTGCATTTATCTCAGCGACCCGCTGTTCTTGGCTTAGTCTTTTACCTCGGAGGTTTGTCTCAAGACACACAGTTTTCTCATCGAAATCATACTTTTCATTAACGTCAAGTCTGGGCTGAACGGACAGTCGAGGGATGTGTGTGTTACCATGCGGACGGTTGAAGTCGTAAGGTCTCTGTTTGATCTTCACTTCGTACTTCAGAAACGCCTGCTTTGTGTCTTCGTGACCATCTTGACAAGCAGAGCAGACTGGTGTAAAGTTTCTTCTGTCCACGCTCATGTTAGTGGTGTGCCTTACGCCGTGTCTCTCTTTGCATGCATCGCTGTTACAGAAGTGCCGCTTACTTTGAGCATCTTCACTCTCTAACTCACAGTCTTGGTCAGATTGTAGTAATAACTGCACTATTTCTATATCACCCTTTACACAGCTGATGTGAAGTGGGGTGACGTCGTGTATTGACTTGCAGTTCACATTTGCGTTGTTTTGCATTAAAAGACGAACTATGTCTACATGACTTTGGGAAGCAGCAAAGTGGAGACACGTGCCGCCTTCTATACTTTTGCTGTTGACCTCGGCGCAGTGCTGTAACAGCAACAGGGCAACTGCTGTGTGACCCTCAGAACAAGCTACGTGAAGAGATGTGAAATCTTGTACACATTTTTGATTCACATCGGCTCCGTGTTGTATCAATAATTTGGCAATGTCTGTATGACCTTCGCTACACGCAACATAAAGAGGAGTGAAGCCTTTCAAACCTTTTGCAGACACATCAGCCTTATTCTGTAAAAGCTTTTGCACCAAGTTATATTGTCCATTCATACAGGTATACAAAAGTGGTGACATTCCCTCTTTATCAATCATTTTGATGTTAGCACCAAGATCGATCAACAGAGCAGCTGTCTCCTCCTGGTTGTTCATACAGGCTTCAAGAAATGCGGTCCTTCCAGCTTTATTCTGAACGTTCATATCACAACCCTGTTCCACAAGGACACGAGCGAGTTCCATCTGCCCTCGGCAGCTCGCCAGATGTAGCCACGTATTTCTAAACACGTTGATTTCGTTATCACTATCCTCTTCATCACCGATATCATTCACATATATCTCAATACCGTCATCCACGGACTGTGTAACTTCGTTTGATGAATTCATTTCAGTGTTTAATTTTTTTTCTTTATCCTAGTCTATGTCTACTTCCACTTGTGTTTGTGACTCTGTACATAGGTGTATCCCTCCACTTCTCTTTACCTTTGTTCTTTATCTCTCTGATTCAGAATCATCTTGGTCGGTAGCCCTGGTAAAAATGATGGCTGATTTGTACTGTTATCTCTTACTCATTTGTTCATTCATCTTGTGTGGGAGTGGAATAATTTTTAGCTTCATCTTTAATTTTTGGGAGGAACGTGGCTGATTATTTTTTCACATGCTATAGACTAAGCAGTTGCTTTGCATTATTTTATACAAAAATCAAAATATTAAAATACTTTCGACGTAGAGTTGTTTGTTGTTGTTTATTTAGTTGGAAAGTGCTTCCACCTTGCGGTGATTTCGCACTATGGGGGGAAAGGGAGGGGGGAGGAAACCGGAGTACCCGGAGAAAACCCCCGCCGCCCAGCCCTGCGAACAGGTGTCACATACAGTGTCCCGAGACGAGATCTGAACCCTGAGACGCTCACTGCAGTGGTGACAAACGAGTGTTTTAACCACTACACTACCGGGGGCCCCCTTTCGACGTAGATGACGCAGAATATTATTATATAGCTGCTTTTAGCCAATATGGCTAAAGGCAGGGTTATCATGTTTTTTCCTTCCTCATGTCCAGTATCGTTTAGTCTTTTCTTGTGTGATCAATCAATGATCACTAACCTTCAGTTGTCAGTTTATTTTGAGAGACACTAGTTACAGTTTTATTCTGTTACTTCAACTGGCTGAGTCTTCTGATTGAAGATTCTTAGGCGAATTAGTTTCAGTACTGCAACATACTTCTTAAGAAGCGTCTGTAACAGAGAGTTTAGTGAAACACGTGTAGTATAGATGCTAGCATTTCAGTCTACATAACAGAATGCATGCATTAAGGCAGCTAAATGAGATACCTACTAACATGAGCAGTGGCGTGCGGTGGGATTTTCCACTGGGGACCAGCTAGGGGTTCTGGGGGTGGAGGGGCGGAGAGCTACGCGATTTCCTGCATTTCTCTTGCCGCCTCAATATGTATCTCGTACTTCGTAAATAGTAATACAAATATGCGACGAACAAATCAGGTTTTATAATAATGTTGATCATAAGATCATGATTGATGTGAAAATACTAGATAATTTTGTAGATACCATATATAAGCATTAAATGACGTTAGATGCTTTGTCAAAAAGAAAATATCCTCTTTCAAACGCAATAACTGTTGTTACTAAGCTAAAGCAATTTTTATCACCTGTGAATCTAAAAAGTCTATACTTGGATATCAACGTATGATAGTAGAAATTAGGTGTCTATGACTTTACATAGAGAGATTATACGGTTTCGCTTAGTAATCAGTGGGTCTTCATGAAAGGCTTGACAGAGAATTCCTCATATTTGAGAACAAAAAAAAAAAGAAAAGAAAAAGAATCCCAAAACAGAAACAAAAATCACTCGGGATTCGAACGCAACACCTTTTAGATGAAAGGCAACGCGCGTAACCACTACACCACAGACACATGCTATCATTAAGTGTAAACTAACCTATTTAGCAGGCTGCATCGTCTCGGTTGTTTTAAACCATCATTTATTTCACCCTAACCTGTCATTAGTTTTAGGTATTGAGTTATTTTGCCTGTCACCATTAACTGCATGCAGCTCTTCATAATGTTTAAACGTCGTTGAGCTTAGCGCCATAGCAAGTTTCAAAGCTGGCAAAGACTGATTGAAAGCAAGGTTGCACTGAGCCATCGAAGGCTCCTGATGTCGTATTGGAGGGAACAGATTTTGTCAACCGAGTCCCTCTCCATTTACAAAAAGATTTTTGTTTTCAGTCAGTCCTGAGCTAAGTTCGCTCACTAGACACCAAAATGCACTAAAAAACTTAGGTTGAAGATTGTGACTGTGCAACCAGAGATTCCTGTCGATCTTTAGTAGAAACTTCGCACGTAACTTGGAACACGAGACAAGCTGGCGCTGAAGGCAAGAGGGGAGCAGTAGTGAGCCGGCTAGTCGCCAGACCACGTGATCTACTCTATTCAACAGCAGACGAAACGCGGTAGCGACTGAGAAGGTTAGTTCCCCGAGTGCAGCAGGCGCTTGGTGGCAATACGGTTTGAAGAGGGGCAAGACGTATTTTTCACGGCGCTTTTCAATAATTCTAAAACGCTTTATGTTAAAATATCGTCAAATAAAAATATGATCACTTGTGACTCTTAGAGGACTAGCCTAGTCCCCCGTGTCCACGGACAGCACGCCACTGAACATGAGGTACTCAGACATCTGACCCCGAACGCAATCACAATCGACTTGTTTAAATTTGAACTGTTTGCTCAAAATGCTTGCTGTGCTTTATTTCCTTTATTTCCTCATTGATTATGTGAACATCTGAACAAAAATCTAGTATTTCACACAGCTCTATTTAAGGACTAACTCCATTAAGTATTTGTGCATACATATTACACTTAGACATGCTGAATTTCGAGAGAGAAAAAGAGAGAGAGAGGGCAAAATAATCGTCATCTTTGCAAGTCAGATGGGTATTTCCTTATTTGAAAAACAGTCCGTACCAAAATGCATTCGACTGAATGCGGTCAAACTGATAGAAAAGAGAATCTGACATATTGGATTAGGTGTGGAAGGCGGAAAGAGATATGGCCTTCGCCTTTCATATTCTTTGCTTTAAACACGATGATGCTCAAGACGCTCACTGCCCATACGGCCAGTTACTGTATCTTTTATCAACTGACTTCGGCGACCAAATACCGGAACAGCTGAATGAAATCTTGACTTCCATCGTTTTGTCTGCTAAGTCATTTTAATCATTCTATCAAAATAAAGGCTTGTATCAAAATCCTAACGCAAACTATGACTCTAAACTTAACCCAAACCTTAAAGCTATTTTAATCATATATCTCAAAGTAACACGACAAAATACACATAAATAAAAACTCTCAGGAAAATAATAACGAGCTGGTATACCACGAAAATAAAAACAAAACAAAATCTTCAATAATATACCTGTAACGTTTGCACTAAACCCCTAATTTTGCCCATTACATCAGTTTTAATGAAATTTACGCGAAATGTCAACAGTGTTATAGGGATAAAAGGTCTTGTGAGGCAGTTGTTAGAAGTCATAGAGGATATAACCTCTTTATTGAATGAAAGCAAGGATATAGATATAATGTGACAGCAAAACAAGCTTTTGATTCTGTACTATGAATAAGGCTGTTAGTAAAATTAGTGACATACAAAGCTTTCGGAGATTTGCTTAGATGTGTTATAAGTTTTTAATAGGCAGGACACAATATGTTAGAGTAGGGTCTGAAAAGTCATAAAAAGCCAAAGTTTTAAGTGAAATTTCTGACGGAAGTATTTTAGTTCAAGTATTGTTCACTGTCTTTTTCAATGATTTACTAGATACATTATTTAGCACTTGTCAATTGTTTGCAGATGATACAGAAAAGGAATAAAGCTTTAATGATTCAAAGTAGCGTTTACAGATTGCAAGAAAAGTGTTTCGCTATACCGGTTAAAACTATCTGTGAAAATGTTAATACAGTGGTACCTCGAGTTACGAGGTGAGACGAGCATTTCGAGTTACGAACAGCGGCTCGAGCAAAATTTCTGCTCGAGTAACGCACGTTGTTCCGAGTTACGAACAGCTGAGCTTCGGGATCCTACCCGAAAGTAAAAGGGTAATTGTAGTTTTGTTTAAAGTGTAAGAAAGTGCTGTATCTATGCTTCGTTTCTTGCCCCTTCCTCCCTCCCTCTCCCCTCAACCGCTCTCCGTTAGCCGCGCTCACCTCTCCCTAAGCTAAGATTATTACAGTACCGTATTTTATGCATATTTCTTACTGTATTTTGTACATTTTTCTTTTTTTGTGCAATTTGAAGTTTTACGTGTGTGTTTCTTAATTAAAAACCTGTATTTTTTCTTAATTTAGAAAATTTTCTGAACTTGTCAGCAGGCTGGAATGGAATAATCCAATTTCCATTATTTTAAATGGGAAAATTCGTTCGAGTTACGAACATTTCTAGGTACGAGCACGGATCTGGAACGAATTAAATTTGTAACATGAGGTACCACTGTACTGGTATGTTTCCACACAAAAATGAGATTATCTCCCTTGGCCTTAAACTAAAAGATCCATCAAACCACTCATCTACTGTAGTAATCAGTTTAGAACACAAATGTATTTAAAGATTTTGACAATAGTTTTTGGTGGAATGGGTCTATATTATAAGATAATACTTTATTTGTCGCGAAGGGCAATTCAGTGACAGCTTAATAACAAAAAAATCGTACACATTTGTATGTACCAAACAGACTCTCACAGTCATGTTTCATTCATTTGTACAGCACCATTCAAAAGTCGCATGGCCGAAACAACTAACAGTGCACCCAGAGGGCAATGAAACATTTTATAAACGTTTGAAAAACGCTAATATAGTTGTAATAATGTAAAAGTTTGATATGAAACATTTTAGAAACATTTTAGAAACATTTACCGACTAAACATTTATAACTGAAACATTTTGCAAACATTTTAAAATGGTAGGAAACATAACATTTGATCAAAAATATTAAATAAATGTTATGTAAACATTTGCCAAAAACTTCTTAAGACATATGATGTATGATTATGATGTAGTGAGTATGACGTAGAATGTATGACGTAGTAAGGGATTGTTGAATGAGATAAACCACAGAGGATGGAAGCTATAGAACAGAATATAGACGCTTACTATTTAAGTAATTTTCAAGCTCTAATGTGTATTCTAATAAAATCTATGTTTGTTTGGTACTATAGATTTGTAGATTTGAAAACTGTTGTAAAATCAGTCATCTCAAAAGAGTTACACACCATGAACTTTGTATTGACGCAACGTTGGATTGTTTCACTTGCTAACGCTCAGAGAAGATAATTTTCGTTTCAAAACAAGATTGTCATCACCGTTTTCTTAGTGAACTTTCGTAGAAATACGGTAAAACGTTGAAGATAACAACTACAGTCAGAATATCAAGAGAGTCCTTAAACAGATGGCTCCATTCTAAATTAAAAGTCACTATATGTTGCCGCACCTGAAAGCTAGATGCTAGTATAGTGGAGTAGTTAAAACCCTCGCTTGTTCCTGCTATTGTAAGTGGGTTAGAGTTCAGATCTTATCTTTGGATATTCTCCGTATGGATATTCTCTGTCTTTCCCTGTGGCATATGCATGTCTTTCCATGATGCAGCGTTATGACCGTTATGACCGTGGCTCAGAAAAACTTGTCACACATCTAGCTGATGAGGTTGAAAGAACGAAAGAGTGTAAATGACGTCAGTTTGTCTGAATATGTATGGATGATGTCAAAAGATGCGTGACCTGAGATTCAGGGAAAATGAGAAGGGTTGAATTGGATTGAGGAGTGGAAGACATTTTTTTTAATCTGTAGATAAAATTTATTTTGTGCAAAAGAACCTGTATTTGTCTGGCCCGTGCACATCAATTGGAAGAGAGAGAAAAAGTGAGAGTCACGCTTACCGAGGTTGTGATACAACTATTAAATGCTTTACAGAAAAATGTTTATAAAAGAGCTTAAAAGGTAGAAAATAAGTTATAAAATAGTTTGAATGTAAACGTTAAGAAAACATTTTTCCGATGTGCAAAATAAACATTTTAGAAACATTTTCTGCAAACATTATTCAAACATTTATAAAACATTTGTAAAAGGTTTAAATGCTATCTGGGCAATCTGTTAGTCCTGCAGGCAGGGACACAAAATTCGCGGCCCGAAGGGAGCTGATCAAATTCTCTCGACAGGACATACTTGTCATCACATAGGATTGTAGACACTTTCAGAAGTGTCTGCCTGTTATATTATGGTAGTTTTGTGTATTACTAGAACTCTTACTCGGACTGAAGCTGATATAATTGATTCTTAAATTCCTCCTGTTGACTTATCCTGTTACAGAAGGACTAAAAAGTGCTTCAAAATTGCACTCAATAGTAAGAATAATAAGTTGTAAAGCACATTACATCAGCAAAAAGACAAGCTCATTGTGATGAAACTAGGTATTAGCTGCATGGAAACAAACATGCAATACAGAAAAAATCCTTTAAAGGGAATGTGTGGCCTGATTGTGAATGTAGGTCATCAAGGGAATCTCTCTACAAAAGTTTCTTCAACTTTTTCAACACCTTTAGTATTAAAAGCCAAACTATCATAAAATTGAAAAATGTACAAAATGTTTCTGGAAGCAAAGAAAGCCCTAGCAAAGCCCAGTTACCAACAATCCTGATGAAAAGTTATTCTGACCAAAAGGTTTTTTGGCAGTTTTCTGAACACAAATCTAAACTCTATACCTATTGTGACATACGCTTGAATAATATTTGACACATTCTCAGACATCATTAGCGCTCTGGGTATTTTATGTACTTTACCTGAAATTTTGCAAAAAGTAACCTATGTCACAAATTGTATACAGTGAAACTGGCCAGCTGTTGTCATTGTAAAAGAAAACTCATTTTATTCCTCTTCAAAGCAGATTTTTTTGGTACAAATATTTAATTATACATGAATTGATTGGGGAGGACATGTCTCAGTACCGCAAGTGGATAGTTGAGAGCATTGGAGTGTAGCAAGAGCATTCTGTGTTCTGGACACTACGAGGGATCTCAGAGCTCCATGATCAACGGATGTACTAATTTATTTCAGTTCAAAAAAGAACAAAGAAAATAAAAACGTTTTAGAGTTGAAGCATAAAATTCTGGAAGCCCACAAACAGATCTTTGTGTTTTGTTGTTAAAAAACAGTGTGTACATAGTGTGTCATGTGTTATACGACGTGTGTTCCTGACATTTTGTATGCTAAATTGTACTAAATTAAAAGCAAATGAAGTTGCAACTAAGTAAACTAAAGCTGAAATCCTAATACCTGGTCATGTCTCATGGCCACTCGTGTTACAAGTCGGTTCTGTTGTTAACGTCAGCTTTTCTACTAACGTAGTTTTTTCAAAATTTGACGGAAACCGTTATTGTAGGGTAAAGGTACTAAATATGAACATTTAAATATTTCAGTATTAAGTATCTTGGTAACAAAAGAACTTGGGGGTAAAAGTCAAAGTATACTTGGTATTATAAATTTTGCAACAAGCGTACAAAAGCTACATAATGAACAGATTATCAGATTTACATTCTTGCCACTTTATATTTTATATTTTATTTTCTCGTCTTCTTAATTTTTTAATAATCTCAGTAATATACATGTTTTACTTTGCGAGGTCAAGGGGTATTAAGGTGCTCTTCCGTTAGGTGCTGACCTCAGCATCATCTTTCATAAAGAAACGGTTTGTGACCTTGGCACAAGCCAAAAAGCATAAGAGTACTTCACGTACATCAGCGTACGAAAAACTGGACTAACTGTGCCCAATCATTAAAAAATGTGAAACGTTGTGAATCATACGCTGTCCTTTACATTTACATTTTGGAATTATGGTCAATGTCAGTATAACTGCTGTTGTACAAGGCAAGACACAGATGCAGCTGTAGAATTGTCACCAATTCTGTGGCCTACATCAGCGCCGTAAAGTAACAGGCACGTTATCGTCTTGGACAGATATAAACAAGCCGAGTGCAAAGGCGTGCACCCTTTGACGTTTTTCACATTTAAGTAGCACTGTGCTGTAAGAGAACATTGACTATATTTTGATGACTGTTCTGCAGCCCGATGTGAAGAGGCGTGTCGCCCTGTCTGTTCTTCATGTTGATGTCAGCTTTATTTGCCAGCAGAAGAGCCACCATATCTGTGTGACCCATGTGACAAGCAACATGTAGGGGTGTGTCACCATTCGGGAGCTTGTCGTTAACATCTGCTTTGTATTTTATCAATAACCACACTATGTCTGTGTTACCCTCTTGACATGCGACATGTAAAGCTGTGAAGCCATTGTTAAAATTTATATTTACGTCAGCCTGGTTCTCTAACAACATCATCGTCGTTGTTGTATGACCACGCCGACAAGCAATGTGAAGCGGTGTGGAGCCTGTGCTATCTTTGGCGTTGACGTCAGCGCCCTGCTGCACGTGGTGCGAGGTTTTATCTGAGCTCCGTTGACACGAGTCCTGATCTCCAGCCTTCGTTACCTTCGGGTGCTCTAGGAGCTCAAGCACTACCTGTTGGTGATCTTTTTCACACGCTATGTGAAGAGGCGTGAAACCGTCACTAGACTTGTCGTTGACACTGGCGCCGTGTTGTAAAAGAAGATGAACTATGACTGCATCACCTTTCTCACACGCTACGTGAAGAGGAGTACCGCTGGAATAAAGTTCGTTTACAAGTGCACGGAACTGAAGTAGAACTAAGACTATTTTTTTGAAACCCAGTTGACATGCGATGTGAAGAGGTGATCCATCCTTGTTCTTCAGATTCACGTCTGCGCCTCGCTGTGACAGAAACCTCACGATGTCAGTGTCACCTCTCTGACAGGCCACGTGTAGAGGTGCAGTGCCTTCACAGTCCTTTACATTCACGTCTGCCCCGTAGTGCACTAGACGCTGAACTATTTGGCTTCGACCTTTAAAACACGCTAGGTGAAGTGGTGTCGCCCCTTCGCAGTCTTTCAAATTAACGTCTGCTCTGTATTGTACTAGAAGCTCGACTATATCAAAATGGCCTTGAAGGCATGCTAGGTGTAAAGGGGACCTACCTTTGATATCCTTCACGTTTAAAATGAGAAATGTGGGGCAATCTTTCTTCCCTTCATTTCCATTAATAACATCAGCGCGATGATGTAAAAGCCATCTCACTAAGGATGTGTGACCTTCTTGACAAGCGATATGAAGTACACTCTTACCTTCATTATTCTTCATACTGATGTCGGTGTAGAACTGTGGTTTGTGTAGACGTTGAACCATTAAAGGAAGTTCATTAGGGCAAGCTATGCCTTGATGTGTGTAATCATGGCTGATTTGTTTTTGCTCATCAGGTCTATACTGCATGATAAGTAGACTTAAGTTGACATCATCGTATACTGTGATGTGAAGAGGGGTGTCACCGCTGGTATTTTGTATATTCCTGTCAGCGCTATGCTGTAGTAACAACCTCACTGTGTTGTGGTGACCATGACGACAAGCAACATGAAGAGGAGTGTTGCCACTGTAATCCTGCAAGTTTAAGTCTGCCTTGTGCTTTATCAACGTTCTTGCTACGTCCACGCTGCCACTTTGACAAGAAATGTGTAGAGGTGTACAGCCTCTTATATCCTGTATATTCACGTCGGCGTTTTGCTGTAGCAACACCTTCACAATCACCAGGTATGAATGTTTTCTCGACAAAAAGGACGGTGGACCGACTTTACTACCCAGAACATAAGACCTGGGATGTGTAAACGAATTCTCTCGACATAAACGACATGCAGCATGAAGAGGCGACTCACCATATACATTTGACAGATTCACATCAGCGTTGTGTTGAGTCAAAAGCATCACTAAGTTCTCATCTCCTTGACGACAAACGATGTTTATTGCCGTATCGCCTTTTACATCCTGCAAGTTGATTTTTGCTTTGCAATTTAACAGTATTGTAGCAATGTCTATGTTCTTTTTTTTGCAGGTAATACTGAGAGGTGTGCTGCCATTTTCATTCGGTAAGTTCACGTCAGCGTTGTTCTCCACCAGAATCTGTAGTATATCCATCCAGCCCTCTTGACAAGCAATAAAGACTGCAGTGTTATCGTTTTCACCCTGCAGATTCACATCGGCTTTATTCTTGAGGACCATACTCGTATTTTTCATATTGTAGACAGTAGGAACAGACTCGCTAACATTGTGTCCGAGCAGCAGTTTCACAATATCTGTTCGCCGACGTTTGCAAGCGACATGGAGAGGAGCGTCTCCATTTTTGTGTCGCAAATCCGCGTCTGCATTGTATTGTAAAAAAAGTTTAGCAAAGCGTGTATCTCCGTTTCTGCAAGCATTGTGGAGAAGTATGTCACCATTCGAAGCTTGTGCGTTGACGTCGGCATTATACCTTAGCAACATGTGCACAATATCACTCTGACCATCACGATAAGCAGTATGGAGAAGTCTGTCGACATCTTTATCGCCTGCGTTCAATTTTTCATTGTGGTTATGTTTTAGCAGTAGCCGCAGAATCTCCGTGTCACCTCCTTGATAAGCAATGTCAAGAGGTGTGTCTCCACGTTCATTTCCTATATGAACGTCGGCACCGTGCTCCAACAACAGCTGCGCAAAACTTGTGCAACGATTCTGAGATACGAGATGGAGAGGTGTATCACCAGTCCTACACCTTATATTTACGGCCGCTTTGTGCTGTAACAAAACACTCGCAATACAAAAATAACCTTTTCGACACACAACATGCACAGGCGTTTCACCGAATTTATTCTGTGTATTTAAATTACTTCCCTTTTTTATCAACATCGTCACTGTGTGAGTGTGTTTCTCAGAACAAGCGAGATGCAAAGAAGTATTGCTGACCACGTGTTTTACATTGGTATCAGCGCTTTCATTATTAATCAAACTGACTGTGTGATTGTGACCATTTCGACAGGCAACAAGCAGAGGTGTGTTACCATTGCTATCAGCTACCTCCAAATCGGCTCCATTGTCTACCAACAGCTCTGCTGTGTCTGTATGATTGTTTTGACAGGCGCAATGTAAAGGAGTTTTGCCATATTTATTCCGTAGATTCAAGTTAGTCTTCTCTCCTATCAGCAGTCTTACTATGTTGTTGAGACCCCTCGAACAGGCAAAGTGCATAGGTGTGTCTCCCTCCTTATTCTGTACGTTCACGTCTGCTTTTGTTTCTGTCAACAGACTCACAGTGTCAGTAAGACACTCTCTACATGCAACATGTAGAAGAGTATCGCCACCTTTATCTCGCACATTCAAGTCAGCTCCACGTTGTATCAGAAGTTTCGCCAAGTCTATATTTCTCTCTCGACATGCAACATAGAGAGGTGTTTCTATCGCATTTGAATTTGCATTCACACCCGCTCCATGATCTAATAATATTTGTCCTATGCATACATCGCCTGTACAGCAAGCGATCTGTAAAGGTGTTTTACCATCGCTAGACTTTTTATTTACCTCCGCTCCATGATCCAATAATAACTGTACTATAGTTGGATAATCAAACATGCAAGCAACGTGCAGTGGTGTATACCCAGAAACATTTTCTGCATTGACGTCTGCACTGTTCCGCGTGCGAGGCAGTTTGTTGGTCTGTTGTTTCTGGCCCACTTGCATGACACAATCTTTATTTTCCCTACTCTTATCTTGTAATAAAAACCACACTATGTTCGAATGACCATTTTGACAAGCAATGTGAAGTGGAGTGCAAGAAGACTCTGACTGAAAATTTAAGTCTGCATCTTTTTGTACCAAGAGTCGCACTATGTCCAAGTGACCTGCCTTACACACAATGTGAAGAGGAGTAGAATCATCTCTTCTTCTTTTGTCGTTTACCAAAGCCCCGTGCTCTAGCAAACATCGCGCTATACCTGTGTTACCCATCTCACAAGCAATGTGAAGAGGAGCTATATTATTTTGACTTTTATAGTTTACGTCTGCGCCATGTTGTATCAAGAGTCGCACAATTTCTGAGTGACCTGCTTGACAAGCAATGTGGAGAGCCGTCTCATCATGTGCATTTGTGTCATCTATTCTAGCCCCGTGTTCCAGAAGACATCGCACTGTGTCTGACGGACCAAAGTGACAGGAAATGTGAAGAGGTGTGATATTATTATGAGATTTATAATTCACACTTGCTCTAAACCTCTGCACTAAGAGTCGCACAATATCTGAGTGACCTGCTTTACACGCAGTGTGTAGAGACGTGTCACCCTCCGCGTTTTTGTTGCTTACCAAAGCACCATGCTCCAGCAGAAACAACACTATGTCAGTACGACCCGTCTGACAAGCAATGTGAAGAGAAGTTACATTTCTGCCAGACTGATAATTTACATCCGCCTTGCACTGCACTAAGAGTCGCACTATGTCTAAATAACCTGCTTTACACGAAATCTGAAGACATGTATCGATGCTTTTACATGCAGCACAAAAAGATAGGAAACCTGTAGACAACTTGTCAGACGTACATACACCAAAGATCCTTTGTAAGAGTTTTTTGACTATTCCTGTTTGTCCAGTCTTACAGCAATAAGGCAGTGGGCTATTTCCTTCTTTGTCAGCCATCTCAATGTTAGCACCAAAGTCAACCAACAAAGCAACTGTCTCCTCCTGGTTGTTAATGCAGGCTTCAAGAAGAGCGGTTCGTCCGGCTTTATTGCGAGTGTTGACATCAAAGCCCTCCTCAAGCAAGACGCGAAGAAGGGCTGTGTCTCCGCGGCTGCTGGCAGCGTTTATCTGAGTATTTCCATCGTCGCTTTCTACATTATTGTCATCGCATGTTGATAGTTCCACATTGTTATCACTATCATCAGCATCACAGCCACCACTTAGTATAGCAGATGTTACAACTTTACAATCAACAGGCTCTTTTGTGCCAACACTGTTTTTGTCACTTTTTTCATTACTAACTTGTCTCTCTGGATCATCTCTCGCTTCATTATCTAGCTTTAATAAAGATGTGAAAGGTAGTAGCTCGTCGGGAGGTAAAGGCAGCTTCGTGTCGAGATCGGTTTCTTTGCCATTCTGTGTTGCTGGCTGGTCTAATGGATTATTCTCTATCTCTGTCAAGATTATGGCGGTCGTCAGCTCTCTAGTTTCGTTTTCTTTACATACCCCTCTCTCTGAACTGTCTCTTGTTTCAGCTGTCATTTTTTTCTAAAGCACTAGCAGCACAATGGTGCAGAAGTAATCCTTCTAAAGATTTATGGAGATTAATCTGTAACAAAATGCAACACCACGTACAAAACTTTTCATGCGAATATACAGTTTAGAACAGGTAAAAATATTTAAATGTTTGCTTGACATACGCAATTAGTGTTTTTATTTTGACTTGTCACTGCAGCACACTCACAAAAAGACTACAGACAATACTTTTGCTTGAAGCATTTGCTGCCATGACGTTATTGCCTAAGAACTTTTGACTATACAAAGGTACTTTTGATGAAAATGTTTATAAAACATTTTAGAAAGGTAGAAATAAGTTTAAAAATAGTTTGAATGTAAACGTTAATAAAACATTTTTAGATGTGTAAGAAAAACATTCCAAAAACATTTTCTGCAAACATTATTCAAACATTTCGTGAGAACATTTATAAAACATTTATAAAATGTTTAAATACTATCTGGGCATCCTCTGTGGTTTCTCTCATTCGTTACAACGTCATGCATTCTCCGTCATACATTCTACGTCATACTCACTACATAATCCTATGTCATACATCTTAAGAAGTTTTCGGCAAATGTTTACATAACGTTTATTTAATATTTTTTATTAAATGTTATGTTTCCTACCATTTTAAAATGTTTGCAAATTTTTTTTCAGTTTTAAATGTTTATTCAGTAAATGTTTCTTAAATGTTTCATATCAAACTTTTACATTATTACATCCATGTTAGCGTTTTTGAAACGTTTATAAAATGTTTCATTGCTGTCTGGGTAGTGGGTACGAATTATAAAAAGAAGTTGTGTTCGCACGAGTATCAGTCAGAAGAGCTCACCCCGATCTTTTGAGTAGGTGAACGAAAGTTTAGCCTTCCTTGCATTGTAGGGATCCAGGCTCAAGGATTTGTTATCAAGAGACCAGAAACCGACCTGTGTGCAGCTTTGTGATTCCTTGCCCAGTCAAGGTAATCGCTTATGATTTCTTGATGTTGTCATTCACAGCTTTTTACAGATAAAATTGTATTTTGTAGATTTTGAATATGAGCAAAAAAAGTTATGCACATTAGCTAGTATTGCAATAATGTCAGAAAGAGTAAACGTACCTGCTATTTTATATGGAGTTAATAGAAAGCAATGAATGTTCAGGAATCACTTGGGGTACTCAGATAAACTTCGTAGCCTAGCCTTGAAGTACGTACACCATATGCTTCTGAGGGAAAGCTGAGTGAACCCGAACAAGGTAGTAGTGAAGTTCCACCAACCCATCCCATCACTGGGATGTGACGGCAGGTAGCCAGTCCAGCCTGCATGGGACACATAAAAAATTCCTTTGGAAATTACCAGTGGTGTGGGTGAAAATTGATTCTCTAACGGATTACCTACTGGGTGTGGAAACACAGTGCAAGGGAAAGAAATCCTTGCTCGTTGAGGACTTCACCCAAGTATTGAGCAGCAGAAACTGTTTCTCACTTCGCAGTATTAAAAAGGTTAACCCACGGTCCCAATTCCAGTGGTCAGTTGGCATATAGACTTTCTTCGGTTTGAAAGACATTAAGACGTTTTGTCCACAGCATCCAAAACTTGTGAGACTGGAGGACGTGTGACTAGTAAAAGAGATAATTCTATTTGCAATTTAAGTATTTAATAAGAGTTTATTTATTTGTAGCGAGTGATGTCATTGTTTATTTTGTAAAATATTTGTAAAACTATTTATTTGCTTTATATTATGCAGAAAAAACTACAAAAAGGAAACAAAAGAAATGAAGAAGAGAGCCAGAATTACGTTTTTGAGCGACCGCCATATGACACAACAGGAAGTTCATGTACAGATGTTTTGTCGTTTGTGGAGTGAAAGAGCACGTGTAAGAGAAAAAGTGTATGTCTGTGTGTTGTGCCCACTATGTCTATAACACTTATTAAATCTATTTAAAATAATTAAGCATCAGGTACTTATAATTTTAACAGCATTATTGTTATTGGTTACATTTTATTTATGTATGGACAATCTCCTCAAAAATATAAGCCACGTATTATAGAAAGTAAATACATAAAAATTGAGAGAAAAATAACAAAATATGACGAGTTCAATTACAATACAAGATGACTGTGCATATATATTTATGATTGCCTACGTCTAAACATAACACTGTTGATATAAGGCCAACAAATTTGCTCTTTTTGTAATGTATCAGTTACAATGTAGGTACAACTGCTAATGATACAGTACTTTATAGAGGGCCAGATGTACCTAAAAGTTCTCAAAGAGAAAACAAAACACAGATTACCGAATATGTATAATTCAGTAATACTAAAACCAAAAGTACTTTACATGGTAGGTGAAGGATATATATTACATATATAGGCATTGTTTATCAGTGATGGATTTTTTTAAAACTGATATGCATCGACAGGGACCGCCAATTTTAGGGCTGGTACAGGACCAAAAGGCCAAATCACTAAAAATGACAGATGAAAAAAGTATATTTTATGCTAATGATTAGTACATTTCTTGAAAATTACTATGTACAGAGCTTATGGGTTGGCACAAGTTCTGTCACTTATCACTACGGCGACCTTCAGTGCAGAATAATGACAATGGTCTTGGCAGTGGAGAAAGGTGAAAGAGAAGGCAGAAATGGCGTTTAATCCATTGCGCTAGTTTGAGAGGCCGTTACAACCATAGCTGGTAGCATAAATTTACCCCCTTTTTCAAAAAATTATATAAAATTAGTGAAAAGAGGTAAAAGAACAATTAAAATTGATAATGATAGATCAAAATGTGTAGAAAAGAATCAGCTTTACCTCGTGTTTGCTTAAAACACACTTTTACAGTATTCCCAACAGAAAATGACATTGTAATGAGTAAAAAAAGATTTGTTACCGAAGTTTCAAGAGCCTAAAAATAAAAAAAAATAAAAGTAACATAAGGGAGGAAACTACTACAACCGTTTGGAAATCGTCTACCATGATTCCCTCCCTTGAAATGACAGGAAGCCAAGATTTTGCTGTAAGCAAAAGAAAAGTTCGAGAATTGAAGCACGTTGTGTCTCACTTTGACATGGATTTTTACTTCAACAACCACAAAGGAGAAGAAAATAGTAAGTAATATTAACATTCTAATGTATATTCTAATAAAACATATGTTTGTTTGGTACTTTATGTCTGTATATATTGTGTAAATAATTGTTTTTGTTAATTTCCGAGAGCTGGCCTTCAAATGTTCTAAATTGCGTACAGTTGTAGTCTTTCATTTGATTTTAATACTCGAAGACAAAACCTATGTATCTTAAAATTTACACCAAGTGAATGGTTTTAAAATGCTCTTTAAAACGGTGTATTACTGATGGTTGTCTTTACTGTAGGTTAATAAATATAAATTTTCAAAGCTGCCGGTCAAAATATCAATACAGGGTATTTGGTAGCCTTTTTCCACACAGAAAGACAGGTACCCTGGGAAAACGCAGAAAATTACTGTCAAACATAAAAACTACGACATAAAAAGATGATCAATCGATAGAAAAATGAATCAACTATCGAATTCATTAATTTTTTTATCAGAAACAACGCATTTTGAAACGTTAAAAAATAGAAAAAAGCTCAGGGTTAATTCACCCTGAACAAAGCCAAGAGTTGTAGGCGGTTCAGGGCGAATTCACCCTGACCGCAGCGAAAGGATTAAAACAGATGCCAACAATGGCTATATCATCGAAAAGCATTGGCCCTGTAAATATTTGTTTCATGGAGAAAGAGAGACGAGTTCTGAACACACGAGAGACAATCTTCAATGCACTGTGCTGAACCAAAGACTTCTATGATCTTTGTGTGCTTAACAGGTACGTCACATTGTGTCATAAGCACAATGACCGGTAATATATGCCAGAGAATCTGCTCCTAGCATAAGCTTTTCTACCCATGCCTGAATTCTTGGCCACATCATATTTATATTGTGGCATTCTCAGATAGCATTAAAACATTTTATAAATGTTTACAAAAGGTTCTAGCGAAATGTTAGAATAATGTTTACTTTTTGCATGTGCCCTTTACTTTTGTTGGTGTTTAGGTTCGCCAAGTCTGTATGGGTGGTGTCTGCATGGCTGTCTTTGTGCCCTTTTTATCTGTTGTTGATCTGCTAAATTTGCATAGGTGGCTACAGTGCTGCTGCCCCCCCTCTTTTCCCTTTTCCTGCTGCTGCTTGCTACCAGTGTTTTTGGGTCCTGCCACGTCCGCCATGGTGGTGTATTGTGTTGGTTTATTGGATTCCATGTGTTGTTCTACTTGAATTTTTTTATAGCTTTTGGGGTTATATCCATGTAGATCGCTATGTTGTCTGTTTTACCCCTATGCCTATGTTATATTAATTTAGAGTTTGGGTGGGTTGTTACTGGTGACAGTAATACTATTCCATAGTTCTTTAAGTGGGTTGAGGCAGTTACTATCTAGGAAATGTTTTAGTTCTTATCTCTGTGCTAAGTCTATTCCCACAGGCACATGAAGTGGGGTCTTTGTATCTTAGTAGGTATTTCCCGTTAAGCCTCATTCTGGCTATTTTAGTTTGATCAGACCTATTTGCCTTCAGGTACATCAAAGTGTGACTCGGCTGGTCATCTATCAGTCTCATAGTACCTTTACGTTTTTTGTATTTCTCTTGCCACTTTATTTTGATTACTGGTTTTATAGCTAGTTTCTATCACGGCAGCTGTTGTTGTTGTTTGTTGTTTATTTAGTTGGAAAGTGCTTCCGCCTTGCGGCGATTTTGCACTATGGGGGGAAAGGGAGGGGGGAGGAAACCGGAGTACCCGGAGAAAACCCCTGCCGCCCAGCCCTGCGAACAGGTGTCACATACAGAGAGTGTCCCGAGACGAGATCTGAACTCTGAGCCACTCACTGCAGTGGTGACAAGCGAGTGTTTTAACCACTACACTACCGGGGGCCCCATCACGGCAGCTGGGACAAGCAAGTTTTTTTTTAACCACTATGCTATAGTAGCATCTGGCATTAGGGTTCGGCAACATAGCATGGCGTTTAAGTGATTTTTAATTTAGAATGACACCATCTGTTTAAGGACTCACTTGATATTCTGACTGCAGTTGTTATCTTCAATGTTTTACCATATTTCTACGAAGGTTCGCTAAGAAAACGGTGATAAAAATATTGTTTTTAAAACGAAACTTATCTTCTCAGAGGGTAAGCAAGTGAAACAATCCAACGTTGCGTCAATACGAAGTGCATGATGTGTAACTGTGTTTTGAGATGACTGATTTTACAACAGTTTTCAAATCTCACACAAAGCGATGTGACATATATAATAAAGTTTTAAAATATTTTTTGTGAGAAATGTAAATAACTGAATTTTTAAGTTTTAATCCATTGCTTAAGGCGGAAATGCCTGCGATTCAACATTCTGACAGGTACGTTTTGAATATTTATAACTATTTACCTATAGTTTTCAGCAAATGTTTACAGTACATTTATTTAATATTTTTGTTCAAATGTTATAGTTCCTAACATTTTAAAATGTTGCAAAATGTTTCAGTTTTTAAATGTTTATTCCCTAAATGTTTCTAACATGTTTCTAAAATGCTTCATCTCAAACTTTAACATTATTACAACCATGTTAGCACTTTTAAAACGATTATAAAATGTTTCAGTGCTATCTGGGTTATTCCCTAGTCTACCCAGATAGCATTGAAGCATTTTATAAACGTTTGAAAAGCGCTAACATGGCTGTAATAATGTTAAAGTTTTAGATGAAACATTTTAGAACCATGTTAGGAACATTTACAAATAAACATGTAAAAACATGTAAAAACTGAAACATTGTGCAAACATTTTAAATTGGTAGGAACAATAACATTTAAAGAAAAATATTAAATAGATGTACTGTAAACGTGTACTAAAACTTCCGGCCGTCGCGTGGTTTGGAGCTGAAAGGCCGCCATTTTGTTTGCCGGTTTCTCAATTCTACATGGATTTGTACTCCAACAACCGAAAATGACAAGAAAATAGTAAGTAATATTCAAACTCTAATGTGTGTTCTAATAAAATATGTGGGTTTTTTTTGGTACTATATGTTTGTATATAATGTGTAAATAATTTGTTGTTAATTTCCGACTGCTGACTTCTTCACGTTTTGAGTCGAATGCAGTTGCGATCTTTAATTTCATTATAGTACAAGTAAAAAAAGCTATATTTCTGAAGAGTTACACCATCTGAATGTTTAAACAATGCTCTTTAAAGCGGTGCATCACATATGGTTGTCTTTATTATAGGTTAATAGTTATAAATATTCAATATCTATGGTCGAATTGTTGAATTGCAGGCATTTCCGCCATAAGCAATGGATTAAAACTTAAAAATTCAGTTATTTACAGTTCTCACAAATAATATTTTAATAGTGTATTATATATGTCACATCACTATGTGTGAGATTTGAAAACTGTTGTAAAATCGGTCATCTCGAAACACGGTTACACACCATGCACTTCGTATTGACGCCACGTCGGGTTGTTTCCCTTGCTTAAACTCGGAGAAGTATTGTTTTAAAAACAAGATTTTTGATCAGCGTTTTCTTAGTGAACCTTCGTAGAAATACGGTAAAACGTTGATGATAACAACTACAGTCAGAATATCAAGTGAGTCCTTAAACAGATGGCGCCATTCTAAATTAAAAGTCACTTAATCGCCATGCTATTTTGCCGAACCCAAATGCTAGATGCTACTGTCCTACAGTATTAATAGCAGGCGTGTCGTTCTTTGGTCTCGAGTGATGTAGTGGATCAAAACATTCACTTGTCATCAGTGCAGTAAACGGCTCGGGCTTCAGATGACCTCTCGGAACTCAGTATGTGACAATGACAGGATGTGGCGGTGGAGATAGGCGCGGCAGCGAACAGGGCCATTCGCGTGATGTACGTCAGCAGTTGCAGTGACTCTGGACCCTCCTGACTCAGACCACCGTGGATGCACGTTGCCGTATGTAACACATGGTCGCACGACTCGGTTACCTCCAACGACAAACTATTCGGTCTTGAGTCTGAGGTCATTGAGGGAGAAATGGCGCAACATTCAGAGTACTTTAGGGGCACGCAGTCTTTTTTTTTTCTCAGCACTTGGCATCTGGCTGGCTACCTTGCCGTGATGCAGTGTTAGTTGCTGGCTCGGCGTAAAACCACCTCGTCTCAGTGAGAAGCATATTCAAATGTCACATAACAAAATTAAGTTTAACCTCTCTGGGTGAGAAAATTTGTTAAATGGTTGGATAAGTGTTTAAAATTCAGATCAACTATGAAATGTTTGAAAAAAGGCTGTAAAAGGTCGGCAAAAAGTTGGAAAGCAAACATTAATAACACATTACTTTGATGGGCATGATAAGCGTTTCAAAAACATTTCCTGCGAATATTATTTGAACATTTCGCGAGAACCATTTGTAAACGATTATAAAACGTTCAAATGCTATCTGGGTACTGAGTTTAGCTTGTGTCTTTTGTCTCCGTGTCCGTATCTATTTGTGTCAGGTTATTTTACAATACCTTTTACAGTCTTCGCCAATGTGTTTTCACTGTTGATTATACATTTTTTCTTTCTTACTGTATCTGTTTTCATGCAGGTCATTGCCATTTGCAAGCTCAGTCTTCATGTTTGACGTTAGTAGTTCTGCTACAAAACGATGATTGTATTTCCTAGCGACATCAAGAGCTGTCAGGCTATCAACATTTTTTATGAAGAGGTCAACGCCGTGTTTCAGAAGAAAATTAACGACAGCTTTGTGACCTTCGACACAAGCCACAAACAGCGGAGTATTTCCCTGGGCACACTGCGCGTTGACGTCAGCACCTTTATGTACTAAGCACCTGGCAATGAACAACTGATCATTCTGACACACAGTGTGAAGAGGTGTGAATCCTTTACCGTTCTTCACATTCACGTCGGCGTTGTGATCAGTAAGAGTGTGAACAGTTGTTATACATCCTTGTGTACAGGCTATATGTAGAGCGGTAATGCCGTCGTCGGTTCTGTCATCTATATTCCCACCGTGACGTAGCAGCTGCCTAATCTTCTTTGGCAGATATAAACAAGCCAGGTGAAGAGGCGTGTACCCTTTGATGTTTTTCACATTTACGGAAGCATTCTGCTGTAAGAGAACATTGACTATATTTTGATGACTGTTCTGCAGCCCGATGTGAAGAGGCGTGTCGCCCTCTCTGTTCTGCATGTTGATGTCAGCTTTATTTGCCAGCAGAAGAGCCACCATATCTGTGTGACCCATGTGACAAGCAACATGTAGGGGTGTGTCACCATTCGGGAGCTTGTCGTTAACATCTGCTTTGTATTTTATCAATAACCACACTATGTCTGTGTTACCCTCTTGACATGCGACATGTAAAGCTGTGAAGCCATTGTTAAAATTTATATTTACGTCAGCCTGGTTCTCTAACAACATCATCGTCGTTGTTGTATGACCACGCCGACAAGCAATGTGAAGCGGTGTGGAGCCTGTGCTATCTTTGGCGTTGACGTCAGCGCCCTGCTGCACGTGGTGCGAGGTTTTATCTGAGCTCCGTTGACACGAGTCCTGATCTCCAGCCTTCGTTACCTTCGGGTGCTCTAGGAGCTCAAGCACTACCTGTTGGTGATCTTTTTCACACGCTATGTGAAGAGGCGTGAAACCGTCACTAGACTTGTCGTTGACCCTAGCACCGTGTTGTAAAAGAAGATGAACTATGACTGCATCACCTTTCTCACACGCTACGTGAAGAGGAGTACCGCTGGAATAAAGTTCGTTTACAAGTGCACGGAACTGAAGTAGAACTAAGACTATTTTTTTGAAACCCAGTTGACATGCGATGTGAAGAGGTGATCCATCCTTGTTCTTCAGATTCACGTCTGCGCCTCGCTGTGACAGAAACCTCACGATGTCAGTGTCACCTCTCTGACAGGCCACGTGTAGAGGTGCAGTGCCTTCACAGTCCTTTACATTCACGTCTGCCCCGTAGTGCACTAGACGCTGAACTATTTGGCTTCGACCTTTAAAACACGCTAGGTGAAGTGGTGTCATACCTTTGATACTTTTTGCATTTATATCTGCACCGTACTGTATCAAAAGCAATAATATACCTTTATTACCTCTGCTGGAAGTCAGGTGGGCAGGAGAAACACCATCAATGTTTGTTTCATTTACATCAAACTCATCGGCGAGATAGAGTAGCAGCGATTGAACTATAGTTTTGTTACCTTTTCTACATGCAATGTGAAGTGCTGTGTTACCTTTATTATTCTTCAGACTAACATCGGTGCAGCTCTGTGGCTGACGCAGACATTGGATCCTTGAAGAAAGACGGCGAGAGCACATTTGCTGAAGTGTGTAGTTCGTTTTTCTGTGTGCTTTAAGGTTACATTGCAGAAACTGAGTTACTTTCTCACTACTGTCCTTAACTACAGTGTGAAGAGGGATATTATCGCTTAGTTTTTGTGTTTTCATATTAGCGCTTGTCTGTAGAAGCAGCCTCGCTGTGTTGTGGTGACCACGACGACAAGCAACATGAAGAGGAGTGTTGCCTTTGTAATCCTGTAAGTTTACATCTGCACTGTGTTTTATCAATATTCTTGCTATGTTAACACTGTCACTTTGGCAAACAATGTGTAGAGATGTACAGCCTTTTATATCCTGTATATTTACGTCGGCGTTCTTTTGCAGCAACACCTTCACAATCACCAGGTACCAATGTTTGCTCGACCAATCGGCAGGTGAGTTGAATTTACTACCCACCGTATTGCCATCGTGTTTGGATAACAAACTTCCTTCTTTAGATAACATGCGACAGGCAGAATGAAGAGGTGACTGACCAAGCGCATTTGTTACATTCACGTCAGCGTTGTGTTGTAAAAACAGGTTTACTGAGTTGATGTCGCTTTTTAGACAAGCAATATGTATTGGTGTGTAGCCATGCACATCCTGTAAGTTGATGTTGGCACCATACTGTATTAATAATCTGGCTATGTCTATATGCCTCTGTCGACAGCTTAAACAGAGAGGTGTGTCACCATCTTTATTTCGTTTGTCTACCTTAGCGCCATTCTGCAGCAATAATGTTGCTATGAATGTATGTCCCTTACCGCAGATTACGTGAAGAGGTGTGTTGCCATTTTTATCCACTAAGTTCACATTAGCTCTTTTCGTCTCTAGCAGTAGTTTTACAACATTCACTTGAATGCTTTGGCAAGCGAAATGAAGAAGCGTGTTGCTGTCCTCGTACTGTAAGTCAATATTAGCGCCGTGATCTAACAACAACTGAGTTATGTCCGCTTTACCTTTTTGACAAGTGTAATAGATAGCTGTATTGCCATCGTAATTTGGTATGTCGACATTAGAGTTGTGCTGTAACAGCAGTTCCACTATATCTGACCAACCCTGTCGACAAGCAATGATGATTGGTGTATCACCATCGAGATCCTGCAGATTGACGTCAGCTTGGTGCTCTAGCAACATTGTCACTGCATTCACGTCTCCAACGTTACATGCTACGTGAAGGAGTATCTCTCCATCTGAGCCTTGGATATTCACGTCCGCGTTGTGCTCCAGCAACACTTGGAGTATGTCCATTTGGGGAGAAACGTGAAGAGGTGTAAGACCAGAGGAATCTTGTTGATTCACGTCAGCTTTGTGTTCAAGCAGCAGTTTCACCATGTCTATTTGATGTCTTCTACAAGCGATATGGAGAGGTGTATCACCACTTTCGTGTCGTACGTTCACGTCCGCATTGTAACGTAGAAGCAGTTTTGCGATGTCCGTCTCTCCCCTTCTGCAGGTACTGTGGAGAATTGTGTCTCCAGTCGTGCTTTGTGCGTTGACATCCGCGCAATGCTGTAGCAACAGCTGAAGAATCTTAATGCGACCGTCACGATAAGCACAATGGAGGAGTGTATCACCTTGTTGATCTTTGATGTTGACACAAGCGTTATGTTGTAGCAACAACTGCATAACCTCTGGCCGACTCTCTCGATAAGCAGCATGGAGAAGTGTGTCACCACGTTTATTTTGTGCATTGATGTCAGCCTTGTGTTGTAGTAGCAGTCGTATATCCTCTAAGTTACCCTCCCTGCACGCAGTGTGGAGAGGTGTGCCCCCATGTTCATCTCTCACGTGAACATCCGCACCGTGTTCCAGCAACAGCTGCGCAATACCAGTGTGTCGCAGACAAGCTACATGCAGAGGAGTTTTTCCTTTTTCACACCTGCCATTGACATCCACAATCATTTTTATGTCTTTATCGTCACTTTGATACGAAACACTCATAGGTGTGTCACTGCCTTTCTCAGCGCTCCAACCATACTTCTTCTCTGTGAGACATTTCACTATATCAATGTGGACCTTTTGACATGCGAGGTAGAAAGGTGTGTTGCCATCTTTGTTTCGCACATTAAAATCTGCATTGTTTTTTCTGAGAAGTTTCACTATATCACTATATCCAAACATACATGCATAATGAACAGGCGTTCTACCGTGTACATTTTCTGCATTCACATCGGCCTCTGTTTTGATCAACATCCTGGTTATGTCAAAATAACCCTTGCGACAAGCAACATGCAAAGGAGTATTACCTACTTTGTTTTTTGCTTTTGTATCAGCCCCTTTCTCAATAAGAAAATTCATTGTGTCAATATGTCTCTTTTCACAAGCAACATGCAAAGGGGTGTTACCGCTGTTGTTGGCCACCTCCAAGTCAGCTCCGTTTTCTATCAAGAGGTTTATCGTCCTAATGTGACCCCGTTGACAGGCTAAATGTATTGGTGTGTCACCATTCATATCCTGTACCCTTAAGTCACTCTTGCTTTCTATCAAACTTCTCACTGTGTCAACATGGCCCTCTCGACCAGCAGCATGTAGAGGTGTCTGACCATGTTTATCTCCCTCATTCAAGTCAGCCCCGTGTTTCAGCAGAAACTTCACCATGTCCGTTTTACCCTCACGGCATGCCACATAGAGAAGTGATTCACCGGACCTTGACTTGACATTCACGTCCGCTCCATGCTCCACCAACAACTGTGCCATGTCGACGTCGCCGTTACAGCAAACAAGATATAGAGGTGTAACCCCAGGATCGTTCTTCTCGATGGCTTTAGCTCTGTGCACAATCAAGAAGTGCGCTGTTTCTATAGGAACATTTAGAGAAGTGGCATGAAGTGGTGTATAATCCCTGGTTGTGCTGTGTAGTATGAGAGGCACTTGATTAGTTTGTTGTTCTTGAAGACTATCAGTGTCTTCATTATTGTTATTGCCGTTTTGTAATAACAACGGGACCATGTTTGAGTTGTAGTTTTTATCAACAATGTGGACGGGAGTGAAAAAAGAATGATTTAACTTATTGACTTTTGTACTGTTGCAAGAGGGTTCGCTGGCTTCATGTTTATAAGTGTCTTTATTAGCGACACTGTCATCTTGTAATTGCGACAGCACCAGGTCAATGTGACCACTTTGAGAAGCGGTTTGAGAGGAAGTGAGATAATAGCGAGATGTGCAATTTACATCTGCACCATGTTGTATCAAGAGTCGCACAATGTCTGAGTGACCTGCTTGACACGCGATGTGGAGAGCCGTCTCATCATGTGCATTTCTGTCATCTATTCTAGCCCCGTGTTCCAGAAGACATCGCACTGTGTCTGACGGACCAACGTGACAAGCAATGTGAAGAGGTGTGATGTTATTATGAGATTTATAATTCACACTTGCCCTAAACCCCTGCACTAACAGTCGCACAATGTCTGAGTAACCTGCTTTACACGCAGTGTGTAGAGCCGTGTCACCCTCCGAGTTTTTGTCGTTTACCAAAGCACCATGCTCTAGCAGAAGAAAGGCTGTGTTAGTGTGACCTTCGGAACAAGCTAAATGGAGGGGGGTGTCGCCATTTTTGTCCTTTTGATTCACACCGGATAGGTGTTGCAAAAGTAGTCTAACAGTATCCGTATCATTCTCTTGCAAAGCAACGCGAAGAGGTGTGAAACCTGCACATAGCCTATCATTTCCAGACTCATCGAAGATGTTTTTTAAAATCTTTTCGACTATAACTGTTTGTCCAGTCTTACAGCAGTAAAGCATTGGATTATTTCCTTCTTTGTCAGTTATCTCAATGTCAGCATCAAGATCGACCAACAGAGCTGCTGTCTCCTCCTGGTGGGTCATGCAGGCTTCAAGAAGAGCGGTCCGTCCAGCTTTATTCTGAGCGTTGACATCACAACCTTGCTCTAGTAAGACACGAACAAGTTCTGTCTGTCCACCGCTGCTGGCCACGTGTAGTCGTGTATTCCCTGAACCATCGTCTAGTGTTTCATCCTCCATATTTGTCAAACCAGTAGTTTCACAGAACATTTTTTAGTTCAGTATATTTAGTAAGGTGACGTATCTGTAATAGCTACAATGATCTGGTAATTTAGAATCTGCAAAGCTTGACGGTAGAATTCATTAGTCGTGTTCATGCACATCCTTCTGATCCTTTATTATTGTTCATCTTCCATGTGCAGTGCTCGACGTCTCGGGAGAAGTGCAGATGCAAGACAGGCGGTCGATTTGTGCCTGGCTGTTACTTCGATGACGAGAAAGCTTATAAAAGTCTGTAACACAATGGCCGAGGAAGCCACTTACTAGCGATTTGGGAAGACATGTCTTTAACAAAAATGCACAACGCTAGTTAAAACAATCCAATTCAATTCATGAAAAGCTCAAATGAAATCAAGGTCCAGAAAACTGAGCTAATATTTAATAGACCACAATAAAAGCTGTGATATTATCACAAACACGATAGTAACATGTGGAAACACTGCAGGTTCATACTGAAAAATTACTGTATGATCAAGGATTCCACTGTTAAACTGACATTATACCTTTGTGATGTACCTTATCTCTTGAGATACAATTTTGAATAAGTCTGGGTTAGTGTTATTCAGGTAGGTGTTAGTTGATTGTGTTTTACGCCGTGCCAGGAACAAAGATGATATAACGGGAAGAGAGAAAGTTGCATTGTTTGAAATGTTGAAAATCTTTACTTTCATATGATGTAGTAAAACATGGGCTAAGAAAACAATACGAAAGAATTTCAAAATATGTAACAGGATCAATAGAAAAAAGAAACAGTTTGCGAAAAAAAGTGTTTTGTCTCTAAATAGGTCGCCTAACAATAATTTGCAAAATTGTATGGCATCATAAACATGTTAAATAGTAGAAACCAAGCTTTAACTGCTACACTCTAAGAGACTAAAATATTTAAATACAGATTATAGTATTGAAGACATAATATAGAGTCTGTAGGTATGACAGCATTGAAATGATACAAAGCCGTAGGCAAATATTAAAAAAGTGAAAAAAAACTTTTTGAGGAAGGAACAAGTGAGTCAAAGATTTGACCTGATTAATGTCTCTTAAATAAACCTTCAAACAGTATGGAAAGCCTTGCAAGAGCTGGAACGGGCTGTTGTTGTACATCGTCGTCTCAGTGAAAATCGTGTATGAAACTGTAAAGATGGGAATCCCGTTACTGCAGCTAGATTAGCAAGCTATCTAATAACATATATGCAGATATATGCGTGGCTATGTGTGAGAACTTTCCTCTAACAGTCCCGGGAGACAAATAGTTTTCTGTCTCATGCTCACGGTCTATAGGGGTTTCAAGCTGCGTTAGGTACCAGGTTTCCATATCGTGAGTACAGACGATGGAAGGACCTGCTTTCTGCCCAAAACAAGTTGTCAACACTAAATGTTGCCCGCTGTTTATACTGAATGCTAGACCCTTTGTCATCCACTTCAAGATCAGTTGCGCCATTCACTGCTCACGTGAATGAATGGGGTGGGGATAAAATGAAAAGTGGAGGGCAACAAGACTTTACCAGCGATACCCGCTGTCACAAATAAGCGTTCTCGAGCATCCGGCGCTGGGAAAAAGCAAAGGAACGGTTAGGGCCCACTCTTCCGGTCATGTGCTCTAGTAAATAGGGCACACGGGGGTCAGAAATAAAGTATCGCCAACTCCTACTTAGCATGCCATACACAGTAAGGTGCAGGTATCTGGACATTTTCTTGAAGGGTAAGACAGGAAAACGTGATCTCCTGGGTATAGTTCTGTAATGCTTAGACATCGCATTCTCTTGCTTCCCCCCTGCACCAGACGTAAGCGCGCACCGCGCCTGTGCAAAGCGACCACTACCTCTTGTGCCTGGTATACTTTCTTCCTGAATACGTTGAATGCATTTCCGGAGGAAACTACTGAAACGTTTAGGAAATGTTCCACCATGATTCCCTCCCTTGAACTGGCAGTCAACCAAAAGTTTTCGTTTTGTAACAAAAGAGAAGAATGTAAACATAGGTCGAGCGCCATTTTGAAGTATCGAAGTAGGTTGTGGTCACTCAATTTAACATGGATTTGTACTTCAACAACCGCAAAGGGGAAGAAAATAGTAAGTAATATTTAAATTGTAATGTGTATTCTAATAAAACATATGTTTGTTTGGTACTTTATGTCAGTATATATTGTGTAAATCGAAATTTCACTCCCGGGCATTTGCAGCCATTTTCCAAACAGAAAGACAGGTAGCGTGGGAAAATACAAAGATTTCATGTTAAAACGTACTTCCTACAATTTTTAAGAAAGACAGTTGTGTTTAGAAATGAATAAGCTAAAAAAAACAATGTTTAAGCCTCTAGAAACCCGCGGCATAGGTATTTAAGTGAACGGGGAAGACAGCGGGGCGGAAGTAGAGATCTTTGCACCGGTGGAGAGACCTGGGCCCGTCTCTGAGAGTAGACGGGGGTCTGCCACGTGCTGTAGATACGTCGACAGGGGGACCCGGAGCAACGACCATCGCGGGGCGCAGCCAGCGCCGAAGCCCATAAAGGACAGGCTGAGTGCCCCCTTTTGTGTACCCCCTCCGTCCCTGTTACTGCTGGGTGCTTAGCCCATACAGGCCCCTCTAGCTGGCCTAGTTAGCGTCCCTGTCGCGGCGTGCGTGCCTCGGACAGTGAGTGACCACAACCTACTTCGATACTTCAAGAGTGGCGGGCCCTATCAGCTGCAGCGTCTATCCATGTGCTCCCCCCAACGCCAGGTGCCAGGCAAGGGACGACTGACTGACTGACTGACTGACTGACTGACTGACTGACAGTGGTCAGGGAGGGAGCGGGGTGGGCGCTGCGTCGCCCAGGGATTGTTTCGTGCTGGGCCCGCCTAAGCGTGGCGTGTATTGCGGAGCCGGGTGCATGGGCTCAGTTGTTATGTATTAGTGGGCGGAGTTGATTGTCTGTTTGCCTTATGGTTTCTAGGAGTGTCTTCTTTTTTTTCTCTCTTTTTCTCTCACCTTTATCTGTATCTCTTTTTGTTCACTATTAGTATTAAACCTGTATTTTGTATTGTCTCTGCGTGCGTTCGTGTGTTTGTTCATTGAGGAACGATTGGTCACACCGCATGCACCGAGCGCCCGTGTGTCTGCGTGGTTGAAAGTGTGTATGAGAGTGTGGAAGTTGCAGCGTTCGAGTGCAAACGCGAGCATTGGTGGAGATGCGGGGTAGTTAACCCACTACCCTAATCCTCGTTTCTGAGTCCAGTCTTGTCCGATGTCTGTGTTGTGATGTTTTTCTTTATTTTTGGTCTGTGGTTTGTAGAAAGCGTGAGTTGTGATTGACTCTACATACTGCGGGAAGCCTGGCTAGGATAGCTGGGGGCAGAAGGGTAGAGGCCTTTAGTCGCGCGCCGGCAGGGTTGCGGGGCTTTGTGGGTCTCGCTTGCCTACGGCGGTGAGGGCGTCGATGCACCCCAAGTAGTTGTAAATTTTCCCCTGGTCGTGTCCGGGTGTGCGAGTCTAGCGGGGACCTGCTGGGGGGCAAGCTCGTTTTCATTCGAAAGTTTTTATCCGTCGCCTCTGAATGTCGCGGCCGGTGTCGCCAGTGTCAGCACGCACGCACGTGTTGTCGGGTCCGGTATGGCGGAAAGCGACTGGGAGGGCGAGAGGCAGCGGGTTGACACCTTGGACCGAGGGCGCGCTGCGCCATCACCTCAGGCGAATGTTATGACAGCTGCAGGAGTAAGGGACGCGGCCTTGGAATCGGTTTTTGAGAGGTGCATGCGGATAGGTAGGGAATGAGGCCTGACCGGTAGAGACCTGCTAGAATTTGCCGAGAGAGAAAGAGAGAGGGAGGAGGAGAGAGAAAGAGAAGAGTGGGAACGAGAGAGACAAGAGAAGAGAGAAAGAGAGGAGAGGGAAAGAGAAAGAGAGGAGAGGGAAAAAGAGAGAAAGAGGAAAGGAGGGAAGAACGGGACCATGAGCTGGCTATGGCTAGGGTTAGACACGAGGGCGCGGATCAATCAAGGGGGGCGGCTGAGTTCGAGGCAGTAAAGATCAAGACGCCCTTCTTTGACGACGGAGAGGACCTAGAAACGTACCTACGTCATTTTGAGTGGTGCGTCAGGATGCAGAACTGGAGCGCGGACTCGTGGGCAGTGAGGCTACGTGCACTGCTGAGTGGTAAAGGAAGGGACGTGTACGTGAACCTCAGCGATGAAGACGCCAGCGATTATGACAGGCTGAAGGATGCGCTACTTGTCAGTTTCCAGCTCACGGCAGAGACTTGTAGAGAAAAGTTCCGGGCAGCCAAGCGAGAGGACACAGAGACGTTCCAGCAGTACGTGGAACAGTTGCTTGGTGGCCTGTCAGTGGAGATGGCCATGTTTGTCCGCGAGCGCGCGCCGAGGAATGTTGAAGAGGCAGCGACGCTGGCGCAGCAGTTTGCCGAGGCGCGGCGCTGGGCTGAGCATCAGGCCGCGTCATCGCAGCCAGTACGGCCCGACGAGCCAAAGAGTCCGAGGAAGCTGTTCTGCTTCCACTGCGGCCAGGAGGGTCACGTGAGGAAAGATTGCCCCAGGATGAAGGAGGAGGCTGCCTCGAAGGTGGGGGCGGTGGTGGCCACCGTCCAGGCAGTTGATGCTGACGAAGGGGGATCAGTATTGTGCGTGCAGTGCACCGACGAGGCGAGACCCAGGCGCTTCAGAAACGCCGTCCGCGTTAACGGACGGCCCGCCACAGCGCTACGCGACACGGGGTCAAAGGTACTGTGCGTCAGGAGCGACCTCGTTCCGAATCCTCGCCTCACGGGGCGTCACAAGCGCATCCGCTATGCAAACTCAGGATTGGCACCGGCCCCACTCGCCATTGTCCACTTAGATTCTCCATATTATCGAGGAGGGGCAGAGGCGGCGCTCATCCCAGGGCTCGTCGAAGATGTCATTATCGGAAATGGGCTCACAACAGACCAGGGCTCAGTTGTTATGTATTAGTGGGCGGAGTTGATTGTCTGTTTGCCTTATGGTTTCTAGGAGTGTCTTCTTTTTTTCTCTCTTTTTCTCTCACCTTTATCTGTATCTCTTTTTGTTCACTATTAGTATTAAACCTGTATTTTGTATTGTCTCTGCGTGCGTTCGTGTGTTTGTTCATTGAGGAACGATTGGTCACACCGCATGCACCGAGCGCCCGTGTGTCTGCGTGGTTGAAAGTGTGTATGAGAGTGTGGAAGTTGCGGCGCTCGAGTGCAAACGCGACAATGACCCTAATGGAGGCAAAAACAATAGAAAAGTGGGAGTATCAGAGGAGACACATCTGATCTTGATTTTGCATGACACACAATTATACGGGAAAGAAGATTGAATGAATGAAGTATAAAGACGAGCAGATAAATTTCTATTATAATTGGTAGACAACGCGGTAATAAAAATAGGAAGACATCTGGTGAGGAAACAGTATAAAAGGACCGACAAAACAGATATAAATGGAAAGCTAATGAAAATGTCACATGAATCCGAGTTCACGGATACAGTTTACCTGTCAGGCCATTCTAAGATCAAGTGTTCATCAATAACGAAATCTTCACACGTGTTGTAATATTAAATGTCGTCCCGTTTATACTACCTCCAGGCCTTACAGGAATATTTATAATCACTGCTTGCAGTAACCACAAACATAACAGTAAAAATGCTCAACAAAATTTACAAAATCTAAAAAACGAAAATGAAAGTAAACCAAGTACATACCACTGATGATGAGTAAAATATACTTCGTAAAGCATGTTGAGAAATATGCTGCATCGCAACACTGTAGAAGCTTCGGGGGTCTCATTCGTTATCCTGGAACATGCATGTCAACATTCTCTATCACTTAAGACTCTCTCACTGTCATCTGATTTTTTAGAGATAAATGACTTTCCTGTTAAACTTGATAACAGAAATTCTTTGGAAATTCACAACATCTAACGTTTGAAATAACAAGTGCTAAATGAAGTATCGTAGAAAAGTATTCCACTTCTCATAAAGCAAAATAAATTATTAAGGAGGTTAGTCACGTGTAAGCACTGTTTGCAAGATGTTAACGTTTTATGCTGAAAAACCAATCGAGGCATTCGAGACGAGCGCCTAAGAAACTGTTCCGAAAAGACGACATTGAACGCAAGACATACACGTTTTACGATATGGAGTTGCCAGCTCGTAGCTGTACAAGCTGTCCTTATACAGGCGTTCCCGCTGCACGCTGCATATTAACAATATTTGGAGACCTGTCCCTTCACTTAAGTCTGTTAAAGCTGAGGAAATAAGCAAAATTAACATTTTAACATTCTGGATTTTTTCTCACTCTTTCTCCTTCTCTGACACCCAATAACTCACTGTCCCATTTGTCTGTCAAATACATTTGTGATGACGAACCTAACACACTCACCTCTACAGTCTGGACAGCCTGTGCACTGCCTGTTCGCTAGTTCTCTTTCTGTACAGTGTTATCTCCTGCTGACTGCCATCGTTTGTTGTAGAAACGAGGAACAAAAGACACGTAAATAAGTGCTTAGAAACGGCCTTAGTTATAATGTTGTTATGGACTAAACCCTAACAGACATCAACACGAGCTAGCTGACGCCAGTTCCCGACAGCGCGAAAGCACCAATAAAAAATAAATAAAATAGTACACTGTGACTCGAGCAGTGATTGGTGAGTCTCGATGAACAGGGGCGGAAAGTGGCTGAGGGGAAAGGGGAGGTACAGGTGAGTGCACTTGCCAGGAGCGTATTGGTTTACGTTGACATTGTTATCCGCTTAAGTTTATTGTTGCGTTTTTTGCTGTGCTACTTGTATATACATTTCCCCTCTTTTTTCCTGTAGGAAATATATTTCTATTTTGTATCGCTAACAAGTGTTCGTTAATGTTAAGACGAGAAACAAAATCGTAATAACAATGAGTGCAGACGACCCAATGCATTCGCTTCAGTGGCAGTGTTTCGTACGACTACGCTGGGATCGGGGCAGTTTCGTTCTAACTTGTCAAAAAGTTTGTTTACTTAGAGTCTGTCGTATCACCGTTTCCACCACAAACATTGCTACGCGTCAGGAAGTGATCGAAAGGCCAGTACAGCCAAACCTAACACTCACTATCCAAATCGTAAGAGGTGATTGAACTGTCTTAATCTAAATGCGTTCAATTTTACCTTTGACCGAAAGATTGTCAGATCTCTAAATTTCCACAGCTCCATATTGGAGTAATTTGGAAACGTTGAAAATATGATGGGAAGGAGCTGTCTCCCCCTTTACTCACCTAATTACAGCCGTAAGCAAACACATCTAATTTTATCTTTAGATGAAACGTCAATAAAATATCATACTAATGGTATTTTTACAAAAGTACAGGTAATGTTTAGATACTTGTTATTGTTTAAGGCATTAAAAAATTGCATATAATCAAAAGTATTTTAGTAGGTCACAGAGATACGGCCAAAACTGTAATTTTGCAACGGGGAGACCACGCGATCGACAGTGGTATCTCTTTTCTTTTCTGCTACAAAATAATTTTGGGACAAGCGTCCACTTCAAGACAGACAGGAATTCCATTTTCCTTGTAAATACGATACTGTATCGTAAAGCACTCTTTTGTAAACTACTTTAAAGAAACCTCTTAGCGGTCCTTAGGCATCCACGGTTCTCCATTTCTGTCACCTTTCTATTTATGTTCAGTGCTTACTGCAGCCAAAGTTTCAGATTTCTCGGGAACTCATGTAAGCTATACTAAAGCCTTTGACATCAAATTCGCGTAAATCGCTAGATGCGCACAGTCATGGCTTTTCTGTTTTTCAAACGGGACAAGGCTCGGACGCAAGAGGTAGGCTGCTATCTCACTCAGTCTGAGAATTTCTCCTGATGCTCACTAGTCATCAACTACTGCGCATGCGTGCAAGATCGTTTGAGGAGTCAAACAGAAAACGAAAGTTTTTTGTGCAAAGGGGTTCGTTTTTATGATTATGTAAGTGTGTCTACTTGAAAGTTTGAGAAATGTTAATAAAAATGATCACAACATGTAATTTATTTTATAAGGAATTCCAGTATCACAGTGTCTTCGGAGATTTGAAAAACCATGTCCATGTAATGCAGTGACATCGTCTTTGGATTTGAGACTTGCTGACACGGCTTGTCAGGTCAGATCCTCTGTGAGTGTTAGCAGGAATCGCTGGTAGGTTTAATTCCAGAGTGTGCCGTTCTTAATAGTATCTCGGAGTGTGTCGCCGATTGTCAGCGTGTCTGCTGTTTGGAACTAAACGCCATTTGTATAAAACTGTAAATCAAGTGTTTGAAACGTTCTTCGACTGTAAAGACTCCTTTTTCTTGTAGAGATTGGCACAAGAAACTAGGACCCAAGAGGCCTTGACGACAACATATGTACATGGGACTTTTTTTCTTTTAATTTTTCACCATTAGACCTACAATTTCACAGCCACCTTTGTCGGCGGCATTCTAAAAAAAAAACCCCTCTGATTTCAAAAATGCTGATGAGAATTTTTGTGTCTATCTTGATTCAATCTTAATGCCAATATTTTATAGTGGCTACTCACGTGTTGTACTGTATTGTGGTCAGGGTATGTCACACCTGTTCGTATGGCCATCATTCATGAATGTAGATTCGTGGTAGGGGATCTAATTCCCCTCAAAGTAGGAAATCACCTCTGGCTGGAAGCACTTTTCGCTAAAAAAGCCAAACCCACTTCAACTTTTAATACTTCATTGATTTTAGTTACACGTTTACGTTTGTTTCAAATTTTATATTCCTTATTTTCGTAATTTTTATTTACATTGGAGCATTGCTCAACTTTCAGTGTCTGTTCTTAAGACTTTGTCCTTTTTATCTCGGTTCACGTAAAAGTCTCTCCTAGTTTTTAAGCTACATTTGTAATGAGTTGTAGTCGGTCATGTTGTGTCGTGTAGGAGTGGAGACTGTGTATATGCAATGAGTTGTTGTAGGTCTGTTATTGTTTCTTGTATGAGTGGAGTCTGTGTATATGTAATAAGTTCTTTTAGGTCATTTATCATTTCGTGTATGAGTTGAGACTGTACTGAGTTGTAATAATAATAATGAAGATTTTCATAGTGCATATTCACACTCATAGAGGGCATGCTCTTAGTGCTTAAAACGAGGAAGAGACATGGACTACATGGATAGAGCACAAGGGACGAAAGAATAAACAACAGTACTGAGACAAACAGAAAACAAAGATAGAAAATAAAAATAGGCAACAAGTAACAGGAACAGAGAATATAGTGATTCTGCAGAGAAAGATGGGGAGACAATTAGCAAGAGCAGAAAGGGAGAGGGTAAGAAGGACGAGCATTGTGTGGACTGTGTTAGGAGTAATGCTCAAGGAAGGGGTGTGTTTTCAGTGCAGATTTGAAGGATTCAGTTGTAGGAAGGTGGCGGATATGGAAAGGGAGAGAGTTCCATTGTTTTGATGCACAGTAGCCAAAATTCCTGTGACGATATGTTGTTGTTCTGGTGACAAGAGCAGTTAGGATACCGTCATCAGAGAAAGAGCGCAGTTGTCTGGCCGGGATGTAAGGGATGAAAAGTTCAGAGAAATAGTCAGGACAGGAGTCTGCAAAGAAATTAAAGCACAGATAGCATTGAAATATTGTATAAATGTTTTATAAATGTTCTCACAAAATATTTGAATAATGTTTGCAGAAAATGTTTTTGGAAATGTTTTTCTTGCCCATCTAAAAATGTTTTATTAACGTTTACATTCAAACTATTTTCTAACTTATTTTCTACTTTTTAAAAATGTTTTATAAACATTTTCCTGTAAAACATTTAATAGTTGTCACAACCTCGGGAAGCGTAACTCTCACACTCTCTCCCAATGACATGCACGGGCCAGACAAATACGGGTTCGTTCTACAGATACAAAAAAATGTCTTTCACTCCTCAATCCAATTCAGCCCGTTCTCATTTTCCCTGATTCTTTCACGTCACACATCTTTTGACGTCATCCATACGCATTCAGACAAACTGACCTCATTCACGTGGGATGAGGCTTTCAACCTCACCTCAATCTGTGACAAGATTTTCTGAGTCAACAACTACCGCTGCATCATGAAAAGACATATGCACATGCCACGTGCAGGGAAAGGACACTGTGCTCGTACATGTCATACAGGGGAGGACGCATAGAAAGAATTTCCGAAATAAGATCTGAACTGACACGCTCAATGGGGTTGGGAACAAGCTCGGTTTTTAACTACTACACTATAATAGCATCTAGCATTCGGGTGCTGCAACATAAAGTGACTTTTAATTTAGAATGGCGCCATCTGCTTAAGGACTCACTTGATATTCTGACTGTAGTTGTTATCTTCAACGTTTTACAGTATTTCTACAAAGGTTCACTAAGAAAACGGTGATAACAATCTTGTTTTTGAAACGAAAATTATCTTCTCCGAGCGTTAGCAAGGGAAACAATCCAACGTTGCGTCAATACGAAGTGCATGGTTTGTAACTATGTTTTGAGATGACTGATTTTACGGTAACCGGTCGTTTTGACTAGGGTCAGTCCGACTAACGGTCGTTTCGCCTAGGGTCAGTTGGACTACGCCCTTTCTTCTTCTCTCTTACAATTTTCTTCCACCTTTAATAAACGCCTGTTTTTTACTGTTCCCACGTGTGCGCGTCAATTTTAAACTTAGGGACGGTTGGATGCGTCGCCGGCCGGCATCGGGCGTTTGAGTGTTTGTTGAGTCTGTGTGACAATTAGCACTATTTACATGATAGATTTAAATCGTTTATTAAGATTCTAATCACTTCAATTTTTTTCCATTTCATGCGTCCTATAGATGACTCAACCGTTAGACGAAACGACTTAGTCGAACTGACCCTAGTCGAACTGACCCTAGTCGAAACGACCGTTAGTCGAACTGATCCTAGTCGAATCGACCTTAGTCGAAAGGACCCTAGTCGAATCGACCGGGAACCGATTTTACAACAGTTTTCAAATCTACAAATCTATAGTACCAAACAAACATATATTTTATTAGAATAAACATTAGAGTTCGAATATTACTTAATAGTAAGCATCTTTATTCTGTTCTATAGCTTCCATCCTCTGTGGTTTATCTCATTCAACAATCCCTTACTACGTCATACATTCTACATCATACTCATTACATCATAATCCTACGTCATACATCTTAAGAAGTTTTCAGCAAATGTTTACAGAACATTTATTTAATATTTTCGATTAAATGTTATGTTTCCTACCATTTTAAAAATGTTTCAGTTTTAAATGTTTATTCGGTAAATGTTTCTAATATGATTCATGTAAAACTTTTAGATTATTACAACTATGTTAGCGTTTTTACCAGTAGTGATACGTGAACCATAGTCTGAAAACCTCTGAGATAGGCAATAGTTCTGATATATATATATATATATATCTTTTCACACACATAGTATATAATTATTATAAATACAATAGCACCCTCTCGTTCTCTCTCTTTCACACACGCACACAAAATGAAAGCACTCATGAGAATTTGATACCAGACAACGACCTACTTTCAGAACTTTAAGTACAGGCACATGTTGAGATCATGCTAGCAGGCCCGCCCATCGGGGGGGGGGATTTCTCCGGTTTCCTCCTCCCCCCTTATCCCCTGATAGTGCCAAATCACCTCGTGTTAGAAACTCTTTTCTGCCAAATCAGCAAACCAGGTAAACATCTGTCGTAATCGAAAACTTTTGTGCTGGACCTTTATTTGCACGTGTTTATTTGACTAGTGTCAAACGGTATAAAACTACCCTACTTCCCAACTCTTATCTCTGTCTCGATCTGTTATTCGCTCGCCACTGGAATTTATATTGTGCTTTTTTCAAGTACATAAATTCACTCTGAAAGCTTAGTTTGCTCTTAACTCAAAGATGTCCACGATGAGATACACGTTCGGGACATTAATTTCATTTTATCCCCTAACTGCGTGTACTAGAAGCTAAGGTGACGCAGATTGCTCTATTGTCAATTCAGACTATGAAGGGTTTTCTATATTTCTGCCTGAACCATAATAGACGAAATAGTGACAATTATTCAAAGTAAACTTCAAATGGGAGAGGAACACTTTATTCTCGCTCTCGTGATCACAACATATCAACGACCTCTTTACCTTCCAGAATTGAGGTCGATACATCTATAGATAGCTGCACGAGCAGGGAAGGTTATATCACACAGGGCGACCTTTCAGAGGGCAAGCAAGTGGTCGGGGTGGTGTGACTGTGTGTGAAGCAAGTGGAGGCAGACATGACTAAGAGTGCGATACCCATTCAGTGCAGACGACCGGAGCAGTGATTGAGAATTGAACCTTAGATATACACAGGGGGCTCAGCCTACCACAAGGGTCTAGCCATGGGCTTGGCGTTACCTCAGGGATCCCTTTTGTGGAAAACATGTTACTCGAGTACGAAGTCTAAAAAGTGTTGACAAAGTGTTGACACTTGCATAGACTGGGAACATACTCTCGGCAGGTCTTCTCTATTTTCTTGCTTCTCCGGGAGGTTACACTGATTATCTTACTTCGTGCGTGTGTCTGTGTGTACGAGTGTTTGCATGCTAGAAAAAAAGGAAGAGAGAATTCTATGTTTTTAAAATTGTCGGTTGGTCTCGACAAACCGCGTAGAACATGGCTTGCGCTTTCATATTATTTTTATTGTTAATATTATCATAAGTAAGGACCGGAGAAATTAATAGACACGCGGACACACACACACACACACACACACACATCAGACACACGGCAGACTTAATATAGAAACAGATTTGTTTTGTTTCGTTTAATTAAAAAATATATAAAACGAAGATTGCAGCTCCAATAACAAAATAATTTCCTCTTCTTCAAATGAGGCCAAGAAACAACATATTAATTGAAACTGAGGAAAATGTGACCTGTATCTACAGCGCTGTGTGCTCTTTTGCCAGTCCCTGAATCTTCCTCGAAAAATAAAGTCATGACACCTTTTCACCAGAAAACACAATGCCGCAGTTTACAAACAACTATCTTCTGTGATCTGTAAACAGGCGGTTCATGCATCCTACTGGGTAATTATAGGGTACATTAAAGGATCACATATCGTATACCCATTATGTTTCTATGAGGACAAGTGTTCATCAAAGATCAATCGTTACAGTCTGTCATGTGTGTCAATACACCGATTGAATTCGATCAAGCATGGTCGTATGAGCTTTAGCGAATATCTCTCTATATATATATATATACAAAACATTATCTCCAGTTAAGGAAGCAATGGGGTCATCCGTATTCTTCAATTAATTTGCATTAGAGATGTAAAGATGAATTCCGAGATGATGGTGGCAGGGACTGGCCTTACGGTAATGGTGAATTATGACAGCGATTGTTATGGAAAAGCATGCCGACGTCATGATGATGATGATGATGATGATGATTGTTAGTTTGGTACTATTATATATATATATATTGACTGATGCCAAACTGACTGGTGTTATGCTAGTTTGTAAACATTATATATATATATGTCTTGAGGGGTCGTTATGCTAGTCTGTAAACATTGTTCGTCGGAGAAAACAGCAAGATAGTGGCTGACAGATCTCGCAATTCGGTCCTGTCTTGAGCAGCGATGAGCAAGTCTTCCATAGAGCAACCAGTCCAATCCTTGACGTTTGCCAGTCAGTTCTTCCTCTGTTCAAATCACCGTCTCCCTTCTCCCTCCAAGGTACCTGAATGACGTGGTGAGGCAGAGTGTTGCGCCGGGTCACGTGCTGATGTCAGACAAATTTGCGCTGTTTGCCATTTGGATGAGGGGTTTCTGATGGTGATACTGTTTGATACTTGCAGTCTCTTCAGATAATCGATCTTGAATGCTTCAATTTTCCTACTTTTTTAGAATTTTAAAATCGTTGTTTTGTACTTTGTGTTTCAGTCTACGTTCAGTAGATTGAGGGATAGATGCATAAAACATAGCTTTTGCTTATTCTCTTGCCCTCGTAAATAAACATTTGTCATCATAGCTGAGGCGAGTGTGGTTTCCACCTTCAGAAAAGCCACTGTGAGGAGTTCTCTGTGTCCTCATCTCCAAAGTGGAGACAACTGTCTGGTTCCCACAGTCACCTGAGCGGCTTTGTCAACGCCAGGCCACTTCTCTCGCTTTAGTGTACCGCTCTCTCGACCTGTAGGCCGGCAGGTATGTAGACTAACTGATTCTAGTCTCATTGCTTTAGAGGACTGTGACGTTTATCCTCAACTGGTATTTGTACAGATCGTAGGTATATTTACTTCATCTTTGTGTTCTATTGATAAGTCGTGTTGCCCTATCAAGTAGCTGACAAACCTTTATACTGTTATCCTACTATTCCCTCCTCTATGGTCCGGCATTGGCGCTCTGTGTATATGACATGGGCTGTAGTCGGCCATATTGTGACGTGTATGAGTGGACTTTGTGTATATGAAATGAGATATAGTCGGCAATATTGTGTCGTGCATTCGTGGAGCCTTTGTATATGTAATGAGTTGTAGTCGGCCATAATGTGAAGTGTATAAATAGAGCCCTGTGTCTTACGTCTTTGTGTGCGTCATTTTGTCGTTGTCATTATCAATGAAAAATAGACGTCATGGAGAGGCCGTTAAACATGTCTGCGTGCAGCTACAGACAAAAGACCGGTCGGTCGTTCAGCTTCAATTAAACAGAGGACTTTCTCAGGACATCCTACAGTCTGACCGCTGTCTAATGTCGCGAAACGCAATCTGGCGCTGCCGGACTCGCTCTCACAAGCACGCTCACAGTCACACGAATTCGACAGGTACTCACACGCCCGTCGCGAGCAACAACTCCAACAGATTACATGTGTCGGCGTAAGAGAGACAGACACCAGGTTGCAACATGTATGTCATTTACGTTCAGGTGACCAATGGTCAATGGAGACAATTACAAGTTGTGATGTACAGCGGGACATGCAGTCAAGTCGGGTAGATCTTCGGGCGGACAGTCTGATCAACTCAGGTCTTAATAACACCCTTAAGCCAGGTCTAAGCGAGTCAAAATCAGGCTCGTCCACACAGACGACGACTTTTCTCTCCAGACCACGAACACGCTCTCCACGCGCCACCCACACCACGTCACTGAGGGCGGTGGCCACGTCCTCGATGTCATCATCCTTCATTACCCGCACTGGAATACCCGCTTCTTCCAAGCCCTTCACTATACCCGAGTTGTCACTAACGTCACCCCAGTCCAACACCAGCACGTCTCTCCACTGTAGACAGGGTGGTGTTATGCCGCCGCTGGTGGAGCTGACTGTTGTAGATGTTATTGTGTCACTATCTGTCAACATTCACATTTGTTTTTTCTGAAAGTCACATGTCACAGATAAAGCGTGAACACTGATAAACACATGGATATAAGCAATGACATCATTAGGAGATGTCGTTAAATGATATACGTCAATAACACACTATTTTCTTAATACAAAACTGTTATCACCTGTTTGATACTTACCACACAGGTAAGTGTTCAACTGTAGACAAAGGTACTCTAGAAAATACTCACTCCTACCTGTAACACCAACACGGAGACTGTGTAGGAAGCTGGCCACCTCACGACCGCACGTGACACAGTCAGCTGACCAGCGACCTGAGTGACCCTGACCTCGGTGATACAGTCGTGTGACTGGCGGGCCGTCTGTGTGGTCGGGGACACCACGCTCACTGTACGCCTTTACATCAAGGTCTGTAGTGATCCTACGGTCCTGCTCGACTTCCCTGACGATTGCTGGTGAAGAACGGAGGGGTCTGGTTAAATATTCCATTTGCCAGCCGGCGGGTGCGTCTCCATGGTAACAACTTGCCGCCCAAAGATGGAGACGAGGAACTTGTGTCAGCAGCTTGTCACAGAAAGTCTGGAAGTAGTGGATCCTAAAGCTTGGACTGTAAGAGAGGATGTTGCTATGTGTTTTTATGTTTGTGTATCGTGTATTACGTCGTCAAGTACTGATGTCATCAACTAAATGACGTCACAATAATGGCACGTGTTGTTACAGAATCTTTGTAACAGCCGATGTAACAGAGCACATCACAAGGCCTAAATCAAATGTCACAACCATTGAGGAATTTTACCTGTAAAACACCTGGTGGTGATTATGAGATAAAAGTGAGAGCTATCTACCTGTCTATCATCACATCACACGCTGTACAACTGACCTGTAACGACTCACTACTTCATCAGCGATGACGTACAACGACCCTCCCCTCGCCGCCTGTGACAAGTCGTTGACAGCCTTCTCCATGTGTTTGCCGTCATCAAGATCATACTGCAGGAGGTGAGGCTGACCGGGTGATACACCTGCTGACTGTTGTGTGTTTACTGTCTGCAGCAACAGGTGATACAACATGATGCACGCTGCACGACTCATATACCAAGTACTCACAATGTAGACGTGGTGACCACATCGCAGCCATTCTATGGCCATCAGCAGCAGCACCACAGTTTTACCTGTACCGGGCGGTCCGGTGACAAAGAGTGTGGGAGATGTCGTGTTGAGCAGGTGAAGTTGCTCCGGGAAGAGTGTTATTACAGCAGTATAGCACTCTCCTGTACACCACACGGCCTGACCCAGGGTCTTGACACTCACACGTGGAGGACATGTACATGGCACACTCACTGTTGTCGCCGGACCACAAAACCTAATCAAATCAATAAAACATTTAATTAAGATGCCTTCTAAAACAAATAACATTTAGATAAGATTATTAATAAGTCGTAAGGTATAGCTGTAGTAAAAAATAATGATTATTTGCCTCTTTTGTTCTTCTTATTGTACTCCCATTAAGCATTCGTCGCTGCTGTTTTAAGAACGTAAGTTTTTAGCTTTGTAGTGAACTCGTTCTAAAGTATGCTACAGCTTTTTTTTCCACAACGTGCTGCATGAATTTTTGGAAATTGAATACTAAATAACCTAAGCAGATAACATGACAACATAGCATAAAACGTCAAGTTTTTTTTAATTTACCCGATTACAGTATCCTATCAAAGAATTAGTTCAGAACTGATGATGATGTTGATGATAATAATAATAACAACAATAATAATAATAATAATAATAATCATAATGATGTGGACCTGTATCGCGCACATCACGAGTAAGATCACACCCTCTGCGCTGACCAGTAATGATAAATGAACAGTAGGTAACAGAAAGTGGACGGTGAGATACGTGTATGCACTCCACGGACGTGTATAGGGTGGATTGCTGTTTGCCGAGACCAACGCTGAGCCTCTTACGAAGTTCTCTGCTGTAAGTCTCGCGAGCTTTAACAATGAATGTGAATAAACCGGAAGCTTTGTAGTCAAAAGCCTCGTTCTATAACTTAACTGAAAAAAACGTCCTATCCAGTAATACAAGTCTGTGGGCACACTGACCAACATAAAGATGAAGTACAAGAGTAGAACGCAATGCAACATATAAAGGCATGAAGGGATAAAGGTATTATAAAGATACAATTCGAGTAGTTGCATAATGGTTCACATGACAGACAATATATTAAACGGAGTTAAGATATCAATTCAGGGAACTTAGTGAACAGACATGTTTTCAGCGAGCGTTTGAATGTAGCCTTGGAGTCCGAGTGGCGAATGTGACGTGGAAGAGAATTCCACTGCTTAGCAGCACAGAGGGAGGACTTACGTTTGTGGGAGAGACGATAGAATGCGGTGATGAGGATAAGGTTTCACGCAGGGGTGTGGACAGACAAGATTTCAGTAAAGTAGTGGGAGGAGCAGCAATAAAAGAATCCAGAGCATAGAGTTGAGAGCTTGTAGTCTATTTTAGCTTTAATTAGTAGCCAATAAAGAGAGTGAAAAAGTGGTATAACATGTTTAGATTTGCAAGTCCCTAAAACGAGTATACGACAGACGAGTAAACTGTTTCCAACTTTCACTTGAGATTTTACCAACGTTCTGCAGAAGCAGACGACAGGTCAGTGATACAAACACTAAATGATGTCAAAGTCTATGACGTCTAAGTCTTAAAGGAAGTGACGTCAGGGTTAGTGATTTTCATTGAGAGATGTGAGACTGGAGAATGTTAAAACAACCTGTTGTAAATCAAGAGACAGGAATGATCAGTTCACGTATGTGAAAGAATTCGCTTGGAGGGAGAAAGAGTTTGTGCATTCACCTCCTGTCTCTACACTCCACTGTACCGGTCTCTTTTCTATTTTAAAATTGATTAAAGTCTTGCTTCTCACATTTAAAACATTTACAAGTTTATTTAGTTATATTTAGAAAGTTGTCACGTGATAACGTGTATGGGGGAAATAGAGATCTCCCCCGAGTGAGAAATAGGCTAATGAACCTCGCATCAACAGTCAGAGCTCACATGTGACATGAGAGTCGTTTGAACTGAAATCTGAGCAATTACAGGTAGTGTTGATATGCTAGCAATGAACAAATAAGTACAAACAGCTACATGTTAATTACAGTGAAGACTGTTTTTAACTTTAAATGCATGAAAAAAAGATATAATGACAGATTTGTATGATACTTTTGTCTGTAGCAAAGTATAAAATTTCCCATGTAAATGTCTAACTCTAAGGGTGCAAATAAACTTCACAGCATAATACAAAATGTGCTCCATCTTCATTTACATTACATGAGGAACGCATTAAGTCCTGTTCAGTGTGTTATGTAGGAAATAATGAACAGCAATACTTGAAACGCCTATTCTAAATTTTCCATAATACACTGCAAGTGCAGGTCTAAATTCATTGATAAATAAGTTTTAATGCTGTTCAACATGCCATATGTACGGTAGAAGGAAAATCTGTCACTACCGTTAATAGGGCTATTCCACTCCTACCACCTACATACAATTAATCTTTCTTTCAACTCTTTAATAAAAAATATTTATATTTTCAACACCTTGACTTATTGATCTGATCTCGAACAATTTAATGACTTAAGTCCTTTCCAGTCATTGTCCCCTTTGCAGCTTACAGCTGAAATAACCATCTGCTCACTCACCCACTCACCCCTACAATCATCTGTCTATCTATCCCTCTCATCCTCATTCAACCAACCAACCAACCAACCAACCAACCAACCAACCAACCAACCAACCAACCAACCAACCAACCAACCAACCAACCAACCAACCAACCAACCAACCAACCAACCAACCAACCAACCAACCAACCAACCCATCTGCACGAACACTTTCCAATGCCGACTACTTTATTCAAAAAAATATCAACATCAGTACACATGGACAGAGGGTAGCGATCATACTTCACAAAATAGAAGCTTGGTTGCCACCCTTCGTAAATTGTTCTACCCGGGTTTTTGCATGACAAACCTTTAACAAGATGCTGTTCTTCATTGTGTGGGGTGACATGTTGGATATACTCTGGGAAAAATTAACCTATTTGGGACAATAGGTATACGATCCGTAGGCATTGTGGTCAATTGAAACCAAAATGTGACAGTTCTCATATAGCAGTTGACTAGGAGTGGATATCTTCCAAGTTTCTCGTATATCGTTGTCAGATATCATTGTTATTAGTTACCGACTGTATCGTGTGAGTAAGCTTAAATTTTATAAGGATTATTGTGGAAGATCGAAAGAGCGTGAATGACGTCAGTTGTTCCGAAGACGTATATGGGTGATGTAAAAAAATAAAAGAAATGACGTGAGAGAGCGCCAGGGAAGTTAGTCGGTTGAGAGAAGAAAGAGGGTTAGGACGAGAAAGCAAGGAGTAGGGTAGGAATTGAAACATAGAGTTAGTGAGTAGGGCGTGTAGGAGTTATATAGAACGATTAGTTGAGTAGGGCCTTAGGCATTCTTTTAGGTATTCAGCAAGGAAGGACTCGAATGGTAGGGATACTGTTATTTTAAAGTAATCTAGATGTAAGAATCGGTTTTTAACTAACTTTCTCATTTGTGTATTTTTCTTGTTTTTTTTATTTGTAATTAGTAAAGCAGATAGATTCGTTAGACAAATCATTCTTTTCTTTAATTTGTGTGAAAGAGCACGTATTTGTCAGGCTCCGTGTATGTGTTGAAAGAATTGAGAGACTGATACACTGCGCGGTGTCGTGACAGTCATATCTGATGGTTTACGGACTGTGACATTCAAATACTTCTTACAGGCGTAAAGATGTCAATCAACATTTCTTCAGCGTATAAAAGGGTTAGTTGCACTAGAAGCTTGAAATAACGGATGTATACTCATATCATCAATGCTTTTTAGGGTTATGGCTGTGTGTGTGTGTGTGTGTGGGTGGGTGGGTAAGCGTGCGTCCGTGCTCGCACATATATACTTACATGTGTGTGCGAAAGATATATGTACGCCGCTTGTGGAAGCAGATAAAAATGTTTATTTTCTTATCAAATTTATACATCAACGATTTCTTTCAATTCTTGCATAAGTTGCGGGATGAGTTATGTACGTCAGCTAAACTATAAGCTGGTCAGACGACAAATAAGCGACTGATAGAACTGACAGGATGGCGCCGCGTCACCCTTAAATAGGTTGGACCATAGCCACAACGAGGGAAGCAATCCCGGGGGCATATTTAGAAAATCCATTTCTGGGGTCCGTAGTTATTTTACCAAGTACTGTGACTACGAAGGACTCACCTTGCAACCAGCATCTTGTAGAGGTCTAAAGTAATTTCGAGACTGTCAGTCCCAGCCCCAGCCACAAGTCGCTGCCACCAGTGTCCGAGTTCCCTCAGCACGTGACTACTGACGTCCCACGGGGTCTTGGGGTCAGACAACTGATCAGAGCACAGACACAGACCAGCGATGTCGGCGGGATCTGTTGTTGTTCCCAGACACTGACACAGGTCCTGTAGCAGAACCCCATGATGTAAAAATGAACCAGAGAAAATAAAAAAAAAATGTTTTTGCCCACTGATGTAGGGTCTAGTAAACTTAAAGTCCTTACCATAAACACTGAGCTCAGTTTAAACACTGGTCTGTAGTCCAGTCACAACAGAATAGATTCGTTTTTAAAAGAGAAAGAAGAACATTTTACTTGAACGACTACATTTTAATAAGTGTATACCCAAAACGTTTCTTATAAACACGCTCCATACCCAGTCAGCTGGACAATAATGGGCGTCGCCAGCAGTGTCGCACAACTGAATAAATTGTTTCTGGTCAAATTGAAGACTAGCTTAACAAATAAACTTGAATACGTGGCCGAGTTTAGTAAGTTCAATGAATAATAAACACAACAAAGTAGATCACCACACGACTTGACAATAAGACTCGATTACTAACACAAAACGATAAGACGACTCTACCACTGCCTAGGCGGTAAAAATTCGTTTTCAAATTTACTATCGTATTGTACACAAGTACAGGCAAATAAAAATCTTACCAATTATTGATCAATGAACATCAGTTTGTTAAAATCCAGACTGCCGAAACATTCAGTCGTTGTTTTGATTTTCATTGTAGGGTTTATATGCCTTCGTTCTCAACACCCAGAGTTCTTCTTTCATAAGTTGAACCTGATAAACCCGCTTTGAAAGCTGTTCTAACAAATTTAGATTGGCTACGAGTTGTTATAGGAAACACCAGCGCAATGTTTCTAAATAGATGATAAAGTCTTACTTTGCTTGTACAAAAGTTTTGTGTGATATGATGGTGTTCGTGTAAAAATACGTGAAAGCGACAGAAGCGAGCTATATACCTGAGATAGTCGGGTGTCGCCGGAGATGGCCTGTTGAACTTGATGAGTCGTGAGGTTGGGGAAAGCGATGGTCTTAGTGATGCGCAGACCGGGAGCGATGTCGGACACCAGGTGAGACAACATGGCCTCCGCCTTGTCCAGCTGTGACACGGCCTGTTTCAGTTTCTTTCTAATATTATTGTCTATATCCTGCTGTGACATATTCAGTTCCAGTGTGTTGTCCCCAAACGGTTTGACCTCACAGACGACAAAACCATGATGTCGGTGAATAAAAAGTACATCAAAGTCTCCTTGTCTCCAGTTCCGAGGCAGAGCAGACGGAAGGTTAGCGGCTATAGGAAGCTGGGCTGCTGCAGGTGCATAGCAAGGTTCACCAAGGTACTGACCGAATGAAAGTTGACTCATTCCAACAAATACTTCTCTGTTTCGTTCACACATTTTCTGGAGACAGCAGAGAACTCGCTGCATGGCTGCATCATCTCTCACGTCACTGTCTTGAACGGTAGTAGGATGAGGAATGGAGGCCCCACGAGTGGATAGAGTCCTCGCCCGTTGTTGGGTCTGTCCAGAGTCTGATTGAAAGACTAGAACTTCCAGGTCATGAGCCACCTGTTTGATCATCGGCACTCGGTTGATGTAGACAGGAGGCAGGAAGTAGGCGCGAGAGTCGAGATCAGGAATCGCGGCCGCAATCCATTGTAACCAGAATGTCTGGGCTTGCTCTGAAAACGATCCCTATAAAAAAACCATTTTTAATCATTTAAACGTGAGTCATGACACACTACTCTTAAGTCAGTCACTCAGTGTATATTCTCTTCGCTCAAATCGTAACTTGTCCTTTTTGGTCACAGATACTTGAGTCTGAAAAAGTAAGACACTTCTTGTGAATTGTAACTGGTATTAAGCACTGCCATCACTTCTGATTGTTTCTAATTTTTTGTAATTTCAATTTTTGCGTGTAACTTTTTGACTGAATGCAAATTATTAATTTGAGATTAGTAGGATTGTAAAGTAAAGCTGAATAAGGATTATATTCTAACGACTGTATTTTCTCTGTCTAGGTTATTATTTGTCTTTTTTATCCTGTATGTTTTTCCTGTACTGGTGCACCGGATGTTTCTTTGCTTCGAGAGGGGTGACAGCCAGGAAAGACTGTTGTCTCTGTGTTGTTTTTATGTTGGAGCTCGAACCTGACGGTGGAGTCTTCAAAGAGAACTTCCTACAGAAGTGACAGTAACAACAGACTTCCTACAAAAGTGACTGTAGCGACATCATTAAAGGGGATGAGTTTTATTGTGTTTGAATGTAATTCTGTAAAATACGCTAATCATTTTGTGTTAACTAATTTTCCATACCAGTATTGTGTGTAAGAAAATGGTGGCTAGCCATGACGTGTCCTCGATTACATTCCTAAGATTTCACATTCTGAAGTTCTGCTGCTAGATTTGTGAAAAAATTAACTTTTGTAAATTGTTTATGTTTATCGTGATCCTCTCACCATTTCACCCCTCCACTAATATCAGAGGTCAAAGCCCAGGATGTGGTTGCCACACTCCTCCTTGTCTCACCTCTTTTGGAGCAGACGGCTGATTATCAGACATGGCGGGCGGTGGTCTACCCTGAGGAGGACCAAGAATATCAGAGACAGCGTCTGTAGCCTGAGCTCTTTCTCAGTACTGGTTGCAACAGAAGATAACAAAGATAGGTGACAGCAATTCTATTTATACATTTACGTGTTTACGATTGTTTGCATTATATAATTACCTCTATAGCGATGTCACATCGCTGAAATACAACATTTCTGTAAGTTTCTGCGTAGATGCACCTGCACAATACAAGTGTTCTTGTCTGTACCCAACTTTGCCTCTCTAAGTCATGGAGACGAAGCTGCTGTTATAGCTATTGCTTGCTGACCCACAACGGACTACGCAGTGTAGAGTTTAAGGGAATACAACTGAAAGTTAAAAACAAAACCTACCTGCGCTAGGCCCGTGTAAGGAACGAGCCAGTAATGAGGCCTTTCAGTGATATCAGCCTGGAGAGATAGGCTACAGTATCACGTGAAACACTTAGGTGTGACGTAAATGTACATACTTTTTTGTGAGTCAGAAAAGACAACCGGAGATGTTACGAACTGCTGATATTAAGTTATCAGCTCCTCGTTTCGCTGGTGCTATATTAATCATTTTAAACCTTTCTCAAAGTATTCTCAAATGTTCAAAACTAACTTAAACAATAATGTATTATTGTTTCTTTTACCGTGACTCTGTATGCGATGATGATGTTCGTTTGTTTCTTTGTTTTAATGGTCCACAGCTGAAAGTATTCAATGATAATGAAGAATGACATCTTAGGAAAATGAATGAAATGCTTTATTTTATCTCTCTCTTTCTCACTTTCTCTCATGTACACGCACAGACAAAAAAGCGCGCAAACACAGATGTGAACGCGTCCATCATTTGTAATCTTGACAGAACTCTACGAACTAGGTTCATCAGGCTGTAGCGTCACGTGTACGAAGTCTATAGGGATGTGACGTAGTGTCTTTCTTAGTTGGTGCCAGGTGCGTGCTGCCTCTTCCCTCAACTTGAGCCAACAGTCTTGGAAGTCCTTTGTTGCTTACTTCTGTTATTGTCTTGATTATGTTTACTGCCAGGATAGCACAGGTAACACTCTCATCTCGTGAACTTTCTCGAACCGTCGATTCTGTAGTGAAACGAGCGCACACAACAACTGATAGGCGAGCAAGATCTTGTAGCGTCTCTCCCACATGCTATCCAGTTTTCTTACACCATGAAAAACTCTCGTATTGCTTGTGCTAAATGATTTTATCAGAGTGTTGTATATAGTGTTATGTACAATGTAGTGTAGCGTGTTGTCACAATCACTGCGTACTCGCTATAATTATCTATTATTTATTATCACAAGATACTGACAGGTGCAAAGTACAGACAAGGACATGACGAACGTCGTTTTCTTTGTCTTGTTCGCTGCTTCAATCGGCGCTATTAGAAACATTTGCATGTACGGTATTGAAGATGACATGGTAAATTGTTCATACAAGTAACAATGCTAGTAGTGATCTTGCACCCGTCTTTCCTCTCTCCCTCTTTATCATATGTGTGTATATACATATATAAAACCCCTCGTCAGATCGGTAACAGATATATATATATATACATGGCCGATGCCAAACTGACTGGTGCTATGTTAGTCTGTAAACACTGTTCGCGGGAGAAAACAGTGAGCTAGTAGCAGAAGCTGACAAATCTCGACGCTCGGTCCTGTCTCGGACAGTGATGAGCAAGTCATTTATAGAATGACCAGTCCACTCCTTGACGTTTACCAGCCAGTTCTTCGTCTCTTCACATCGCCGTCTACCCCCCTCCAACGGTTTGTACTTGGTAGCAACACTGATGTCAACTGCTGTCCAGCCCGGTGATTGCTTATGCCGTTGTTGCGATCTTAATGTGGCTGTAAACATCCATTACTAACACTAAAAATATGACCATGCGCCATATGTTACTGATTCATTAGTCAAAAATCCCTGTCAAATTAAACCCCATCTTTGTACAATACCAAATTCCATATTTTTTTTATTTTAATGCCTTTGTTTTGAAGAAGTGCTTCAGTTTAGATTGAGGGATAGATGTAAAAAAATTATAACTTTTGCCCCTAAATAAAATTTGTATCATAGCTAAGGAGAGTGTGGTTTCCACCTTCAGCAAAGCCACTGTGGGAAGTTCTCTGTGTGCTCATCTCGAAAGGGAAGACAACTGTCTGGTTCCCACCGTCACCTTAGCGGCTTTGTCAACGCCAGGCCACTAGTCTCGCTTTGGTATACAGTTCTCTAGACCTGTAGGCCGGCAGGTCTGTAGACCAACTGATTCTAGTCTCATTGCTTTAGAGGACTGTGACGTTTATCCTCAACTGGTATTTGTACAGGTTGTAGGTTTATTTACTTCATCAATTGTTATGTTGAATAGTTATGTTGACCTGTCAGGTAGGTGGCAGATCTTTATACTGTCTTCCTGCCATTGCCTCCTCTATGATCCGGCATTGGGCCTTCATACAGTTCTCCTTAGCTCTCTTCATGATCTTCCTCCTGTTGATATTCACAGCTTCTGGTCTGATTGTCTTTTCTCTCACCTACGCCTGCTTTTTGAAATGTATGGCGCAATAGTTTTCCCACAATAACCTTTGCTACGAGCTATAGACGTTTATCCTCTCAATAATAAGAAGCTAGTACTTTTGTACAAAAAACATTAGTGGTTAGGAGTACGGCATTAGTTATGTGAAGCTAGATATTTGATAGCACTACTCGTTTAGCCAGGTCCCTCCGATGATTAGTAGCGGAGAGCCAGTCAAGAGACGGATGATGGATGATGGATGATGGATAATGCGCAAAGCTTTCTTTTCACTGTATGTATGGTAACAGTGAGCTGAAAGATCAAGCTAAATTAAAAAGCAGTTCCGACATGATACTATTCTCCGGCTTTACTGTGGTTTTGTCCATCGCCATGAACTGTGGACAAACATGTCTGTTATGGGCTGTGGTTCTTGCCGTGACCTGCTGCATGCCTGTTACACAGCCATCTGCCGGAGCTTTTATCACATCTATCTTGTATATAGAGCTATTGTTCGCATAAATCTTGTGTATAGTGGTATTGGTCACATATATCTTGTGTATGGTGCTATTGGTGACGAATCTATGATAAAACACACTAATCATCAGTAACATCGTTGAGTTGTAGAGATCCAAAATCTATTCTGCTAAACTTGCAGCCATAAAGCACAGGCCCGCAGATCAGAAAATGAAAAACAGCCGAAAAAAATAACAATTTCAGTGAAGGAGGAACAGGAAATTTCGCAAAGTAAAAAACTTCAAACAAGCGAGGAAGAGGATGCGGAAACCGTTAGTGGATGAAGTCGAAGTGGGAAGATACGACGAGGCATAGGAATTGAAAAAAAAACACAGAGAAAACAGCGCAGCAAAGTCACAGCTCAAGTGCCAACATCAAACTTCGACATGGATTCACGGACGACAAAAAACGACAAAGCCGTCTCCTCAAGCCAGTTAGGCGAAGGGACGTCACTCTCAGATCACAGTGAGTCATCGTCATCAGAAGTGGTCATTGTGCAGTTTGACAGTGTGGCCTATGTCTATCATCAATAAACAAAGGTCACAAAGATACAGCCATAGTGCATCTAGGTCAGCGCCAAATCTGCGTACAAGGGTGGGATGAGGGACGAACAGCGAAATCCCCTACCGGCAAAGCAAACAGGTCCAGAACTTTCTTGCAGACGACGCGTGACGTGCTTCTATCTCTTGCGAGCCCGATAAAAATATCCTTGAGAAATGACGTCAAACCGTTGTCTGCCATGCGCTGCCTTTCTTTTCTGTGTGCGTCGCCTGCGCTATGAGAAGACACAAAAACCGAAAAATGTCTGACACGCGACATAAGCAAATTATACAATTCACTCACTCTCACTCTCAACAATTGAACATTCTTTCAAGGGAAAACAACAGATTGCTTTGGGCTGTCCAGATCAAGTGTATTGGGACAAGGACATATACGTTTACAGATCCTCACCGGACATGACCAACGGTCGCCTGTACACACTAAGTCATACACAAAAGTACAATGGTTATCAGCCTATCGGTATACGGTCATGGACAAGGATCCTTCTCGAGAATGAAATGTACATATGGAAATACAAAATATTACGTTGTATAAATACTAATTCATGTTAACTGATCGCTTACTATAAATAAGTAAGTAATTTATTCGTTAGTGTTGGCTTTCCGGTCCATAAAGTCAATCACCAGACCACGAACACGATCTCCACGCGCCACCCACACCACGTCACTGCGGGCCGTGGCCACGTCCTCGATGTCATCATCCTTCATCACCCGCACTGGGATACCCGCTTCTTCTTGTCCCTTCACTATACCCGAGTTGTCAATAACGTCACCACTGTCCAACACCAGCACGTCTCTCCACTGTAGACAGGGTGGTGTTGTGCTGCCGCTGGTGGCGGTGTCTGTTGTAGATATTGTTGTGCCACTCTCTGTCAACATTCACAGTTTGTTTGGTCTGTAAGTCATCTGTCAGAGATACAGCGTACACACTGACATCCACATGGATATATATATATATATATACAATGACATCATAACGTGATGTCGTTAACTGAGAGACACACGTCACTAACACACTGTCTTCTTCACAAAACTCCTTCTCACCTGTTTGCTATTTATCACACAGGTAAGTCTTTAACTGTTAACAACATTACACTACACAATACCCACACCTACCCACAACACCAACACGGAGACTGTGTAGGAAGCTGGCCACCTCACGACCGCACGTGACACAGTCATTTGGCCAGCGACCTGAGTGACCCTGACCTCCATGATACAGTCGTCTGACTGGCGGGCCGTCTGTGTGGTCGGGCACACCACGCTCACTATACGGCCTCACATGACGGTCCTTAGTGATCCTCCAGTCTTGTTCGACTTCCCTGACGACGGCCGGTGGAGAGCGAAGGGGTCGGGTTAAAAATTCTGCTGGCCAGCCGGCGGGTGCGTTTCCATGGAAATAACTTGCCGCCCAAAGATGGAGACGAGGAACTTGTGTCAACAGCTTGTCACAGACAGTCTGGAAGTAGTTAACCCTGTAGTTATCACTGTAACAGAACATGTCTACACATGTTACACTGCGTACTGTCAAATATGTGTGTTATTTTTGCGTATCGTGTGTGATGTCGTCAAGTAATCACGTCACACTAATGACACGTGCTGCTACACAATCTGTGTAACACTCGATGTAACAAAAGAAATTTCTTGTTCACATCACATCACCTCCATCTGGTGTCACCACCGTTGAAGACATATTCCCTACTGAATATCTGGTGGTAATTATGAGATAAAATGAGCGCCATCTACCTCTTTGCTTAAAATCACCTCACGCGCTTTACAACTCACCTGTAATCACTCAATATTTCATCAGCGATGACGTACAACGACCCTACCCTCTCCGCTTGTGACAAGTCGTTGACGGCCTTCTCTACATCGTTAACATAATGTAGATCATACAGCAGGAGGTGAGGCTGACCGGGTGATACACCTGACGACTGTTGTGTCTTTACTGTCTGCAGCAACAGGTGATACAACATGATGCACGCTGCACGACTCCCCAACCAACTACTCACAACGTAGACGTGGTGACCACATCGCAACCATTCTATAGCCATCACCAGCAGCACCACAGTTTTACCTGTACCGGGCGGTCCGGTGACAAAGAGTCTGGGAGGCGCCGTGTTGAGCAGGTGAAGTTGCTCCGGGAAGAGTGTTATTACAGCAGTATAGCACTCTCCTGTACACCACACGGCCTGACCCAGGGTCTTGACACTCACACGTGGAGGACATGTACATGGCACACTCACTGTTGTCGCCGGACCGCAGAACCTAATCAAATTAATAAAATATTTAATTAAAATGGTTTCCAAAAATAGTAACTTTTGAATAAGATGCTTTTGTACAACTATGAATATGCAGTAAGGTATGGCTGTATTCCAAAATTAACGATTATTTTTCTCCTCTGTTCTTTTCAATTTGTCCCCATTAAATTTTCGTCGTTGTTTGAAGAAATTAATTCAACGACTTTTTCGTGAACGTATACTGAACTATACTTCTACAGTTTTATTTTCACAACGAACGGCATGACTTGTTTAAAATTCAATACAAAATGACATCAGAAAATAACGTATTAACATAGAATAAAACGTCAAGCGTATTTTTTTTTAATTTCCCAGAAAACAGTTTGCAGTGAGAGAAATGAAAAACTGAAAATAAATAACCACAGGCACAGCTAGGGGCATATTTAGAACGGCGATCTCTGGAGGCCGTAGTTATTTTATCAAGTACTGTGACTGCAAAGGAGTCACCTAGCAACCAGCTTCTTGTAGAGGTCAAAGGTAATTTCAAGACCATCGTGTCCAGCCCCAGCCACACGTCGCTGCCACCAGTGTCCGAGTTCCCTCAGCACGTGACTACTGACGTCCCACGGGGTCTTGGGGTCAGACAACTGATCAGAGCACAGACACAGACCAGCGATGTCGGCGGGGTCTGTTGTTGTTCCCAGACACCGACACAGGTCCTGTAGCAGAACCCCATGATGTAAAGTGTACATGAGTCAGGGAAAATAAAAAAAAGTTATAGCTTACTAATGTCTAGTAAACTGAAATTCCTTAGCATAAAACACTAAGCTCAGTTGAAACAGCGATCTGTAGTTCAGTGTGGTGAAGACAGAAAAGACTTGTTTTTAAAAGAGACAGAAGAACATTTTACTTGAACGACTACAGTCTAATAAGTGTTCACTTAAAACGTTTCTTTTACACAGGGCTCCGTATCAAGTCTGAGGGACACTGATGGGCATCGCCAACAGTGTCGCACTACCGAATGGATTGTGGTCTCGTCAAATTAAAGACTAGCTTAACAAACAAAGTTTAATGCAGGGCCGATGTTTGAGTTTAGTAAGTGGGATGGATAATATATGCAACAAAGTAGATCACCACACGACTCATTAGGCAGATTCGATTACTACCACGAAACGATGAGACGACTCGACTACTGCCTAGAGCCCTAGACGGTAGAAATTCGTTTGCAAAATTACCATGGTAGTGTATACGACTACAGCGTGTGTTAAAAGTTGTCAATAAAAATCTGGACAATTGCTGATCAATGAACTTCAGTTTGTTAAAATCCAAACTGCTGAAACATTTAGACGTCGTTTGTTTTTTAACTGAAGGGTTTATGTGTTTTGTTCTCAACACCTTGAGTTTTTCTGTGAAGCTGATTCTGATGAACCCGCTTTAAAGGCTCTTCTAACAAATTTAGATTGACTACGAGCTGTGAAACACCAGTGCAACGCTACTAATAAATTGTAAAGTCTAAATTTGCTTGTATGAGGTTAAGACAACTGGGCCATAATTTACCAAACGAACAGCTGTCTTCCACCGAAAGAAAATAGATTAAAATATGTCATTTAAAGTCAGATGTTGTGTGACGTGATGGTGTTCGTGCAAAAATGCATGAAGGCGACAGAAGGGGGCTACAACCTGAGTTATTTAGTGTCGCCGGAGATGGCCTGTTGAACTTGATGAGCCGTGAGGTTGGGGAAAGAAATGGTCTTAGTGATGTGCAGACCGGGAGCGATGTCAGACACCAGGTGAGACAACATGGCCTCCGACTTGTCCAGCTGTGACACGGCGTCTTTCAGTTTCTTTCTAATGTTGATGTCTATATCCTGCTGTGACATATTCAGTGTCTGTGTGATCTCACCAAACGTCTTCACTTCACATACGACAAAACCATGATGTCGGTGAATCAAAAGTACATCAAAGTCTCCTTGTCTCCAGTTCCGAGGCAGAGCAGAAGGAAGGTTGGCAGCTATAGGAAGCTGGGCTGCTGCAGGTGCATAGCAAGGTTCCCCCAGGTACTGGCCGAATGAAAGTTGACTTATTCCAACCAAAGCTTCTCTGCTCAGCTCACACATTTCCTTGATACAACAGAGAACTCGCTGCATGGCTGCATCGTCTCTAAGGTCACTCGCTTGAACATTAGGAGGCTGAGGAATGAAGACTTCACAAGGGAATAGACTCGTCGCCCCTTGTTGGGTCTGTCCGGGGTCTGATTGAAGGACTAGAACATCCAGGTCATGAGTCACCTGTTTGATCATCGGCACTCGGTTGATGTAGACAGGAGGCAGGAAGTAGGCGCGAGAGTCGAGATCAGTGAAAGCGTTCTCAGTCCATTGTATCCAGAACTTCTGGGCTTGTTCTGATAATGTTCCCTGTAACAAACTATTTTCATTAGATCAAATTTTTCATGACATACTACCCTTAGGTCAGTCACTCAGTGTACGTTCTCTTTGCTCATATCGTAATTGCTTCATTTTTTTTGTTGCAAATCCTTGAGTCTGCAAAAATAAGACACATCCTGCGAAATGTAACTGGTTTAACCAATGCCGTCATTTTAGCTACAAAGATGGAAGAAAGAATTCTGCCATCAACTAAGACATGTTGCGCACGTTAAGTGGTATATACAGTTGCATTCTGTTGTCATTTAGATCTAATAAAAAAAACATTTGAAAGTGTCTTCTGATTGATGACCCTGACTGCATCCTCGATCTGAGATGGAACACCGCGTATGATGACAATCTTCATACCTGGTGCAGGTGAAGGGTTGGGGTCAAAGCTTACGTCAGCTCCTGTCTTTTGCTTTACCTCTGCAAGTGGATGCGGGTTCACTGTAAAATAGAACGTAATGATTGTACAAATATAAAGGTATACGTGTCTGGAAATCTGACAGTTGTTTGAAAAATTGTGCTTAATACATACGGCTAGCTGTTTGATCTTGCTAATTATAATATTTATGAAATGCTCCCAATTTTTTTCGAAAGTATATCCACTCTCATTCTGCTCCGTATCTCAATTACCATTCTTATCATTATAATGATCATTTCCCTCTGGTATTTGCCTTTCTCTAGAATCTGATTTTGTGAAGATGTCGATACTGACGAGGTCAGAGGATGAACTGTCTTACAGGCGAGAAGGACTGAAGACTAGTGGTCATCTCGTGCAGGTTCTGCACATCATCACCCGAGACAGGCATGAGCCGCAGGCCTTGTCAGCTGCTGTGACTATGTTTTATCCCCATCGACCGGTACCAGTCATTGGACGAATAAGTAAAATCCGCAAAGCTTTCAGAACGCATACATTAAAATATTGTCTTCAAAATTCATGTCTTCAGAAAATTACGCAATTTGAACGTAAACTCCACCTGTATCCATAAGTAGTGCAGCCTGTTCATGAGTCAAGGCGTGAGGGTAAATTTTGACCCGGCCACCGCCTCTCGAACGTCCACTTCCATCTTCTCCTTTACGGTGCTTTCCCTGTGATGGTTATTACAATTAAAGAGGAGAATTACAGACATCATAGACAAACAAACGTGCCAAGGGCACATGCACCGGAGATGACATTTAATATTTGAACGAGCATTTTAGTGAATTGTTAAGTAAGATACATCAAAATAACAACGACGACGATGGTGATTTCTTTTGAAGCGCAGTATTGTATATTTGTATATCAACAGAAAGGCACTGATTATGCTGTCAGTCATACAGCAAACCTTTCATTCACACCTCACATCCTAAATCACACGTCACGCACTTGCATCACAAACACATAAAACCACACACACACACACACACACACACACACACACACACACACACACACACACACACACACACACACTGTCAGGAATCAGAGTTACAGCGCCTGACTGGTTAAGTGTGTGTAGTGTGTTGAAAGCGAGAAAAACGTGTTAGGAATGGAATTATCCCCCTTGTATGTTTCAAGCGTCAGGGGTAGTAACCCTTGAATTGGTACTAATGTTATTTATTTGCTATATATCATCTAAGTACCCAAGTATGTGAAAATGTTGTTCTTGTGTGGTGACCACACATTATAAACTTATGCTTTTAGTGGCACGTCTGCTGTGTTTTCTATCAATAAAGCTTTGTAACTTAAAAAAAGTTTTAAAATAACATAAGTCAGTCAACATCAGTTTTTCAGGTCTCCACTTTTAAATTGGAAAAAACAGGTTAAGCAGCATTCACTTCCAGCGATTAGAAATGTGAAGGTTAAAAACACAACATACCTACACTAGACAAGTCTAAGGAATGAGCCACTGATTAGGTCTCCTAGTAATGTCGGTTTGTAGAGAGGCACAGTATCGCGTGTAACATGCATGCGACTTTTCTGGGGAGATAAATGTGTGCGCGCGCATCTGCGTACTTTTTGAAAAAAAAGAGGACCGGAGATAACGTCCCACATTGTTAGTGCTATGATTTTCACAAAGTGACATCGGCCCCTAAAGGTACACAAAGAGCTACGAGTTAATACGAATAAGTGTTTATAGGGCTAGACTTTTATAAGGCTATTTACTTGGATTGAGGGATTAGCGAACAGCAAGACGTCGTGAGATAAGGGCAGGTGTGGGGAACCTTTCACCCTCTAAGCCGGGACACCAGTCGAGGGCCATACAAAATTACGTCTTTAAACATGCGCTTGATGTATTCGGTTAGCTGTAATTTTTTTCACAGTGTTAACCCTTTTGCAACATATGCAATGCTAGCCTGCCTGGCACTGCTGTCCTCGTAGTCACAACAATCCGCCTATTCGTAATTAGGTGCACGAAAACTATTCTCTGCTCTTATGAAAAGCACAGGAAAACAACTGCTTGGAGTCTCTAAATATATGTTTATAGTAAGAAAGTTCCTAGAAGAGACAGAGTACACAATAACAAGTCCTTTTTCCTGTTTGTGGTTGTGTAGTGAAAGTAAATTGGCAATAATAATCAATATTAAGTAAATATTTTATCTTAAGAAAACAGTATCTCCTCCTGAAGAGGAAGTTCATGGCATTTAAAAATGTCTACACACTTGTCACACACAAAAAATGTATGCACACGCACAAATAAACTCATAGAACCAAACCTCTTTCATTTGATCATCCTTTGGAAATCTATGAGAGAATAATTTTGACCTTTGTAGGCATGTTTCTAACCCTTAAAACTGTTTCTAAAGAAGCAAAATCTCTTCTTTGTCATTTATATGCATTACACAAGAACATACAAAAAAATTGTACTGCCAGGACGGAAAGTCAGACATAAACAATTTTATCTTACTTAAAGCAGTTTTAGTTTTAAACATTCTAAAATTGTTATGTGCACTTTAAACTGATTATATAAATAGAGTTAAGGCCTAAAAGTGTTCAAAATAAGAAATGTGTTGTGCGACTGGCCTCTGAACCGTACACTAAGGTACACAGAAATATCGACAATCATTTTTTTTAACTAAGCTGACATGGTCAAAGAACGCTACGCGTATCAACAGCCTACATCAAACCGGAAGTGGTTTACCCTCGACTTGAGGTGAAGGTCACATGCATGCATAATTCTCCAAAATCGTCAATAAATAGACCGCGGGGAGCATACATTTCTGTCCGGTCATGTACTTAAGTCTGTCCTGTTGTAACAGATCTAGTTGTAGTCGTAGGCCTCAGCCCACGTGGAATGACAAAAGCGTGAATGACGTCAGTTAGTCTAAATGCGCATGGATGATGTCACAAGATGTGTGACGTGAAAGAGAGAATCGTAAGACGGGAACATAAGAAAAGGCGGAAAGAGAGACGTTGGATTGAGGAGTGGGAGGACATTTTGTTTTAATCTGGATGCTAAACGCATCGTAATATTTGTGTGAATTCAAGAGCCAATGCCGAGTCATTGTGCTAGCATTTGTTCGTAGAAGAACGCTTTGCTGTTGATAGTAATGTTAGTGTGAGAGCGACGCATCAACGCCTAGCCGTTCCGTATGTGAATTGGATAATTACTTATGCGTGGACATCGTTGAAGAAGAGTGAAGCCTATCGAGCTTTGACTGCTGTTAGTGAACAGAGGATTGTGTAGACTGGAATATCTATATTATGAAAGAATATAGATCGTAGTCAGGACTTTCATAAATAATTATATGTAATTTTTTTTTTTTTTTTTTTTTTTAGTAAAGGTAGGCAGATCTGTTCAGGAAAGTTATCTTTTTTATTTGTGTGAAAGAGCACTTATTTGTCTGTCCCCATGAGTGTGATTGGAAGAAAGAGAGCGAGAATCACATTTTGCGGGGTCGTGACACCTGTCCATTTCATAGTGAACGCTCCTTCCTTGTCCCTCAAAACGTTTGTCATTATTATTATTTAATTAATACACATTTATGGTGCTATGTAGTACTGAGCCTTTTTGATAGGCAAAACGTGCTACTCCTGCAAACAAAATGTATTTTTCTGTGAACGTTTTACTAAAGAAATAAAGACACAAAATTTCTTTAGGTAAATTAGACAAAGTTAAATGTGTTTTTCCATTACAGCCTCCATCCTACTATACAAACGAGAGACATGGACTCTGTCTACCGATTCTAAGAGAAGAAGACAAGCGTTTGAAACCGATTGTCTGAGGAGACTGCTTCAGGTGTCTGACAAGGAGAGCAGAACCAAGAACTTTGTATGGAACACTGCCGCCACCAGGAACCCTTATCAAAATGAGCAGCGAAAGTTTGTTTGCTATGAGCACGTGACCCGACGCAACACCTTGGAGGTGGGTAGACGGCGATGTGAAGAGAGAAAGAACTGGCTGGCAAACGTCAAGGAGTGGACTGGTCGTTCTATAAAAGACTTGCTCATCACTGCCCGAGACAGGACCGAACGACGAGATCTGTCAGCTGGTGCCACTAGCTCACTGTTTTCTCCGACGAACAATGTTTACAGACTAACATAACACCAGTCAGTGTGGCACCAGCCAAGAGATATGTATATACTGGTAAGAGACTGATAAGCTTAAAATTTGATGTTTGATGGGCTAGTTTAACGATCATGTGACTAGTATAGAAACTTAGAAGACCATGTGGTTGCCGCTGCCGCCATTTTTTCACCTGCCGGCATGGAGCGGTCAAGTCAGACGTCTCAAACTGCGAAGTAGGCCATCTATTTTAATTTTTGAATCTATATTTTATAAATGCTCCAACCACTCTGAGAGAGGCTTTTATAAGACCATAAGCTTAAAATTTGATGTTTGATGGGCTAGTTTAACGATCATGTGACTAGTATAGAAACTTAGAAGACCATGTGGTTGCCGCTGCCGCCATTTTTTTTTTTTTTCACCTGCCGGCATGGAGCGGTCAACTCAGACGTCTCAAACTGCGAAGTAGGCCATCTATTTTAATTTTTGAATCTATATTTTATAAATGCTCCAACCACTCTGAGAGAGGCTTTTATAAGACCATAAGCTTAAAATTTGATGTTTGATGGGCTAGTTTAACGATCATGTGACTAGTATAGAAACTTAGAAGACCATGTGGTTGCCGCTGCCGCCATTTTTTTTTTCACCTGCCGGCATGGAGCGGTCAACTCAGACGTCTCAAACTGCGAAGTAGGCCATCTATTTTAATTTTTGAATCTATATTTTATAAATGCTCCAACCACTCTGAGAGAGGCTTTTATAAGACCATAAGCTTAAAATTTGATGTTTGATGGGCTAGTTTAACGATCATGTGACTAGTATAGAAACTTAGAAGACCATGTGGTTGCCGCTGCCGCCATTTTTTCACCTGCCGGCATAGAGCGGTCAACTCAGACGTCTCAAACTGCGAAGTAGGCCATCTATTTTAATTTTTGAATCTATATTTTATAAATGCTCCAACCACTCTGAGAGAGGCTTTTATAAGACCATAAGCTTAAAATTTGATGTTTGATGGGCTAGTTTAACGATCATGTGACTAGTATAGAAACTTAGAAGACCATGTGGTTGCCGCTGCCGCCATTTTTTCACCTGCCGGCATGGAGCGGTCAACTCAGACGTCACCCGGAACAAAAATTTTATCTCATCCTAGCCAAGGAAAAATGGCCCCACTGCCTTGGGGGAATCTTGGGAAAGATAAAGGCTAAGGGAGTAAACCCCTACAGAAAATCCTGATACTAACACGGCATCAGTGGGCGAAGACTCTCCACGACGAGAGTACCGGCCAGGGCCCAGCGCCTACGTGTTCACGACCAGGCCGACAATCGGCTGTGGTTCACTTGGAGAAGGGATTAGCGCTACCAAGTGTATAAGCTCAATGAAAGGACCATGGATATACGCCAGAAAAGAGATAACATGCCGGATCGGTCGCGGCCCGGACTAACAACGACCGCGCACCCTATCGGGAGGCTCCAGCGTGGGGTCAGCGAAAAGTGTGCTACTGGAGCCAAGACCAAGACTGAAACCAAAACAGAAATCAAACTAAGAGAAGGAACAACCATTGGCACGTGGAACGTACGCACGTTATACCAGTGCGGAAAAGTGCACCAACTCACACACGAGCTGAAACGGTATCATTGGGACATTGTGGGACTGGCGGAGGTCAGATGGACAGGATTTGGGGAAACAGTGACGGAAGACGGCCACAGACTGTGGTACAGTGGGGAGGACACCAGGCATGAGTACGGCGTGGGCTTCCTTGTGCACAGGAAGGTGGCCGCGGCCGTCATCAGCTGTACACCCGTATCCAGCCGGCTGATCTCCATTCGTGTCTCAGCCAAGCCTCATAATGTCACCATTGTCCAAGTATACGCTCCAACTTCCACACATGGAGACGACGAAGTGGAAGAATTCTTCCAACAACTGGACAAGATTGTGAAGGCAGTTCCAAAAAAGGACATCCTGGTTGTGCTCGGAGACTGGAACGCCAAGGTCGGACCAGACGCCTACCAGCAATGGGCAGGAACGGTGGGGAAATTTGGCCTTGGTGAAACCAACGACAGGGGCATCAGACTCCTAGAGTTCGCACAGAGCCAGAGACTCACCTTAGCCAACACCTTGTATCCCCACAAGAAATCAAGGACGGCCACCTGGCACTCACCAGACGGACTGGTCCACAATCAGATCGACTACATCCTACTGCCGAGACGCTTCAAATCCAGCATCAACAGGGCCAAGACAAGGACGTACCCAGGCGCTGACATAGGCAGCGACCATGACCTTGTTCTAACAAACCTGAAGCTGAGGCTGAAAGCGAAGCGACTCTCAAACACTCCCCGAATTCGCTTTGATTTGGAGAAGCTGCAAGACCCAAAGGTTGCAGAAGTCTTCAAGGCCATGGTTGGCGGAAAATTTGGCGCACTGAACCTGGTGGACTGTGATGTAGACACCCTCTCTGGAAACATCAAAGAGGTGCTACTGTCGACAGCCCAAGAGGTTCTAGGGCGACATAGAAACAAGAAACAGCCATGGGTCACGAACGACATACTAGACCTCTGTGACCAAAGGAGGGCCTTGAAGAGAGAAAAGAAAAGCAAACCAGAAGCAGCAACCAAATACAAAGAAGTGAATTGTGCCATTAAGAAAGGGATGAAGGCAGCTAGGGAGAGCTGGATCGAGAAGCAGTGCCAGGACATAGAGGTTGGAATGGCACGAGGTGACAGCAAAAAGGCCTACCAACTTCTAAAGACCCTCACTAAGACAGACCAGCAAAAGATCTCAGTCATCGAAGACAGCAATGGTCACCTTCTCACAGAAGGCAATGCTGTACTCAACCGATGGACAGAATACTGCAAGGACCTGTACAATTACCAGCTGAAGACCGACGCCAACATTCTCCAAAACAACCAGACTAGAGACAGTGAACCTGCAGACATACCAGTCCTACAGGAAGAGGTCGAAAGAGCTGTACATAGTCTGAAGGGAGGAAAGTCACCAGGCGTTGATAATGTACCAGCTGAGCTGCTCAAGCAGGGTGGGGAAGCAACTACAAAAGCCCTAACTGTTCTGTGCCAAAGAGTCTGGGAGCGCAAGGAATGGCCCAGAGAATGGACGCAGTCACTAATCATTCCCCTCCCAAAGAAAGGAAACAGCAAACAGTGTCAGAACTACAGAACCATAAGCCTTATCAGTCACCCAAGCAAAGTCATGCTGAAGGTCATACAGAACCGCATCAGAACCACCGCAGAAGAGCTGCTAGCAGAAGAACAGGCTGGCTTCAGACCACGTAGAAGCACAGTTGAGCAGATCTTCAACTGTCGTCTTCTTATAGAAAAGCATCTGCAGCATCAGCGGGACCTTTACCACAACTTCATTGACTTTAAGAAGGCATTTTACAGAGTCTGGCACAAGGGGCTATGGCATGTGATGCGGAAATTCAACATTGAAGAAGGGCTTGTCCAAGTCGTTGAAGCGCTGTATAACAGCTCCACGAGTACAGTTTTGCTTAACAACCAAATAGGAGCTTACTTTCGTACCACAGTAGGGGTACGTCAAGGATGTCCCCTATCACCCGTGTTGTTTAATATATTCTTGGAGAACATCATGCTTGAAGCTCTTCATGACCACCATACCTCCATTTCAATCGGTGGAAGACCAATCTGCAACCTACGCTTTGCAGATGATATAGATCTGTTAGCAGGTACAAACAAGGAACTGCAAGACCTCACCAACAGACTGACAGACAGCTCAAACGCATATGGAATGGAGACCAGCACAGAAAAGAGCAAAGTTATGATCAATGGCAACGGCAAAGCAGAGATCTATATGAACGGGGTACAGCTCGAAGAGGTAAGCAGCTTCAAGTACTTGGGAGCCACTCTCTCCAAGGACGGCAGCTCCACGCAAGATATCCGCATCAGGATCGCAACAGCAACAGCGGCAATGGCTAGGCTAGATAGGATCTGGCATAGCCACAAGATAAGGTTCACTACCAAGTACAGGCTATACAAATCCCTGGTAGTGCCGATCCTGCTCTACGGATGCGACACGTGGACTCTACTCGCCGAAACAGAAAGGAGAATCCAGGCATTCGAGCACAAGTGTCTGAGGAGGCTGCTCCGGATCTCATACAAAAAAGAACACAAAACCAACGACTTTGTAAGAAACAAGATTGCCACACTGGTAGGACACCAGGAACCTCTACTATCAACAGTCAAGCGACGTAAGCTGGTCTTCTTTGGCCATGTAACCCGGCACGACACCTTGTCGAAGACTATCCTTCAAGGCACCTTGGAGGGTGGCCGACGCCGCGGTGGTCAGAGAAAGAACTGGCTTACGAACGTCAAAGACTGGACTGGTCGTCCTGTACAGGACCTGCTGACTATTGCCCAAAATAGGCAAGAGTGGCGGGCCCTATCAGCTGCCGCGTCTATCCATGTGCTCCCCCCAACGCCAGGTGCCAGGCAAGGGACGACTGACTGACTGAAGAGACTGATGAGGGTATATATATATATATATCATAAAGTGGGAGAGAGGAAAGACGGGTGCAAGAATGACAAGCGCAAGATCTTCTATCTAAGGTTTCCTGTCGATTTGTTGCTCAACATGCTCAAGCTGCTCATCCTGCCCTTGATCCTGTCCAGCCTGGTGACGGCGATGGCCACGCTGGATAAGAAAGCTTCCGGCAAACTGGGGCTGGGCGCCATGATCTACTACATGACCACAACGCTGTCAGCCGTCATTCTTGGCATCATCCTTGTCCTGTCCATCCATCCCGGAGACCCACGTGACATTAACACCATTCCACGCAGTGGCGCCTCTAAGAACACCAAATCGCTGGACGCTCTGCTGGACTTGATCAGAAACTGCTTTCCGGATAATTTAATGACGATGTATTTTCAACTGGAGACAACAGACGTTGATTTGATTAAAGCCGCTACCAGAAACGTGTTCAGTGGAACTGCAATGGTGAAAGTCACAGACATTATAGAGAGCCTGAAGCTGGTCGTAAGCTCTGGCATGAACGTTCTGGGTCTGGTGGTCTTCTCTATCGCCCTGATATATCTCTGTACCATTGTTTGTGGACATGTTTTAGTCTGTTTCACTTTGTCGCTTGTGTGAACTTGTGTCTTTGAATTTCTTTGTAAAGCGCATTGAGCCTTCTGTAAAGCAGGGAAATGCGCTATATAAATTTCCGTTATTATTATTATTATTACTAAGAAGAATATGAGTACTGTTACTGATATGAACAATTTACCACATAATATACACTACTCTTACATGCAAACATTTCTAATAGCGGCGATTACAGCAGCAAGCAAGACAAAGAGAACAACATTCAACATGTCCTTGTCTGTACTTTGCTTCAGTCAGTATCTTGTGATAATAAAGAATAGATAAGTACGGAAGCACCCATTTATCGTGATAGCACGCTGCACTAGACTCCACACTACACTGTTCATAACACACATAAAATTCCTTATCACAAGCAACACGAGAGGTTTTCGCGGCGAAAGAAAACTTAAAACCGTGTGGGACAGACGCTACAGGGTGTAGCTCGCCTACCAGTTGTGTGCACTCTTGTCACTACAGAGCAAATGGTTCTAAATAGTTCACTAAATAGTATCCTAGAAGTAAACAGAATCAATAACAGAAGTAGACAACAGTAGAGGTCCAAGACTGTTGTCTCAAGTAGAGGGAAGAGGCAGCACGCGCCTGGTGCCATTAAAACAAAGAAACAAATGTCAAGTGTCATGGACAAAGAAACAATGATCTGTTTTTGTTGAAGTTAGTTTTGACCATTTGACAATGCTTTCAGAAAGGGTTGAAGTCTAGACTTGAAATGATTATTATAGCACCAGCGAAATTAGGATGTCAGTAGTTCGTAACATCTCCTGTTTTCTTTTTTTTTCAAACTCACAAATGCTTGTTTCGTGTGATACCGTAACCTATATCTCCAGGCTGATATCACTGAAAGGCCTCATCAGTGACTCACTCCTTACACAGGCCTAGTGCAGGTAGGTTTGATTTTTACTTTAAGTTGTATTCTCTAAACCAGGCATTGCAACTTTCTCCCAAGTCTTTTCACAATCCCTCTTTAACGAGAATTCACGCATGTGTAAGGACGATCTATGACTTTATTTAGCGACAAAATCAGCTGGGATACGAGAATTTGCTTACATGCTAGGACAGTATATGTCTTAAATGTAGAAACATAATCCGCTATGGGTACACCGACGTACAGCTCCGTCTCCATGACAGAGAGGCGATGTCGGGTCCTAAGCTGTACAGACAAGTACATTTGCTTTGTACAGGTGCACCTACACAGAAACTGTACACAGATGTTGTATTTCAGCAACGTGACCTCAACAATATAAGGATAATATAATGTGGACAATCATGCTCACTCAAATATCTCAATACAATTGTTGTGACTTATGTTCGTTATCATCTTTTGCAACCAGCTTCACGAGCGGGGAGGACATAACAGTCTGTGACCGCAAACTACAGACGTTGCCTCTGACCACTGTCCCGCCATGTCTGATAATCCACCGTCTGCTCCACAACAGGTGAGACAAGGAGGAATGTTGCAACCACGCCCTGGGCTTTGATCTCTGATGTTAGGAGAGGGGTCAGACGAGAAGGTCACGATTAAACATCGTTTACAGAAGTTAATTTTCAGACAAATCTATCAGCAGAACTTCAGAATCCGAAATCTAAGGAATGTAATCGATGACACATTACAACCAGTCACCATTATTATACACACAAAACTTCTACTATTTCATAAATAGTATGAATGTAAACTCTATTGCTACATTCGGAAAAGATACAAAGCACTAGCAAAAATCTGAAATTAAGAAATCAAATATGATCTGGAAAATTAGTCAACACAAAATGATTAGGGTATTTTACAGAGTAACATTAAGACACAATAAAACACGTGCCCTTTAAAGATGTCAATAGGGTCACTTCTGTAGAAAGTCTATAGTTACAGTCACTTCTATAGAAGGTATATAGTTACAGTCACTTTTGTAGGAAGTCATGTTCGAGCTCCAACATAAAAACAACACAGAGACAACGGTCTTTCCTGGTTGTCACCCCTTTCAAAGCCAAGCAGGATCTGGTGCACCTTTCCACGAAAAACACACACATAAAAGAAAGAAAAAATAATAACCTGGAGAGAAAAAAATAGAGTCCTTAGAAATTAATAATTATGCAGCTTAACTTCACAATATTACCAATCCTCAATTAATAATTTTCTTTCAGTCAAATCTCACAGACTAAAAAAAATTGAAATAAAACAAACAAACAAAAAAACAAAACAAAACGAAACTAAATCAACCAAACCTACGAACGACTCACCTCCACAAGTGTTCGAGTGAATAAATTACACTGGTAACAAGTCAGGCTCCCCGACCCACTGAAGGGGGGAAGTACTACAGAGCAAAACACAAAAACAGCAAAAATCGCGCCTCGGACTCAGCTCTACCATTCACAATTAATACTACTATAATTAATACTACTATAATTAACATATTGTAAAAAATTATTTATAATATAGTAACATATGTAACTTAGCATACCACAAGCAGGATTTTCCCCGCACACATGTATACTAATTAATCATCATCATCATCATCATCATCATCATCATCATCATCATCATCATCATCATCATCGTCGTCGTCGTCGTTGTCTTCGTCGTCGTTGTCTTCGTCGTCATTTTAAAATAAAAGTATCTTATCCGACGATTTAATAAAATGCGCGTTCAAATATTAAATGTCATCTCCGGTAAAACTGCCCCTGCACAGTTATTTTGTCGATGGTGTCTATGATCCTGTCTTTATCTGTGGTAACTATCACAGGGAAAGCACCGGAAAGGAGGAGGTGGAAGTGAAAGTTCGAGAGGCGGTGGCCGGGTCAAAGTTTACCCTCACGCCGTGACTGATGAACAAGCTGCACTACTTATGGATACAGGTGGATTTTATTTTCAAGTTGTGTTATTTTCTGAGAAACAATGAGTTTTATATTTTGATATATGTGTTTGGAAAGCTTAGCGCATTTTCATTAACAGGTAGTCGTCGACTTAAGACCGCGTTTGGTTACGACAAACCGGTCTTAACTCGGCCATGTTAAATTATTTTAAGTATATTTTGCTGGGTAATCATATTGTAATCATCTTTAAGCCATATGGTATTTAAGAAACATTTTCTTTCTTTTGTTATTTCATTATCGTACGACCACCGTGGAAACACTCTCACTTTCACGTTGCTCCCTTGCCAGTCACGCCAGACATCAGTCATCTTTGTGGTCGTAAAGTCGAACAGTCATAAGTGGCATAGGTCTAAGTCGACGACTGCCTGCATTTATTCGTCCAGTGACTAATACCAGTCCATGGCGGAGCAGATGGATAGACGCAACATCTGACATGGTCCGCAACTCACGACTATATCGGGCGATGATGAGCAGAACCTGTTTAGTCTTCAGTCCTTCTCGTCTGTCAGGCAGGTCGTCCTCTGACCTCCTCAGTATCGACATCTTCCAAATAGATTGGAGTGGCGTCCCTTCGCCTAGCAGGCATGAGGGAGGCGGTCCTCCGCAATTGTTGTATTTTTATTAGTTTGTTGTGTTTTTGGTGCCCATTGTGGAGGCCGGTGCTTTTTTCGTTGCGTCGTTGCTGTGAAGGACTGTTTGAATTTTGTTTTCTTCTGCGACTTTCGGATTTTTTATCGACTGCTGGTCTTTTCTGATTGAGGCCCTAACGGTTTCTTCTGAAGATCCTGAAGATGACACAGTGAGTCCTTTGCTTTAAAATTTTCATGCACTTCTCTGCTTTGTGGTTGCATCGATACCAGCAGTCTTCTGGCGATTTGACACGAGTATCTGTTGATGTGTTCTGTGTTCCTCAAGACGACACAATGGTTTTCCGAGCTCTAGATGTAAACTCAGGACCGTTAAGAGTCAGTACAGGCCCCGGGGCAGACGACTTGTTACAAGACGTAGCTGGTAATGTTCGTAGATTTAAGAATGACAAGAGAGGAAAGACAGGCAAGTGTTGTGTCAGACAAATCAGTAACAAAGCATTGTTCTTGTTCCACATCTCACCTGATTCTCCACTGGCAAGTAAACCTTACTATATCACCTCCCCACCACCGGAAAAAAACAAGCTGAAGGTCACTCTCAACATCAGTGTGTCATCGTCATCAGAAGTGGTCATCGTGCAGTTTGACAGTGTGGCCTGTGTCTGTCAGCTATATACAGAAATAAACAAAGGTCTCAAAGATACAGCCAGAGTGCATCGAGCGCAGTCCTCGCCAACAGGAATGCAGGTGGCTATTAAATTGATTGATCTAGAAAACTTGCTTCACGAGTTCTCTTATGTAAAGAAAAAAATGTATTAACCAAACATGAGACTATTCTCCCACATTACAGTAGCTTTGTCCATCGCCATGAACTGTGGACAGTCAGGCCTGTTATGGAGTCTGGTTCTTGCCGTCCCCTGATGCATGCATGTCTCACAGCGATATACCGCAGCTATTGGTCACATGTATCTTGTGTAGAGACCTATTGATTACATATATCTTGTGCATAGAGCTATTGGTCACATCTATTTTGTGTAGAGACCTATTGATTATATATATATATCTTGTGTAGAAACCTATTGATCACATAAACCTTGTGTATAGAGCTGATGATCACATCTATTTTGTGTAGAGACCTATTGGTCACATATATCTTGTGTATAGAGCTATTGGTCACATCTATCTTGTGTATAGAGCTATTGGTCACATATATCTTGTGTATAGAGCTAGTGGTCACACATATCTTGTGTATAGAGCTATTGGTCACATCTATCTTGTGCATAGAGCTATTGGTCACATCTATCTTGTGTTTAGAGCTATAGGTCACATATATTTTGTGTATAGAGCTATTGGTCACATCTATCTTGTGTATAGAGCTATTGGTCACATCTATCTTGTGTATAGAGCTATTGGTCACAAATATCTTGTGTAAAGAGCTTTTGGTCACATCTTTCTTGTGTATAGAGCTATTGGTCACATCTATCTTGTGTATAGAGCTATAGGTCACATTTATCTTGTGTATAGAGCTAGTACTCACATATATCTTGTGTATAGAGCTATTGGTCACATCTATCTTGTGTATAGAGCTATTGGTCACATATATCTTGTGTATAGAGCTATTGGTCACATCTATCTTGTGTATAGAGCAATTGGTCACATCTATCTTATGTATATAGCTATTGGTCACATATATCTTGTGTGTAGAGTTAGCGGTCACACATATCTTGTGTATAGAGCTATAGGTCACATATATCTTGTGTACAGAGCTAGCGGTCACATATATCTTGTGTATAGAGCTATTAGTCACATATATCTTGTGTATAGAGCTATTGTCCCATATATCTTGTGTATAGAGCTAGTGGTCACATGTTTCTTTGTATAGAGCTATTGGTCACATATATCTTGTGTATAGAGCTATTGGTCACATCTATCTTGTGTTTACAGCTAGCGGTCACATCTTGTGTATAGAGCTATTGGTCACATCTATCTTGTGTTTAGAGCTATTGGTCACATCTTTCTTGTGTTTAGAGCTAGCGGTAACATATATCTTGTGTATAGAGCTATTGGTCACATCTATCTTGTGTATAGAGCTATTGGTCACATATATCTTGTGTGTAGAGTTAGCGGTCACACATATCTTGTGTATAGAGCTATAGGTCACATATATCTTGTGTATAGAGCTATTAGTCACACATATCTTGTGTATAGAGCTATTGGTCACAACTATCTTGTGTATAGAGCTATTGGTCACATATATCTTGTGTATAGAGCTAGTGGTCACATATTTCTTGTGTATAGAGCTATTTGTTACGAATTAAATAGCGTAGCGGTGTGCGCGAGGTGTAAACCGGCGCCGCCATTGCTTTGTTGTGGTATTTGACCCCGGCTGACCTGTCCAGCAGCGGCCAGCGCGGCGAGGACAAAGCATATCTAGACTGTTCTAGTGTGTGCCTGAGCGAGTGAGACTGATGCAAGACTTAGTACCTGGATTGTTCGGTGTGGGAGAGCGCATGCGTGACGGGTAGGTGCTGGATAATTCTAGAGAACTGTGTACATGTATATATAAGCGGTGTGAGTGAGTGTCAAAAGGAAGAGAAGAAGACGAGGTTGCAGCAGACAGAAAGGTTGAAGCGAGCGACAGCAGTAGAGAGACTGTGTTGCCGTTAGAGTGTTGGTTGTCGTGGTCAGGCGAGCGTGACGTGTGTAGCTAGCGTACGTGTCGCTGAGAGGTCAGAGGTTGTGGAGAGCTGTTGTAACTGTGTTAGTAGGACTGTGTGTCACCGGTTGCCAGCGTGTAATGCCAGAGAGGAGACATTTGCTGTAAATAAAGTGTTTTGCTAAGCGGCTCGGCTGTGAGGGCTGTTTTCTTGAGAGAGATTGGCACCGCGGATCGTGGACCCATAACGAGCCATTTGACGACGGCATAGGCATCTGGGTCCTATGTTACGCCGTTAATTCAAATACGGAGACAACACCACCATTTCCATCCGTAACACTATTTGTCACATATATCTTGTGTATAGAGCTATTAGTCACATCTATCTTGTGTTTAGAGCTAGCGGTCACATCTATCTTGTGTATAGAGCTATTGGTCACATCTATCTTGTGTATAGAGCTATTGGACACATCTATCTTGTGCATAGAGCTAGCAGTCACATATATCTTGTGTATAGAGCTATTGGTCACATCTATCTTGTGTATAGAGCTATTGGTCACATATATCTTGCGGGATGTACTGCATGCTCTGGAATACTTACATAGCAGAGGTGTCAACTCTCTCTCTCTCTCCACAGTCGTAGGGGGCCAGCGCCTGTGGACAGTCTATGACTACCCAATTTGCTGTTGTTTGCCTCCAGTAGTTCACTCCGGAAATTCTTGAACAGAATCGGACTATTTCTCAGTCATTGTAAAACTAACCTGATAATCTTACAACAGGAATTCGGCTATTTTTCAATGATTCTAAAACTAACCCCATACAACTGTAAGCTCATCCATGGCATTGTTGGGTGGCTTAGTATCGATGTTTTCAATGTATAAGTGATCATTGTCAGACTAAAAAGAAGAAAAACACTTGTCCTCATACTTCCTCGATTCCAGAATTAACAGTGGTATGCTGTCAGAATTCATCATTTATGTGTGTTCTTTGTGTAAAGCACTTGGAGTTCACCTAAATGCTGGAAAAAGTGCTTTGGAAATAATAATCATTAATAATAGTACTGTAAATTTTAGACTATAAGACTTCTGTCCCCAGTTTTAAACTATGCGGTTTAAACAGCGATGCGGCTTGCTTGCGGATTTTTCCAGATTTTTTCAGATTCCGATTAATTTTTCGATGAGTTCCATGTTAAAATATTACCTGAGAACGTTTCTACAGTGTTAGCTGTTCACATTTTTAAATCAAAGCCGAATACAATTGAAGCAGATCAGTTGCTGAAGCAAACACCCTCGTCATGCCGAAAAGGAGACGAAATGCCTACGATACAGCTTTCATGTTGTATATATTCACGGATTATAAGCCAGTGTGGCTCATCTGTGAAAAAATAAATTTAAAAAAATTTAGTTGTTATTCTACCTTTATTTTCTATTTTACAGTCAAATCGCATCCACTTGTAGAGGTAAAGGAAAAGACAGGAGCTGACGTAAACTTTGACTCCAACCCATCACCTGTACCAGGCATGAAGATTGTCATCATACGTGGTGTTCCGTCTCAGATCGACGATGCAATCAGGCTTATCAATCAGAAGACAAGTTTAAAGGTTTTTTTAGAAACTAAATTCAAGCAACAATAGAATAAAACAGTATACACCACTCAACATAGGCAACATGCGTTGCTTGATGAAAGAGTTTTTCTATCCATCTTTATAACTAAATGATGGCAATGGTTAATACCAGTTACAGTTCACAGCAAGTATCTTATTTTTGCAGACTCAAAATTTGCGACCAAAAGGAACAATTACAATTTGAGCAAAGAGAACCATCCACTGAGTGACTGACCTAATGATAGTATGTCATGACAAGTTTAATCTAATTAAAATGGTTTCTTACAGGGAACATTATCAGAACAAGCTCAGGCATTCTGGGTAAAATGGGTTGAGAACTCGTTCCCAGATCTCGACTCTCGGGTCTACTTCGTGCCTCCTGTCTCCATCAACCGCGTGCCGATGACCAAACAGGTGACTCATGGTCTAGAAGTTCTGGTCCTTCAAGCAAACCCCGGACAAACTCAACAACGGATGAGGACTGTATTCGCTCGTAAAGCCTCCATTCCTCAGCCTCCTGCCGTTCAAGACAGTGACGTGAGAGATGATGCAGCCATGCAGCGAGTTCTCTGCTGTCTCAAGGAAATGTGTGAACGAAACAGAGAAGTTTTGGTTGGAATGAGTCAGCTTTCATTCGGTCAGTACCTGGGGGAACCTTGCTATGCACCTGCAGCAGCCCAGCTCCCCAAAGCCGCTAACCTTCCTTCAGGTTTTCCTCGGAACTGGAAACAGGGAGACTTTGATGTGCTTCTTATTCACCGACATCACGGTCTTGTCGTCTGTGAGGTGAAGACGTTTGGCGAAATCACACAGACACTGAATATGTCACAGCAGGATGTATGCAATAACATTAGAAAGAAACTGAAAGACGCCGTGTCACAGCTGGACAAGGCGGAGGCCATGTTGTCTCACCTGGTGTCCGACATTGCTCCCGGTCTGCGCATCACTAAGACCATCGCTTTCCCCAACCTCACTACTCGTCAGGTTCAAAAGGCCATCTCCGGAGACACCCAGCTAACTAAGGTTGTAGCCACCTTCTGTCACTTTCACGTACTTTTACACGAACAACCATCATGTCACACAATTTCCATTTTCTCTCGGTTGAAGACTGTCAGGAACGTATGGGACGTGTAGACGGGTCACATACAACACATACTGACCGCACAGCGTTCCTCGCGTGTTCTTTCACACAACAAATTACTAAGACCTGTAAGTGGGTTCCTACATCTTTATAATTCAAAGATTCCAAATATTTTCCCACACTCAACGAATTTCAAATAAATTCTACATCAACATATCTTGCAGCTAATTAATGACTACATAGACCCTTCTAATAATTCAAATATCTCCAGTCAATATATGACAACAAGCAAGCTGCAATATCCTTTCAACAACGTAGATTTCTCTCAACCTTCCAATCAGTCGTCGCTAACCGACTCCTCTCTATATTAGTTTAATTTTCTTCCAATGTTCATCAACAGTTTCTCAAAATGTAAATGACCAAATCACACTGTCAACGTCCGGTCAAAACACACGCACCCACAGATGTACACTTGCCTGTAATACTCCTTGAAACTATACAGAAATACACAGCACTGCGAATCTCCAAAGCACAGCAATTACTCCCAATACAGAATCCACCAGCAGATACACAGCAACTGGCGAAACACTAGGGCTATAAACTCCAAGCAATACTCCAAACGCCGACCTCCTTTTCTTTTCTCCAAAACTCACACACACACACACACCGGTACATTCCACCCAAACGATCTTTCTTCCCAGACTTCTTTTCTCTCCCAGACGACACTCCACGTCATACCTCTTTTGACGTCACGCCTTCTCAACCATACACCAAAGGTGCATCCAAGGGCCACTATCCCTGCTGCCCAAAACAAACAAGGGGGCTAACTCCATTTCCGACATTCGTATTTTCGCTTTCAACATACTGCACACTCTCAACCAGTCAGGGCTATATCCACGATCCCTGACAAAGACAGCTGTTCGCTTCTGTTACTTGTTGTTTCAGATGTTGGTCAATATTTGATGCTTTCAGTAAGACTCTCTATCGCCCAGTTTAACAACACATGTCTAAACCTTAAACCCTTTGTACACGCAAATTAAGACTTTATAATCTTTTTATAAACGTTGCCCTGGTGTTTCTTAAAACAACTCGTAGCCAATCTTAGCTTTTTAGAACGGCTTTTTAAAGCGGGTTTATTACAATAAGCTTCAGAGAAGAAGAAGTAGAGTGACGTCCCTTCGCCTAACTGGCTTGAGGGGATGGCTCTCTGTCGTTTTTGTCGTGTTTTTGTATCGTCCGTCGTATTTTGAGTTTCGGCAACCCTTATTATGATGAAGTCGCCATCCTTGCTCCTCTACATGACTGCTGCATGTTGAGGACGTCCACTTGGAACAGCCTGCAGCTGTTGCGGGATGGTGTTCTCAGCAGGGCCATGAAAGAGGTGTTGCGATCCGACCCCATCCGCCCGGTCTTGATAGACAGCCTTTTCCCGGCACTGGACAGACGGCTGAAGAGCGTATTTCAGAAACTGGACATATGCGTGCAGACAACTGGCTTGGAAAATGTGCTAGTCGATGATGGCCTTTGATACTGTCTTGTTGGATTTGGACTTCATGACTTGCGCGGTGGTGTGGGATTCATGTTTTCATCAGTGAACTTGAGCGTGAGCTGGCGTTCCAGTGAAACTTGGGCCTTCTGTTGGATGTAGCATTTTCTGTGGAGTGTATGACATGTTTGATATTTGTTGTATGGAGTGTATTCCGGATTGTATGACATGTTGGATATTTGTGCTGAGGACTGTGTTTTTGCTGTGTGTGGACGCTGCCCTGTGACGTGGAGGAGACAGGCCGCTACACACCCACATTTTGTCGTCATCTTATTTTGTCGTCATCTTATTTTTTGACGTCAGCGCCTTGAGCTGTCCACAGGCCAGGATTTGGCGCTATACAAGCCAACATTATTATTATTATTAAGAACTCAAGATGTTGAGAAGCAAACACATAAACTCTACAATTAAAATAACAAGAGGACTATACGTGTCAGCCTTTCGGATTTGAGCAAACTGGTGTTCATTGATCAACAAGTGGAAAAATTAAGTTTTGCAAACTATGTTATAACACACACTGTAGTTCTATCGTCACGACAGTGGTCGAGTCGTCTCATCGTTTCGTGGTAGTGGTCGAGTCTGCCTGTCGAGTCGTGCGGTGATATACTTTGTTGCGTTTATTATCCATCGAACTCACTAAACTCTCATCGATTAGGCATTCGACTTTATTTGTTAACCTCGACTTCAATGAGGGTATTTCATCAGGGTTGGTGACGTACGCTAACATCCAATCAGAATTTAGTAGCTTTCATACTGCGGACAGCTAGTCGGAAGCCGGGTACACGCGTAGCGGTCTTTTGAGTAGTTTCACTATAAGCATCAGCCATGGCTAAAGAAAGTTTTGAAGCAAAAAGAAGTTCCGAGTGGAAAAAATCACTTATTCTGCTACCTGTTGGCGATGTAACCACTATTTTACACAGGGAGCAGAAAAACAGCAAAACCAAAATGCCATCAAGTTTGTACGCGATGGCCATGTACAGCAAGTGTTCGTTGCTTCCAGCAGCCAGGAAACTTTCCTGATTAAATGCAGAGTTCTTGCTTCCATGAAGCAGATTTTTTGTATGGTTTATGTAGAACTGTCTGCCGACGGATCGACGAAGGAAGCTTACTGCGAATGTGTTGCAGGATGAGTAAATTCTATTTATTAGTTTGTTTCCACAGCTAATATACTAAGAATCCATTCTCTTGAGCCTTCATTTCTGATCAAAGGGTGTGTCCTCAAACACATTGAACAGGTTTACATTATTTCAACAGCTGAGTTATCCAAATTAGTTCTGTATTCGTGGTTATAGGACTTAATGAGCAGTATACAGTACATTTGGGGTAAAAGAAGAAAGCAGTGTACTTTATTTTTAAAACTATGTATTATAATATCCAAAGTTTGTTTTTGTTTTTTTATGCATTTTTTCTACTGTAGTAGGCAAACAGGTCAGTGATTTTTCATACCCAAGATGTAATGTTGGGACGTAGTCGATTGAAGACGGGTGGGTCATTTATCTGAAATCCCGACACGAAGTGTCGACCGCATACTTTAGAGTGCGCTTTCGGCACAAAGTTCTCTCTTCGGATCACTTGCAGCCACAGTTTTCTTCTTTTTTTGAGCTTTTAGGCCTTTACCCATCGGGATACTAGAAAATATTAACGTTTCTCCTCTCTCTCTCTCTCTCTGTATTTTGATCTACGATTGTGGCAGTTAATAACACGACAGTGATCGTGCTTACCCATCTCGATCTGTAGTAAACACTAATGGCTGTACCCGCCTTCCGCTTTGACCACCGACGAGTGCGTACTGCGCATGCGCTGAATAATTGATAAATAGGGTCATTAGACTAGAAAACAATTCATTCACTAGTGTGACCGTGCTGGCGATGCCCATTAGTGTCCTGCTGACTTGCTACGGAACCCTGCTTATATGAAACGTTGTAGGTATACGCTGTAGCGGTTGCAAGTAAAATGTTCTTATGTCTCGTTTAAAAACAAGCTTATTTTGGTTTCATTATACAGAACTACAGACCAGTGTTTTGTGCTAGGGATTTTCAGTTTAAAAGACAGTAGTACGTCAGTCGGCTAAAACATGTTTTATTATTTTCTCTGGCTCATGTCCACTTTACATCATGAGGTTCTGCTACAGGATCTGTGTCGGTGTCTGGGAACAACAAGAGACCCCGTCGACATCGCTGGCCTGTGTCTGTGCTCTGATCAGTTGTCTGACCCCAAGACCCCGTGGGACGTCAGTAGTCACGTGATGAGGGAACTCGGACACTGGTGGCAGCGACTTGTGGCTGGGGCTGGACCTGACAGTCTCGATATGACTTTAGACCTCTACAAGAAGCTGGTTGCTAGGTGAGTTCTTAGCAGTCAAAGTAGTTGGTAAAATAACTACAGTCCCCAGAGAGGGTTGTTCTAAATATGCCCCCGGGCTTGCTTCCTGTGCAATGGTCCAGACCTGAGTTCTGGTGACATGGCGCCCAGCTGTCGGCTCCATCAGTCGCTGATTTGCCGCCTGGCTGCTTTCTGACCAGCATAAAGTTTAGGGAGTGGTGAGACTGGTTATTTTTAGCTCTCAAAAGGTGATAATGACGGGAATGGCCTCACGTCATTAAACTGTTTGGGTTCTATCTTTCTCTGTCTCTCACACACACAAAACATACACCCTTCAACTCATTCATTCCATGTGTCATCCACATGATAAATTCTACTAGCCGTGATGCTGTGTTAAGGTCACCAACTGTATCTACTGTTGCTGTGTGTGTATATGTATATTTAGTGAGAGAGAGAGAGAACTTATTCACTGTAATCAACATATGTAGATGTTTGTACGCATCTGTATATTGCTAGCACATGAGCACTACCTGTAATTGCACGTAATGACAATGACAATGACCAACTTTATTTGTCCCATTGGGCAATTTGAATAAGGGAATGTGCTCGAGTTCAACACTGAATGAAAAAATTGAAAACATGAGGAGAAAAAGGGAAGTGGGCAAGTAACATGATAGGTCAAGGGCGCTCACGCACGTGGGGCGACGGGTGACCATGTGCTCGCTATTTTTCTTATTCTAGTGTGTGTAGCTTTCAGTTTTGCTGTTCATTTTATGTATGGTGGTGGATGTGAATTCTTGGAAAATGTGCATGTCTACATATTCTGGATTGGTGGTGTTGATTACTGCCTGTCTTTGGATTTCTACTGTACTGACGTCAGGACAACAACATCAAGATGGCGGCCGCTCCATATACACGAGAGGGTTTCTACTTTCACTGAGATCTTCCGACCTCCCTCTCTTCTTTTCGAACCTTCCACACGAAATGATGTCAACGGCGTGCCCTAAGACGAGGAGAGGTAGGAGAGGGGGTACACAGCGCAGACTGAGGAGATATGGATTGGATAATAAGCAGCGAATGCCACCATTACCGTCTGTGCTACTCGCCAACATGCAGTCACTGCGTAACAAGGTGGACGAGTTGGAGGCGTATGTCTTGTGTATGAAGGAGTATCGCGACACCTGTCTGCTTGCTTGCTCCGAAACATGGCTAAAAGATAATGATGGTGATGAGCTGTATATTTCTGGCTTTGGTCTCCCATATCGCTGTGACCGCTCAGCAACCATTACTGGCAAATCCACCGGTGGGGGGGTTTGCTTGTATGTCAACAAAAGGTACTGTAACACTGTTGTAGTGCATGAAACAATCTGTACGCCTGATATCGAACTGTTGTCAGTCTCCATTCGCCCCTTTTATCTTCCTAGAGAATTTCCCCAGCTGTTCTTCACATTGGTGTATATTCACCCTAGAGCGAATGTCACGTCTGCCAGGAAGGTAATCGCCGATGTTACACACAAACTCGATTCATTGTCACCAGACGCGCCAAAATTTATTCTGGGCGATTTTAACAATTGTGATCTGTCAAAGATTTTAAAAACGTATGACCAGTATGTGACCTGCCCAACAACCCAGAAACACACCAAACTGGATTTATGCTATGGCACTGTCCCCGCAGCCTACAAAGCCAAGCCTATGCCATCTTTTGGGGCTTCCTACCACCATAGTGTGTTTCTGGCCCCCGTGTACAGGCCTGTGTTTGAACGTGTGAAACCTGTGGCTAAGTCGGTGAAGCGCTGGACGGATGAGAGTGTTGAGTGTTTGCGAGGCTGTTTTGATTGTACGGTGTGGGATGCTTTTTATGACTCTTGCAATTCCCCTGATGAACTGACAGATGCTGTTTCCTCATACATTTCTTTTTGTGTTGAGTCTGTAATACCCAGCAAAACCATTGTTATATTTCCCAACAACAAACCGTGGGTAACCAGAAGCTTGAAAAATGTACTTAACAAGAAAAAGCGTATCTATTTTACCGGCGATACCCTGGCAAAAAGATCTGCGAACAGAGATGTAAGGGCCGCGATCAAAAGAGCGAAAAGAGATTATAAAGACAAGATAGAATTTCGTTATTGTGCCGGCGACCTTCGTTATGCCTGGCAGGGGATTAAGTCCATGGCTTCTGTTAATCAAAAGATGGTCTGCACTAGAAAATCAGTCAAACTCAACGGCGTGAGCGACCAGGACTTGCCAAATGTTTTAAATAACTTCTATGCACGCTTCGACAACCATGATTTTTCTGAAAGAGTTAGGGAACTTAAACAGTCGCTGGTGTTAGATAACACCATTGTAATTTCTCAAGTCGGTGTGACGGAAATGCTTAAGCGGGTCAAGGTCAACAAGTCACAGGGGCCTGATGGGATTTGTGGGCGTGTCCTGCACTTCTGTGCTGTTCAGTTGGGAGGAGTGTTTCAACATCTTTTTCAACTCTCTCTCGACTCAGGGCACATTCCAGCACTCTGGAAACTGTCTAACATCGTCCCTCTCCCTAAAAAAACCTAACCCCAGCCAACCCAATGATTTTCGGCCAATAGCTTTAACCTCCCTTGTAATGAAAACCTTTGAGAAAATTGTAAAAAGTCTCATCTTAACATCTGTAGAGAGTAAACTGGACCCACTGCAATTTGCATACAGGAAGACGAGGGGTGTTGACGATGCCAAGTTATTCATTCTGAACACACTGTATAAACATTTAGAAAAGCCCAAGTCACATGCCAGATTACTCTTCGCAGATTTTAGTTCTGCATTCAATACAGTGCAACCACACCTTCTGGCTTCGAGACTGATTTTTGATTTTGACCTGCCACATCAACTGGGTTTATGGATAGTGGATTTTTTGACTTGTAGACAGCAGAGGGTTTATGTTAATAGTAAATATTCTGACACAGTTTTTACAAGCACTGGCTCCCCACAGGGTTGTTGTCTGTCACCCTTGTTATTTATCATGTACACTGACAGCTGCAGAAGCATGGAGGAGAATAGCTACCTCATCAAGTTCTCTGATGACACGGCATTGTTGACTCTTTTACAGGAACACACAACAGATCATGGCAATGCCTTAACGAATTTTGTACAGTGGTGTGATGATAACTTTTTAGAGTTGAATGTAGATAAGACTAAAGAAATAGTTATGGACTTTAGGAAGATCAAAGAGGATTTTGTTATTCCCAGTGTGATTCATAGTAAACCTGTTGAAGTTGTTAACTCCTTCAGGTATCTGGGAACTATTTTTGATAGCCAGCTCAAATGGAACTTAAACACCGAACACATTGTTAAACGTGGCCAACAAAGAATGTATCTTTTGCATAAATTAAAGAGTTTTTCAGTTAGTCAAGTAATATTAGGCCGTTTTTACCAGTCATTCATTGAGAGTCTTCTATCTTTCTCATTTGTCTGCTGGTTTCGCAATCTCTCTGTCCATGATAGGAATAGTCTGAACAGTGTTGTTAACATCTGCTCTAAGATAATTGGTATCAGACAGAGGTATTTAGCCTCTTTTTGTAACCAGCAAATAGTACGGAAAGCCTCATGCATTTTATCATTACCTGATCATGTATTAACAAAAGAATTTTTATTATTAAGCTCAGGTAAACGTTATGCCATGCCTATATGTAAGAGTAACAGACACCTAAAATCATTTGTGCCATCTGCAGTCCAGCTGCTTAATGTTAGATGAGCTGTCAGTGGTGTGTGTGCGCGTGTGTGATGTTGTATGTGTATACTTGATTTCCCTGTAAGTTTTTCTTTTTTTTTTTTTTTTTAAATCTATATAGAGATACATGTTTTGTTTTTGTTTTTGCCACTCACTGTTGAACTAGAGCACATGCCCACATTCAAATTGCCCACTGGGATAAATAAAGTTGGTCATTGTCATTGTCATTGTCATTGTAACATGTATCATATAAATATATATAGATTTTAAAAAAACTTACAACAAGAAATTCAGGTATGCACCTACAACATCACATATGCACACACACACACACACACACACACACACACACACACACACCATTGACAGCTCATCTGAAATTGAGCAGCTGGACTGCGGATGGCACAAATGATTTCAGGTGTCTGTTACTCTTACATATAGACATGGCATAGCGTTTACCTGAGCTTAATAATACAAATTCTTTTGTTAGTACATGTTCAGGTAATGATAAAATGCATGAAGCTTTCCGTACTATTTGCTGGTCACAAAAAGAAGCTAAATCCCTCTGTTTGGTACCAATTATCTTTGAACAGATGTTCACAACACTGTTCAGACTATTCCTATCATGGACAAAGAGATTGCGAAACCAGCATACAAATGAGACTAATAAAACTAATTATATTGTACCCTACACATATTTCAGTTCAAACGACATGTCACAGGTGTGTTCTGACATTGGGAGAGATCTCTATGTCCTCCATACAAATTACCACGTGTCAACCATTTAAATATAACCAAATAAACAAATTAAATGTACAAAGTAAGACTTTGATCAATCGTGAAATGAACGAGGGCGGTACAATGGAGTGTAGAGACAGGAGGAAAATAAACAGTCAAACAAGATTATTTTTTTTCATTTATTTTGTTTTTGCTGCGCAATGAGCATTCTTCTGAATGGATACCTGCGCATTACAAATGGACATCATCATCATCATCATCAGCAGCAGCAGCAGCAGCAGCAGCAGCAGCAGCAGCAGCAGCACTCCATCATCCACGATTATTCTTTCACACACGTGAACTGATGATTCTCTCTTTAATTACAACAGTTTGTTTTCTCAATTCAAATTATTATTATTATTATTAAAGCAGATGTATATAGCGCAATTTTCAACTCCAGAGTCGACTCAATGCGCTGTGCAGTGTATGGGGTTAGTTTTAAAATCACCGAAAAATAGCAGAATTCTTGTAGTAAGATCATCAGATTAGTTTCACAATGACTGAGAAATATCCAGATTCTGTTGAAGAATTTCCGGACTGAACTTCAGAGGCAATCAGCAGTATGCTAGGATAGTAATAGACTGTGGAGTTGTGAAAGCCAGTGAGACACACCTGTCCGCTAGCTGATATAAAAGCATGGGTAGTCTTCACACCCCTGTGTATGACCAGCAGGTCACGGCAAGAACCATAGTCCATGACAAGCATGACTGTCCACAGAGCTACATGCAGTGTGGTTGTATCTGTGAGACCTTTGGCTATTCCTGTATATGGCTGATAGACACACGCCACACTGTCAAACTGCACGATGACCACTTCTGATGACGATGACTCATTGATGTTGATAGTGACCTTCACCTTGTTTTCTGCCAGTGGTGGGGAGGTGATGTCGTCAGGTTACTTGCTGGTGGAGAATCAGACAACTGAAATTCGGAATAAGCACAATGCGTGGTTACTGATTTGTCTGACATTTGTGTGACATACCCTTTGTCTGTCTTTAGCCTCTTGTCACTCTTGAATCTATGAACTTTACCAGCTACTTGTTTTAGCAAGTCGTCTGCTCCGGGACCCGTTCTGGCTCTCAACGGCCGTGAGTTCAGAGAAAAGCCTTCGTGTCGTTGTGTGATCTAAAGATCTTCAGAAAAAGCGTTATAGAAAAATACAAAAATTGCGGAGAGCCGCCTCTCTCAAGCCTGTTAGGCGAGGGGACGCCACTCCCAAATAACAGCGCTTTACATCAAACGATGGGAGAAAGTTGAGATTAGTTCATGATTGAACCTCCTGTTACTGCTTATCGCAAACGTGTTGAATAAAATATTCCTTGCCTCAACTTTCATTGTCTCCTGTCTCACATATCTCAGTGAACATCATATGACATCACTTCCTTTAAGATTTAGACGTCATAGACTGTGACGTCATGTAGTGTTTGTGTCACTGACCTGTCGTCTGCTTGACTTGATGGTGGAACATTTTTGTCTTTGTCAGGTTTGGCTTGTGTAGAGTGCACAGAACTCGACTGTTTAATCTAACAGTTTTTCGTTGTCATGAAAAGAAGAATGAAGTATGTTTTGTAAGACTATTTTAAGTTTTTTCCTAATTCTTCAACTGTATGCTATAATGAATATACTTGATGTTTTATGCCCTGCCATTATGCTATTTGCTGAAGTAACTTAGTATAGAATTTTTAACAGTTTATGCAGTACGTTGTGAAAAAAACTTTAGAAGTATACTTAAGTACTCGTTCAGTAAAAAAAACGGACACCTTTAATTAAGTTCTTAAAACATCAACGATAAATGTTTACTGGAGCAAAATAAGAAGAACAGAGGAGGTAATCATTCATTTTGCAATAAAACTACACCTTACTACATGTTAATAGTTGTAAGAAAGCATCTTATTTAAATGTTATTATCTTTGGAAAGCATCTTAAATAAATGTTTTATTGATTTAATCAGGTTTTGTGGTCCGGCGACAACAGTGAGTGTGCCATGTACATGTCCTCCACGTGTGAGTGTCAAGACCCTGGGTCAGGCCGTGTGGTGTACAGGAGAGTGCTATACTGCTGTAATAACACTCTTCCCGGAGCAACTTCACCTGCTCAACACGGCGCCTCTCAGACTCTTTGTCACCGGACCCCCCGGTACAGGTAAAACTGTGGTGCTGCTGCTGATGGCCATAGAATGGCTGCGATGTGGTCACCACGTCTACGTTGTGAGTAGTTGTAGTGAGAGTCGTGCAGCGTGCATCATGTTGTATCACCTGTTGCTGCAGACAGTAAACACACAACAGTCAGCAGGTGTATCACCCGGTCAGCCTCACCTCCTGCTGTATGATCTTGATGACGATAAGGACGTGGAGGAGGCCGTCAACGACTTGTCACAGGCGGCGAGGGGAGGGACGTTGTACGTCATCGCTGATGAAGCAGTTACTGATTTCAGGTGAGTTGTATAACGTGTGAGGTGATGATAAGCAAATAGGTGGACGGCGCTCGCTTTTATCTCATAATCACCACCAGGTGATAGTTCCTCAATGCTTAGGGTTAGGGTTAACTCTAGGGTTAACCCTAACCCTGACACCTGATGGAGGTGATGTGGCATGAAAATAGAGGTGCTCTGCTACATCGGCTGTTACACAGATTGTGTAGTGACACGTGTCATCAGTGTCACGTCCTTTACGTACACAAACATCAGTGGCGTAGGAAGATGCTCGGCTTTGGGGGGGGGGGAGCTCCATACTGACAATGAATGACGTTCACATTCTTGCCTTCCCAGCATCTTTTATGGGGGGGGGCGGTTGCCCCCTTGCCCCCCCCCCCGGTTCCTACGCCACTGAACATACACGATATACAAACATGAACACATATATATAAGTGACAGTACACAGTGTAACGCGTGTAGTGACATCCTCTGTTACAGTACTAGCTTCAGGATCAACTGTGTAGTGTTAGGTTGTTTACAGTTGAACACTTACCTGAATAATAAATAACAATTAGGTGAGAAACAGTCTTGTGAAGAAGACAGTGTTTTAGTGACGTGTGTCGGTCAGTTTACGACATCACGTAATGATTTTATTGTTTATATCCGCGTGTTTGTCAGTCCGTACGCTGTATCTGTAATATGTGACTTACAGAATAAATAAACTGAATGTTGACAGAAAGTGGTAAAACAACATCTGCAACGGTCGGTTTCACCAGCGGCGGCACTACACCATGTCTACAGTGGAGAGACGTGCTGATGTTGCACTGGCGTGACGTTAGTGACAACTCGGGTATGGTGAAGGGACTGGAAGAAGCGGGTATTCCAGTGCGGAAGATGAAGGATGAGGACATCGAGGACGTGGCCACGGCCCGCAGTGACGTGGTGTGGGTGGCGCGTGGACATCGTGTTCGTGGTCTGGAGAGAAAAGTCGTCGTCTGTGTAGACGAGCCTGATTATGACTCATTAAGACCTGGCTTAAGTGAGTTATATACACCTAAGTTGAAAAGAGAGTTCGCCCGTAGCTCTGCCCGACTTGACTTCATGTCCCGCTGTACGTCGCAACTTGTGATTGTCTCCCCGTGTCCAGTAGCCGCCTCAACATGATTGACACTGATACACTGATACACCTGTCACCTGTTGTAGTCTGGTCTCTGACTCGCTTTCACCAACACCTGTCTTCAGTGTTTCTCCTCCTCTAATCTCCGTCTATGATAACGTCATCACCCAATGACATCATACACATGACGTCATTATATTTTCTTACAACACGAGGTCCGTGTCTCTGTTTACACAGCAACTAGTGTCAACATCAATATCATACAGTATACACACTCGGTCTTGTTTATACTACAACAGGTTTAGTGTAAGTAGCTGCAGCTGATGACATCACACTTACACCCAGTCCTGTCGTCTGAAATAAAATATATCTTTGTACTTCAGTTCTATTTAATTTCTGTGAAATGTTATCATTGTGTGCTCAATGAATGCTCTTGTGTTGTGTGTGTGTGTGTGTGTGTGTGTGTGTGTGTGTGTGTGTGAAAGAGAGAGAAAGTGTGTATGTGTGTGTGTGAAAGAGAGAGAAAGTGTGTATGTGTGTGTGTGAAAGAGAGAGAAAGTGTGTATGTGTGTGTGTGAAAGAGAGAGAAAGTGTGTATGTGTGTGTGAAAGAGAGAGAAAGTGTGTATGTGTGTGTGTGAAAGAGAGAGAAAGTGTGTATGTGTGTGTGAAAAAGAGAGAAAGTGTGTATGTGTGTGTGTGTGAAAGAGAGAGAAAGTGTGTATGTGTGTGTGTGTGGGGGAAAGAAAGTGTGTATGTGTGTGTGTGTGAAAGAGAGAGAAAGTGTGCATGTGTGTGTGTGTGTGAAAGAGAGAGAAAGTGTGTATGTGTGTGTGTGTGAAAGAGAGAGAAAGTGTGTATGTGTGTGTGTGAAAAAGAGAGAAAGTGTGTATGTGTGTGTGAAAGAGAGAGAAAGTGTGTATGTGTGTGTGTGTGAAAGAGAGAGAAAGTGTGTATGTGTGTGTGTGTGTGAAAGAGAGAGAAAGTGTGTGTGTGTGTGTGTGTGTGTGATCGCTGTCTTGTACAGGCTGATATCATAATGTAATAGCGCATCGCGTGGCAGAGGAACTGGGCATACTAGCACTGACCGACACAATCCAACAAAATACAACACTAAATTATACAACATAACGAACATAATCTTACACAGTTTAACTTTATTCTTTCACGTGAAAATGGAGTACTTTATTATGTGGCTATATACAACAAAAAACAGAAACAACGCAACGGTATGAAAAGAATGGAGAATTTACAGATACAACATTTGACTTCAAAGCTAACAAAGCTACGTCAGCACGAAATCATTGTTCATTATGCCATTCACGCACCCACATATGCACAACACATTCCACACTCTCTCTTTCTGTTCCCCCCCACACACACACACACACGCTTGCGCGCACACACAGATACACAGAATTAACACCAGTAAATCCTATCAATTTTCCACCTCTATTCCTACGGCTACACCACTGCACATCCCACTCAAGCTTTTTAACAAAAAATTATTGTGTAGCATGAAAATCCGGGTTGAAATGAGGAAATTTTGTTGCTGTTATGTTTAATGGAATTGGTTTTCATTTGTAGACAGAGGAAGACAACCCAGTGAGAACAAAGTGTGTGAGAATCGATTTGCAGAACTAAAACGTTTGGAAGAAAATGCTTGAAGGATGACAGTTTTGTAAATAGTCTTCTTGTTCCTTGCTATTTTTGTGTAAAATACCATTTCTTACTAAAACTACTACAACAAATAACACAGTAGAAACCCGATTAGTAACGGGACTGAAAACAAGAAGTAACATTGTTAAAGAGGATTGATTAGAGCTAGCACAGTGTTATGAACATGTGTTACCACCCCTGAACGTCGAAGTAACGAGGTTGTCGCCCTTGTATGAGTAGAGATTATCACCCCTGGATTGAATGTTGATATAGGGGGCGTTGTTTAAAAATTGGAAGAGAAGCAGACGTGAGAGTCTGGGGGAGAAGAAGAATTTGGGACAGAGGTTGGAATTAATAGTAAGTGTGTGGATTAATATTAACTGTGTGAAGAAATAGTAACTGTGTGGATAAATATTAACTGTGTGGATACATATTAACTGTGTGAAGAAATATTAACTGTATGGAGAACGAGTAACTGTGTGGAGAAATATTAACTGTGTGGGTTGTCATTGATAAGCGACTGTGTGGTTCCTCGATTTACTAATTTTCTCAGCTGCTGTGTGATCTCCTGAGAAGATCGTATAGCTGTGTGGATTTACCTACTGTGGAATTTTTATTGACTTGATAATTTGTCTGCCGTTAAGACTGTCGGAGTTATTTGGTGGATGTATGCTGTCCGTATGATCAACGCCAGAGAGCAGGACTGAAATAGTAGAACTGTTTGCGTGTCGACTACGTCTACTACTGTGACATCACTACAGCTACTACAGCAAACGTGCAGTATGGACATCCTCAAATTCTTTAGTGTTTACGTGTTGTTTCTAACAAACTCCCAAATTCAAGAATGCTGACGAAATATTCTTTCTTTATCTTAAAAATCTTGATTCAGTCTTAATGCCAATGTTAATCTAAAGTGACTGCACACGTGTTGTACTGTATTACACACGTTTTATACTATGTTAATTGCCGTCTTATTTATCTACTTTTTTATTATATTTCTTTATTTTTTTTTTAATTAATTTTTTTGTTGCGCAACGAGCATTCTTCTGAATGGATACCTGCGCATTAAAAATGGACATCATCATCATCATTACACGTACACACCATAAATGATTACACACGTGTTGTGAGACCCCTGTAAACCCCCATTATTTGTGTGATCCTTATCTTCTTTGGAACGAATATTCTATTTTGCTTCCAAGAAGTAGAATATGCTTCCGCTGAATATTTTAGAATATTCTAAAAACAGACAAAGTGTTTGTAAATAGTGAATGTAAGAAGAACGTATTTCAAAATTAATTGAATTCACCAGTGATTCTTACCTGTACACTTAGCAATGACTTTATTACTCTTGATCCAAATTGCCAGCTATCTTAGTAATTTTTTTATTACGAGCTATAAATTTGTAGGGTAATCAGTTATGTTTTTCTGTTTTCATTTTTTCCCATTACAATAAAAGCAATCATTGGTTTAGTTTTCTAAATCTCCTATGATTTTTCTTCAACCAAATAGTTCTATTCGCTTGTCTCTTGTCTGGCATCTAAAACCCTCGATTCCCAAGACCCATTTCAGTACCTGCACCAACAATAGGATAAAACACGATCCAGTGCTGGTTTCATAATAAAGGGAGGCTACTACAGCAAATATAAATCCTCTGCAATTAATAATACTTCCTTCCCTTGCAAAATGCTAAACTATATCTGTGTGTGTGTGTGTGTTGTTTTTTTTTAGCTCCCGCCCAACTTACTTTCCATCCAGTGAAAACATTTTCTGGCGCACTTTATGTTACAGGATGACTTCCGAGAGGCAAAACTTGGGAACTTAAACAAAAATAAAGTAAAAAAGCAAACAATAAGTAAAGTAAACCTCATACTTAATCGTGTATATATATAAGACGGGCACTGTTAAACAAGAAGGTTGATTCCGCGCAATAGGATCATACTTATCTGTTACAAACATAAACACACATGTTGTATGTCAGTCTATCGTCCTGACTGTCTGCTTCTTCCTTCACAACTGTATAAATTCACTGTATTATTATTATTATTATTATTATTATTATTATTATTATTATTATTATTAATGAAATATCTGTAAAAATATTATGTTTTTGGAATGGTACAGGAAGGCCAAAGTACTGAATATGATGTGTTTTTAAATCCTGATGCAAAGACTGGGGCCTATCACCACCAGGAGTGGCATGATACTCCATTGCGGTGTAAGATTTTTTCTATCTAATACATTTAAGACTCACATTAATTTAAGCAATTACCTTATGTAGCTGAAATACAGAAGCATATGTTGATAAAAGTTAGCCTTGGCATAACTGTGCTAAAGTGCCATCAACAACATTATCTGTTTAACACATTCATAATGTTTGAGCTGCCTTGTCGTAATACAGCCGAAGCCGAACACCTCCTTTTCATTGTATGACAAAAATCTTTGTTCACTTTAAAATTTTAAAGAACTCCCAATTTTGATTTCACACTTTTGATGACATAAGAAAAGTTTTATTAGGTACTGCTTTCCTTAATTACGAAGCATTAGAAATAAGGAATGACTATACGAACACTGTATTATGTACAATAAATAGAAGACCTTTACCTTCAGGATTCGCATAATTTTGCATAAATTGGTGACAATATTGTATTAAAACTAATGGCTGATTCATAACTGCTTTTACATATGAATATTTGAAAGTGTAGTTGCGAGCATGCTAATTTTATGTATTATAAACTTTATATTCTTGTGTAGCATCTGCTTTCAATCTGGGCCAGAAACCTTGGTCAGTAAAAATGTATCGCATCGTATCCCTCCTTCCGGTATATCTGTCTACCTGATTATCTGTCACGCCTTTCATTCCGTCTGTATTTTCCTCCTTCTTTACATCCTGGCTGGTCAGTGTCTTTGTCTACTACTCAATCACCTTACCCATTAACTCTGCTTTTCTCCCTTTATTGTGACATAAAATTTTAAGTAAGATATACAGATATAATAAATAATGATCTAAGTTAATCACAATGAAACTTTATTCAAACAACTCTCAAAGCGCCTGTCTGTGAATTTCTCTCTCTCTCTCTCTCTTACTTACTAACCTTACGACTTTTATTTTGTAGCATAATTGTAGAAGGGAGAATAAGATTTTAAAAAAAGTTAAAAGTAAGTTAATAAATAAATAAGTACAATTGTAGAGAAGATTTAGTTATTCGGCGATATTTCTCGTTCGTCCTGATTGTGTTTTCTCAGGACAATACAATAACTGTGAACAGTCCCTGGAACGAGCCCACACTCTGGTGTAAAAAATAATAAAATAACAATTTCCTTGGGTACATGGTCCGTGGCTGACATCTTGTACCAGTGAAGAGAACTACAACAACAAAAAGAGCAAGACTTCCTTCCCCTTACTTCCCTCTCCTTCACCCCCTCCAGATCCGCTTCATCTGTCCCTCCTCCCAGTCCTCTCACACATCGTTCCAAAGTCGATCCCTGTGCTCCCCTCCTTTTCTCCGCCCGACCGGCAGCGCGGGGTCTGGGGTGCCAGCCCCTATCGTCAGGAGGGCCGGCCGTTTCGGATGCCACTTGTTTTCCTCCCGCAGCACGCACGCAGGGAGGAGGAGGCAGAGAAGTAGCAGAGGGGGTATCCTCAGGTAACATCAGCAGCAGCCTCAGCGGGCGCCAGGTGAAGTGTATTCTCTCAGGCGAAGTGTGGTCGCGGGACACCTGTTGCGAGGAGAGAAGCGGAGAGAGAAAATATGCTCTGGACGGAGGTTCTGCAGTCACAGACCTCGCGGCCTCTGCTCCCTCACAGGCGGAGAAAAACGTTTTCTTCTCTCATTCCCCACAGTCAGTGTCAGGCTCCCATCCCCGGCAGGCCGGCTGCCACATGCACCCCCACACAAGCCTGATGCCGCCTTCGTCGATCTGAGCAAGCCGTGGTGCTAAGCGTTGCTGGAGGTAGACGGGGTCAGGGCGCCAGAGAAGCTGACCCGCGCAGGGAGTCCGAAGCAGCAAAGGTCGGAATGCAGGACAACGGATCGCGAAGTCCGAGGAGAGAAAGGTGAAAGGTTGCAGAACTCGTGACGAAGAGTGGTCGAACTCTTGACGAGACTCCGCATCGAGGTAAAGAAAAAACTGCTGCGGATTTTGGGAGGTGTGCCATCTATTTATTAATCTATTTCGGTCTCCTCTTTTCTTTCTTTCTTTCTTTCTTTTTTTCTTTCTTTCTTTCTTTCTTTCTTTCTTTCTTTCTTTCTTTCTTTCTTTCTTTCTTTGTGTGAGTGTGTGGAAGGGAAGGAAGAACTTTTTCTTTGCTGCACTTTTCCATTCTTGGAGTCTTCCTGCTACTTTGACTGCGTATGTGTGTTTGTGCATGAGTTTGCACGCGCTTGTTTGCTTTCGTGCGTGTGTGTGTGTGCGTGCGTGTGTGTGTGTGTGTGTGTGTGTGTGTGTGTTCATGCACGCTTGCATGTCTGTATCTGTCTTGCCTTGATCAGTCTGACCTCTGATCTTTGTGTGTATGTACGGATGCTTTTTTTCGTTGGATTAATAAGTGTTTTATGATTTTTTTAAAATTAACAAGTTCACAAAGATAAGAGAATAAGACAGAATTATTACTTCCACATCTTCAACACAGACCTACAGGAAGACAGACAGAAGTGGGAGACAGCTTTCGGGATTGGCGGACACCTGCATATTGACTCTCTTTGGTGTCGATGTGAACACTGTCTTCACTGACGAAAGAGTTAGAAAAATGGCACGAGGAGCGAGGCTGTGTCTCTACAATATACTTTCTTGTTTACTCGTGGAGAAATGCGATCCCTGTTTAGTTCATTCTACCAGACATCAAAGCACAAATCTTCTAAGAACGTCTTCCCTTAACTTAGTGGAGTAAATATACAGGGCTTACAGACGATCATTGTCTTCTCTCAAATAATCAGAGAATACAGATAATAGGAAGCTTTTTCTGGTTTGTCTACCTGACCTGTTTTGAATTTAATTCAAGACCGAACACACATCAAGTGGTAAAGGAAGAAAAGATTTTTAGGTTTGTGAAAGGTTACATATTTTGGACATTTATCAGATTCCTATTGATGTAAAATGTTGAAAATTCAACAAAATAAGAATGTAAAAAAAACTAGGTTCAAACCTCCAACATTTCAGTACTTGAAACTCGAATCAGTTGTTTCTATAGCACTTTGAACTAGGTTTTATCGGCAAAGTGAGTTTTAAGACTGGTGGTAACAACCCAAAGTGAAAAAAACTGTTTTGTCTAATTTTTCTTAAGTTGGGAAATGATATTTTAATAAATCGCTTTTGTGGAAAACCTTCCAACAGGAACAAAACTCTGCGAATGATATAAGAATTTGCAACTTACTGCTATAGCATTTAGCTGCAAGGTTTGCAACTTACAGATCGACTCACCGCAGCCGCTAAGGACCGTTTCCACCGTAAAGTTTCACAACTTTTCAAACAAGATTTACCCTGAAGACGCAACACTCCAGTTCTTGACGCTGATTGGCTGGATCCTCATCCCGAGACTCAACGAGAAGGAAAAACGCCGTCAGCATGCGACATACAAACAAAGCTTACGCGACATAACAACAGTGTTTACCAGCTCGCCTGTGGCAGTTTTATTTGGCAGTAGTGCGGGCTCTCCTCTAATGGAGACAATGCCGACGAATATACGGTCCTGCATCGGATAAAGCCGGCGCCAGCGAGCAGTTTAGGAGTCTCAACGGGTGGAAGTTAGCGAGACTGCGAAATAAACTATTCATCCGCTTCAAAAAAAAAAAAAAAGAGAATCCACTTACTATCAACGACGTGGTGGTGGATCACCTCCACGATTTGAATACTAGGGTGGCGTCAGATCCCGTGGTTTCTCGAGGATCTTCAGGACTTGGAACTAAGGGAATCATGGCGCGGCGTCTGCAACGGTTTCACGCCAAGCGCCATCACTGCCACGTGCAGCACGACGGCGGAAGTGACGGCACTGACAGAGAAGACTCGGTGAGTACTGACAGGGGTCAGAGATTTTCTCCTGCTCCCTGCTTCATATGTGTGTGTGTGTGTGTGTGTGTGTGTGTGTGTGTGTGTGTGTGTGTGTGTGTGTGTGTGTGTGTGTGTGTGTGTGTCAATATTAGTGTATAAGTGTGAATATGTAGTTGTATGGGTTTAATCATGTGTATGATATATGTCTTTTCTTCTACGTTGTGTTTGTACGTACGTGTGTGTGCGTGCGTGCTTTAATGAAGGCGGGCGTGTCATCACCGCTGCACAGATAAGGCCCCGTCACTCTTCCATTCCGACATAATCTTTATCCGCACACATCAGAGATGGCCCCCCCGTTTATGGCGGGCTGCGATTAGAGGTGTACTCTCCTCACGAGTCCATTAGAATCTCTGGGTTGGCTGGATTGGCCTGATGAGAACAAGGAGGAGAGGGTTGTGGAAATATTTGCGGACTATGGAGTAGAAGTGAAGCCTGAGGACATTTTTGCGGTACAATGAAGAGGACAGAGGGGCAATCAGGGAGGGAGACAGATCTTGATCAGATTTGTTTCGCGTAGGAAAAAAGATAGAGGTGATGTTGAACAAGAAGTCGTTAATGGACAAGCGTGGGTGTAGAAATAAGCTGTATCTCAGCGATGACCTGACCCGACTGGACGCAAAACTTTTGATGTATGTCAGAGGACTGGAGTGCCTTGACAAAACCTTGTCCACCGATGGTGAAGTCTTTACCAGCAAACATTAGAGCTGTCTCTCCTTTATGGCCTGCTACATCAGTCGTGGTCAGTCTATATACGGTTATACTCGTCTACTACTACTACTCACACACACACACACACACACACACACACACATACACACACATATATATATATATACACGCATGCATACACACGTGCACATAAACTTAATCGCGAAGACAGTGACACACACACACACACAAACAGGCAATTATTACTGGGTTTGTATGGATGGATGAATGTGTGGCTGGTTGAATATATGGATTATAATGGCAAGGAACTGGTTGACGTAAGCTTCATCCAGATGATAAGCAATGATAATGGCTGAACATTACTCGCTCAATACTTTGTCATACGAAGTCAAATTCCTACAGGAAAATTCATGTTTTAAGAAGTATGTTCTGCGAACAGTCACACAATTTCAAAGTTATGTTCTCTGCTTTTTTTTTTAGGTCAGGATAGAAAACATTGATTTTTGGAATATTCTCCATTTTTCTGGAGATAACATAGACATCGTTGTTATCACCAAGCAATGTTGTCTTGTACATCAATCTTGGTATGATATTGTTTCCGCACTTTTGTTCAAAGTGAATGTATTCGTGGTTCCAGTTTGTGCCAGTGACGTTCGCGACTTTTTTCAGCAGTACATTGTCAGACATGCAGAAACAAACATTTCTGTGCTTTCGATTTTAGTAGAATAGTTCTTTTTATACATCATCACCATGTAATCCTTCCATTTTCTGAGTTACCAACCATGTGCTTTTTCATAGTTTAACTCTACTGGGTGTCAAACAATGTCGACTGACCGTTTGATGATAAGTCTGTTTTGTGGCATCCATTATCTTGCTCTGTGAAGATTTCAAGAATTTTGTCATGCTCACTAAGTAATTCCTTGGTTGCAGAATTGTAGTTCTGTACTCAGCTCTGTCTTTCATTGAAGTGCAATCAAAACAAAACTTTCAACAAAGCCAAGACTAAGATTTCTTTACATATCCTGAGCTACGGCATCTTGTTCCTTTTGATGCTGTGTTTATGTCTATTTATTTCTTAATATGTTTTGGTCTAAGTAAATATGTTTTCTTCATTTTGATTCTATCTGTATATTTTGTGTCTTACTTTTTTCTGTACAGGACATTAAGAGCACTGGGCAAATGCGCCATACAAACTTAAACGTTTTCTATTATTATTATTATTATTATTTTTATTATTATTATTATTATTATTATTATTATTATTATAACATGTGGATATCGTGAAAGTAGGAACTGCAAGAATAGCTTAGAAAAGAATCATGACGTTCCTCACTGTTTTGCGTTGGGCTACTATCGTGACTGCTGGGAGAGTTTCAAGCAAAAGAGAATTCATGTATTGAAAAAGAAAAAAAAACGTTGTCGATAAACTCATTATAAGATGGTTTCTGGGATGTTTTATTAAAATAATAAGTTCAGAAACTGCCATTAACAGCAGGCTCGCATCCTTAAGGCACCACACACTCAGAAGAACTGTCCGAACCCAAGTCTGGAAGACGCTGGCTAACTTCGTCAATCTCGAGGGCATGCGCACTAAGGGTATGAACTTTTGCCCCCAACCCCCCTCCCCATTACCACCATAACCACCACCACCACCACCACCAGCAGCAGCAGAAGTGTGCGAGCTGAAGTCGGACGCTGATGACGTCAGCATCGTGGCGGTGGCGGGTTGCCCACTGCTGACGTCACCAGGTGCTGGCGGAGAACCGTTTATCGTTCCTTCCCTGGGTTCGCTGACGAATGTCCCTTCCTAATGACCCGATAATGACTCCTACGTGTCAGGCGGTTAAAACGATGTTACCAGATGGAGACTTGATCTTCTGCAGCGACTGGCCCCTGTGCTATCGCTCACCTCTAGCGAAAGGCGAGGTGTATATCTGGTGCCATTCAGGTCCTTTGAGTATAGATACGAGTGAAGATGAGGCTAGCGGGTGGGCATAATTCTGCGGTTTGCTCTGACATGGGCCGAAGACTCTTGAAATGAGAGGTCACAGGTCTGGAACCGTCCTTCTTGCACTACCCGACTATAAACATGGAAACATAGGAAATCTTTCGAAAGTTCACGACCACCAGTGGGCTGTGATGTCCTTCGAGAGTTCATGGTCACGATTTTGGCGCCCTGCCAGCGTTCACTTATTACTCCGTTTGATAAGCCTGCGGCTGTCGGGACTAAAACAAAGACTACGAGAAGCCAGGTATAAGGCTACGTGTTGCAGAATGCATCATCCATCTTCTGTTTTACGGTTTCTGCCTCCACCAACCTCTCCCTCCACCAACTTCTCCCCCTGGAGTTTGGTGATAACGACGTGCACTAGTTCTGTGGCGCCCCCTGTGGCGAAGCACTCTCGTCTTGATGGAATCGCTCACTGAAAGGCTTGGCTGCATCAGAAATATCACCGGAAAGCCCATAGTACTCGCCCTTGCGCTTATATTTATAAAAACTTCTCAGCATCGTTTACTGGATAACGTGCAGTGTCTTCTGTTTTCTCAGGACTGTCCATTGTGATGTTTTTAATCACTGTTTCTTGTTTGTTTTGTTTTGTTTTTGCAGTTCGTTAAGCATCTTCATTTTATTAGTTTTTATTTTTTTACTGGGTAAAAGACCATCACGTTTGTTCAAATCAGTGCTTTTTCCTGACTGACCCGCCATCATATATTTTAGTATCAATGTTGTTTCTTTGAACCCAGTGCAGTGGAAGGAAGCGGCAAAGACCTTTCTCGATTAGAAAACGCAGCACTTCCTCACTCCAAGCTAGCTAAGGGTAAATGGTCCCAAAGGCCTTATGGGTAGTTCCTATAAGTCACATCATGATGGTAACACGGCATCACTTGGTGAAGGCTTTCCACGATGAAAGTATTGGCCAAAATTGTTTGGTTGTGACCAGACCGACCGATAAGTGGAAGATTATCGGCTGCAGTCTTGGTGGGAAAAAGGGCTGGGCGTCCTCAAGTGGATAACCGCAAAAAAGGACTAAGCAAAGTCGATGCAAAAGAAGCTTCATGCCGGATCGGTCGAGGTCTGGATCGACAGCAACCACGAGTTCAAACTCCATGGTGGGGACAGCGACAAATGTTCTACGGAAGCCCAAACCCAAGAAAGGAAACATCCTTTGGTACGTTCAATATTAGAACATTGTATTAATAAAGAAGGGAGAAAGAACTCCCCAATGAGTAGAACGATGCCTGCTGGACATTGTTGGACTGGCAAGGATCAGATTGCCAGGCTGTGGGAAGAAGCAACTGACGATGGCCACAGGCTCTGGTACAGTGGGGAGGATAGCAGTAGGAGGATGACGTGGACTTTCTCGTACGTTGAGTTACTTGTCGAAGCCATCAACGTGGCACAAATAATTAGGTTCAATAGCAAACTAAGTTTATCCTTCTGCATGGCGTTTCAAATCCACCATCAATAAAATCAAAACAATGTCAAGGCCAGGAGCCAACATAGTCAGTGACCATGACCTTCTCTTAGTGAACTTTACGTTAAAGCTGACGGTGAAATGGCGCTCTGCTGACTACGACAGCTTTGACTGGAAGAAGCTGCGCGACCCAGAAGTTGTGGAGGTCTTCTAAGCCCAATTTAAATGTCAATTCGCCGCCTCCAGCATGGCGGACTGCGATATAAATGTCGTGTTGGAAACATCGGGAGGTGCTACTTTCAACAGGCAGAGAAGTGCTAGGACAATAAAGGAAAAAGAAACAACCATGAGTCAAGAATCGTGTCAATGATATTTGTGATCAAAGGACGTCATTGAAGAAGCAGAAGAAACATTACCCCGAAGCATTTTCAGCAGTAAACTGTGACATTAGGAAAGGGATAACAACAGGTAGGGAGAACTGGATTGATGCCCAGTATCGGACAATAAATAAACTTACAGGAGATTATATAAAAAGAACTACCCACTTCTGAAGACCCTCACCTCGATAGGTCAACACAAGACTTCTGTCATAAAAAACAACGGTGGTCTCCTTTTCACAAAAGCATTGATTTACCTATCAAATAGACTTTCATTCCAATCACTTGTACAACATCCAGCTGATGACAGACGCCAATGTCCTCCATAGGAAATAAACCACAGCACAGCGCCTGCAGGTCTACCAGGCCTACACAAGGAGGTCGAGAGAGTTATATGCAGTTTGAAGGGAGAGAAGTCACCTGGCATTGACAGAGTCCCAGCTGAGCCGCTCACACAAGATGGGTAAGAAACAAAAATTATCCTTATTGCTCTGTAGCAAACAATCTAGAAACGCAAAGAATGGGTCCATATCCCTACCAAAGGACAGAAACAGCGAATGGCGCCCAAACTATAGAACCATTAGGTTAAGCAGTCAATCAAGCAAAGTCATGCTGAAAGTAAAACAGAATCGCATCAACACCATCAAAACCACAGCTGAGAAACTGCTAAGAGAAGAGCAGACTAGTTTCATAAAAGGTAGGAGCACAGCTGAACAGATCTTCAACTCTCGCATCTACATACAAAATTGTAAAACACCAAGGCGATCTCTGCTACAACTTTATCAGCTTTACAAAAGTATTTAACAGAGTGTGACTCGAGGCTCTGTGGCATGTGATGCAAACATTCAACATAGAGGAAGACCTTGTTCAAGTCACCAACGCGCTGTTCATGAGCTTAATAAGCACAGTATTACAGGATAACCAAAAGGGAGACAACAGTGTGCTTCGAGTGTAAAAAGTTCACCCTAGCGGCTGTGTCGTTCAACATTTTTCTGGAGAATATCATGCGTGAAACCCTCCACGACCATCAAACTTCTGTTTTCATCAGTGGAAGGTCGATTTGCAACAACCAGCTCTTCGCAGACGTCTTCTAAAAGAAAGCAGCGAGTCTCAAAACTTTACCAACAGACTGAGAGGCAGTTCGAATGTCAACGGGATGGAGACCAGCACCGACAATAGGTAATTCATGGTTAATGGCAACAGCAAATCAGAAATCTACATAACAGAAGTTTTGGCTCGATACAACAGCTGAACGGCATTAGAATCTCGATAGCAGCAGTGGCAAAGTTCAGGCTGGACAAGGTCTGCCTCAGCAATACCATCAGGTGTACTGCCTAGTTTAGTCTGTACACATCACTCGTAGCTCCCATTCTGATGTGGAGTCGCAGAGAAGAATCGCAACATTCAAGACCAAGTGTCCCAGAAAACTTCTCGAGTAATAGTATAACGCACCACCAAATGCAAGACCAACGACTTGGTGCGGTGCACGGTCGTCACCCGTGTTGGACACCCGGAACAAAACCTCGCTCAAGTGAAGCGGCGCTAGCTCCTCTGGTTTGGCCATGTTTCCCAGCATGGCATTCTACGATCGTTGTTCAGGGTATCTTGAAGGGGTGGTCGACGAAGAAATGGACAAGAGGAAACGCTGGTTGAGAAGAGTGAAGGAGTGGACTGGTATTTTCTATGAAAAACCTTCTGACCACCTCTTAAAAGTCCTTCGTCAGGTGCTGCGTCTTTCCAACTGTCATCCTCCAACTCCCTGACGACCAACACCAGCGGACCAGGATAACCGATCGTCATCGGGCACCAGTGAAGGGATGAGTAAATGAATATATTTCTTCCAATGGTGGATCGAACTTCGTGGTGTTTTCTTAATGATCAGCGCCGTATCATTTAATGGCTCAAACGCTGTCCAGTGTATTAGACCGATGTTGCTTCTTTTAATGGCGGTAATGCAGTCAGGATGAAACTCGTTCAAGTTTTATTGGAATCAGGGTTGGGTTTCTTTTTGCTATCTTAAATGACTCTATATCCGTCAAAATAAGAGCGGTTTATTTTGGATGAGATGATTCAAAGTCGTTAAGACGTGTCTTATCTTTTAATGGTGTTATGTCTGTCAGACTGATTAAGCGGGTTTTTTTGGGGGGGATGTGCATGAGGACAACATGGCATCAAGCCTGTTTCATTTATACGTGCATTGTTCTCTTTCTAGTTCAAATGATGTCTTATCAGAGTGAGTGTTGCTTCTTTAGACGAAGTGATGGGCGCATTTCCGATCGTCCGGGTGATCAGCGCAGTAGACATCTTTAACCAAGTAACATGACGTGCATGTGACCTCCATTTTATTTATAGCAGTGCGCCCATCGTTGCTTTGGTGGATAATAATGGGACTGAATTCTCTACTTGTGCAGATAATGTGACTCTATTCAGATAAAGCATTTTTCCGGTTTCTCCAGCTGTCATTGGCTTTTCTGTCTTTTTTTTTTAAGTCGTCCTTTTTTCCCTGTCTTCGTTGTGTAGCTTTTACTCTTTCGCGTTCTGCCTTTCTGTGACTCTGTGTGTGTGTGTGTGTGTGTGTGTGTGTGTGTGTGTGTGTGTGTGTGTGTGTGTGTGTGTGTAAGAGAGAGAGGGTGCGTGTGTGCGTGTGTGTGTTGAGAGAGGGTGTGTGTGTGAGCGCGCGTGCGAGCGCGAAAGACAGATCTTACCCTGCAATCACAGTAATGGTTTCACCGTGGTCAAACTTTTTTTATCGGAAACCAAAAAAACCGACTCACAATGCATATTTCTGTGACTAGACCGTTATCTGGGAACTGGGACATTCTGTCCTGTCGTCAAAACGTGCCAACCACGCTCTTTACGCCTGCCATGAAATGAGTTTCACTCGGTGTACTCCTGTGAGGTTAACACCCTTTCCTCTCCGACAAGAAAAACCCAGTGCGATGACCCGCACTTCGGTGACTTCCCCCTGCCTACGATATTTGCGCGCTTCCAGCACGACTCACACGAACTTACCTCCCCTGGGTGCGATGCGGGAGTGGAAGAAAACTGCGAACGGTTTGTGTTATTAAACCCCAGGAGGACCATCGGAGGGCTGTGATTTAATTACACTTTCATGTGTCTTCATCACTGTTAGTATTCAGCTTTTTTAAAAAATCCCAAACTGCATCCTACAGGAGATGAAAGGTGAGTTATTTCCCCCTAACCTTTTTTTATTTTTATTAATCGTTGCGGACGCTGGGTGGCGCAGACAAGATCTCGCCCTCTGTCAATATTTTTGAAAGGTTTCTGCTCGGTGCCTCTGGTGCAGATGTACTCAGTGGGAATCCTGATCTGACGTCACCATCGCAGAGGCGCCGGTTGACCGTTGACGATGTCGTTGACTGGTTGGCGTGTACTTCATTGCTCACTGACAACGGTTCTGTGCTCCTCCTCCTCCTGATAAATTATTTCTCTTTGACCCCACGATCTTTTCGCCTTCTAACTGAGGCTTCTACAGCGCAGTTCGTTGCCATAGAAACACTGATGATTGTCACTGAGTTACGAAACTCGTACTTTTTGACTCCGTTTTTGTTTTCAATCAGCGGGGTTTGGGGGGGTGGGGTGGACTCTGGGCTTGACTTGTAACTGATTTTATAGATTAGCTACCAGTTTATATCATCATTGCATAATATCCCTAAGATATGTCATTTTACAATCTGACCACATGTAGCACAACGAATCTCATTTAATATCCATTGTAACCAATACTCGTAATAAAAACCTTTGTTTTATTATCATCATTACAAACCATTACATATATAATTATGCTGTATAATATTTTTTAGAGACAACTTTTTTTCGATTGAGAGTCTTATTTCATGTCACAATCTATCACAGCAATACAAATAACAGTAACAAAGCTCACCCCCCCCCCAAAAAAAAACAGCCAAAACACACACGCACACACACACACACACATATACAACCTCTTTTTTCTCCTCCTCTTCTCCGTTCTTTTACAATTGCTTGTGAACAATAATCAAATGGACGTATCATTACATAACAATAAATGCGCGCTCACATTTACTGACAAAGAAATGCGTAAATGTGACCACACATTTGCGAAAGGAAAGTGAAATTGGAGAACTGACCGCTTAATAGTTATCGAGAACTTCACTACATGTGAATATGCGTGCAGGTGTGCAAGAGTTCGTAGACGGCTTGGTATTCGCGGAAGCACGGGCGCACGAACGCACGTTTGACGCGGAGGAGTATCCTGACCTATCTGTCGGCGCTTTGAAGGGTCCCCCACTGTCTTTCACAAAATTGCCAGTCAGGCGTTTCCTCATCAGTCCATATCGTTATATATTTCGCCATCTTTTCGTGTCCCTCTTCTCCCTCCCTCTTATGGACGGTGAAGGACGGAAGGCGGGAAAGGAACGTTGGTATCAAGGGGAGACAATGGCTCGCTTCTTGTCCGCTCAGACGCTAGGCATTCCTGCGAATTTCTCAGCCGCCCGAAACACACACATCCCCCTCTGCAACTTCCCATCTTTAAAAAAAAAAAGTCTACCTCCCACTACCCCAATCCTCACTGTGCCTTCTCTCAGCGTTTGCAAGTAACAAAGGACAGTTTATCCACTTCGCGGGGAGGGGACGGATGAGGGAGACAACTACCATATTTTCTCTGGCAAACGATGACCTTTTCCTTAACCAGGATGTTTTGTATTTCTGTATCTAACACCCCCACCGCCCCAGCCACCTAACCCCCGTTTCCCCCTGCCCGTAGATAGCGCGTGGTCCGAAATGAATTACCAGTCTCTCGTGAAGAGGCGATGCATTCCGCCACCCTGCTTTCTCGCCAGCGGCTTTGCCATTCGGGGTTCCAGAGTGAGAGAAGTCGGGTTGGAGGGTTGGAGCGGGTTGGAGGAGAGGGGCTGGACCCCTGCCAGACCCCAGCTGGAATGCCAGCCCGCCAGCCAATCATTTAATCCTCTAATGAACGCGAACGGGCAGTAATTATATTCAGCGGCGGAGCAGATCCGTATCAGCAAATTGTAATGTATTGCAACATGTGAAAATATACAAACAGACTTTCTTCTTGATTTGACGAGGGATGATGTTTTGCGAAAGAGCATTTTGTAAAGAGAATGAGGCGAGAGAAAGAGAGAGAGCAAGAACAAGGGATGAAAGAGAGAAAAAAATAGAAATATAAGTAATGGGAAAGAAAAAGATGTTTAACACAAACACACACACACACACACACACACACACACACACACACACAGAGAGAGTGAAAGAGAAGAAGTACGAGTCTAAGAAAAAGTCAGAGATAAAAACAGGGTTCTAAAACCAAAATAGTGGCAGAGATTGAGGTGAGAGAAAGAAAGAATTAGTTAAGGGGAGTGAAGAGGACGAGGAGAACATGATTTTTTAAAAGACCTGATAAAATTTCAACAAAAAAAGTATGTCGTTACTAGCTTGCTTTTTGTAGGTTGAGAAATTCTTACACAGCTGCCCATTCAAGTTTATCTCCAAACACTTGGTATCTCGAGAAGAGGAGAAGGAAATCAGATCTCCATCTTTTTTGTGCGGCGTCAGGATCAGCTAAGATACAAGGAAAAAGAAATGTGGCAGAACGAAAGATTGAAAAAAAGAGAGAAGAAGGAAATATTAAAGGTCCAAGGAAGTGCAATTTTTTTGTCTAATTACTGGTTAGAGCTCAGTGTGGGATATTATTTCCCGAAAACTGAGTAAATACCACCCCCTTCCCTTTCCGTTTTCGCGATACACCCAGGGATATACCCGTACAAGCTTCACCACACATAAAAATAGAGACGAACAACATAAACATCAGCATTGTAACATGGATACATTCACATCGTCAATGTGCAGCCTATTGGAAAGCTGGGACCATATTTTAATTAGAAGCATCTGTATACAAACGCCACGTCACGAGGTTGACCTCACTCTTATTTAGGTCGTCTGTAGGCGTGCATCTCGAGAACGAAGTGGCTGGATGCATACTCCAAATGGGTTGTTTTGTTCAAGTAATGCAACTAAGACAAGAAATTTTAACTGGTTTATCTTCAAAGTGATTAGTGAGGTGGGGACAGTTTAGCTGCTGGAGATGATCGTGAGGCCGCGTTACCTTGTAATGCCTGTCGAGAATCTTTGCCGAGACATTTGTTGGGACCATCTAAGTAAGTTTTGATAGTGAACTTTGAAACGGTATTTTAATATGTCCTTTTAAAACTTTGGTTCGGAACGTCATTCTGATATGATATTTTGATATGACACTTGAACACTGTATTTAGATACAGCACTTAGTGTCGGTATTTCTCGTGCACGAGCATCCAGGACTCAGTTACCCCCATTTCAGTAGATCTTAGATTTGTGTACAAGGTTTGTGAAGTCCTTACGTGACAAGTTCTGTGACACGTGATGACATACTTGTCTATCAACATAGTTGTCAATATGTGTGATTATAGTCAACTGACTAGTCCGCCTTCTCGTCTTCCTCTGCAGATTTATCACACTCTCCATCATTATTGTTTGTTCTCCGATTCCTCTTGGTGTCTTCTATATTTGTCTTTTATTACTTCTTTGCATAGCTGCTTCTCCTTCTCTCTTTCGTGTGCTGTCCATTTCTCCTTCTTGTCTTAAGCTTTGGGAGCTTGCTCCTTCGTGAGCGTGATTATGCGCTGTATAAATCACATGTTTATTATTATCATTATTGTTTAAAAAATCAGCAGCTACCACGACTGCCTCTTTGCGATCGCCTCATCTTAAAAGTAATTTTAACATTACTCAGTCAGTCAGTCAGTTCCGAACCACCTGGCGTCCTACTATATTATGGTCCTCACATGTGATGGCTCGACCTGCCTGCTTATCTTCCTGACCACCTCCTGTACTTACTCAAAGGTGAATCCTGCTTCACCTCCTGTAAATGGAGCACAGAGGTGCCGGTCCTACCTGCCTCTTTCCAACCAAAATAACCACAAGAGTCGGAATGTAGATGAGGATGATTCTATCAACATTCGTGAGGTGCGTGTATAGGTGGAGGGTAACGGGCTTTGCCTGTCTATTTACATTAACGATCAACTAGATGTAGGCATAGAATCCACGTACCCCCTTTTTCTATGCAAAAATATATAAATATACACAATTTATATACGTGTAGTGGACTGTAAAGGATATTATTATTATTAACTCGTCATCTCACCATCAGGTATTTCGTAAACTCCGCCTTCTTCTGGAAGATCGAGTCCCAAAGGTTGCGCCTAGAATCATAAACCTTATTGTTCTACATTTGTTCTGGACAAATGATGGCGGGATACGAGCTGGGGCTGTATAAATATATAAATATAACTCTTTAGTCTGTCTGAGAGGTTGTCTGTTTACACAGTCACACAACAACCTTTGCACACATGCACTTACGCGGATATATATAACGAGAAAAAAAACAAACAAATGCACCTTGATCTGAGACACAGTTGCTGGATGTGACACCTGTGTTTAGGGCTGGTAGTTGTAGCTTGTGTTTTCCCTTTGGGGTGGATTTTTTTTTTTTTTTTTTTTTTTTTGCTTGGTTGCCGAGCTGTAACCTTAGCTGCTGGCTTGGCGTAAAACACCAATCCCCTCTCCATCCCCCACACACAATCAACACACACGCACGCACAATCAGCACACACATACCCAGTCACACACACACACACACAATTAACACACACATACCCAGTCACACACACACACACAATCAACACACACATACACAGTCACACACACACACAATCAACACACACACATACACAGTCACACACACAGTCGCACACACACACAATCAACACACACACGCACACACTTCCATCAAGAAACTGTACACTAGTGACGTCAGCGCGCTACTCCCGCTCCGCGGCTCTCTTTGAAGTCCTCATTTATCTTCATTACTTTCGTGCTCGCTTCTCCCTCTTGTCATTTTCGACCAGCGCGCGTCTTCTGCACGTGCCGGCACGTGCTGCCTGAAGGCTACAGCTCAAGTGTATCTCTTGCTTCCACGTATCGCCGACATCACGCTGTTGATGAAAAATAAAATAATGACTTTATGTCCTCTTCTGTTTCTCTAAGTCTCTCTGACATATTCTACAAACATACACACACCACCGATCGCTCTCGTTCTCACATACATACATACATACATACATACATACATACATACATACATACACATTATATTTATATATATATATAAGAGAGAAGTGGGATATTGGTGTTCTCACAACTAAGACCAAGCAGTCTGCCCTGTAAAGAGTTGCCACATGCCGAGAAAGAATCTCATTATTATTATTATTATTATTATTATTATTATTATTATTATTATTATTATTATTAAGCCTTGATTGTTAAGGTAATGAATCGCAGACCCGCAATGTATCAATACGTAGTAAGTGGACGTGTTCGAAAGCAATGAGAGGGAGAAAAAGTCGGATGACCAACTCTATGAAAGTTGAAAAAGGTTACAGAAGATTCACGGGTTTCGAGCCAAAGTCGAGGAATACAAGGCACTGAATCTTGGGGCCAGCTTGGTAAGTCCAGACTTGTTTTCCTGTACACTTGCCAGTGCACGGGACCTTGGAACACTCATCGGCACTTTGCCCGGCTAAGGTAGGCGCTCAAACATGAACACCACTTATTTGTCGTATTGGCGCAAACCGCGTATTTCGTCAGTCAAGCGTGTCAAACTTGTTTTCTCTGCTGCAAGAAGACATTTTTTGACGGCAGGCAACTGCTCCGCCCCACCCGAGGTTCGCCAGGAAAATCCCTTCTGCTCTCGTGTCATTGAGGTTTGCGCATCCGTGGGCTGGAAAGCAAAAGCTCATCGCTGTGCCATGTTCCCGTTAAGGACGTAAAAATATCTTCTTGGCAGTCGACATCGTTCCCAGTCAGAAAACAAGAAAAACAGATTTAAAAAAACTCATTTTGCTCGTTCACAAAACAGCGTTTCAAGTTCAGGCACTAAAAATAAAATGTATCAACGTCCTATGGCGTGGGGTACTTTTTTTTTTAGAAGTCTGTTACAGACTGACGGCGAAACCCAAAGTTTAAGCCAAACTTTTTTCCTCATAAAAATAAATATTCCTGCTGAAAAAAGTATCATCTAAACCATCTTGTACTGGGCGGCGAATACCATTCTATGTTCGTTCCCAGACATAAAAGTTTCCTCGTATTTAACGAGGCCCAGACGTCTACAGGCAACCAATCCCTAGGTGTAAACTGGACCTAGTGTAAACAAATGTTACAATAGTCCTGTGTGTAGGTAAGTCAGACCAAACCTAAACATACCATCGTTTTAAATAATAAACTACGTAGTTCTGAGTCATCGTACGTAGGTGTTAGTGTAAATAGTGCACAACTGATGCTAACTGGAATGATGGAATAATAAACCCTCTCGTGGATATAAAAAGCCGTATTTGCGGACAGTTTCTCGCTGGGAGAAAATTAGTTCTGGGGGATTCTGTTGGAAAGAATGTGTATAGCAACAAATTATTTAGAAAATGTGTTTTGGTGAGAAGAAAGTAAGCTTTTCAACCCTAATGGAATGAATAATTTGTGCCCAGGGCATTGAGGTTCTGCTGGAGGTTGGCATCTCTTCTCAGACGAATTCTATCTTTTTTTTTCACGTCCATTGATCAACATCACCCCCTCCAAGCACTGCTGACAGCAGCCTCACAACATCTACTGAATGGAAGGCTCTGCTGCAAAATTTATATTAATTTAAACTCCTGCCCAGCTGCGTTTAAAAAAGCAAACAGTAACTAAACTGAGCCAAAGCAAATACCTGTCAGTTATAGAAAATAGACATAGTCGCCATGATATTCGCAGTATTGATAATCGGTGTATCACAGTTGTGGTGGTCATTTGTGACAATAGCAGTAATCGTTCGTGACAGCACCATGATTTCAGCAGTAGTCAGCAGTGACAGAAGCTATCAGCGGTAGTACAGAAGTGAGATTATTGTATTAGCTGCTACCCATTCTGAGAAACTCTTAAACGTTACAGAAATATCACATCACAGCGCTTTGGATTTTCAACTGTTGACACGGCAGACAACGGTGAGTCTTGTAAACGATGCCACAAATTATAAAAATCATGCCACCCATTTAATTACTATTAACACGTTGACTACAAACAAGAAATTGTTTAGGAATTAGAAAATCGCCCTAGTGTGCTGTGTGCTGTGTGTAGGATGTGTTATTAGGAACTACATTGACTAGGGAGTGTATTACGACTAGTGTGATGTGTGCTGTGTGTAGGATGTGTTATTAGGAACTACATTGACTAGGGAGTGTATTACGACTAGTGTGATGTGTGCTGTGTGTAGGATGTGTTATTAGGAACTACATTGACTAGGGAGTGTATTACGACTAGTGTGATGTGTGCTGTGTGTAGGATGTGTTATTAGGAACTACATTGACTAGGGAGTGTATTACGACTAGTGTGATGTGTGCTGTGTGTAGGATGTGTTATTAGGAACTACATTGACTAGGGAGTGTATTACGGCTAGTGTGATGTGTGCTGTGTGTAGGATGTGTTATTAGGAACTACATTGACTAGGGAGTGTATTACGACTAGTGTGATGTGTGCTGTGTGTAGGATGAGTTATTAGGAACTACATTGACTAGGGAGTGTATTACGACTAGTGTGCTGTGTGCTGTGTGTAGGATGTGTTATTAGGAACTACATTGACTAGGGAGTGTATTACGACTAGTGTGATGTGTGCTGTGTGTAGGATGTGTTATTAGGAACTACATTGACTAGGGAGTGTATTACGACTAGTGTGATGTGTGCTGTGTGTAGGATGTGTTATTAGGAACTACATTGACTAGGGAGTGTATTACGACTAGTGTGATGTGTGCTGTGTGTAGGATGAGTTATTAGGAACTACATTGACTAGGGAGTGTATTACGACTAGTGTGATGTGTGCTGTGTGTAGGATGTGTTATTAGGAACTACATTGACTAGGGAGTGTATTACGACTAGTGTGATGTGTGCTGTGTGTAGGATGTGTTATTAGGAACTACATTGACTAGGGAGTGTATTACGACTAGTGTGATGTGTGCTGTGTGTAGGATGTGTTATTAGGAACTACATTGACTAGGGAGTGTATTACGACTAGTGTGATGTGTGCTGTGTGTAGGATGTGTTATTAGGAACTACATTGACTAGGGAGTGTATTACGACTAGTGTGCTGTGTGCTGTGTGTAGGATGTGTTATTAGGAACTACATTGACTAGGGAGTGTATTACGACTAGTGTGATGTGTGCTGTGTGTAGGATGTGTTATTAGGAACTACATTGACTAGGGAGTGTATTACGACTAGTGTGATGTGTGCTGTGTGTAGGATGTGTTATTAGGAACTACATTGACTAGGGAGTGTATTACGACTAGTGTGATGTGTGCTGTGTGTAGGATGTGTATTAGGAACTACATTGACTAGGGAGTGTATTACGACTAGTGTGATGTGTGCTGTGTGTAGGATGTGTTATTAGGAACTACATTGACTAGGGAGTGTATTACGACTAGTGTGATGTGTGCTGTGTGTAGGATGTGTTATTAGGAACTACATTGACTAGGGAGTGTATTACGACTAGTGTGATGTGTGCTGTGTGTAGGATGTGTTATTAGGGACTACATTGACTAGGGAGTGTATTACGGCTAGTGTGCTGTGTGCTGTGTGTAGGATGTGTTATTAGGAACTACATTGACTAGGGAGTGTATTACGACTAGTGTGATGTGTGCTGTGTGTAGGATGTGTTATTTGGAACTACATTGACTAGGGAGTGTATTACGACTAGTGTGATGTGTGCTGTGTGTAGGATGTGTTATTAGGGACTACATTGACTAGGGAGTGTATTACGGCTAGTGTGCTGTGTGCTGTGTGTAGGATGTGTTATTAGGAACTACATTGACTAGGGAGTGTATTACGACTAGTGTGATGTGTGCTGTGTGTAGGATGTGTTATTAGGAACTACATTGACTAGGGAGTGTATTACGACTAGTGTGACGTGTGCTGTGTGTAGGATGTGTTATTAGGAACTACATTGACTAGGGAGTGTGTTACGACTAGTGTGACGTGTGCTGTGTGTAGGATGTGTTATTAGGGACTACATTGACTAGGGAGTGTGTTACGACTTGTGTGACGTTTGATATTTGGTCTGTGGACTGTGTTTGTGACGTGTGTAAATGCTGCCCTATGACCTGGAGCTCCGTCATTTTGTTCTGACGTCACATTATTTTCACGTCACACCATCTGTCATTTGTGAAGCGCCTAGAGTTCGTCCTTAAGGGAGGATATAGAAGGCGCTATACAAGCCAACTATTATTATCATCATTCTTATTATTATTATTAGTAGTAGTAGTATTGTTTACATAAAAAAGAAATGGTTATGAAAAAAATCACTGTCAAGAAATAGAAGTATATCTGTTATGTAAAAAATAAAGAATTTTTCGACTTATTTAAGTCGAGTACTACACTTACTGTCTACTACTGTTTATTAGTGCAACAACAACAACAACAACAATAATCATAATATCTCACTTCTTACCCATTCGTTTCTCTCCTAACCATGTACGATGGAAGGGCAGCCTGGTGGCGCAATGGTTAGCTACTGTCACCACTACAGTGAAGGTTGCCTGTCCAGGGTTCAGCTCTCCTCTCGGGCACGCTGTTCTTTCTCTGCACGTGACATCTGTTTACAGGGCTGGCTGTCTTGCCGTGATATAGCCTTAGTTGCTGCCTCGGCGTAAAACACCAATCCCCCCTCCCCTTCAGGATGGAATCTGAGCTGTCCGTGCTGACACCTTTTCTCTCATTGAAAGACCTCACGTGGCAGGCATGCACCCAGAGCCCTCTGGTGCAATCCATTGTGACGTCAGCAGCAGCAGACAACTCCTGCCTGCAACGGGTTTCTCTGCCACGCGTTGACAATGTGGTTATGGCCCTTGATGTCAGGCTCGCGTGGTTTATGGGTGCATTTTTACACCGGGTAACCCGGCGTCGTCGTGCGGGTGAAACCTTGTGCAGGTTCCACGCCAGCACTTTGTCCCTTTCATGCACACCCTCCCCCTCACCCCCACCCTCACTCTTGGTGCAGCGTGCCTACCTCAGTGCCCCCCCCCGTCACTTTACACTGAAGCCTCCAGATGGCGTCCTTGTCCTGACGAAGAGATCCGCTGAGTCTATAAATAATGTGTTGCTGAATGCACGAATGCTCGGATACATTCTTGTTTCTGGGTGTTTGGGTGCGTGTCTGCTTCTGTATGTGCAGTCACTTGTGTGTTTGTGTGTGAGCGCGCGTTAGTATGTTGAGTCTTTGTAACGGTGGAAGGTAAATACAATTAGATGGACTGAAAGGAATAGACAGAAAGAAGACAAAGAGACTGATTGCTAGACAAGTAGACAGACATGCATACATATACACCGACAGCTGATGGTGGATGCATGGAAAGATGGTGGGGGAAAAATAGGCGGAAGACTGTCAACTTAAGAGTGAAAGAGATGCGTTTTGTCTTCTTTTTTTAGATAAAGAAAATATTGTCACTTGTCTAAAGATAGGGATTCTGCAAGCGACCATCCTTTGAGACTCGTATAGAATCATTGTCCATCATTTAGCATCCTTGCTCGTGGTAATCAGTGCGTCTTAGAAAAGCTGAAACGGGTGGATGGACAGAGAGAAACGGAGACGACGACAGAACGATGGAAAGAGAAAGATTAAGATAGATAAAGAGACACATAAATGTTGAACTCTAGACTCAGACTCACAGTCGTCTGAACAAAGAGGCCAAAAATTATGGAATCCTCATGGGCGCAGCAAAAACACACACACAAAATTGTGCTCGTGTGTGGTGTTGACGGATTTAAGGACGCGAGACACGTTAGCCTCTTACCTGTCGTCTCCTGACGACAGACATGCACGCTGCTGCACGCGCAATGCACCAGGGTTCACGCTGGTGCGGGCTCCGGGTACGTTAGCCGAGGTCACGACCCCACGGAGGTACTCTGGAGGAGAAGAACAGACATGAAGAGTTTCAACGTAAACAGATTATCGTGACATTGCCAGAATCATTACTGCTTTCTTCCATTATCTGATATTATTCAGATGCTCCCTGCGTTCATCTGCAGAACGTGTTTGTAGCCATTGTGTATTGTCTTAAGTCCCATGGAAAATGGTTTCGTAAGATAATAGTTTATCCTCCTAGAGTCATTTAAAACAAATGTCGAGTGTACAAAGGTTTCTTTCTGTCGCAGTATTATTAGTGGCGAGGGATGCTTAGACATGAAGCTGCAAACCATGTGAACATTTGTCGTAAAGGGTAAACAACACGTGGATTGCATTAGCGCCCTTTCTGGGTTAGAAAATGTACTTTAGGTAAATGGAACGATAACCTCGTATGTTGGAGAGTAAGGGCAATGGACATGGAAAGAGCTGTGACCACAAAAACAGCAGCAATCAAGCAACTGCACAGTTTTGAATTTGTTGTTGACATTAGTCCTCCAGCCATCGAGCCCGATAACAGAGTCAATTAGGCATTGAAGACTTTTTCGCGGTCGAAATGAATTCTACGTCCGTTTTTAGCGAACTAAAAATAATGGCTGTTATCTTTCTAATTAAAACACAACTGATGGTGGTTTTCTTCCTAATCAAAGCAAATTTAATAGTAGTTACTTAACAGGCCAACGGTAGTTAGTTTCTTTCCTATGCTAAATAAACGGTTGTTACATCTTCACCCTGACCAATGCTAAGTTATTGTGGTTACCTTCCCGAACAATGCTAAATTAATTATGATTATCTTCTTGATCACAATACAATTACTAGCAGTTACTTTCCAGAGCAAAGTGATAGGAATGGTAGTTAACTTTTTCACCTGAAAAATCTATTCATCAGTTCATGATGTAGCAGTTACCTTCATTACTAACGCAGAATAAATTATAGATACACTTCGTAACGACGAGAATTGAATAGTGGTTGGGTTCTTTCTGAAGTGCAAGGAATTAATGAATAGACTGTTTCCTCATTAACAGAAGAAAACTCATGTTAGACTTTTTTTTAAATCATCATCATCATCATCATCATCATCATCATCATCATCATCATCATCATCATCATCATCATCAATAAAATGATGAGGAAAGGAGTTGGTGCTGACATTTATTCATCTAGTCTTGTTGTCAACGGCAACAGACCCTAGAAAACGCGCGAAAGCTACGAGGTGTATGCATGTCTCCTACACACAAGTTCAGTGATTTTGCCAAAGGTGGGTGGAGGCTTTTGTACCTGAGCAGAGTGAGCAGCAAACAACGCCAGCTTCAAAAAATGTAATTAAATCTCTGAGCTGCTCCAGCTTCCTTTGCGTGACTCCACAATGTATATTTCCCCACCACCGCCCCCATCGCGCTACAACGACAGCAAAGACAACGAGGACGACGACGGTGGTGGTGGTGGTGGGGGTGGTGGTGGCAGCTGGAAGACGAACTAAAACAGTCCAGCCCCTAGTGTGGCGAGAAGTTTCTTTGTGGTAGATACAATTTCCAAAGGGAGGTAATTAGGTTATAATTTCAGTACAGAGTTCGCGCGCCTGCCGGCCGTGATTGTGGGGGGACTCTTCTGGAAACACTCAGCTGTCATGCTCCACAGACGTGGGTCCTTAAGGGGATCAAAGGTCAGGTGTGCTAGGTCGCAGGGGAAGTATCAGTGTATGGAATAAGATGTTTAGAGGTGAGTTCAGAGCACAATCTTTCTACTTTTATTTATTTATTATTATCATCATCATCATCATCATCTATGCAGGCTTTTAAAATTGCAAAGAAAATCCTTGATAACCACTAACAGGCCACCGGCCATTTGGTTGAGAGTTACAGTACAGAATAATGGACATTGTAAACATTGGTCGGCATAATGGCTCGATATTTAGTTTGTACATCATGGTGAGGGAGAGAGAGAGAACAGTAGAAATGAAGTGATGGACAGACAAACATTTATCCGTAACTGTGATCCCGTGTTAGAAAACAAAATCATGTTCATTCGTTTTGAAGACAGTTTCAAAACAAATTGAATTATAAACGCAGTAAAAATTAGACTGCTCGTTGTAAAGAAGTGGTAGGAGCAGCAGTGGCAGTTATGGTGTGATGCTGTTAGTGCTCGTCGATAAAAACCCGGAAGAAGACGAAGAGGAAACATACATCTTCGGCTTCATGCGTTGGTAGGTGTCTTTCTTTTATACGTAACACATGGTTCGTGAACTCACTTTTGTCACACTGTTGCTTCTGTGTACGCTGGTCAACAGTATCCGCCATTTTACTTTGTCGAAGCCAGTCTTAGGTGTAATCATGGGCAGGAAGGGGCATTGAACTCTGCAGGACAATGCGCAAGACTTAAGAACCTCTCTCTGCTCACCCAGCAGCTCGGCACCAGGTTTATCATAGACGACTTGTCACAGGTTTATCATAGCAAGTTCAAGCGCTGGAAGAAGAGGGTTGGATTCTCCCTCCCCCATGCCTTGTCCTAGACACGGTGAACCACTTACACGTTACTTCCCTGTGATTGCGTGTGCGTGTGAGTATTTATGTATGTAAGGGGGATGGGTGCGTGGGTATAGGTGTACAGATGGATGGAGGCGGGAGTGCATCAAAGTACTTACACAGAGGGACGCAAACAAACATTTGAGAGAGAGAGAGAGCACTGACCGGGATGTACCTTTGTCGTGTATAACACGCACTATCTTAAGTCCACCACCACAGTTTGAATGGTTTTTGTTGTTATAAATATTTTATTAGACCTGATGGTCAAATCATACTCAATGTGTATGTGTGTGTGTGGCTGAATGGTGATAATATCTTATGTATCATGTATCTCAATTATTTAACTAAGATTGGTCAAAATTAAATTGTATTTCACCCTACTTTACAAGGGTCGTTGACCCACCAAATAATCAGTTCATTTCAGTTCCCCTTATAGCTCTTCAGCACTTCCCTGTACCCTTTCGCACAGAAAACGTTTTAGCTGCTTCTTGTGAGAAGCATTTTATTTCCTGTACAAGCATTGTGCGGGTGCGTGTGAGCATGTACGTGCAATTGTCTGCGCCCCGATCAGCAGACTAACAACAATGCGCACGCCTGGTGCCTGACAGCTGACGTCACAACAGGTAACAAGTCGCTTTAAAGCTGGACCGGAAGTGCTTCAGACGCACGCGCAGTGGTCATGACTCATCTTCCCTCCCGCAGGTGGAGGGGAGAGGAGGGAGGAGGAGCAGCAACGTGCGTATGTTTTAAAAAAATATATATACTCTGTTCCAAACAACTAACAATTCCTGTTCTAACGCCAGAGACGGGAGGAAGATCGGTGTAGTTGGCAGAAATCGACATCAAAAGGGAGACCGCCACTGACAGCCCGCTGCCAATTAGACCGCGCAGTGTATTAGTTTTGAGCGGCGGTTGTGAAAGATGGTTTTAACTGTCGGGAAGTACGCCGCCACTAACGCCATTTTTGTGTTTTTTATTTTCTCTGAGCTTGGCAGGTTTTCAGGGGCAAAGAAAGCTTTTAGCAAATGAGAATATCCTCCCTGGCAGGAAAAAAAACTATTTTGGGTCCCTTTTTGTACTTGCTTGGGATTTTTGTACCCCACCCAGCGCTTTGGTTGGTACCTGATGCTCACGCTTCCAGAATTTGCGTGAAAGATGGGAGAGGGAAGCAGCCGCCTGTCTGGATGGCTGGCATGCTGGTAGGATGGAGAGCCCAGTATCCTACCACTGAGGATCGTAGAGTGCACCTTCATGTCCTTGGTACATTTCGTCCTATTTACTTTTCAATTTTGCGAAATTTACTTATATATATATTTATTTAAGAAGTAACACAAGCTGTAAGGAACTGTTGCTTTATACGTTACACTACCTGGCCATGGGCATGAAGGAAGTGTCCCTTGCATTTAGTGTTACCTGCCCCTGCTCAGCGTCGGAGCACAATAGCTCTTGGCTTGACAAAAGAAAGCAAAAAATAGGCATAAAGGATTGGGCATTCTACTTGTTGCACCCTGGACAGGATGAACCACTTACAGTTCGCCACCCCTGCCACTACTAGACAATCTTGGACTTACCATCGGCATCAACAATCCCGCAAGGGAGGAAAAACCCACAGCCTGGGACACGCGAGTATCTTTTCACTTTGTGGGAGTGCTACTGTACAAAAGATTAGAGTAAACAACGCCATAAAAATAAAGACCATGAAATGTCAAGGACAATGACAATGAACATGATGTCAGACGAGAACAATATGTAATAATATCCAAACAGTTATGTCGACATCACAAGAAGTGTGGAATGCCAAGACTTTGGTTTTGTTTCTTCTTGTTCAAGGACTCGACTTGCTCCCCATGTTGATTGTTGTTATTTGCTTGCATAAAGTCCCGATGAAGCGCATCAAAGATTTGGTTAGATAATTAGATAATTAGTCAGATAATTAGTATTCAGCATTTTAAAAATCTTTATGTGGAAGTTCTCGTGTTGACCTTCTGGCGTGTGGCACGTTCTGACGGTGTGGGGAGCAGACGTGCGATGGAAGTCTGGACAAAATGTCTTATTATCACCTGGGTGTTTCCCTCTGCTTTCTTTTGCTTTTATAATTTCAGGTCGGACTGAATGGTCCTCAACTCTTAGCTAAGGAATTTCGTTATGCCGTCTGTTCTCACCCATTTTATACCCAGCGTTATGGAGCTCGAACGGTTGTTATTTTATTCAGAACACTAATTAATATACAGAGTGTGTGTGTGTGTGTGTGTGTGTGTGTGTGTGTGTGTGTGTGTGTGTGTGTGTGTGTGTGTGTGTGTGTTACAAACCTTTTGGGAACTTTTGCCGATGTTAACTGTAATATGCCTTAGCATTTACACTACCACTCTTTTACATCTGAATTATTCAAAATTGTAACTCAGCAACCACGTTTCGGAAAAGACTGAAGACTCATTTGTTTACTTAAGACAGACTTAAACAACCTAGCACCATCTCTGTCTTTATTTTTTTTATTTTCCTGTTGTTTTATTTTTTTCTTCTCTTCTATTCTGTTTTTTTGTGTGCTGCGCAATGAGCATTCTTTTGAATGGATACCTGCGCAATATAAATCGACAACATCATCATCATCATCATCATGGACATAAAGATAAGTAGACAAAACATCGCTCCAAACAGGGTCTGAAACATCCTATAAATCAATTAGGACCAACTTGAAGACTGGCGGGGGGGGGGAGGAGTTGTTCTCCAAGATGAAATGTTAAAGACCAAACCCATTGGAAAATTAAATTACTTTTAAATGACTGTGCTTTTGTGATTATCTGATTAAGTGATTATGATGCTAATTCTCAAAACAAATGTTGCCTCGCTCTTTTGGCAACATGCCACTGACTTACCATTGTGGTCGAACTCTAACATTAGGTGATTCGTTCAATAACATTGCATATCCAAAAATATTTACTTTGTACCTTTTGGAAAAGTAAAAGCCATTCTGTAAAAAAAATATATTAACTGAAGGTATCGCTAAGTGGTAGAAACATGGCATCTGTGAGTTGGTGGGGTTGATAATCTTTATAGTTTCATGCGGTTAACTTCGGATTTTGAAGATCGTGGGTCTCAGGTAGCGAGTGGTGCCCCGATAGCGCATGTGACTCCTGTTCAGGTAGTAATTTATTTATCAGTGGACAGAAAACGGGACTTTATTAATTAATATTCGTTCAGGTGGTATTAAACTCTTTTAAAAAGTAGGCTTAAGTTGATGATTATTACATTTTTCCAAGAAGCAGCCATAAAAATGCAAACATTTCTTTAAAAGACAAACTTCAGTTGGTTCGCTTTTCAGTTGTCGTGTCTCTACACTAGGCTACGGAACTCTCTTGCTATAGTTTTGTGTGGAGAAACACGATGCTTAAAGTATTTTTTGTGCAGACTTGTATTCTTCACCCTGAAAAATTCATGTTTTTGATGATTCTTTCTAGTCATTGATGTCACTCTGCTCTCTTTCGCGAAAGAATAGGCAAACATGGTGGACACTTCTTCAACCGCCTCAGAGCTGTGTTTTAAACGCTTTTATAAGTAAACGATCGTTTTTCAACCCGTAATTTTGAGCGAAAAAGATAAAGAATGTCAAATTCTGTCATTTAAGCCCAGCTTCTATTTTTATTTTTTATTTTTTGCTATGAACAATAATAAATAATGTTGTTCTCTTAGCGCCTTTCTCCATCATCAAGGCAGACTCAAAGCTCTGTACAAAAGTAACTCACATACGTAATGATAACAGCAACTGCTAGGGGCACAAGATCGTCAGTTCTGGAACCGAGGAAGTATGAGTTATTACAAAGCAGTCAAGAAAGTTTATGGAGCAAGAGGCAGAATAAACACACCTCTCATCAAAAGTGCAGCCGAAGTTCCCCCTGTCATCCCAGTCAGGCGTATAGTTACATACTGGGTGCGATCCACGATCTTTCCCACCAGAAAAGACTGTTGGGTCGGAGGATGTACCCACCACAAAGATGCTTGCACAAGCCAACAGGGTAAACCGAGAATGAGAAGAGAGCTGGGGAGGGCAGTTTCTTCAGATGAGCAGGCTGATGATGCGCAAAATGGAGGGACTGGTCTTATCAGAACCTCGAAGCGAGAATCAGCGAGGCCTACTTCCCATTGCCACCCCTCCCTCCACCTGCACCCCGTGTTTCCTAAGTTGCATGTGGCTTCTATATGCTGTTTACGAGTCGTCCCGAATAAACAAAAAATCGGATAGGCCGAGGGAGAGATTAAAAAAATGCTGAACAGCAGGGAGGCGAGAGTACATAGGAGTAAAAGAAACATGGCAGGAGGGTAGAGATTTGATTAAGATAGTGAGTTTGTCAAGTCAGGTTTGTAACAAGTCAAATTTCAGCGCAGTGAAAAGAAGATCGTTATCTGAAATGGACGACTACCAAACAAACAAACAAAAAAATTGCAGTATTTTATCGCTTACTTTTCTTACTTAAAAATATTAACTTGGCTTAGATCATTTTCACAGATTTACAATGTTCTTACTTGTTATCAATGGTTGAGCGGTAGCTAGCGTTTGATAACACTTACAAATATACAATAACTGACTTTAATTAATTTTGTTAAATGTAATTAACACCTACTTAAGCAGTCTCCTTTGCTGAAGGAGGGAAAATAAAGCGTTCAAATCTTAATGATTTTTATTAGCCAGTCAAACAGTTTGCATGAGTCTCAACTATACTGAATGAAAAAAGTTTTTTAATCTCTTAAAAACCTTCTTAGACCGTAGTTATGAAGAAATGGTAAGACCTTGCTCTCGGGCAACATAAGAAACGAAAGGACAAGGAATTGCGAAGTTGTAAAACAGTGTCCAGGTCCCGCAGATTATATTTTACATCTGTACTCGTAGCTATACAGAAATAGCAAAGATGCCATGGTGTTAATAAGTTTTTTTAGAAAGAGTCTGGGCAAAATTATTGTAACAAGGAAAATAAGACACTTTTCCTCCAGTCCTTCCCCCCCACTTATTCTCGCTTCATAACTACGGCCCCAGATGGCGCTGCTGTTATCGTCTGATTGTGGAAGAGTTTATATCCATTAAGAGGTTACAGTCTAAATATCCTCGCTGAATAATTTAAAATTAGCGCTCAATGTGACCCTCAGCCTACAGGTACCCGACTGAAGTCTCTCCTCGCTTGCACCCCTGGTGTTGAGGTAACCAACGCCAAAGACTAGTCCCACGCGTTTGTTGTTGCGATATTGTCGATCTCACGTGTGTACATTTAATTAACGACTTCATTCCCAAGCTTCCTGCCAATACATTAAAAAAAAATTTTTAAGCAGACACCCGGCTTGCGTTTCTTTTGATCATACCTAAATATTACTATATAGTGTAGTTATTTAGTCATTTAATTTATAACTGTAATTTATTTTGATTGTTGACTAGTCCTTGGACCTAACGCAACTGCGGTGGGTGTTTTATTCTATTAATTTCCTTATAATCTGTTTACATAAGTTATATCCATACTAATAAAATGTAAACAAAGCAAGGACTTGCGACAATTTAAGAAAAACTGTAATAAAGAATATAGCAGTAATGAGGATGGGATTCGAACTTATGAGGAAAAATACCAATCTATAAGGACTCCATTGTTTTAAGACCTCGGTGGGAGGGGGAGACAGTGCGCGTTTGCATTCTAAAGTCAGGTACAGAGTACAGACTATTCTCTTAACACAGTCTCTCTCTCACACACACACACACACACACACACAGTCACGCACACACCAACACATATACACACTTTAACTCCCTATTATATATATATATATATATATATTCATTTTCTGTTAGATATGATAGTGCGAACATGTTTTTCTAACGTCGGAGTACAGCAGCGTTGTAAGTACAGCTCTTCCAGAACTCTAAGGGAGGCTATCACAGCTCGAGTGGCTTCCCCTTGAGGCTGGACATAATGACACGTCAGCATTGTACATCTCGACTATCGGAAGCCAGGACAAGGCGGCTCTTCACGGCAACGGCTGGGGTCGCGCCCGGTCGGCCAACACAGAAGAAAGAAAAGTAGCGGACTGCGTCACAAGTCGTCTGGAGTTGCTGATCGTCAAAACAGATGGAGCGTCTCCAAGATGGCCGCCTCTCCAGGCGCCTCACCTGTTCGGACTGACGTTTCTTTTACAATATTTATCTTTGAAAGACGGGAGTATGGAAGGTGGAAAGACGGAAAGAAAAAAAATATAAAAGAGAAGAAAGAGCGAAAGAGATTATAAAACAAAGGAGGCGGAGGAGATAGTCAGACCGGCAGACAGAAACGGAAACCAACAGATGGACAGAAAAGATCAGGCGTCACGGCAAAATAAAAAGAAGTTCAAGAAAGAGCATTGTCTCGTCTAGTGTGCGGTGGTAACCTATAAATAGCCCTACTGCTTAAAACGTTTACAGAAAACTCCTGGAATTTTCCTGGCTCAAACAATTGGATTACTGCATTCGTCATGTTGGGATTGTCGATACAGCATGCCAAGATAACAAATATGGTACCTGTCTGTCTGTCTGTCTGTCTGTCTTAAATGTTACAGAAAAGCTAAACCTTAAAATCGTGGAACTCTTTTGTTAACTCTCGTGAGGCTAGTCACAACTGTGTCTCTCGTAACAAAGGCGGGGGAAATTGGTGTTTTACGCCGAGTCAGCAACTAAGGCTATATCACGGTAAGGCAGCCAGCCCTGTAAACAGATGTCACATGCAGAGAAAGAACAGCGTGACTGAGATCTGAACCCAGGACAGCCAACCTTCACTGTGTTGGTGACATGCGTCTCATAACAAGGAGATCAAGGTAAACTGAGAACATGTTCAAAATCAGGCACCATTTTCCCGTCACTACGTTTCTTCTCTAACACCCTCTACCGCAATATCAACCGTCGGGGTATTGTAGGCACTGGAAGTAGGGCAGATAACTCTAGTACCTCCGCAAAGCGCCTTTGTGTGAGTGGTAGCGAGTAGCGTGGCTCTCTTGCTCCACGGAGTCTCAACTCATTATCAACAGTGTTTCGAGAATTTTCTGTATGTTTGTATATTTTCTGTAAACTTTATTTTGCTTAGATAAAAAGGAGCGTTTTGATTGTTTTCCTCTTTTGCGGGTGTGTGTGAGAAAGAAAGAAAGAAAACAAGAAAGAAAGAAAGAGAAAGAAAGAAAGAAAGAAAGAAAGAAAGAAAGAAAGAAAGAAAGAAAGAAAGAAAGAAAGAAAGAAAGAAATCGGAGACGATGTAGAATCCACGCAAAGGTTTCTCTACAAGCGGTCATGAGAACAGTACTTCGTTCGTTGGTAGTTTCAAATACATACCATCCACGCCCTCTGTGTGGATGACGTCACTTCCGGGTTGGGTGGTACGACGGGGGAATCCTGCAACGTATTCTTGACCAGCATGGCTGTTCACGGAATGTCGACATAACATGTTGACTGGGTTTTGATGGGAAAGACTTCATTCACCAAGTCCGCTATGCGATCTTGTTGGAACACTGGCCCCCGGTGTTGAACCTCTTTCCGTCGGTTGGCAGGGCAGGTTCTGCTCCGGTACTGCGCACTGCACTAGGAAATGAAATGAAATTCTCTCACTGAAAACCAAATAGCGAGCTGAAATAGTTGCCGGAGATAAAGTCATGGAACTGCGTAAGCATGAATGTTAATGACAGGGAGTGTAGTTATCTGCAGCTGCTCCTCTGGGCGGGCATGTGTTATCGCTCGGGACGTCTCGAGGCCGCAAGATGAAGAGGACGAGGTGTGTGAAGACGACGTACAGCAACACGATACCCATGAGCACTCGAGGAGTGATATAAATATATATATATATATATTTTTTTGGTTGGAAATTGTACAACTTTTAATTGTTAACATTGTGTCTCAATCGCATGCGTGCGCATATATATATATATATGTACGCAAGAGAGAGAGAGAGAGAGTGTGTGTATGTGATGTTTTTAGTTCTGTGTGCGTGTTTTAGTTCTATGTCTCTGTCTATGTGAGAGAGAGCCACAGAGAGTGTGCCTTTATTTTTCTCTCTTTGTATGGATGTTCATCTCTTTCTGTGTGTATGTGGGTAGGGTTGATTGTGTGTTTGTGCGTCCCAGGTAATGTGTGTGTGTGTGTGTGTGTGTGTGTGTGTGTGTGTGTGTGTGTGTGTGTGTGAAGCATCGTGTCCCTAATACTATGAACGAATGTAAACGTGTACTCTGTGTAGGGGAGAGGGAGTGAGAGAGTTCAAGTTAGTTCTCGCCAAACATCCCGATGTGAAGATCACGTGGTGCATGTTGCTAGGTTTCGCCCAGCCCTGCAAAGCTGTTCCATGCAGGCAGCGGCTAAAATGTGACGTCCGTGGGCTCTGACTTCTAGGTAGGTTTACCCTCACTCATATCCAGGGGGTACCTTGCCAAGGGAAGAAGAGGAGGGGTTGGGGAAAGAAGGACATGTTGATAAATCGCTCAAACCTGGTTAAGTGTAGGAGAAATCTTGTTTTATAACAGACACGAAGACGAACACTACATCATCTACACTGTTCTTGATACTATGAATCAAATAACTATAAACGACAAAATAGTTTTATTGGTAAGTTCTGTTTTCGCTCCAGTCATTCCGAGACTGACCCACGTTCCCTTCCACATTTTTCTACCCCGATCTCATCTACGATGCTTGTTTCCGAGTATATATATATATAGCTAGAGGAGAACTACTTGATCAGATAAGATAAATTTCCCATTTGCGGACCTTCTTAGCTCAAGAAAGATCCCTAATGCAAACTTTGTCAGTCACTGCGTCCACCTAGCATCCCATCTCTCTTTCTGAAGACGGGAACAGGGCACCATGTCAGCCAGTGCATGTCAGGGTCATGAATGAATGAATGAATGAATGAAATCTAACCCTCTCTGTAGCTTGCGTGACAGTCGACCAAGGCTCGGTTTTCTAAGTCTGACAGGTCGACCTCGGTGGTGTGTGAAAAACTCTGCACGTGCTCTGCATTCTAGCAAAGTCCTGTTAATGCCGATGGCAGATGCAATGCCCATGCTCTTTGTCTAGCCTGCTACATTCACGCTCACTTGAGACAAACACGTGCATTCTCTGTGGAAGGGGAAGCGGATGGCCAAGTGGTTAGAGCGCTGGCGTCCAAACCGAGAGCGCGCTGGTTCAATTCCCGATAAGCGTATCATACTTCCCCCAGTCGACCCAGCTGACGGGAATGGGTACCTGACTCCATAGAGGGTTGGGGAAGGTAAGGCAGCGAGGGAGAGGAGATTGGCACCACCCTCATGTAAACGCTGGCCCCGAGAAAAGTGGGGTCTCTAACACCTCACTCCCCAACGACCTGAAAAGGTTATGGGATGACTTTTACCTTTTTTTTTATTCTCTGCGAATGAAGCTGTCGCACGTGTTTGTTAAATTTCTTGTGGGATGCATTTTTTTTTTAGAATGACTGGATAAAGTTCAGCGCAGGTTTCTAATTCCCAAGCTCTGGATGAATACCCCTTTCTCATCCATTATATAGATACACTTTAAAAATCACTTTTATACTGGCTCTCTTTCTCCTCGTGCTATTTTAGTCGTGTATCTAGAGAGCTGATAGAGATATCCACTGAACTTTTCTCAGACATAAGAGAAAATTGTATCCTGCAAAGCCTTTAAAGTGCGGAGGTTTGTGCTTATAAAAATTCCAGAGTTTGAATACTATAATCCAACTTTATTTCTCCACTAGATCAATAATTGTGGCTAGCTTGCTAAAACACCGACAGCTGAATATTTACAAAAAAAGTTAAAAATGCAAAAAAAAACCGAAGATGTTAATTGTAGGTAAACTACATTCACTTAACTGAGGTCATCGTGGTCAAAAGGTTGAGACGGGGAACTGCTCAAGTGGTTGAGATGTGGAGCCAGTCTCTATCACTCTTTTTGTTATTAACTCTGTTTTCTGTCCAAGAATTTCTTACCGGCCCAGTCCGAATCTGGAAAACCAGTGAGTTAATCACAGTTCCACTCAGTGGAAACAGCATACGCCACGAAGGGTCGTAACCACGTGATTGACCACTTGCTGTCCTGGTTTGAACCTATAACTTGTGCTTTGCCTATAAATACATGTCTTTCTTCCATTTCATTGTATCACATTCAATCCTTTCTCTCACAACATAATAATTCAGCGTGATGATTGCACTTATTTCTTACATAAAAGAATTCTCACACACATCTTATAAGTTATTAAACACTCTTACCTATTTTGACACTCTCATAAATCAGTTTTTCTGTATAAACAAGTTTTCCTCGACTAGGCGAAGGTACATCGCTCATTCGGAGACCGCGGCGTGACCATACCTCTTGTCCTACAAACGGACCTCCGAATACATAACTAATCTACAGTTCTCGTGAACTTTTGGGTGACACAGCGCTCATTCATTCGGGTATATTCTTCAATCGTAAACATTTTACACACTGCATTCATACCCTATAAAGGGTTAAAATGAATGAACACACTGACAATCCATGACAATTTGTGTATATGTATTGTGTATATATATATATATATATATCCGTTGAGGTATGTGTACAAGTGACATGTTTCTAGCGATGAAATCTCAAATTTCAACAACTTTCGTACCCATATTCTGTCTCTTTCTCACTCTCCCCTCTCTTCCCCTCCCCCATCCGGTTTCCTTCCATCCGACTTCCACATCTTTCCTTGTTTTCCTTCCTGGCAGGTTTTGTGAGTTTGTGTATGCAACAACGCAGTGTGCGCCTTGTCAGAGGATCAAAATAAAAATAAATAAGTCGAAATGCGGAGCCGCGTGTGTTGCGTTACTGTTTAACAGAAGACGTTTCGACAAATTTAACGAGCCAAGGGGAGAGACGAAAATTTAAAGTGCCAAGGGGAGAGAAGCAAATTGTCACCGCGTAAACCATTTGTTTCCAGCGCGTGCATGAATGCTAACTCTCAACGTGAGTTCCTTTAGCTGGGAAGACATTCATTGCTTATTTCGTGAGGAGGAAAACGGTTGAGGGTATTTTTACAGGGATGTGGCAGCTTTCTTGTTAAATACAACCAGTGGGAAATGTTTGTGTCGACATCTTCCTGCTGTTTGAATGGCGTCAAGTTTCTTCTTAACTGGGTTAGCTTGGGAATGTAGATGTGGAGCCTGTAGTAAAGACCTTAGTGGATAACATTTTAATAACATTATTGGCTAGCCAGACTGCAAAATTATTTTCAGATGAGTGGGTTTTAGTCATTATAAGACGCTAAAATCTGATTATTGAAGTCTGAACAAAAATCGCTCTTCCTTTTCGATGTGGAAATCTCAGTTTCGGAAGGTCTTTATTTTTCCTTGACGACTTGGATGTTGGTTCGCTGATCTGGGCAACACTTCATACCACTTGTTCCAAGTTCTCACCTGTGGTCGAGCCATTGGTGAGATCAGGGGATCTCGTAGACTTAAAAGGTATCATTAAGAAGTCGCTGCGTTGTGAATTTTCGGGACCCTGTTGAGGTAGCTCTGCTTTAATGATGTAATGAAATGAATCAGGAGAAAATTAAAGACATTTTTCGTTGGGTTTGATCAAAGTTGTGCTTGTGATAGCAGCAAGGAGCGCCAGTCTTTGCTGTTTTTTTTTTTTTTTTTTTGCTGCTGCGGAGAACTAGATTGCTGTTGATGATGACGACGAAGATAGTGACGATGGGATTTCTTAAATTCACTTGTTTCCCGGGTAGTTACTTGGTCAACTACTCAATTTCACAAAACATACACACGCAGCCACCCACACACGTACGCACACACACACACACACACACACACACACACACACATTCACGCGTGTGTAGACATGCACACCTCAAGACTGCACTCGTCTTCACTTCATTTCCACTTGAAAACTCTCACACAGGTGCAACTAAGCGCGTCAGAGCGACACCATGTTCCCTCACTCCCCACCTCCCTCACCTTTTCAAAACAAAAAAATGCACCTACAGACGGTGGTAGACTTTAAGGAAGGAGGAAGGCAAGGAGAAGATGCTCGGCGGCAACAGGTATGAATCATCACCTTAACGATGTTGCTACGAGCAGGTAAGTCTACCTGCCTCCGGAGGTGGCTCTCGGCCAGACCCTCAGAGGGACGGATTGCACTCCCCTGCGGACACGAAAACCCAAGTTTATTCTGTCGACAGGGTGGAGAGAGAAAGAGATCTGCACCCACAGTTATCACCTCTTTGGCGCTGCGCAGCTGCATGCAGCTCGCCCGCTAGAGGGCGCCGCGGGAGGTCAACTTTGGCTGGTGATTCTCAGCTGTCAGCTGCGATATTTCTAGCCCTGAGAGCCGCGGGAAGTTAATGTGAGGAACCTGCGCCAAATTTCGCCGGGACAAGAGCTAAGTTTAGCCAGATGCCTGTGAAGAGCAGGTTACACAGAGGCCATTGTTTGCACGTGCAACCGTCGCACGCGACGACAGTAAAGATTTACTGCATGGCAACAGTAGATTTAAACCTTGGCTTCCATCTGACGAGTGTAACATCTACCATTGACGACAGTCGAAGATTATCATCTGGTGACTGTCAAGAATGGGACGACATTAAAGAAAATGCATGCTTTGGTTTCTATGAGAGGATTGTAAGTTCGACATGTAATATCTCTAAAAGATTTGCGTGTGAGGACATTTTAGAGGACAATGACAATGAAAAGTCAAGTGATTTAAGATCCGACGACAGTTTAAAGATTTACATCCAGCGATACAAACAGATTTATATGCGACGACAGTTAAAGCGCAGCATATGACGACTGTAAAATTTACAGGTGATGACAGTAACTATAATTAGACACATGGTGAGAGAAGAGCTGGACAGACAAATGGACAAACAGACAAATGAACGGCACAAAATATGAACCGCAAACAGGGAAAGATGATCTTGTCGCCTTTCAGTCTTTTGAGACCACATTTACCTCTGATACTAGGTTTGTTGTTGTTGGTGTTTTTTTGTTGTTGTTGTTATTGTTTTTTTTTGTCAGAGTGGTACCCCTTCAATAGCTGAGTGGGGGAGAAGTGGGATGTACACACCGCCGGGGTGTGGGGGATGGCTAAGCAAGCTCGTGTGGTCATTTTGAGCAGAACGTTCAGGCATTCAAGCACACTACCTCGTACACACACACACACACACACACACACACACACACACACAAATATATATATATATCACCGATTGGAATGAGGTGGTGACTGGGAGGAAGCTACAAGAATCCCAATGACAGCTATTGGCACGTCCATGCACTTGATCGTGAAAAGACTGGGGAGAAAAACACAAGTAACCAGACAGATAGACAGACAGATGTGATTTATTGACAAACTCACTCACTCACTCACTCACTCACTCACTCTTAAAACGTATCTAACAGTGAACGTAGAGTTTCATTTGCAAAGTGCCATGGGAAAATTTAGAATGGGTGTTTCAAATTACCGTACATTATTTTCGTTATGATAGCTGCACCTTTACCTCACTAGTCAGTTACTGTAAATTATTCTTGTTATTCTTGATTGTAACATTGTTTTACCATTGTTATGTTTTCTTCCCTTCTGTAGGGCAAAGGCACTGGAATAAACTCACTCACTCACTCACTCACTCACTCACTCACTCACTCACTCACTCACTCACTCGTTTCTAGCAGCTGCAGAGAAATTTTTGTTAATGATGATGAAGATGGTGACGATTGTCCTTTTTTATATTTGCCATCTCGCCCATGTGGTTATTCACTCACTCACTCACAAACAAATTAACCCACGAAAGGAGAGACAAGAAAAAAAAGGAGAGAAACTGTAGAGCGTCGTTACTGCCGTATGTAGATTACACCGACAGTAATGATGTGGTTAACCATTTCTCAAAGTTCCTTCACACGCGCACGTGCACGCAGTGTCACCATCGTGAACCTTCCTCCCTCTACCATCGCTGCTGCTTCACAACCAACCTCCGATCTATCAGACTTATACAACCTGATGATCACTTAGCGTTAGATACTTTTTTTTGTCTTTTAGAGATGAGAGTTGCCAATATACGCAGTCTCATGATCAGTTATGGTTGGCTAGGAATTTATCTGTTTTCTTTCGTTTTGTTTTCCTTCCTTCCTGTCGTTCGTTCATTATTTGTTTGGGGTTTTTTTCTCTCGGAGATTGTCCGCAGCTTCCGCTGCTGACCTTAGTTTCTGACCCTAGCTTCGCAAACTCTTTGTCAGGGCAATGTGCACCGACTTCCCATGAGCTGGCGCCAATATTCAGATATTAATAGCAACCCAGGGGGAGGGGGACTTACAGGTGTCTGTTGCGCTACGCCGACTTCTCTGACCCTCCTCAAAGCTCGGCGCACTACAAAAGAGTGCACCTGGGATGTAGACTCTTCCTCCCCTACTCCTTTTCCATCTCCTTCTCCCCTTCCATCTCCGACCGATGACTCACGCACTCGCCACAATCGAGCCAAGAGAGACAACGCCGACGGCGAGGGCGGCTGGAGGGATGCCGGCGGTAGTTCCGGCGCTGATCCGATTTATGTGGAGCCAGTCAGTACAAGTATACATCTCAAGTTCCTCTTGCACTGCTGCACACTTCCGACTTGTGCAGGAGATTTCTTACCGTCCTAATCTCGTCCATCAGAAATTATTTCTTCAGCTTTATGACACGGCCAGACCAACCCGACCGACAACATCGATGACAGCGGTATTCCGCCCTACACCCCCCCCCAACCCCACTTGACCTGTGCTATTTATTTTGTGCTCCAATCTTCTCGTTTTTATGTAATTAAAAACTGTTTCTGGATTAGTTTCTGCAATTTAAGCAGCATCTGTTGAAATGTTGTCATTACCGTTGTGCTTAAGAGGTGTCGTGTACAATAAGCACAATAGGAGGGAAGGGCTGAGCACATTCTAATTAACCCAACATTTAATACCCTACATACCAAACTGATTACCTGCGCTACAGAAACATCACCTGCAGTTCTTACCATGTTTCTCGTCCTTCCTTGACAGTGCAGGTAAATTCGTCGCTTTATCTCAGGTAGGCTGAGAGAATTGCAGGTGCGGGTATTGCAACCCAAGAACTTGTCAGCGTACATCACCGTCGCCTTTAGACAAGTCCGTCCTCGGATATCGGGCTCGCCATTTATGCCCGTGATAACAACTCACCCCCGAGATACGAGGAGATCCGGTTTCCGTACCTTAGGATGTCAGGGCTTGTAATTATTCGCCAAGGCCGGTGTTGTTTTGCATGGTTTTTTTTCTTGTTGCTTCACTATATTTAAAGTTTTGTTGTGGAAACCAAACAAACACTTTTTTATTAAATTTTGGACAATTTTAGTAAAACCGAGTACAACTGTAATCAAAATAATCTGTGAGACAAAGGTGTTTCAACTAGTATTTATGCATTGGGTATGTATAGTTTAAATAACTTTGGTAATTAAAAGCAACACAAAGAGGAGTCTCTTGCTTAAGCAACACGAAAAACTAAATATTTATACAGCATGTAGCGCCTTTAAAAACGTCTCTCTTAAATTTAAGTTTTTTTTTTATCGAGTACCTGTGTCTGAAAACGTTAATGTCTTTAACGAGTATTGTATCCATTTTGTCATGATGTTCTCCTGAAAGTTATTACTATTATCATAATATCATATGCATTATGTGAGACGTGGGGATAATGATAACATACATGTAAACACATAATGCACATACACAATACTTAAAACACACGATACACATACACATTAGGAATATCAGAGACCCTTGTGTACAGACATTGGGAATATCAGAGACTCTTGTGTACAGACATTGGGAATATCAGAGACTCTTGTGTACAGACATTTGGAATATCAGAGACTCTTGTGTACAGACATTGGGAATATTAGAGACTCTTGTGTACAGACATTGGGAATATTAGAGACTATTGTGTACAAACATTGGGAATATCAGAGACTCTTGTGTACGCCATTAGGAATATTAGAGACTCTTGTGTACAGACATTGGGAATATCAGAGACTCTTGTGCACGACATTAGGAATATCAGAGACCCTTGTGTACAGACATTGGGAATATCAGAGACTCTTGTGTACAGACATTGGGAATATCAGAGACTCTTGTGTACAGACATTGGGAATATTAGAGACTCTTGTGTACAGACATTGGGAATATCAGAGACTCTTGTGTACAGACATTGGGAATATCAGAGACCCTTGTGTACAGACATTGGGAATATCAGAGACTCTTGTGTACAGACATTGGGAATATCAGAGACTCTTGTGTACAGACATTGGGAATATTAGAGACTCTTGTGTACAGACATTGGGAATATCAGAGACTCTTGTGTACAGACATTGGGAATATCAGAGACTCTTGTGTACACCATTAGGAATATCAGAGACTCTTGTGTACAGACATTGGGAATATCAGAGACTCTTGTGTACAGACATTGGGAATATCAGAGACTCTTGTGTACGCCATTAGGAATATTAGAGACTCTTGTGTACAGACATTGGGAATATCAGAGACTCTTGTGCACGACATTAGGAATATCAGAGACCCTTGTGTACAGACATTGGGAATATCAGAGACTCTTGTGTACAGACATTGGGAATATCAGAGACTCTTGTGTACAGACATTGGGAATATTAGAGACTCTTGTGTACAGACATTGGGAATATTAGAGACTATTGTGTACAGACATTGGGAATATCAGAGACTCTTGTGTACGCCATTAGGAATATTAGAGACTCTTGTGTACAGACATTGGGAATATCAGAGACTCTTGTGCACGACATTGGGAATATCAGAGACTTTTGTGTACGCCATTAGGAATATTAGAGACTCTTGTGTACAGACATTGGGAATATCAGAGACTCTTGTGTACGACATTAGGAATATTAGAGACTCTTGTGTACAGACGTTGGGAATATCAGAGACTCTTGTGTACGACATTAGGGATATTAGAGACTCTTGTGTACATACATTGGGAATATCAGAGACTCTTGTGTACGACATTAGGAATATTAGAGACTCTTGTGTACAAACATTGGGAATATTAGAGACTCTTGTGTACAGACATTAGGAATATTAGAGACTTTTGTGTATAAACATTGGGAATATTAGAGACTCTTGTGTACAGACAGTAGGAATATTAGAGACTTTTGTGCATAAACATTGCGAATATTAGAGACTCTTGTGTACAGACATTGGGAATATCAGAGACTCTTGTGTACGACATTAGGAATATTAGAGATTCTTGTGTACAGACATTGGGAATATTAGAGACTCTTGTGTACAGACATTAGGAATATTAGAGACTCTTGTGTACAGACATTGTGAATGGTAGACTCCCCAAGAACTCCCTGTATTACTAGAGGCCGTTGTAGACAAACATAAGGAGCAATCAAAGGAAAACAAGAAAGTAAATATATGATCTTGCAGACAGAAGAAATTCATTCACACGACGTCTGTCAGCCCTTCCACCCTAGAGAGGACTAAAAATAGCTCACCGTCTTCCTTTTCCTCTCACACGTGCCTTAACCTCACCCCCACCCCCGTCCCTCTCTCTCTCTCTCTCTCATCCCCCACCTACCCATCTCGGTCCTTGATGTTTCTCGCCAGACTGCACTGGTGCTAGGGGCGGCGGGTAGGCAGGGTGTGGGGTGGCTGCTGAAGACGGGCGCGAGTGAGACATCGGAGGAAGGATGGATGACGGTGATGAGGAGGAGGGTACATGGTTGCGCCGCACAGAGTTCTGAGAGCTGGGTAGTTGTATGTCACTTCGTATGGGTGGGCGTTCAGAAGCGGGTTTTTGTTTCCTCCGGAGATGAAGAGGGGTGTCAGAAATACTCCACCGGTCACAATGTGCGGGTGTTGATAAACTACACAATGAAATAGTGCAACGGTTTGGCATGTTGTGGTAAAGCTGTTGACAAACAAATGGTTTGGAGTGGTTCAGAAGTTTTTTTAAGATTATGCTAAGAATGATGCGCGCTTGCACTGGATTACCCGCAGAACACGGGCACGCACGCACGCACGCACGTAGTACCCATGCAGGCACAAATACACAACACCATACATACATATTATCATACACAAGCACATTGTCTCTCGTTTGCTCGCCCCTTACCCCTTACGTCACTTCCACGATCGCTAAGTCCACCCAGCTTCAAAGCAAACAGTTCATTACATCTTCAGAGTAAAGCTGCACGTGTGTGTGTGTGTGTTTGTGTGTGTGCGTGTATGTGTGCACGTGCGCAAATCGTGTCCACTGAATTGTGGGTAAATCCCCTCATACGTCATCAGCACGTGCAGCTCCTTATTCTTGGCGACCGTAACTGACGTTTTCGCATCAAGTGATAAACTGGCTGAGCGGTAAATAACATTTACTGCAGCATTAACGCCGCTTTAAAAGTTGCAGGTTTATTTATTTTTATTTTTCTGCACCATGGATTTTTTTTAACGTGTGACTCCACTTCTGCAATATTCATCTTTACTTTGTCAATGCACTGCTGGTGCTGTTACCACTCCTTTAGTAACCAGGGGTATGCCACTGCTAGTACTCCGTGTGATACCATGTTACAGTTATACCCGTGTTATATCACTTGCATTACCCTTCAGAGTTTTCTAAAGTTTATCACTAATACCCTTCTACTTTTTTTAAGTTGTGTATGGTGTGCCACTGTTTCCAGTCCTCTGCTTTCACACGAAGAAAAATAGGCACACACACACACACACACTCATAATACATACGCATTTATATTTCATATGCCGTACGTGGGAAGAAAGAGGGTGAGGTAGAGAGAATAAATGACATTATCTTGAAAGGAACACATTAATCCTTTTATTTCATCCTTGAAGATCGCTAAGTGAAGTAAATACTTCTAAGAGACATCTTCAAGGAATAAATTAATTCCCGCTGAAAACTGTTATTTCTGGTATTCTTCTACAAACAAATAAATTAAAGGAGATCACTTTTTTTTATAAAGAAATGTATTATTTCTAATAAGCTGTTCATTAAAGAAAATTGCTTCCAGGACAATGTTTACGAAAACTAAATATTTCTAGCCGCTTACGTGGAATAAACAATGAATGTCGGAGACAACAGGTGGAAACATTAACTGCTTTGTTTTAAGGATAAAAAAGATGTTTGTAACACACACACACACACACACACACACGCACGCACGCACGCACGCACACGCGTCATGACAAGCACACCTTTGGAAAGGACTTACACTGTTACACATAGGACAGAACTAAGATAAAGAACAACAGTTTATACTTGACTGCGAAATTAAGGTATTGCGATTGGAATTTAGTATTGTACAATAATTCTGTGTAATAGGACGCACATACACTTACCCTGCATACGCACGACGCATATTACACACATACACCACGCTCGACGAGCCCCCAGTAGGTGGGGATGAAGGTGAAGAGATTTCTAGTTGATTTATGGAAGATGAAGAACTCGCTGCTCTCTCTCTTTTCTATCTGGCCATGGAACCGTCGTCTTTATTCTTCTTTTTACGTCATTCTTTTTCCCAAAATGACGACGAACAAATGACGCACACAAGACGTCAAACACAAGACACCATTCATACACGCAACAATACAAGACCTACCCCTAACCTATTACATTCTGTATGAAGCGTGTGGATTAGACAGCCACAAAATTATCTTTGCAGTTATTTTAAAGGAAAAGGTAAGTGGTAAAAACTGCAATGTTCTCCTTGGACAAATATTTTTAAGTTTAAGTATCCTGGCTGGTGACATTTCATGTGAGTTACAAGCACTGAAAACTACTTATTTACCTGAATTCTTGTATAACTTCTCCTGCCACACATTCTAGGCACACTTCTAATCTTTGCAATGGATAAAATCAAAAACAAAGACAATTTATTGCAGGCTTGCTATTTTCATGCTTGCTTTGCTGGCCTGTAGTGTTCGAAAACTTTTATTGAGTTCAAGGATCTCGAACATTGACAGAAAGACTGTAAAGAACATACATCAGTCCTTTTTCTCTCCCATCAAAAGCACAGAAAATTAAAGAAAGTCTATGCAACTGAGAGAAGGAAATTTAGAAAAAAATTCATTAAAATAAGAGCATTGGTCTGGCAGGCAAAATTTGAGAACATTAACTTTTTTTCGCCCATTTCTTTCTGAGTCATTTGCTAGAGATAGGGACCCATAAAAACTTGCGTAAGTTTTTAGTGTAAGTGGTCCACTGTGTCTACTGCATGACATGTAGAAGGCTCCGCCCCAATGAAAACCTTTTGCTGTCCTTATCTTTTCTGACATTAACAGATACGCATTTCTGCTCGCTGAGCAGGGTGGAGGTTTATATCGTCACAACCCTCGGCGAGCCTCGAAGTGGTGATCGCTACGTAAAACCACCGGAGTACGTCGCCTCAGACACATTAACCTAATGCACAGATAACAACCTTCCCATGTCTGTAGCTTTAATTGCAGTGAGCACCTGCACACGAACCCTGAAAAGATATCACTTCGGATAGATACGGGTGGACCCGGACATCAGGTTATGAATTTACCCTCAGTGCAAAACTAGTTATTGCCCATTAACTGTGACGTAAATCTCTAAATTTTAAACATTTTCCTCGTGTTCTCGTGAAGAAAGGCGAGAACGATTTACTTCGCAAGGAGCTGGTGTTAGGAAGTGGAACAAACTATGAGTTGTTTGGAAACATGTTTGTACAACACATGGTTGGTTGGTTGGTTTATTTAGTTGGAAAGTGCTTCCACCTTGAGATGATTTCGCACAGTGGGGGCAGAGGGAGAAGGAAGGAAACCGGAATCCCCGCCTGTACAACACAGGACAGCCTTAGGGTAGATTTTTAAAAGATGAAAATGGGTTGAATAACAAACTGAGAACTATTACATGGTTATCGTCATCTGCACACACAGCCCACGAGTTGTGCCCCCTAATTGATATTTATTCGCAAAGTTTATGGCCGTTTCATGTTGAGCTGCATCCATGTTTTCCTACACTCTTAGGGGTTGGAAGCTGGCATCATGAAAACATCAAGCTCTGTCATAAGTTTGTGACCCTCCCTTTCAAGATATTCTAGAATATATTCCACACAACTTTTCTCTAAAACCACTCGAGAGTATTCCCCAAATTGTTCCTTCAAACCACTCGAACATAATCTGCAACTCATTTTCAAACTCCTTGGGAGTAGGCCACAACTTTTTCATCAAACCACTCAAGGATGTTGCATGCGTTGATCCTCGTGCAAGAAACTTCCACAACTTCAGCAGCAGATCGATTGATATATTTAGCAAGTCCACCCGAAGAACAAACCCAAGCAGATGCCAGTCTTCTTACATACAACCTGCGCTGAGGGCAAGGAGTACATGTCACTGACTCAACTCTACCTCCTTCCCTGATTCTGCAAAATTACAAGGCATTTCTTCAACTTGCATACCCCACAATGCACGTGCCAGCACATCACATCCAAAAATTCCTCATATATGCACAAAATAGCTAAAAAAAAAAAAGCTATAAGAGTTACTGTTCCTAATTTATAACTTTCGCCATCAGATCCAAAGTCTTTTACGTGGAGACCAAATGATGAGTTTGGACTATTTTGGGTTGTCTCCTTTTGGGAAGTAGGGCCACCAAAAGAAACTGGTATTTTTCAACTGCCCACTTTTCGTGAAAAGAAAAAGAAATAGCGGGGGTTGGGGGGGGGGGAATTGGTGTTTTACGCCGAGCCAGCAGCTAGTGTTATATCACGGCAAGCCAGCCTTGTAAAGAAAAGGAAAAAGGGGCGGAGTAAATTTGGAGAGATCAAGCCAAAAATAAGCAAGAACCTGACTGATCGCACGTTTAGACTTCCAGATTTATATCCAGACTTATTCACTAGGGATTAATTCCGTCTGATTTATTTATTTTATTTTTTATGGTCTCCCGTGTGCTTACATTTCCACCCTTCGAAGACGTATACAGAAATAGAACTGTAAGAAAAAAAAGGGCTAGCAGTGTTCGTAGTTTAATAGCCCTGTATTCAAACACCTCGAAATCGCAGCTTTTTGTAAGGAATGCTAAAAAGAGACACTCGCGTGCGAGTATGATGGTATCCCGCTGTTTCTCCTTGACCTGGAATACAGTTCAAGACTGTGCTGCTCCTTTCTATTAATAGATTTACAGCAGGCGTGGTAGAGCTAACACTCCTATATAACAGACACTGCCTTGCCAATCACTTGTGAGAAAAAAAACAAGGAAAAGTTAGACTTTGACATTTACTAATGAACTAATTAAAGTCGCAGGGATAAGGAACAAGACAAGAGTTCGACTCGAAGGATTCACCAGATGGCGATAAGCGTCTCTGTTGATCCTTGTTGTTATAGTGTCCATATTATTGTCTTTTTTGTTGGCACTGTTGTCCTTATGTCACGACCACCGCGAGGTGTAGCATTCACTCTCCTCTCTGCTTTCGACACACTCACGGAGCCTGACAAATACGTGTTCTTTCACACACACTAAAATAAAAGAATGATTTGTCTGACGAACCTATCTACTTTACTAATCACAAATAAAATGAAAAAGAGAAGAGAAATACAATTAAACGAGAAAGTCCGTTTTTAACCGTTTCTTACATCTAAATTATTTTAAAAGAATAAAATCCCTACCCTTCGAGTCCTTTCTTGCTGTTCCGAATTGAATACTTAAATCCCTACTCAACTAATCGTCCTATTTAAATCCTAAATATCCTACTCAACAAATTCTTCTTTCAATTCCTACTCTACTGTCCTTGTTTCTCGTCCTAATCCTCCACCTTTTTCCCCCTCACTCACTAACTGCTCGCGCTCTCTCTCTCTCTCTCACGTCATTTCCTTCACTTTTTTTACATCACTCATACACGTCTTCCAAATAACTGACGTCATTCACGCTCTTTGGTTCTTCCACATTAATCCTTATAAAATTTAAGCTTAATCACGAGACAATCAATAACTAATAACAATGATACCTGACATTTTATTTTGTTGTAGAGTGTTGTTATTTTAGAGTGTTGTTATTATAGAGAATCTTGTCATTCTTTCTATAAATTGCTGTACTTTTTTCTTTTACCCTGTACTGTCCATGACACTTAATAATGTTCTTGACACTATGTGTCCTTTATATCTTTAGATTGTTCCTGTTGTGTGTAGTTGGATTCAATAAATCCAACAGCTTATATACCACAACAGGAATTTTAAATTTTATTCAGTGTTCCCGTGTGCGAATAAATGTAGATCATGTGTAAGTCTGAACCACCTATTTGGTGGAGCGGATATGACGTGTTGTGGTATTGCTGTTTTGTTCTTGCGCTTCCATGTCGAGCTTCATCTAATTGCCCTCTGGGAAAAATAAAATATTTCCTTATTTTATCTTGCCAAGATAGAGAAAATAAAGTATTTTCAGCGCACAACCTGGTCTTTGTTGACGAAAAGGGTAGCCTATATGGTGTAGAAGCAGTGAATATGGTTCACTGTGTCTAAAGCCCAATCTTCTTCTTCCGCCATTTGTACCGTCCCGTTCAAGACAGGGATAGGTACCCGTATCTACACAGTAGTGATGAGTAGGGCGGGAAGTTTTCCAGCCACAGATATAAACAAATATAAACAGGCCCCAAAACAGAGACCTAGTCCTCCAATCAGGGTATAGTGTCTCACATCGTGCTGCTGACACCAGGTATACTCCTGCTACAGTAGAGCTAGATTATTACATCTGTCAATACTTACACAGATATGCGTTGTTGTTTGTTTTTTTGTAAGTAACAACACATTTTGTCGTTAATTGTCAGGAAATTATTTTCTCCATATTTCCTTCTAGCTGTCTTTCAAATTTTGTTTCGTGGATTCGTTGATTTCTTTGCACGTTTTATACTTCTCTAGCTAAAAGAAGACTTAATTTTGAAAGAAATTGTAGCAGATGTGCCATCAAAGCTTAGCTGTTCGTTGAGCGATGTAACAACTAAATAACTTGACTCAAAAAAGAAAAGACTTTATTGAACTATGCTTGCAAAATTCCACACTTACATGTCATAATTTATTTAAAAAAGGGGGGTTGAACATGTATATCATGTTTATATTCTTTGAAGGTAAAGGGGACGAAGAACAGGTTTGTGCGTTATGAAGGGGAGATAAGCTAGATGGACGAGGTCGAGGATTACCTGCCTTTACCTGTTGTGCCCCGGCGTAAACGAGATTTTCAAACTGACGCCATAACATAAAGCTATTAGCCAGGGGGAAAAAATCACAGACGCAGTTGCATTGTCTTGGCGGACTACTGGCTCGTCAGGTGCTGATCAAATTACACGACCAAAAATTAATTCCCCTGATGGAATTTGAGAACTCGCACACTTTTGTTGACTGACGTCACATATGTGCACCAGTTATGCCGGTGAGTCTGTGAGCTCACCATTTTGTGTAGTCTGTAAACTAACAAGCGCAAATATCTTCTTGGTCTATAGTATCAGTTGTTTATATGGTGGTCATAAGAAGATGGTTAATAACTGAATGTGTGTAGGACATGCCGTTAAGTAATGTTTAATGTCAGATACTGCACGTGAGTGTTATACAGTCAGATGTTATTTGATGTAGCTGTAACACTGTCAGATGTTGTTGAACATAGTTGTTGCATGGTTAGATGTTGTTGAACTTTGCTCTTACATGGTCAGATGTTGCATACATCAGATGTTCGTTTGGTGAGTTAATCACCATGTGCAAGTCGTATAACTTTTATGAGCGTTGACTAAGGTAGTCTGTGAACCTTACCCCTTCTCGTGAAAAAAAAACACTACTAGATGGTGAGACTCCTCCATCAAATAAATCAGCCATCCATCACACAATGTCCCTTGTCTTGCTGTTAGCTAACCTTTGTAAGAAGGCGTCCTCGCCCTTTGGCCTTTCGTTGATGGACGCCGCGAAAGCGAGCGCCCCCGTTCACCCTGTCAGTCGCCTGACACCCCGTGTAGCACGGCAACGGGTGAGCGCCGTTTGTCCCTCCCGAAAACGGTGTGGGGAAGCGTTTTTCTGATTGGTCGCCTGTCTCCCAAGTGGCGTGACGTATCGACAGCCTGCACACGACCAGTATCGAACGTTCTCTAACCGCCCACGCAACAGTCCCTAATACCTCTGCCCGCTCCCCATTCTCTCCCTACCCAGCTTCTGTTCACCCCCCATCTCCCCGAACCCCTTCCCAGCATGTTTTCTCCTCCAGTAGTGGACAAATCATGGGAAGTCGTCTGGAAGAAGTCGTCTAAGGTCAAGATTGCCGAAGTCGGGAGTATTCCGCTAGTAAACTCGGATCACGTGATTTACAGTCAACGCTGGAAGGACTAAATGTTTACTGGCGGACCAGCAGGTTGCGGGTTCGAACCCTAATCTGGCCTGTGGCTGCACAACTCCCAAGTAGTCGTCCATCAGAAATCGGTTTATTGCCGTTCCCTAGACAAAGGTTAGCCACATTGCTAACTAGACCTGTAGGTGTTACGATCCTACCTTTACCTAACAGTTCGGATTTAAACTAATTTACCACTTCTTTGCATCTTCCGCCATCCACAACTTTAACCTGAACACTGAGTTATAGTTCACAAGTTAGCAGAGCACGAACTAATCATTCATGCCATTAATCCAGATTTTAACAAACTTTTTGGTACGGGCTGTGGAACATGTTTTGCTCTCGTTAATTTTTTTATATTCGAAGTCGGGAATCATTTCGATTTACAAAAAATATTTAATTCCGAGGAGAATTTGCTCGGTGACGTCAACTGCCTACGTCATGTGACCGTTGTGAAGTGGCCATCAAACCCTCGTTAGCTAACGTCTTTCTGTCTTGAAGTGAAGTTCTGTTGATCTGTGGCAGTTGGGGTTGATAAATTGTTGTAATGAAAGTGGGGTAGTTGACGTCATCCGAAGCTCTTGGCGTTCCAGGGAAGTTGTCGTAACATTTAGTTAACGTACCTCATGCTTCGTGCACCACACGAGGACGCACAGCTCGACCATGTGTACCTTGTACTGTTCCCTGCTTCAAAGGCTTATTCAACAGAAAAATATAACACCCTATCATCGAAAATCTAGTCAAGTGATCAAGGCACTTTATTTACAACAATATTCATAAATACTTTTGAAAGATTTTATGCGCATTCTACTACTTCTTCCTCATATAGTTTTAAAATAAAGTTATTGAAATAGTTAAAAATTTTGTTAGAATTTCCATTCGCTGCTGGTTGCTGTGAAGTATTCTTTAAAGATCTGCGTCCATTCTATTTTCTTAACATTTTTGAAGTGGCCATAAAATGTATTATTAGTTTATTAAATGCTTCTTGAAATGCACTTTTTAGATGTTTGAAGTGTTCCCTGGAGTAGCTTTTAAAATATTTGAAGGGTTTATATAAAAAAAAGATTGTGAAGCTGATGATAATGCCAGTAGCGGGTTTTTGAACTCTTTGAGCTGCTGATGCATACTAATGTATCTGAATAAGGCTCCACTCGGCGCCACGTCGTAGGCAGGAAGTGCACATCGGTAATTTACGACTGGAAAATGCATTCATGTGTCATGAAAGATAAAATAAAAGCATGTTCTAACCAACGTCATCACAGAAGGACATACTGATGGGAGGCCACTCCAAAAGTAGAGCCTATTTTCATGACGTCACCGAACCGGAGGAGACCTGTCGAGCTCCTTTTTTAACGACGCCATCAAATATTTGCGGCACCTGAGGAATGCCACGCCACCGTCATTTTAAATGTATGAACTAACAGCTCTTCATCGCACCAGCCAGATCGTTTGAGATACAACTGCGACTGTTACATTTATCACACATCTCCTATCAAAGAACGACAACTCAAGGTTCAGGCGGGGTTGTCTCCCTGTGTTGATTCCAGACAATGCAAATTTATTCATCGAACTAAATGCACACTTAACTAAAAGAATGCGAAAAGAAATTCCTACATCGTCGGCAGGTCAGTTAATATGCACGATGTCCGCTCTGTACGGTGCCCCCACCCCACCCCACCCCAACCATCGGAACTACTCGCAGGCTGACAAGATAGCCGGTTCCGCAGATAATGCAAACATGGCAGCTAGCAAAAGTGCTCGCGGGACAGGAAGCTAAATATAGACGACCTGGCGATAAGTGATGCTTCCGTTAACAGGAGCCGGGGCTAAATTTAGCCAGGAGTGACAGGGCTCGGAGGCCGACTTTCAACTCGCCAGGCACGCAAGTGATGCTCTTCTCTTAATGCTACACATTTCTGGTAACGACCTCGGCCATTCGGACCATGAATGACAGCCCATCTCGGAGGGCCCGGGAGCTTTCCTCTTCCCCCCACCCCCCGCCATCTCGATAGAATGACGTCACTGTCGACGCTGGGGGCATTAGAGAACCGTTCGATCAAGCTGTAATGGAGGGGAGTTCAGTAAAGAAGGAAGGAAAGGGAGGGATGCGGGTGGAGAAGGTAACCCTATTCCATTATTCGTCCATCTAATTTCTTTCTCCTTTCAGTCGTTCTTGACAGTTGAGCTAAAACCGTAAACGTCCCAGGCAACCACGTCATTTTAAACTGGCCATGAATCCTCCCTTCTGCTCCCCTCCCCACCCGCTAAGCTCGCCTTCAATAGTTCAGTGTCGGGGTATCGATCAAACAGCGTTAACTGGCCTCTAAGACATTTCCGCAAATATTTCGTTAGCTCCTTATTAGGGTTGGTGTTCAATAGCTGTATAAATATAGAACTGAGCTTGCTGTTGTTTCCAACGAAAATTACGTGCATAGCGAGGGTTGAGATGTTTGGTTTTGTATGGCGAGACAGGAACAAGGACATTAAGGTATTATTTTCGATTTGTTTAGTAATTTGTAAGACGTAGTGGGAGGTTTTATCTCAGAATTGGTTTTTGTCTATTCCTAATTTCCCTGATATTGTTTCTGTGAAAGAAAGAAAGTGTAGAAGAGAGAGTAAGAGTGAAAGAGAGGGAGAGAGTTAAGGGAAACAGGTTCATCACGTCTCACGTAGCGAACCTTCCAGAATAGGAATGCATACGACAGGCGCGCGTGCACACACACACACACACACACACACACACACACACTGCAAATACATCGCCATTAGTCGCATGAGAGTTGCAGTCTGCTTGCTGCTGTTTGACGCTCTCAAGTCCGCGAGATTTAAATGTCACTGTGACGAGACTTCGCGAGATTTGACGTCGTGCTGTTCGTGAGACGCTCGCGAGCCATTTCCATCAGTTGTGCCGTTTGCTGGTCTCGGACCCCATTATTATGGAATAACTATCTGAAGAACGTAGGTTTATTTCATATGCAATCAGCTGCAAGGAAACCGCGAGATGGCTTTCTAAAACAACTAAGCTTATGTAATAAGCAAGCAAGAAAATAAAACAGCAATCAAAAATTAATTCATGAAAAATATACAGTACCCAAAAAAATATGGATGGAGTAAACTGTTCCATATGACCATATCAAGAAACACGTTTTGCAAGCCATGAAAGAATATTTAAGCGCGGGCGATCTAAAAACAACTGTTTATGTCGGTACTTTCTTTGATGAAGAACAAACAATGGTTTAAACAAGCGGGGATTTTTTTTTACCGCTTCCGGAAAAACTACATGTTGACATCGCGGATTTGCGTGAGTGTAAATAAATAAATGATTGAAAACTGATGTAAAAAGGTTATAAATCTCCCTTCCGCTGATGTCATGGAGATGTAAACTACATTAGTGAAGTACATGAAGCTAAATCTCCGGTGTCTGCTGGCAATGGAGAGTCCGTGCGTGTGTGCGTGCTTGTGTGTGAACGAAAAATCAAGGGACAATGCGAGCAAGGGAAATGTGGCAGGGAGAGTAGGTTTAAGAGAAAAAATAGTATTATAACACACACACACGCATGTACACACACGCACGCATGCACACGCACGCATGCACACACACACACACACACACTTTACACGCACGCACCACATTTCCATCAGTCTCCAGTATCGCTTCCCGATCCAAAAGCATGCTCGGTGTGAAATTCAATCAAGCATCGCCTTAGATGGTAACGGTCCTCGGAATCGCATTTTCCCAGACGCCATTGATTTTTCCAGCGCTGACGTCAACGTGACGTCAATGGGGAGAGAAATTCCCCGAGGTTCCCCCGAGCTGCTTGGCCGTGAAGGTCGCAGAGTTCCTGGAGGTCGTGAACTTTGCTCGCTGTGAGCGATAAGAGTTCAGAGTCAGGTACCTCGTGAAAACCCCGTTAATTACCTCCCGCGGAGCAAAAAAGAAAGATCGGGGCTTAATTAATGGGTTTGTCGTGTTTCCAGCTTGTGCACTCCGTGGTAGTGGGAGTGTGAGATTTATGTCTGTGAGAGAGAGAGAGAGAGACAGGATCAGGCAGACAAACAGGCAGTAAGGACAGGACAAAACGGGACCGCAATCGGCAGACAGGTAAGGGCAGGCTGGCAGAAAGCACAGACAGGCAGGAAGGGACATGAAAACAGGAGAATGGTAAACAGGTAAACCAGATGACCAACCAGATAGACGGATAGACAGGAAGACAGAAAAGGGACAGGAAAACAAGTAGATAAGTAGAGGGAAAGAAACGAATAAGTAGCTAGACACAGGCAAGTCTGCAAATAGACACAGGCAAGTAGAGAGACAGATGAAAACAGGTATGTAGAAAGAAACAGGCAAGAAGGGCGAGTAGACACACAGATAGGCAAGTAACGTCAACAAGTAAGTAGACAGACACAGGCAAGTAGAGAGACAGACACAGGCAAGTAGAGAGACAGACACAGGCAAGTAGAGCGAAGCACCGAAGTAGATATGCAAGTAGAGAAACAGACAGACACAGGCGAGTGGGCAGACACAGCCATGTAGAGAGACAGACACTGGCAAGTCAAGCAAGTAGATAGACAAACAGTCAGACAGACACAGGCGAGTGGACAGACAGGTAGACACAAGCAGGCACGCACTCGGAGAGGTACGGAAAGCGCCTGCAAAGAAAAGAGACTCGGAAATGATCGCCCAGCCTTCAGCGTCGGTGTCATTATCACAGCTAGACTGGCGCGGAATGTTCAAGCTGATAAGGCCACTGCACTCCACATGCTTGAATTTCAGTTTAACTTTCTGTGTGCCCCCTCCTCCCCTCGCTACTCCCCCTCTTCCCCACGCTACTCCCCCTCCTCCCCACGCTACTCCTCCTCCGTCTCGTCCTCTAGCTTTACCCACCACCACCCCTCTTCCTAACATCCCCCTCCCCCAATCCGCCTCGTTCTCCTGCTGCATTCTCAAATTTTCTTCTTCACCTTTTCTATCCTGCAGGAGAAAACCTGTCCACCCCCTTGTGACGTCACGCGCACGTTTCATTACGTAGCACGCAAAGAGTCTAGTCACCATGAGAAACACCATGCTTTATTTTTTTTTAACCTTTCGCTCTAATCATAAAGCTGTCTTAATTTCTGGACCCTTCTCGAAACGTAAGCCTGGGTTATCACATGAATGTTTTTTTCAAATTCCAGGAGTTAGACGAGAGATTAAGATTCCTACCGTTGCTCGCGGAAGCTCCGGTCAGACGACGTCACGGTGACGTCACAAAAACGTCCGCTAAGGCGACAAAACGTCATGTATAGAAAGACACCAAACGTATAAATAGCTAAACATATAAACAGCTGAAGGACTGCAGCATGAATTGTTAATAGATATAAACTTATGAACACAGATATTCATCGATAAAATCAGAAACAGCAATGCTGGCGACGGATACAAATAACTGAAAGAATAACTGAAGAAATGGATCAATGACATGACATGATAGATAGATAGATAGATAGATAGATAGATAGATAGATAGATAGATAGATAGATAGATAGATAGATAGATAGATAGATAGATAGATAGATAGATAGATAGATATCACATGCAGTAAGCAATTTTAATTGTTTGTTTTTCTGTTGGCCAATCCATTTGTTTTATTTGTTTGTGGCTTGCACAATATCAAGAAAAGGAGTCATCGCGATGGAGTGCTTGCCGCCTGAAGCCCACTGCGGACAGAGAGACCGGCATTTGCGCATGCGTGGCTGGTGACGTGGGCAGTAATGAGGGCTAAATAAGGTTTGGTGACGTGCGCAACAGAGACTTTTCTCGCCTTGTTTACATTTTAAGCAAAGCAACTCTTTCCTTGATGGTCGCATTTTCCTAAAAGGTTTCTGGACTTTTCCTGGGTGAAAACAGTCGCTACGTCGCCGTCAGTGACGTACTGCTGCCGGACTTGAGTCACGTAACCCGTTGTGAGACAACTTGTGTTGAGTCGCACGTGAACCGCCTGCTGCTGTCCTCCTTATATTTTCATTCTAGAATCCACTTTCTTCTCTCTAACGATTTATTTTGACAGATTCGTTTCTCTTTCCTGTAATTTCATTTCACTTCAGTTTCTCGTGTTTTCTCGTTTCAGTGAGACTTTCTCGTGTCTTTTGTGGAGTTTTGTTAAGTAATATCGTATTCTTCCACCTTATTTTCAATACATTTTCGTCTCTTTAATCCTGAAACTTTATTTTTATAACACAGTCTCTTTCGTCGTCTGTGTTGTTTTATTTCGCTAACCTCTTCCTGTCTTTTGTGTAGTTTGTTTTACAGGACACTTTCTTCTCTCTTCTGCCAAGCTATACTTTACAACACAATCTCTCTTGCCTTCCCTGTTTCATTCTCTTACATACTTTCTCTTATCTTCTGTCTAGCTTTGTTTTGTAGTACACCTTCTTTTGTATTGTGTGTAGTTTCCTTTAAATCTAATACGTGAACTTATTTTCTGTTTATTTCATATGTTCATTGGCAGGTCTTAGTAGTGAGTAGTCCATATAATCAGCAATTAGGCATTTTCTGCAATGCGTATACCGCACAACATCTGAAAGGTGAAAATCACAGTTGTTTTTATTTTACTGTAGAGTGATGTGGTTATTTTAGAGTGCCAGGACATGTAGAGAATCTTGCCATTCTATCTATACATTGCTGTACTGTTTTCATAAGCTAAAAGGTGAAAGTCATGCCCGTGTCTAAATGTAGCTCGATGTTCATTTTTTTAAATAATTTTTCTTTAATTCTGTACTATATAGAGTGGTCTGGTGGCGCCTGTCACCAATACAGTGAAGGTTGACTCTCCTGTGTTCAGATCTCGTCTCGGGCACGCTGTTTTTTTCTCTGCATGTGGCATCTGTTTACAGGGCTGGCTGCCTTGCCGTGATATAACCTTAGCTGCTGGCTCGGCGTAAAACATCAATCCCCCCTCCCCACCTGTACTCTATGGTATTTATACACTTTATAGTGAACATACAGTAAAGCCTCTTTATTAAGACCTTCCCAATGACGACCCTCTCTAACTTACGACCTAAATATTTTTCACGGATATATTTCGCTTTGTAAACGTGATGTCTGTTACAACTACCTCCTTAATCCGACTTGCGACCGACAGTCTATGCTCTGTTACGATTTTTTTTTTTACAAAAGCTCCTTGCTTAAAAAAATTAAGTACATTTTAAAATATACTGCTTGTGGAAAGCTACCTACCCTTTATTACGATTTTCTGCAGAAATAACTTAATAAAAGTGTATTTTGAAAGATACTGCTTATTCTTTGGGTCACCTGTCATTTCGACCCAAGCTATACAATTGCTCCAGTCAAAGCTGTTATATTTTCCCAACACCAAAAGTCGAATCCACCCAGACTCAGAAGACGAAAGATCTCCGATGACAGGAGTAGCTATTAATATTCAATATTATCAACAGAGCCACGCATTCAGCTACCATCGTACTCAACGAAAATGGCCGAATCCATCCAGTACACATACGGAGAACTAATTTCACAACAGGGCATATCGCAAATTTCTTTTAAATCGTTTTTTGTTTGCTTGGTTGGTTGGTTGGTTGGTTGGTTGGTTGGTTGGTTGGTTGGTTGGTTGGTTGGTTGGTTGGTTGGTTGGTTGGTTGGTTGGTTGGTTGGTTGGTTGGTTGGTTGGTTGGTTGGTTTAAAGCCTTTGCCGCCATTATTCTTCAGTTTGGATGTTTGTATTAAATGTATCTGCAGACGTTCAGTAAAAATCTCACAATGATGCATTTCTGTTAAATTTAAAAAATCTTTGGCTTAATTATTATTTAGTTTTGATATTCTTATTAAATGTATGTGCAGACGATCGGTTAATATGAAACAGTTGTTACTCATCTGACATTCATTCATCTTGGGCTTGGTCGATTGGACTTTCGGTGTTGGGGCGATGTGGCCTTACGTGGGACGATGTGGACATGGCGGAGTCGATTCCACGTAGGCGGGAGGTCGATATAGCCGAGGCGATATGGTTTTTAGTTGAAATGACCGCCTCCTCACCTCTCCCAATTGTTGTTGTCTCTACCAGTGAACATCAGTCGATTGAGCTACATTAACAATCTTCTGCGTAAGTCACGTGTCTATAAAAGAAATTGTCCCCGGCTGCTTTTGCTTTATTGCGACATTTTGCAAAAATCCCGTGAACAATATAAAGAGTGCACTTTAAGAGGTCGTCTTTGTCTACAACGGTACACACACGGACCTTCATCTACTGGATGAGTGTCTCTCATTCGTTGCCTCTTTTCGCTATCATAGGAGTGACCAATTGTAACAAACCCTACAATGTTAGGTTTTCACTTCCGTTTCCGATTTCAAAATGGCGGGTTTTCCAAACGTCGAAGAAATTTTAGAAGTAATTAAGCTTTTCTGTCATAAGAACCTTGTTAAAGAAGACTGATTGCAAAATCAACAGTAGTATTTTCTGTAAAATGTATTTTGGTTGTTTATAGAAAACGCATGTTGGTCTATCGTCAATTTTATCATATAAAAACATTGTCACAACAGATGCTATTGACTTGCTCTACCACTAACAATTTTTTTAAAAAAAAGCATTGGTTTTGATTTTTCGGTCACAATTATATAGATTATTCTGTTACAAAAAGCCTATACTTTAAGAATTAATTTAATAAATGCCACATATGAAGGTTCGTGGTAGCACTGAGTTCACGACAACGCCATTTACTAGCAGACGACAATAGGGAAGTCCCCCGTTGCAAAGGTCGGTTGGTATTGTAAGCTATGATGGCGACGAGGATAGATGTTTATTTTTTGTTGAGGATAACGACATCTCGCTTTATTGGTATGACATCCAACAATGCAACAATTTGCACCTGTCCATTTCTTTCAAATCCATTTACGTCTGCAAACCACTGACATTTATTAAAATTAAATGAAGGTCCGTGTCTCTTCGCAACAGCAAACCGGAACCGGAAACACGGGCGGGCTGATAAGGAAAGCCGAGACTTACACTGGATATAAACCTGAGACACTTATCCAGTAGATGAAGGTCCGTGGTACACATGTATTGATCCAGTGCTGGAAAGTTTGTTTCTCTATAAATCTTCAGCACAGCCTAACAATGGCAAGTCTAACCAGGTTAAAGTGAAAACGACCAAAAAACATGCATTATGATATGGTTGTGAAGAGCATTACTTCAATATTTAAATAAACTTGAATTTATGTGTTTGAATTCATGGTTCGTGTGATGACAGCAGACTGGTTGGTCACCCTACTACGACCCCTCTAAGTCATGATGGTGGAGTTTAGAGAATCTTATAGGGAGGTGTTACTGTTTTAGTTTATCAAACACAACACTTTGTTCAGCGTGGAAACTAAAAGGTGAAAACGATATCCGTGAGTGTAATGAATGTTTATATGATCATGATTATAAACTGTCGATTGATTCCTTCACCACAGTCCTCTGTTGCTGCTGTTGTTGTTTTGTTGTTGATGTTGTTTACATCCTCAGTAAATTCGTAGATCATCGTTATCAACCAAACAGTTCATTCGCCAATATGATGACAAAGTCTTTGAATAAAATCAAGAAAGTGCTAAACGGCACGTGGAAGAGCTTGACCCTCAGTTTCTGCCATGTTTACCTTCACTGAAAGATCACATTACCATCTGGGTGGGCATGGAGATAACTTGAGAGGGTTAAATGCGCGCGCAGGTCGCAGATTTGAGGTTCGCTTGGTTTACTCATTTGCTTGGCAGAGGTTTTGCACCTGATGGTGATTGTGCCCTTGTCGAATGGCAAGAAAACGGCGGGCGTCCAATCCTTTGAACAGGTATCCAGGGGGAAGGATCTACCCCGAGATGAGATATAAGCTATTGACATTAACAGCTTCGGTGAACCGTGGTAATCACAAACGAGCGGGTTTCTGCTCCGCTATTAACCATCTTCTTGGAGGATGAGGGGCTCGTCTGGGTCTGTGACTGGAAAACTCTTCCTTATCTGCCCCAGCAGTAATTGTTACCTGATTTATCAGAAAAGGCAAAATGGGGTCCAAAGACACGGCTGAGTTCCCCCTTTACAACCATAGTTCACTGCCCGTCCTCACAACTTCACGGCTCACCTGTAGGACAATCCACGTGGAGTGCATCGTCCCTCAAGTCTTGACGACAGCGACCCCTTCGGTTGAGTTTTTTAAAGTGCGAGACATACTGTCACGTGGGCGAAAGATGCATTGCATTACATCGAACGATGAAGAGATTTGGATGATGGACCATGTCCGGTTCATGTTGCACGTGGAGTCTCGAGCTGCAATGACGCCTCCGTGTTTACGGTGTTGACCCGCCTGGGACCAGGACATTATACAGTAAAGTGTGTTGAGCTCTGTACAGTGCAGCTTGAGAGATGTTTCACAAACTATTCGACCTCTCTTATTGATCTCTCCTTTTAATCATTCTTCATTCGTCTGTCCACCTCCTCGTTTTGCTGCTTCTTCCTTCCGTTTCGTCTCCTTCCCTATATTTTTTTCTCTCTCTCATTTTCCAGAAATGTGGAAGGTAGCTATGAGATGATGTTACATGAAGAAAATAAACGAGGTGATTCTAAATTTCCGACACCATATTAACTATGATGCTTGTTTGTGTTTGAGAATCTAAAAAGAACCAGAATGTCGACTGGACAGGAGACCTTAGGATATGACTCAGATCTTTAAAAATAACTTGATATTATGAACGTTAAGAAACTTGGCGAAGTCTTCGGAACTACTACACTATCATTTCCTCGGCTACATCAGTAGCATTTGACTGGTGCAAATATTTATGACACATATCACATGACTTTAGTATTTCTGACTGATCCAAGCCATGTTAACATCTGTGACATGCATGGTACAATATTTATTACCTGAAGAGATGTAATCGGTAAAGTTCTTCAGTTTTTGATGCTGGTGGCCTGGTGGTGTGTAATTTGCCAAGAGATTGTTAAAATAATGTGATTGTCAGGGTTAGAGGTCAGCTTTGGAAGAACTAATCCTCCTGGGACATTTTAACACCAATGATTTAATGGCAACTGTCAGATTTACGAACTCGATGGCGATTCTCTTTTTGCTGATCAGGTCTTTGTTGACAACCAGCGACCGCTAAACAGTTTTCCTCCGTAACGAGGCCAGACCGCCGCAAACCTATTTTTGGACCCCCTAGGTGGCGGGAAAACACCCTTGACTACAGCCTCGCAGTCGACATCAAAAGCTAGACTGAGCAACCTTTCAAAAAAAAAAAGGGAGAAAAACAGACGCTTAGCACTGGGAGGCGAGGGCAGAGAGGCAGAAATGAGCGGAGAGAGAGAGAGAAAAAAAAAACAGCGGGAAGGTAAAGGGGTTACGAAGGGTGGAGGGACTCTGCTGACGTCACAGCCAAACTGAGAATCCCCCACCATCAGTAAAGGGATGGCGGCGGCTGGTGCTGGTGGGTATCTGGAAGTGGTCTACAAATATGTGAGTGCGTGCTGTAGTTGGTGTGTGCTGTGTGTGTGTGTGTGTGTGTGTAGGCGCGTGTAACAGCGCCGGAACCTGTATGGCTTTCAGCTGGAGGTATAAAAGCGACCGCCACTGGGCCTCGACGGGCCGTTTTTCGTCGCAACCGTTCGCCGCGCGTGCGCTACCCTAGACCTACTCACGCGCTCGCCGAAACTGCGACAAAGAGTGGGCAACTGCGCACAAGTCACGTGCTCACCCGCGCACGTCAGGCGAGGTCACGAGAGGTCACGCCATAACGGAAACCGCTCTTTCTAAATTTGACACAGGAACTGGATGATGCGCTTGGGAGCCCTGCCAGACATTCACCACGCGGAGGGAGAGAGAACAAAAAAACAGGAAAAAAAATTATAAGTTGGAGAGTGTGTGTGTGAGAAGTTACTCCAACACACCTGATCTCTCTCACGTTGCCTGAGTGGCTCAGGAGTGTCAAACGATATTTTTACCTGAACAATCATTCCAGTCAAACTTATCTTCAGAGTAGAACGCACCCAGACTACATTTAGTGCCAGGTGGGGAAAAAAATTAATACTCTTGCACATTGGATGAGGCTGAGGTGACGGGTTATTAGTTGGTTTCACGACAGAGAGAAGCGTAGATGACATATCAGCATCGTCAAGATTCTCACTTCTTCTGCTGAATGTTCGCATGCACGAAGCACGTGGAAATCCTCCGCCATCACAGCTCATGCACTTTATTCCTCAGGGTAGAAGCCTGTCTTCTCTGAAGTGGGAGGAAACTGCTGATACCCGAGAGTGACTCTGTCAACTTCTTGCAGCAACACCGCGCACAGCTTCCAGTTTCTGAAAAAATAACGGTTCTGTGTTTGAAGTCCCGGCGCTTGTGATGTGGATTAGTGAAGCTGGGAACTGTGTGAGGAGTTAGGTATATCATCTTCGGGTGCCTTCATCTCCGGGTAACAACACCAACAGTGAACCAGGTCCGACGAATAAATCTGCTATGGTAGGTGTCGTGCATTTGTGTGTGTGTGTGTGTGTGTGCCAGAGAGAGAAGCTCCTTAGTGTGTGACGGATTGTACATTCTGTTACTTCCTAAATTAACATGTAAACACAAACACAGACACGAACACACACACACACACACACACACGATCACACACACACACACACACAGAAGTAGACCAGACAACGCCACTACAGCCTTCCGCGTGTATTACTTGCCCCATGTTTCTAGTCTACTAACAGTTTTGTCCCTTTGACTGAAGACGAAGAAGAAAAAAAAATCACAACAGTCTAGGCTTTTTTCTTCTCCTTCTTCCATTCCTCTGTTTGTTCACCCTCCTTTATAGATTGATCGTCTACCCTGACAAATACACGCAAAGCTTATTTTTGGAAAAGAGTGAAGTGGTTTAGTAAGGGCCTCTGTTCTTTATTTTGTTTAGCTGGATAATTAATTTTGGCAACATATTGACTCTTTATATATTATTATTATATATAATAACTTGTGAAACGTAACGGTCGGTTGCTATGTTGTGACTGTCTCTAGCAATGATGTGATTATTTACTTAAAGAATCAATAATTTCGACAAAATGGGAGATTTTTAAATACTTACATTATCTGTCTTATCTTTCCTGGCCCCTATATTCAGAAACCTTATCAGGAAACGACCTGTTGATTCCTTCTCGTGTTGTCTAGTAACTTACAATAGCTTCCTTTTCGAAAACGAAATCTGTCCTGCCGGTGAGGAACGAAACCCGGGCTTATTCTGATGAAGACAGTAAATATAGAAAGACATATAAGCGACGATGAAGATTTCTTGTTCTTAGAGAGAACAAGTCGGTGCATTGGATAAGACACCTGGCCATCCCTCCCCCCTCCCACCTCCCCATAGTGCGAAATCACCGCAAGGTGGAAGCACTTTCGAACTAAATATACTATATACTACTACATTGTGGGGGCTTTTCTGCCAGTGCGAAATCCCCGAGAGGTGGAAGCACTTTCCCTTTCAAAATCAAAAACAACTTGTGGGGGCTATTTTGGATTTGGAAGTGAGAGCGGAGAGGAGACAGGCCCTTCCCCTACATAGACATCAGGGACAAATGGGTTGGTTACAACAAATATATATATATATATATTGACTTCCGCCTAGGACATCTGTTGAACATTAAGAGGCAGAGAGGGGTCAGCGAAATTTCCTCATTGGGGTAAAGAAACTGTGACACTTTGACCTCGCACTACAATCCAGAAAATCCGAGACAAAAAGTAGAGCCGCCTACAACGTTTCTGACAGTTGAACAGGACGTGAACGATTTTCTCGAGAATGGCTGCTGGCGTAACTTTCTGTTGCTATTAGCGTCCAAGAGGATGGGACTTCTGTCAAAATTAACCGAAAATTGGTTCTTAACGCGTGAGTGTGCGTGTCTTCCACGTCACGTGTCTTACAACAGGGGCATCTTGCGAATGGAGCTGTCTCAAAACATGGCCTTCAAAAGCCACCTGACGCTGTTTTGTAAACACTTTCTTTCCAAAAAGTAATTCTGGTCCTGGGGCTAGAGATGGCTCCAGGTATTAAGGTGGATGGTTAACATGTCAGTCAGCGAAAATGCTCCTGATTTATGCTCCGTTTGGATATTTCTCCGTTGCGAGGTCTTAACCATCAAGTTAGTGCGGATCGAGCAATAAAAAGGTAAAGGTAAAGGTCATCCCATAACCTTTTCATGTCGTTGGGGAGTGAGGTGTTAGAGACCCCACTTTTCTCGGGGCCAGCTTTTACATGAGGGTGGTGCTCATCTCCTCTCCCTCGCTGCCTTACCTTCCCCAACCCTCTATGGAGTCAGGTACCCATTCCCGTCAGCTGGGTCGACTGGGGGAAGTTTGCTGCGCTTATCGGGATTTGAACCAGCGCGCTGTCGGTTCGGACGCCAGTGCTCTAACCACTCGGCCATCCGCTTCCCCAGGATCGACTCATGTGACTCCAGTATGCCATCTCATCTCACTGTGTTTTGCGAATTGTTTTACTTGCCTTGTATTGTGTGTTTCTGATCCCAGTAACATGCTTTTGTGTCAAGTTCTGGCACCATTTCTAGTCCCAAAACAGACCATTTCCCACACCTTTTCAACCACCAACCGTAACTAAGTGGTTCACCTTGATCAGGGAAAAAGATAAAAACGGAAAAATACTTTCTTTTGGCTTTTTAAAAGCGATCTTTTTGTTTCGCAGCATGTCTTTCACGTGACCCGCTTTTATTTTTATTTAAGGAATAATTTCAATTGATATTTAAAAATAAGAACAAATTGTTTTTCTTCAGTTGAGAGTTTACTGAAGAAATAGGGGAAAGGCACATTATAAGCAAGGCAATGGAAGTCACTTGCAATTATTTTGTTCTGTAAGTGGTCCTTATCCGTCTGAAATGTCAATACCCTTTATTCCCCCCAGGGTTGACCCCAGGTTCGGAGGGGACCAAAGCAAACAAGCAAGACAGAGAGAGGGGGGCGTAGGGGTTGGGATCAACCTGAGGACCTTGCTCCAGGATCAGAGAAGATTATCTCTTTTTACCCGCGATCTGATAAATGGACACACACACACACACACACACACACACACACATGTAAGAGCATACAAAGCATGCGACTTTAAGTGAGAAGATAGGATGCGAAGCAGACTGTCAGGCTGACACAGACACAAAAACAAGCAAATGGCTGACAGACAACGGGGCCATGTAGCAAGATGTAAACGACTTCCAAAACAAACAGACTAGAAACAAAAACGAAATAAATAAAACAGACAACACGGTTCAAGAACGCCCTTTGAAGCCGGTCCAAGTAAACAATTAACAATTATTATCCTCTCAATGTATTTCATTTATTAAAACATACTTATCTCCCAGTCTGTGCAAGCAACTTGGTTAAAGTCATGAGATATAAACAGTTCTCACTTTGGTTGGAGAAAGAGATGGAGACCACATTTCGCGAGACGTCACGAGGGTTAGCTTGCTGACTGGACATCGCCTCGTTAACGTCTGATTGTCTAATCAAAGCTGCTGCCTGGGCTTCGGCCTTCATTGACGTCATACTTCTAACTTCTTGTAATTTTAGGTTCATTTGCGAGGGCCTTTTATAAAATAATAACATTTCACCACGCGTTTTTGTAGCAAACTCAGGTTTATGCTATGTTCTAAGCAACTTTGAGTCTCATTTTGGAGTTTACAAAAAAAAAAAAATGATGCGTATATGTACATAAAAAAATAAAATGTAAAGTAAAATAAATGCAGTCAGAAATTTGTATAGACAAAATAAATAAACAAAGTTAGTTTTATGTAGTCACGAACCCGCATTTCACGTATTTTCTTTCTACAACTTTCTTAACGATCTCACCAGCAGTCCCTCTGTTATCTGTTTATTTAGTTATGAATTTATTATTACAAGATTTGTGAGAAAGTTGGAAAGTTTCAAGCCATATATTTTTACGAATTGCGACGAGCTTACTTTTGAAAAAGACATTGCATCGAGTTGTGTTAAAAGAATCTTTTTTTCATCAAAATTGGTTTGAAATTAAGAAACGAAATTAAGAATACTCCCTTAGGAGTTTTTCTTTCTTTTGTGTGTACTTCGGTTTGCTCCACTTTGTGTGTGTGTGTGTGTGTGTGTGTGTGTGTGTGTGTGTGTGTGTGTGTGTGTGTGTGTGTGTGTTCCTAAGTATTAATCGACATACTTGGACATAGCGCACCATTTATTTGCAGAATATAGACCAAAGGTAGATGAAAACCACCCAGCAAGGAACGACCGTCATTAACTTTGTTAGAATCGACCACTTTGCCCGGGTACATTGCAGCTAGCAACCGACACGAAAATTTGGAGAGTTCGATCACTAGGGGTAAAAATCGATTATACCTCAAGGTAAAGGTTAGATGTTCTGCTGGATCGAAGGTTTGCACTGCCCGCTACGCTGGCAACGTGTGCAAGCGGCGAAGCGTTGAGTGATTAGGGGAGCAGGTCAATGGTGACGTAGGCGGTTAGGCACTGATTGCCAGAACCCTGTCATCCAAATACGAATGGCTAACCTCCCCTCTTGCCTGGTTCCCCGCCCCCCCCCCCGCACCGTCTTCCACCTGTGACTCATTGTCTGCGCATTTCATTGTGCTCTTGTCTTCCTTGTACTCTTTCTCTCCATTCGCTCTTTCTTACCTTCATCTTTTTTTCCTTTCTTTTTTCTTCCTTTCTTCTCCTCTTACCTTTTTACCACTCTTCTACATTCTCTCACCTGTGTACTTTACCTATGTGTAAGCACCACTTTCCATTCCTGCTACATTTTATCCGAAGATTCACAACTCCCAGTTTATCCAACCAACCTTTCTACACACACACACACACGCACAGCACACACGTCTTCGGCTGCAGGGAAATCATACCTTCGCACGCGCACTGCAGTGCACAGTGCACGATCGAGCGCTGAAATGTGTGTAGGTGCGCGCAGTGCAGGCTGCACGCAGCCTGGGAATCGATCTCCTGTGTTGCAATGCCACACGCGCGCCGGTACCGCCCTGCAGTCGCGCGACTCGCTCCCATCATCCCCTGCGCCGCTCGTCTGGCGCCTCAGTTGTCGCGGACGATTCTTCAGGGACGATCGTGCGTACACACACGCACACATACGCACTCATACACACGTGCGCGTGCTCGCACTTACATGCGCACGTACTTTTTTTTTTTGCAAACAAGTCCGCGTAATTTTTATCTTCGGTGCATCGGCGTCTCGTAAAGCGGAACAAGGCGAGACTTGAGAGAGAGAAAAAAAAATCGCCGCTAGGACCGAAGTACGCATGTGCCACAGCGGGCATGCGCAGAGCCTTGGAAAAAAAACTTGAGGCTCTCGTGACAGATGCCGATGCTGCAGGCGACACGGTGAGCGCGCCGATGAGACTCAGCCGCTGACGGTGCACAGGCGTTTCGTCTCCATCCTGCAAACATGTCAACTGCGTCGACTCTCCGGTTCTGGCTCTGCTCCTCCTGTGGCTCCGACGCCGCCTTGCTACGTCACAAGGTTGGAAGAGGTCGTGTGCGAGCGAGTGGTTGTTGTGGGGGAAGTGAGGTGGGGGGGGGAGTAAAGGTCAGAATGGGAGGGCACTACTTCTGTCAGGACTTTTATATTATAATGTAGTCAATGGGTGCCAATACTTTGCTCACAGGTAGACACTTTTCTGTACCCTGTGCTAATATATTTTTTTATTATTATTATCGACTTTTAGTTTACTAATCATTTTTGTACTGATTTTTTTTAAACTGTCATTTGTTACGGATAATTGCAAGAAAGTTTGGATAAAATCTCGGATAACAATTTAGGTTAAGAGAATCATTTATTGGGGGGATATATAACGTATTATAGGGAGGAGGGGGTGAGTGTGTGACGATTAGTTCTTTTCCATTATTCTCCTAGGGTTTCTGAGATATATGTGGAAGTGGGATTAGAGAGGATGTGACGTCATAGGGGATGTCCCGCCATGTGGTGACGCGTGTGACGGACAATGGACGGGACGGACACGCGTCATTGTCAGCGGTTCGGGAGATGAACTCGTTGACTGCTCAGAGATAGCAATGAGCCCGCCTTGTGCCCTTTGACCTTTCATATCCTGCGTACTGTCAACTCGGTGCGCGAGCTGACCCCCGACCCCTTTGGACACACTGGAGACCATTGTTGACACCGGTCACAGTGACGTGTGCTCAAGGCTCTTGAGTCGTTTACTGTTGCTTAGGCTGGGGGACACTTCCATGGGACCTGGGGGGGGGGGTTCATCTTTATTTCACTTGCACCTTCCTGCTGGCCATACTGACAGCCATCTTTGCGTTTCTGCTTCATTTTCTCACTTCCGTCACTGCCAGTCAAGTAAAACAAATGGCTATCGTAAGATAAAGTACAACCAGGTCTACCAAAGACACGAAAAAAATATTACACACAAAAACATTAAAATTAATTTTCCGCCCACCAGTAGTCGATTGTTTGCGGTTTTGTGTCGGATCGATGGATTTTTGTTGATCAGACATCCTTTTACTGGTGTTTCATCGTCGTGATTGTCACAAAAATGCAGCAAACAACGCAAAACAAGTGACTTTGACTGAAGACCCCTTCGTGCGAAGAAGATAGTTGTTCTGTTCGTGTCGTTAGGAGGCTGTAACTGATGGTCTTCACACTAGACTGCATCTCGTCGGTGTTGACATCGAGCTCGCGTTAAATGAGCGTAAGGAGAATGACCGATGACAGTCGGTAACGGAGGTGGCACTGATGTTGCAGATGCAACTCTGTCATGATCTTTACGAGCTAACTCCGACATTATTTTATTTATCGATTCATTTCACTCTGTGACTTCCAGGATTGAATTATTCAAGAAATGATCTCCCTGAAGTTCGAGAGTCTCTTGACCGACCGTCAAAAAGGTCATACGACACATGTCATGGTGTGTGTGTGTGTGTGTGTGTGTGTGTGTGTGTGTGTGATGGTGTGTGTGTTAGAGACAGAGTGAGTGTGTGTGTGTGTGTGTGTGTGTGTGTTTGTGTGATGGTGTGTGTGTGAGAGAGAGAGAGAGTGTGTATGTGTGTGTTTGTTTGATGGTGTGTGTGTGTGTGAGAGAGAGAGAGAGAGATGGTGTGGTGTCAATGTCTCCCGCACTTCTGCTAACGCAAACAATTGCGTACAGTGCGCATTAAAAGTTCGGAGGACCCCTTCAATTTTCGTCAATGGGGTCCCAGGGGCCCCTTCAAATCTGGGCGAAGAACAGAAACAAAATTGGGTAAGTGTAGTGTCTGACATCGTAGCCCAATCTATTGTTGTCGTCTGCTACAAGGTGAGAGTAGCTTCCCTTGCACTGAGTTTTTTCCCCTTACCGGAAAGAGTTCCATTAACCTATTTCCAAGATGTCGTTGACAGCGTGGTTCAAATCATCGTCTCAGAAACGGAAAGAAAGTGAGGGTGAAGACAAACAGCAAGATAATGAAGATCGTGAACCCACATCATCATGCCCTGTTCCATCTAGTACCTGTGATTTTTTTCACATTGTAAAGCGACCCCTTAGAGTTAGCCTGGGACTCCTTAGAAATCTCAAGAAGGGGTCCCTGGGATCCCAAAGAATTTAGCCTTAGCAGAAGCCCTGTGACTCACTATCTTCTTCATTCAGACATGCGCACGTGCACTTACACAAGAAGAATTGCGTGCATTTGACACATTAAGCGCTTTGTACCTCAGTGTCAAATGTACCTAAAGGAGTTTCGCTCAATTTCTATTGTTCGGCTTAAAATACGAAACTCTGGACTTATTTATTTGATAAATTATACTGTTTTGTGATCATCGTGGTACATTTCAGAGACAAACACAGCAGCCCTCTGTGACAGTCTCAAGAACGTTTTGTCCACGTAGCTTTACGTTCTTTGCGTTGCTGCAAGCTAAAGCCTTGGAACCGATTTGGGACTTGGATGGGGAGGGAAGGAAGGGAAGGGGAGGTGTTCTTATGGTGCAGGGGATAAAATAACTGGCGTACGACGGAAGTTGAGCAGCAGCACCTGACGTCCGGCATGTGAATAGTAGACGGCGGAAACTAAACCCTAGGGTGACCACAGTCCACTTGGTGCAGGAAGTGTGCAGCTCTGTGTGTGTGTGTGTGTGTGTGTGTGTGTGTGTGTGTGTGTGTGTGTGTGTGTGCATGCTTGCGTACTTGAGTGTTGTTTGTAAGCGCGTCTGTGGTGTGTGTATATGTGAGAGAGAGAGAGAGAGCGAGAGAATGGTTTAGAACAAGTAAGTAAGACAAAGCAAGTTTATGTTTTGCAATTTCTATGTTTGTTTATATAAAAATGTTTATAACTGGTTATACTAAATCTGTATAGTTTATAGTACAATTTCTATGTTTCCACGTGCCTTGGTTATAGTAAAATGTCTCTAACTGGTCAGAGTGAAAGGTCTGTAACTAATTATAGTAAAACTTCGTGTGTGTGTGTGTGTGTGTGTGTGTGTGTGTGTGTGTGTGTGTGTGTGTGTGTGTGTGTGTGTTCGGTGCTTTTCTTTGTTGTCTATGAAATACAAAATGGTTGTAAGCGAGCGAGTACAACTGCGAGATGTTGCAAAACTCCCTTTGTAAAGGTGCTGAGCATGCAACTCGTTATCTCGCCACCATTTGTCCAACGCAAATGTTGGGCGAGAGGCGAGGATTGCGCAGCAGAGAGGGTTGATGATCCTTAACTCGGGGCTGCTTTTTGAAGAGACCCATGCAGCCACAATGTGGCAACAGGTGGATGGATAATAATTGGCGAGGAAAAGGAGTTGAGGCTGTAACTGCAAGTTTGTGAATAGTGGATGATGATGATGATGATGATGATGATGATGATGATGATGATGATGATGATGATGATGATGGGTTGGGACTTGTTGCAGGGAGTTCATCTTGACGAGCCGAGCTCCCCACTGCCCCAGCGCTGGCTAACGACAGACCTGGACGATTTTGTGCACAAACTTAGCAACCCCCTACACCACGTGACCAAGTCTCCCCAGCCTCGGGCACTCGCCAAGACCACCACCACCACCAACACCACCACCACCACCACTGCCTCTACCTCCTCCGCCATCTCGTCCTCCTCGTCCTCCACCACCACTTCAGGAGGTCGCTCCCCGACCTACTCCTTGTCGTCCACATCGTCTTCGAGTTATCACTCCAGCCGCACGCACACCAGCGGAGGCGACTGCCGCTCGAGTGGCGGAGGCGGGAAAACCACCACCAGCAACAGCAGCGGCATCAGCAAGGGGAGATCGGAGGACGATGTGGCCAAAGACATGATCGACAAGTGCCACGTCACCGGCCTACCACCTGTGAATTCCCCCTCCGCCGTTAACTCTTACGTGGAGCGGCATCGCTTCTTCCAATCGTGGCGCGAGGCGCGGGCCAGGGGCGAGCGGGTGAGCTTGACCGGCGCCCTCAGGAACCACCGCAGCCTGGAGCTGGAAGGTGAAGAGGACCTATCCACGGACTACAGCTCCGTGATGTCGTGCGAGTCGAACCTGTCCCAGAGTTCCACCGTCTCGTCGCTGTTCGGCAGCAACGAGCTGGACGAGGGCTGTCGGGACGTCAACGTGCGCGTGCGGAAGTCGGCCACCGCCGTGGCCTTCAGCTGCGACTCCACCCCAGACGGTTCCGACAACGAAGGTTCGGAGGAGAACACTGCGGCAAAGGGTGAGGAAGACAGGCGCGAGAAGGAGCCCCGCAAGCGGCGCTTCCGCAAGATGTTGTCCCGCCCCCTGCGGCGAAGTCAGAGTGCTGGCTGTGCCAAGGACGTCCCCGCCCATGCGCTGTTCCTGAGGCACAACCCAGGAGACAAGGGCATTGACACGGTGAGTACCGAGGCACATTCTCTGGAACAGAGATGTTAAATAGAAAATAGAGTACAAATAATGCACTACTGAAGCATCTCCTTGGTGACACAGTATGGGAGGTAAAGGAAGAGACATATCATTGAGGGTCAGTCTGGGAGACAAACCTGAAACTGTCACACAGCCTGAAGGACAGGAAAACAGGGTTCTGAGAGCTTTTAGAGCTATTGCCCTTCTTGAAACTGGCTGCATACTTGGACCCATGTCCTCTATAGCACGGTTCTCCTCATCTTTATCATCATCATCGTCCACTATTATTGTCTGCTTTGTTAATTATGATGTTGATATGCTTACCTCACTCTTGCTTGTGCAAACCTTCACACTCTTGGTATAACTGGACATTTATTCAAGCTTTACGCAAGGTGTTTTAATATTTTTCTCTAGAACGATCACAGAAGATCTTACAACGTACATTCTAGTACTATATATATATATATAGTAACAACGAAACATAGCAGCGCAAATAGTATTTAAATGCACAGCAAGCAGAAAAAATGTTAACAAAACTCCAGATAGATTTAGCTTCAAGAGGAGGGCTGGGATGAGCAGGAAACAGTATACTCCTGATGGCCACGATGCAGGAGCAACCCAGAATAGAATCATCAAAGGTCAGGTGTTGTCTTCCTCCTGTTCTATCTCTATCTGCACACGTGCCTCCTGAGTGCCAGAGTCTCGCACTAAGTCCCGAATTTACTTCGGAAAGATTAACGCATTTGAGACAACGTTCCCCACCCTCTTACATCTGAACCCTTGTTCTTTTCATGTAAGACTACTAAAGGGTCAGTGGGTGGGCGAGAAGACACGTCTCCAGCCATCCATTGTCTGCTGCATCATCTTGGAGATGTTGCTCCCACCACTACCCCCACAAGCCCTTCCCCCGTCACGTCTGCGTGTTGTTACCACTTTTTCCCTCCGTCTTTCCTACGTATAGATACTAGATGTAGGTAGACAATAAGATACCAGATTTAGGTAGACAATAAGATACCAGATGTAGGTAGACAATAAGATACCAGATGTAGGTAGACCCTAAGCTTTTTCAGCCATCTTATCTTTAGTCCGCCATCTTAGCGATCTTGTTGGACCCCAACACTCGCCCGCCTGTCACGACTTGTATTCTTACTACAGCTGTACTTCCTCCCCAGACTTATTTTCTATGTATGCAGCGACTCTGTCGTTGAGGCCAACACACAATCGATCACCATGCCAGCAGGTACAGGTGTTCCGGCCAGTGCATGGCTAGAACCATTCTGCAAACTCCGATTAGCGCTGAGCTAATCAGCAGACGTAACTTCCGGTTGTGTGGATGAGGTAAATGCAAGGGTTATGACCAAGGTATGCTAAAAACCACGGAAGTAGCAGTCTTGCAATTTTTTTTCTCGAGATGTCTTTACCTGCCTGGTCCTTTTGTCTACAATCCTGCATATCGAGAACTCCCAAGCAGACAGACTTATGACAGGTGGCAAACAAGATCATCCTCTTGCTTTTGTGGTTTGTTGAACTTGTGTCTTCGCATCACCATACAACGCTGTCCTCTACATCTAGAGGGTACCATATCTAACCAGGTTATGCCTGAAAGTTGGAAATTAGTCTGCTTAACCTGTCTAGTTTTCCAGGGTTTTCTGCAGGAAAGCTTAAACGAAACATATTCACACCAGTGGCGTTCCGTCGATGAAAGAAAGTCAGGCAGTGCCTATGGAACACTGACATAACCCAGGGTGGCAGGGATCGGGCTTCACTGGGGTCTGGGGTCTGGGTTCCAAGCCAACCCCTGAATGAAATGATTTCCGGGTGGTGAAAGTATTGTGAAACACACGTCACTTGTCACAATGTCGGTAAAATGACTAACAGGTTGACCAAGCGATTATATAATGAAAACAGTCTTACTGGATAAAATATCTACTCAGATTAATCATTATGGAGAAATAATACACATGTTCAACATAAATCATTTTAGGAGATAACAAGCGACTATGCGCTTAACACATATTTTACTTTAATACAGTATAACACGTAAGGCCACCTACAAAGGAAGGAAGTCAACAAGACAGTTCTATGGTTGGTATATTTGATAAGAAAGTGCTTCCTCCTAACGGTGATTTCCCACTAAGGGGATGGGTGTAACAAAGGTGGGAGAAAAGTTGCGAACTCGAGAAAAAGACGCTTCGGTCATCTTTCCGTCACTTACAGTCTCCCAGGATCTGAACCCATAACTTTACCGTTTTGTAGGTAGTTAAGACTACCAAACCTTTTACCAATGTTCTAGAATGTTCGATCTGGGCGGGGTTTCGGGCAGTGCAGCTTGTACGGTACCCACTCACTCTTTCTCCCCTTCCCTCCCACCACTCCGTGGAAACTGCCGCTGTCGCGTGCCAGCACCCTGCTACACCCCGGGTGTAACATTACATCTGATTCAGGCCGCGCCTGCAAGTATCGAACGGGGCAACTGGGACCCTGACTCTTCGTGCTGCAAAATGCCAAAGGTGTGTTTGACCCAATCAAGCCGTGATTCCGGAAAGGTGCACCTTTATGTTTGTGGAAATATCTGCACGGCTGACATATTCTCGCTGCACAACCCGCCAATTCTTGCTGCCGTATGCATCAAAGTCGGAAGTGACGCAGGTCTGATTAGCCGATGCTGCTGTTCTGTGACCAATCGGAGCAGAAGCTTAAACAACATTTTTTTTTAAATACAAGGACAGGGAACAATATTTGTACGTACATTGGAATGTATGCTCACTCCCCCCCCCACACACACACAGATATACAAAACACACACACAATGTGCACATAAATATACACACTCAAACACACATAAACGCACGCAGATACATAGGCACATTATCGCACACAAACACGCGCTTGCACAAAGAACTCGCACCTGTGAAAGAGAGAGAGAGACTATGTTAGATACTCACTTCAAATCCGTTTTCTCATTTTTGGTCGGTTAATGAGCCGACCATGAGATTGAAGTATGCATCAAACTATACTATCAAACTATGCATCGACCATTTACTGTTGTTATTCTCCACTCTAGTCATCGATGTACTTGTACGAGCACGCCTGTGTTTCTCGCTGTGCACGTTCAGAAATTTGCAGAAGAAATAAACTCCGAGAGGAATATACCTATTTAAAAAAAATCAATAGCTTTGCAACTAAACGTAGTAATGTCTTCTTCTCCTGTTGGAGGAACAAAGCCTGATGTCCTGTATACCTGCCCTTCTTTCATAACTTTAGGTACACGGAGACTGTTACCATGGCGACCGCTTCCAGCAAAGCTGGCTTCACGCGCTGCCTCGGCAACGCATGTACATTGAAGAATTAACGAAGCATTTCGCTGTGCAAAAGATGAAGGGAACCGTTTAACCTTGAGTCACGAAGTCGGGAAACGGTCCCCGTTATTGGGGAGGGGGGAGGGGAAGGTGGGGAAGGAGGCATTGATGGCATATAGTACAGTGCTCGAAAAATTAAAAGCGGGGCCTGAAATAATTTTAGTGGACGTATCGGGTTAATTATAAAATGTAACATAAAGTCATACATTATTTACCACTCCTCTACCTTTCAGGGCTGAATACCTTCCCCCTGCAATTTTAACATTTTTGTAAGCTGCACCTTAATATTGTCTTAGAAAAGTTGGCTCGAGTTGCTCCGGGGCCGAATGGTGGACAGGTGGACAACGGTGGACAGCATGAAGTGAAAGAAATGGAAGAAATATATCAACGAAGGAAATTTTCGTCAAAATCCTAGCCAAAAGCTGGAGAAGACTATGGAGTTTTCTACCCACAGACTAATTTCTTAACTCTGCACCAGAATGTACGTAGCTGTGTGTTTAAAATTTGTCTCCACCTCTAAGGCATGAGGTATCAAACCTGAGACTGAAGGTTCGAGACCAGGGACAAGATCTTTTAGCTATTGCATCCCGTTTCAGAAGTGCCTACAATCTAGCGGGACCACTTCCACATCTTCGTCGGTTAAGGACTCATTTGTTGTTTTGTCAGAGGGTTAGGTCAGTGTATTTCACCTAACAGACTCTTGTTTCCTTTAGGCTTTCTTTTTTTCTTAATTTCGTCCATTCTTTTATCACATTTGGTGCCCTCGAAAAAAAATCGCACCCCCACCCCACCTCCCACCTCCGCAGACCTAAGTAGTCGATCTACTCCCTTCGGCAGTGCACTGACCAATCAATTCGCTGATCCCATCCATCAAAGTCATTTGTCAGGTCTTGCAGAAGAGAGATCACTCTAGCCGCCCCCCCCCCAATTTTTTACATACGAACGTTTGTCGATGTGATTTCCAGACCTCGCATTACCGGTCTTTGTCTACCTCGCGGCATTTCCAGAGCCGCTTAACATTAGTGCAACGTTTTCCATTTTTTTCCAGTTTTTTTTGTTCCTGTATGACTCATGCGATGTGCAGCTTGTACTATAGTCAGCTTGACTGATCTGATCTGGTGTGTATAGCGCAGGGTGTGGTCCTTCATGCCACTTTGGCATGTGCAGTATTGCCTGTCAGGGGTCTACAGAGTTGGAAAGCACTTTACATGCGTCCACACATCTCTCACTCCAGTGAAGTTCGTCAAAACTCAGGACAAAAACAAAACAAACAGTCATTTACAAGAGGTTAATTGGCGACAATGGCATTATTTGGTCATTGATTCCTTCGTTCGTGTTGTATAAAGGGATTTAACACGATTGTTTTCCACTCGATGTGTTTTAATATTTCAAAAGCATATTTTAATTTTTTCATGCTCTCTATGAGTGTGAATATGCGCTATACAAATCTTAATTTATTATTATTAATCACGTAATGACTAATTTATCAATAAGAATTTCCGTACGGGGCTTATCTATGCTTTTATTTTTTTTTAATACACTGGTATAAAATGAGGCTATTTCTCCTCATTTCCAATTTGTTTTTCAAAATGTCGGATACATCAATTAAAAGATGCTATAATTCCCAGGATCTATAGTAAATACCATTCTTTTGTGAAGAATTAATTCCCTTGAAATATGACTACATTATAATGGAGTGTGGAAACGGTTTTAAAAACATGAACCAGAACCTTGTGATTGGTTGTAGCCTTCGTGATATTGGCTTATTTATGACCTCACGGAGTTGCTCTCATTCTGTGCCTGTTTGAAAAGGAGTTATTAACTCAGATTTTGGACAATGAACTATGTGGACAATATCTTATAATGATGGCGTGGGGAAAGGGAAGGGGCGGTAAACTGCACTAGGTTTTGAGTCGGGTGATGAGGAAGATGTCGTAATGAAAATTTACTTCCCACTGTTGTATGTTAGGTTCAACCATCGGTTAATTTATGATCGTCTTTTTTTTAATCCAAGAAATCATCGTCCTTCCTATCAACCCACCCTTACCAGTCATCTTCACCATTATCTTCTTTTTGCCTCCTCATTGTCCTCCGATAAAAGCTGACCTTTTGCGACCTCTCTGTGGCATAAGCTGCAGGCTGTTACGTCAGTCTCACGTAAAATGATCGGAAATATTCTGAAAAATATCGATCTTCACGTAGGCAGCTACATAGATCGTCTTAGCCATCATGCAGCCAGACCTGCAGCATCACAGCGCCAACATCCTTGTGTATCGGTAGTTCGCAGATTTGGCTGCCTTGTGTTTCCTTCAGGCTGCACTCTTCGTTTGTAGTTAATTAGGCGACTGCGTGCGCGCGCCTGCTTCACGCTGTGCGCGTGTGAGTGGAACTTGTGACAGGTCCGAGGCCGGATTCTTGCGCACAAAGTCCGCGCGACAGCTCACCTCGGGGCGCAGTTCTAGCGCGTGCGAGTCAGGTCGCATGCGTGGACACCGTCTAACCGTCTGAGCAGCCACCATTCTGACGTAGATCCCGCTCGGCAAACTTCGGGAAAGATCGTTACACGACCTCTCGAGACCAAGCAAGCAGCACGACCAGACTGTCGCGGGGAGATGATCATCATCTGCTGACGACATCGCGGCCTCGAAAAAAAAAACTCATAAGAAAATATATGAATAAATATGTAAAGCGCTCGAAGCCAGGCAGACAAGAGCAGAGCACTCCTGTATCCGAGTGCTTACCTGTCCCTGGCAAAGGAAAGACGATTACGCTCCGGGGGAAAAGCCATTTGAAATATTTGACAGGGCGTGGATCCGGTGGAAAAGTACCCGAGGCACGCCATCTGCTGAGTGAGGCCATCATTTTGATCGATGTTTTGTGATAAGTGCATGCACACTTATATGTTTTCACTACCGCGTACCTGTCACTGTGTCTGTAAACGTCTTTGTCCATCTTTACATAAGACTTGAATGGTTTTGCCCCTCTCTTTCGAAATTGTGACATTGTAATAGGACGCACATACACTTACCTTGCATACGCACGACGCATGTTACACACATACACCACGCTCGTAGATGGGATTGAAGGTGAAGAGATTTCTAGTTGATTTATGGAAGATGAAGAACTCGCTGCTCTCACTTTTCTATCTGGCCATGGAACCGTCTTCTTGTTTCTTCTTTTTACGTCATTCTTTTCCCAAAATGACGACGAACAAATGACGCACACAAGACGTCAAACACAAGACACCATTCACACACGACACAAGACAAGACCTACCCCGAACTCATTACAGGCATGGATGACAAAATAAAAACACACAAAGAGAACGATAATTGATGAGTGCCAGGAGAATTAACTGTACCGATATACGAACGATCTATAATAATGATTCTTGTGGAGAATTAGTAACAACAGACAGGACTCATGAAGGATAGTTACACTATGACAACAAATGACGAAAATGAAGGCTACGTGGTCTACGATAATAACTGATGGATCAGAGATATTTACATTGCAATTGTAATACTTCATGGATCGGTGATCTGTACACTCTAATTGTAATAACTGATGGATGAATTAGAGAGGCACGTTATAACTGTAATACTTCATGCAACAATGACATCCACATTAACAATATAATAATTCTGGACGAAGGATAAGCACGAATTAATAATAATTGATGGATGAAGTATCGGGGCATCTTACTGAATGAAGTAGAGTCACTCCGAGATAATACTTGATGGATGGCTATAATTGTAATTACCGAGGGACCAAGAATATGTGCGTATCAACAATATCTGTATAAAAGTAAGGCACACTATGATAACCATAGATGGATTACACAGTAATCATACTAATCGACGGGAGAAGGATTCGTACAATATAATTATAATAATTGTAAGGATGGGTGCGGTAAAGTAATTGTGGAAATGTGAGGGATCAATCGCGGTTACCTACAGGGAGGTCGTGGGAACGGGTGGTCGGTAAACATGTCAAGTATTTGTCTTATTGACGTGTGTGCACACTTCCAGGTCCGTGTGAGTGGTCCACTCGTTCTACTCATGACTGACTTCCGGTTGCCGGCTTGCAGCTGTAATGTCAGTGTGTCCCATGGTCTCATGTTTGACTGCTTGCTGTTGCTTATTAAGTCTGCTTCATTGTATGTTGATCTGTCGGTTTATTTGTTGTTCTTTGAGCATGGCGCACAGAGCTCGCCTCTACACGGAGAACGCACTGTAAAATAATAATTATCATATAGTATATTATTATATAATAATAATAATTATTATTACTGTTTTATGTTAGTGAGCATGTCACTTGAGCTTTATTGACTGGTCATGTTGCCATTCGAAGATGCTGCCGCTGGAGAGCGACAAGAAATGTATGTTGTAGGGCTGGGATTTGGAAGATGTTTCTGCTGAGATTAAAACATCAATGTACGGTTGGACATCCATGATACTGAAATACGATTGGCATGAAACAAGCCAAAGTATTATTACAGACGATGAAGTATAGAGACTGATACACAATCTAAACTCATTATTCTTTTTGATTTGTTTCTTTGTTTGTTTGTTCTTTTATTTATTTGTTTGTTTCTTTCTTTGTTTATTTTTTTTTTGTTTTTTCTTTGTTTATTTTTGTTTGTTTTTTTTTCTTTGTTTCATTGTTTGTTTCTTTGTTTCTTTCTTTGTTTGTTTGCTTATTTTTCTTTGTTTATTTTTGTTTTTTCTTTGTTTATTTTTGTTTATTTTTTGTTTCATTGTTTGTTTCTTTGTCTCTTTCTTCCCTTGTTTCTGTTCTGTCCTCCAGTTCCCAACCCATACCACATGGCTGTGTCTTGCTGTCTACAAGATACCACAACAACAAATGCCCATATTTTTTGAAACCCATGGTCCATGGTGTATAGCAATGTCTAAGTCGAGCAAGATAGTAACTGAAGGTGCCAGTGTTTCCAAGTGACGTGCTGACCTGATCTGGCGCCGAGACCACAAAGTGGATCTTCCGACGGAGGTCGGGTCAGCGAGCCTGTTTCCGGAATGTCTCGAGCTGCAGGCAATGCTTGGACGTAAACATAACACACACACACACACACACACACACACACACACACACACACACTATTGTACCGCCTCAAAGCTTTATTATAGACGACTTACGTCAAACATTCCGAAGCTTGTGGCAAGTCCTCAAGACAGGCATGTGACACACCCAGACCCTGGTAGTAAACAAACTGACATTTCGTTCATTGTCACCCTGTGAACTGTCGACATCTGGCAGTTCAGTGTTTCTTTCTTCGTTCCCATCATTCGTTCATCTCTCGTTGACTCTGTCTTTGCCACCATCCTTTTTGCTGCTTCTTCACAGCAAACAGCACAATGTCGTGCCAACGTTTAACTGTAAAATTCGTCCATTAAATATATATATATATGTGGGGGGGGGAGGAGACATGAATATATCGCGGGGTGAACACAACTCATCGAAGTCTTGCACTATCAGCTGACAACAGCCGCGATTATTTTGATTTAACTAGTCGAAAATACTTTGTTCTAAGATAACTATTTTTTCTCAATTGTATGTTGCTCAATTTCTTTCTTTCTTTCTTTCTTTCTTTCTTTCTTTCTTTCTTTCTTTCTTTCTTTCTTTCTTTCTTTCTTTGTAAAGGGCATATCCTTTTGTTTGCGTTTGTATTTCTTCGTTCACATTAAGAATAATGTAGTCTTTCTCGGAAATCCCAGTCTTGTAGTGAAAGGAATTTTCGGGTTTAGTTTTTGTTTTGAATTACAGCATGAGGTTTCAATGCTAGCAGACTTGGATGATTCTTGGCGCCATGGGCTCTCATCAAAAGAGATCGGAATTTGAACGACAGACGGCCAGGGCCCAGATACACGGCATTTCGCTAGGCACTGAGCTGAATGACTAACACGTGGCAGTTAACCAAACGTTTTATATGTTTTGCCATGCACCTACCCCCTGGAGCAACGTGTAGCCCGTGTCTTGAGATAATCGGCGAGACTTGAAAGACATGGAAGCTGTTTGTCTGTATATGTTTTGCTATGGCAGCACACTATAATAGAAAACAAAATTTGCTGCTGAAGCTGCAGCGTGCAATTCATATGGGTCAGGGCACGCTTTTTTTTTGAAAGATAATGTACTCTTTGATAATATTTGTATTTAAACTTGGGAAATGTTATCTTAGTCGCGAGCGTTTGCACGATTCTGTTTATCCTTTTTTTTCTTACATGTCTTTCGCTGTAATGTATGCTGTACAACAGGTTTTTTTAAATTTTCTTTTGTCTTTGTTGTTTGTTTATTCATTTACGTAACGACTTGATTTTTAAGAAAACCGCTTTATAATGTTTGTAAAATTTTCTCATTTCTGTTTGTTTTTATTACTGTTTGCATTGGCCTTGTGTGCAGCTTATAGACACTAGTTAGTGTCCTTTGAGCAAGATGTGATGCAAACGCGTATGTGTTCATTCTATTGGACAGTTTGTTTTGTGTGTGTTTTACAGCTGGAAGAGCGCCTCGGCCGTTCCACCAATTCACCAGACCGTGACGGCGACGACGAACAGTACGACTCGTATCGCCCACCGCCGCCCTCGGGGCGCCCTATTCACAAGACCACGTCGGCGGACGCCGCCATGATGGCAAGGGACGACTTCGGTGGCTTTAAGTCTGCGGAGACCAAGTCCAAACGAAGCCTGTAAGAAAGATTCCGTCAGCTTTCTCCCTCCTTACTTCCTCTTCCTTTACCGCCTCTTTCCACACTCCTTCCTTTCAGCAATCTTCCTTCTCTTTTTTACCTCTCGGTTTTTCTCTTTTTCCCCCCTCCTTTTTTAACTTATTTTATTTTTCTTTGCATTTTCGCTTCTTTTCATCTTCTTTTCTGTTCATTTTCTCGTATTTTCCTTATTTACCTTTTCTCCTTCACTTCCTCTCTACCTTCCTCTTTACCACCGAGACCTTTTACTGTTTCCTCCTCTCCTTCACTTCCTCCTCTTTCTCTTTTCCTCGTCCTTTCTTTCTTCCCCGCTCACTTCTTTTCATCTATTCTTCTTCTATTTTTCCTTCGCTTCATTCTCGTTTTTCTTTTTCTTCTTTTTTCTTTCTTATCGTCTTTCGATCTCTTGATTTTTTTCCTCTCTCTCTTTTCTTCTCATTCACTTCCTATTCTGTCTTCTTCTCTTTCTCTCTCATTTTTCCTTTCGTCTTCTCCGTTTTTTTTATCCTTGCCCTCTCCTTCTCTTTTCTTCTGCTTTACTTTTTCCTGTTTTTATCCTTTACTCTTTTATTTCCTCATCCTTACCTCTTATGTCAACGTTCTTTGCATCTGCTTTTCTTTTACGTTTTCCTGTCTGTCTCGCTTTTTCCTTCTCATCTTCTCTTTCTCTTCTTTTCCTCTCTTCCGTTTTATTTCTCCTCATTTTTTATTTTCCTTCTCACTTCCTCTCTTTTTTTCTCTTCCTTTTAGTTCTCTTCCTCTTTTCACATCTCCACCGTTCTTCATTCCTTTTACTCTTTATCATTTCTTTACCTTTCCGTCTGATTCTCCTCTCTTGTGGGACGCGGCCAGGTAGAACTTGTTGTCAAACATTAAACTACAAACATTTCAGTCATAAACATTGTTTAGTTTAGAATCAGGTTCCACAGAATAGACTAGTTACAATGGAAACTGCTAGGTACGTCTAGCTTTTTGAACTCCTACCACCATGTTCAGGGCTGAACCTTGTTTTGAATTCACTCGCGTCTACTTCAAAGATTTTCAACTGATTACCTCGTAGTTGAAAATGGTCTTTTGATCTACTGATGACATTAGAAAAGGACATCTAATCACCCAAGGCTTTCGAGGAGAACACCAAAGGCAATGCGACGACCTGTGAAGGTGTCGGTTGAGTTGAGAGAGAAGGAATGAACGAAATATTAACGCCTGAATTTAAAAAAGGAGGAAGGAATGAAGGAGTAGATGGATGAATGAATTAAAAAGAATGAATGAAGAGTTAAGACGAACTAAATAAAATAGAATGGAGGATTTAACGATTGAATAAATGACAAGTAGACCAACAAGACCAGAAATAGAGCAGCTAAGCGACTGAAGGAGGGAGAGAGAGAGACACGATTTGGGGGAGCTCTTCAGTCTCAGGAGGCAGAGATAACATATCGCAGTGTAAGCTCTCAAGCGTTGGAAACTTGCAGGATTCCTGTGCAAAGCGACTTACGAGCCTCACTACCTACGTCAGCAACGGCCGGGAACAATCGATGGCAGCCTAGCTTTTGCCACACCCCGGGCTTTGGGTCTATAAACGAGCCGGCGGGGACCAAAACGGCATCCTCGCTCTCCGCGTCGGTCACGTTCCTGTCGTCGATCGAAGACAGACCGCTCCCATAAAACCCAGGATGGCTCGGGCGCTTCCGCCGAGATCTCGCCGGCTGTGCGTCCATTTTGCTCGAGCGTCTGGGTTGGCCATTTTTGGAGCCGCGTTTTAAACCGTTCCTCGCCTGCAAGGTAGCTCAGTCTCTCTTTAATTCTTTTTTTACTCCCCCCCCAAAAAAAAAATTGCAGTTTTTTTTCAATCTGTTTATTTCTAGATGCTTTGCTGGTGATTGATTTTTGAAAGGTGTTAATGTAGATGCTGTGTCTGAATATTTTATGCACGGTGTGGATGATAGCGAGTGCACTACCACTTCTTTCAGTTAAAAATAGTAACATTGATTTTTTTCTTTAATTCTTGAGATGTTCGGAAAGCATATTTCAGACAGTTTTATTGCACTGTTCATGCAGGCAGAAACGCACATGCATTTTCAAACACACACACACACACATACGCACGCACGCGCATGTACACATACAAGTAAACACGATCACTTCCTTGTCTGGTGCCAGAGAACGCTGAAATCCATCATGTCTTTTCTAGAGATTGGACAGGTAATTGCTGATACACGACACTTTGTGTCTTGGAAACGGCGATTGCCATTCAATCAAATCGTTGTTAAACTGTTTGCAATAGTGCACGTGCACTTCGATAAATTAGCTGCCATTGCTACACACCTGGAGCTGCTTTGCTGTCTAACGCCGGATAACAGATTTGCTGCCAGTGCCAAAGAACTATAATATTTATTATCGCCAGAGAAATATTTTAAATTGGCTGTCAGTGTTCAACGTCTGTAATATATTTGTTATCGCTGTCATCGACTGCAATAGATTGCTATCAGTGTTAGAGAGCTGCAGAAAGTTGACTACCAGTGGTAGACAAACACATTTCCACAATGTCCCAGAGAGAACTGAGAGGCTGACATCTCCAGTGCTATACATTTACAATAAATTTGCTGTAGGTGACACGAGGCTGCAAGAGGATTGCTGAACTTTGCTATTCGAGTTAAGACTATTGCAATAGGTTTAGCTGTCATTACCAAATAACTTACAGTTGATTAATTATTACTCTCATGGTAATCTTGTTGTCTTTGTCAATGAACTTCAGCTGATTAGTTGCCAATGCAAGTGGACTACAGCAGTTTTGCCAGAGAACATTTACTCTGCTGAAAAAGTCTTAAAAAGACACAGACATCTGAGGAAGCAAGGCGCCATTTTGAGAACAGACGAACCACTTATCATCATCTAATTTGATGTTGTTGGATTTCAGTTAATGAGTTTCCTGTGTACTTGGAAGCCTTCTCCCCGACCTCAGCATTTAGTTTGATGGGTCCCTGTTACTAATATCCTCATCAATCGAACTAATTGATGAAGTCACCAGGACACGTCCTCGCGTTTAATCCACGGTGCGACATTAATAAAAAAAAATTAATAATATTCACAGACTGAACATTTTTGTTTGTGGAATAAACCGAGAAAACACGGGTAAGAAAAAAATGACTTTACCCGTGATAGCATCTCTGTAGGCTGAGACAAAGTTTAACTGATTGATGACCGAAGACAAGGCGATGAAATGAGCGGCGGGAGGACAAACAACATTGCTAGTCTTGTCTACTCAGTTATCTTCCCTCTCTCCAACCGTTGAGCGGCGTTGCGTCACTCGGCACGGCCGATGTCTTATCTCACAAGATCTGGGTGCGCGTGTGCACACATTAAGGGGAGTGCAGGCGGAAGGCTCTGTTCACACTGTCCCGCACGTGCAGCGTGGGTAGAATCCCTGCACCTGATGACATCCATTCGAGGCATTTTTTGGTTTTGGTGCCTTCCTTCCTGCAAGTACTTTGTGGATCCTTCTATTAGCTTTGAAAAGTTGTTTACCAAAAAAACAGTCTCTCTCTCCCCCCCCCCCATCCCTTTCGGCGTTTCCATGGTGGTTGGCAGTGAAGATTGGATGCCCTACACCCGGATCTCGTTCTTCCCTGCATATTGCCGGCAGCTGCTTTGTCTTTATTTAACCGACACGGCTTAAAGCCCCAGTGGGATGCAAACCTTTTTTTTTCTATGACTGAGTAAAGCTCGGCTCACGATATTATGACCATAAATCTGGTAGAGAATAACTACTTACATCTTGAGAAAGAGGTCAACACCGCAGATATCAGGATTGTACATGGTAATCTCCAGCCTACGGGAAAGCTGGGGCCTGATGTTAATAGGGTATCTAAATACAAATGTAATGTCTGTGTTCTTGGTCTCTTTCCGTGTATTGGGATGTTTGTAGGCCTGTATCTCCCGAATTTTATGAAATTTTTTCACTCAAACAATGAGAAATAGTATCTTGCACCCAGTGATTACAAGAAAAAATTATGTACCCCACTGGACCTTTAAAAATACCGATTTCCACAAACATTCATTCAGTCCGTTCTGTTCCTCTTTCTTTCTTAAAGGCCGAACTTTCGCCATGTGGCAGGAAAGAATGCATTCGAGGGAGGTGAGGGTGCTTGTCGGGTCAGGTGAAAGCAATTAGCAAAGAATGACCACTTGCGTAGCCGAATGACCACTTAGATAACCGGCACCGCGTCTGCTTCTCATCACCCTCCTTCAAGTCGAACCATTCTTTGCCACCATAAGCTAAAAGTTCGACTTTTAAACTCTTCCTTTTTTCTTCTTTTCTTTTTTTGCTTTTTTTGTCTTGTCTTTTTCCATCTTTTCAAAATACATCTTTATTAGAAGAACGTTTCTCGCATCAGGCAGACGCTGTAAGAATGATCAAATCTGAGTTGCTTGTAGGGTCAAGAAAGTAACTCTATGTTCACAGGGCGAAGACTATGAAAAAGAAGCTTCTGTTTTTGAGGCGAAGACACACTGACACAACACTAGGCACGTTGGCGAAGAACGAGGGGAAAAAGCTGACCCAGATCCATCCAGAGGAGGCCCTCCGATGGAGCCGATCCTTTGAGTCGCTTCTCACAGACAAAAGTAAGTACCGTGTATGGCAGGACAACATAATGATGGCATAATGATGGCACAACAACATCGCTGCACGGCTTCCTCGTGAAGTCATTGCGACCTATCATGATGTCATGAAAATTAAGGCAAGATTTATTTTGCAGGCAGGGCGAGGAATACATTTTAATATGGCCAAGATAGTGTCCCTTTCTTAATTCCAATCAGCTAAACAGTTTATTATCTTTTTTCTCTGGGGCTGAACTTAATGCAAGATGCTATCTTACAAATCATGTATAAACAACATCCTTCATTTGATACAAACTGACAAACATGATGATGATGCAGTAGCCTTGTGGTGCACAGTCTTGTATCCACCACGAGAAAGCTGAGATAAAGAAGGGCAGTAAACCGTCGAAGCGATAATAGTCTGAAAGGGAAAATGATATTCATGTTGATGATGGAGTTGACCGTTCAATTGATAACTAAGTCTTTTATCTCCTTCCGAAAGACAAACATTAGAATTATAACAGCAGCCATGGCAACGTCAATGGATCCATGTACAGTCATCCTGTCTGTCTTTCTGTGCTTGGAGATGTTTGTATGCTTGTGTCCGGAGTGTAGTCAGATTTTTTTATAGAAATATTATGTACTCTCTGTGTAATGTCGGTAAAATCAAAAACTTTCTGGTAATATTTTGTTGGAGCTTCTTGCAAGAAAATGAAAAGGGGCTTCTTCGCGTGCGCGCACACACACACACACACACACACACACACACACACACACACACACACACACACGCACACGCACACACAGAGACAAATACAATATCTTTTTCTAAACGTTTTCAGCACACACACACGCACACGCACACACAGAGACAAATACAATATCTTTTTCTTAACGTTTTCAGCGGGGTTGGAGCTCTTCCGCGGGTTTCTGAGGTCAGAATTCAGCGATGAGAACCTGGAGTTCTGGATTGCATGCGAGGAGTTCAAGCTGGCCAAGCCTAGCAAGATCCCCGCCATGGCCCAGAAGATTTACACAGACTTCGTGGCACCACAGGCCCCCCGAGAGGTGAGAACAAATACCATGATTATTGAATAGGCTTTTACAATATTTGGGGGTTTTGTTTTGTCTGGGTGGATGGGTGAGAAGGGGTGAGAAATGTGTGTTAGTGGCTGCACATGCCAGCGTGTGCGTATGTGTGTTTTTTGTGTAGATGTCCGTTCTTCTGTGAATGCACATTTCCCCTCCACAAAAGTTTCGCTCACTAGAAAAGCACTCATACAGTGATATCACAACATTCTACGACACCACCTGCAGTCTGTTTAATAAATATTTTTATCTAATTTATGTAATTTCTCCTTTTTATCTCTCCCTGCAGATTAACGTGGACGCAAAGACTCGGGTTCGAACCCTGTCCAGCCTCGGCAACCCGCGCAAGGACATCTTCGACGACGCGCAGCGGCGTGTTCAGGCCCTCATGGAGAAGGACTCGTACCCACGGTTCCTGGAGTCTGGTGTGTACCAGCAGATAGTCCGCAGCCAAAAGTCCTAAAGCCAACAGAACACCACCATCCAGACTGCACCTTGCAGGAATCGTCATTTTCCCGCCACTACCCCGCACTTTTCTTCTTAAACTCGCAGAGCGGATGTTTAGGGCGAGGGAGGGAATCGCAAAAAGTGACGATGCTGTTTTTTTTTAAAGGGGATTTTTTTTTACTGTTCGCTGCATCTGTCTTCTTACATAATTGGGAAGCAATGAACGGAGGGGTGAGATTGATATTTGCTGAGAGGAGGGCCTTCTTGAATGGTAGTCGTAGGAGGAAGGGGCTTCTGTCTTCACTGGATTAGCGCATTTTCGTTTCGCAGTTAGCGTTCTTTCGCGTGGTGTGCTATCACCTGAAGTGAAGGTGAGCTCCACAGAAGGACTTTGACCTGACCTGACCTCGTGAGCCATGGTTACTACGAGGCCAGATAATGAACAAAAAATATGGAAACTAATTTTTAAATTTCATTAACTTTCAAATTATTTGGTCCCAAAACATGCAAATGTGCAACTCTAGTATAATTACTATTTTCACTGTCCAAATTATCTCTGCATGACTAAAATGCACCATGGAGTTAGTTTCCCTTGCCTCCAATAGTATGTCCTGGAACAAGGAAGCAAGGTGGTCTCTCCTCACCATGAAGCATGTTGATAATCTACAGGGTACGATATCTTTGACAAGTTTCGGAATGCTGGATGTCTGGTCCAAGACAAAGAAATTAAATGTAATCATTTACTAGTCTCATTTACTATTTATAAGTATCGAGTTCACGTTTGCAAGGTTTTGATATTGAACAAATCGACTTCAAATTTGCAATTTTATTCTTTCCTTATTTTTTTCTGTTTTCACTTTCTCGTTTTCTTTATGTCCATCTCTCTCTTTTTCTCTTTCTCTGTTTCTTATCATAAAAATCAATGTGTTTCTGTACCTGTTACTGCAATGAAATAGTACACAGTGCAGCTAACCCAAACATTTTCTAAGTATTTTTGTAACGATGATGTGATGTAACTATATTCGCTAATGCAGATGCCCTAGTTGTACTTAACGCTCTTTCCGATCCAACCTTTACATTTTTATACCACCTGAATTGTCGCTATCGATGAACTTACTTTCGCACGGGATTCGCCACCCCATCAGCCCAAGCACCACTGCCACTAACAGCCACGACCACCACCGACATTCATGTATGTGCGGTTCGTTTCTTGTACAAGAGAGTGAAAAGTGTGTTTTCTCACCGGTGTTTCTGACCTCAGGAACTGAAAGATGTCTTTCTCACACCTGCAGTGACCGGTCTGGCATCGGTTCTGCGACGACAGACTGTCCGTTGTGGAGACATGAATTTCGCGTGCGATGGTGTTTTCAATGCTTGCTAGCTGGGACGCTTCTTACAAATCACTTGATGTATGCAGTTTGTACAAAGGCTGGTGACGAAATAGAATTAATACTTATTCTTTGTACCTGGTAACTTGATACGCCACCAGTTGATGTCCATATTTGTGAGATATTTAAGAACATATTGTAGTTATTGTGTCAATATTTCCTCATTTTTCATGCAAATGCAAACAAGACTATATCGGAGCCGCCACATGTGCTCTTTCAACCGTGACTTTGTGTTTATCAGATACATCATCCGCCTTTAACGTGGTCTCTGCCTCCCTTCCTCCATTTCCTTCCAGTCCGGTGGGGCAGCGGTTAGCGCCTGTCACCAACAAGAGGACTGACTGTCCTGGGTTCAGATCTCGTCTCAGGCAGGTTGTTCTTTCTCTGCATGTGGCACCTGTTTACAGGGCTAGCTGCTTTGCCGTGATATAGCCTTAGTTGTTGGTTCGGCGTAAAACACCAATTACCCTCCTTCTTAACTCTTTCTGAATAAGTTGTTGGGAAACCAGGGCTTCATTTTCCCTCTGTAGGGTTTATAGGCTTCCGTTGGGATCAGGGGGTAAAATTTCCTTCCCTCTGTCCCTTCGTACAGCCTAAACTGGGCAACAGAAGCCTTTAAAATGCAACTTCAGCAAGGAAAGAGATACAGATAAACTCCAGCTCCTTGTCAGCTCCCCTTTTCATTTTATTCTATTGTACTTTGTATACCGATTCTGTGTCCCAATTTCTGTGATCATCTATGTCTAGTATAAATGCTAGGCATTTGGTAATATTCCTATGTCGAAGGATTTATTTTCGAGGAAACAGGATGGCGATTTTTTTGTGAGAATAGTCACGTTTCATGGAATAAAACTATTTTGAGAGTCAAGATTTAACACAATGTGGCTTTTATATTATTTGGTGTCTCACCAGTTTTTACTCTTTTTTGTATTTACACTACTATGTGTCGCAATTGGACTAGGTAGACTATGGCTGGAGTGGGGAACTGATTTTTTTTATTACAATGATCATATTTTTTTAAACTTGACCTCTCTACTATACTTGTTTTTGCAAATTTAGGGCATGTTTAACTCAAATTATCATATTTAGTAAACTACATTATATAAATATCCGTAGCTTTCTTTTAACTGATTGAATATACGTCCAAGAATGAGAGAAAATCAAAGGACTAGATCGTCAGCGAAAAAGAGCTTGCATTTTAAGTGAAAGAGAGCGAGTAGAGATGTAATCCCTTTGCAGAGAATCAGATTACATGGAGTAGAGATGTAATCTCTGTACAGACGAATCAGTGCACATTTAGGTACTATTGCCCAACGTTGAGGAATAAGATGCCAGTCGAGATGTTCCATGTTTTTCATTCATATCCTGCATGTTGCAAATAATCTTATACCAAAAAAGTTACTATTCTCTTGCAGTGTACTGCAAGGATGATGTATATTTTTGTATGTATATACTATAATTTATACATAAATATTGAACAAATGCCGTTGAATATGGTCTAACTTTTGTTGCTCACAGTATGTGTTATCTGTAGATTACTGTCAAATATTCGAATAGTGTCGATGTATTTAGATACTGTGCGAAGGTTTGTGCACGCAGAGCGTCGTGTGAACATTTATTTTGCCGTCTGTTGGACTGCACAGAACCGTCAAATAAATTCGATAGGACAGTGTTTTGACTTGTGTTCTCTTGTGCAACACACTTCAGGTAACTGCATCAGTGATTCAGACTCTTTTTTACGGACAAAGACTTGGGCTACGGTTTTTTTTAAATGTTTGTTAACATGATAGTGAACTTTGGGCAGAAAGTCAGGACTGTATTCATGAACAATACTGGACGAACACGTTTTGCCAGTTAGAGAGAAACACACACACACACACACACACACACACACACACACACACGCACGGAGGGGGACCTAAGCCATGGTTAAAGTGGAATGAACGCCAACGAATTGGCGATCCCAAACTTTTTCCAAGAATGCTGGAATATCAGGATGAAGAACTAAGAAACTTTTATTCAAAGACGTTCATGTGTGCGAAACGTTCAAAGGTCAGTTCACTTGTTCCCTCTAGAAAAAGCTTCCTGTCTCCCTCAAGGCAGACAGTTGTGTCCCACGTTTAAGATATAATCAAATGTTGGCGAAATAATCATGTGGCCAATTTCATTGACAGTAAAAAAAAACCCAACCAATTATTAAAAAAATCCTACTAACCAGTTAGAAGTTCTAAAAGCTTGAGGCTAGATCATGTAACTAAAATCTAAGTACTTTTTTTTAGAACGCGTAAGGTCACAAAATATCGTATAGGTACACACAGTGTAAAAAAAAGTCCAAACCCTGTGTTCGTCTCCTCAATGTTTTCGTGTCCTTTGTGTATTTTAATGTTAGAAGCGAAGTGTACAATGTGTTTCTTGCCTCAAGCTTTGTTAGTCATCGGTTTTCTGTTTTAAAATGAAATTGTGAGATTTAATTACAAATTTTATGTTTTTATTTTAATATCGTGTTGTTCTCCTTTTTGTTTTCTGTGAAGCTTTTGTTTGATGATGCTAAAAGTTGGCTGTTGTAAACTATATTAAGAATAAACTCGCACATATTATGTCACAAACAAAACCGTCGACGTTAAGACTGTAAGACTGTAGAGAGTGACCATTCCTGTGTCTTGTCATATAGTCATTATGATCATAGTCAGCCATCTTAGAGAATAAAGGGAAAGTCTGCGAACCGCGATTGTCTATTCTTACGTCTTGTCTACACGACGTTGCCAAGACGTGAGAAAGCCGTACGAACGACAGGAAATCTGATCTTTTGACTTAAAAGAGACCAAAGAGGACGATACTTCAAATCTCACATCGCAGTTCTGTCTGTTATCGGTGACCAAAAGTGTCCTGGTCTTGACAAATGTCAGGGACGTCAAAATTGTGACAGGATTTAAAAAAAAAGAATATCATAGAAAATTACATTAGACATCAGCTTTGTCATGGGACGAAAACTAACGCATTTCTTACTGCAAACTTCATCTTTCACAGGTGGAACTTTCCTTCATCTACCTTTTCTTTTATACATTTTGTCGCGAGCACATGTGTGTGTGTGATTGTGTGTGTGTATGTGTGTGTGTGTGTGTGTGTGTGTGTGTGTGTGTGTGTGTGGGCACGTGTTGGTAGATGTGCATGTAAATTCTGTGAAATGTCATTAAACCTCTGCCCCTGTGTCATCAAACAGTGTTGGTCAGTATCAATTTTTGCGCTGTCTTCGTATTTCTTCCGCTTTTTTTCTTTGACTTTTTAAAATACTTAAAGTAGGAAGAAACCACCCAGTTTTTCATAGAACTAATCAAAGCGTTTGTTTCGTGATTTTCATCCATAAAACAAAAACTCTATAATCCTTTATAATAAAGTGCCGAACGAAAACACAAAAGTTAGGTTTATAAACAGTTTATCAGGTCGTGCAGCAGATGCTCTTTGTCACGTGACTGAAAACACTTCGTGCCTTTTAACATTTGATTAGAAAATTATGGTGGAAAACCTTTGTGGAAATTTTTGCAAACAGATACAGTTGTAACGTGTGTCTTTTGTCTGTTTGGTTGATTTTTTTTTTAATGGGGGGGGGGGGTTAGTCAGATGATATCACATCAGTGATCTGTCACAGATGAGAAGATAACAATCTAGGACCTTGTCACCAAAACATTTTGTCCAGCGTCATCCGAAAACTTACAGACATGTTATTGTGTCCAGAGTATCATGTCCATAAGCCTGTGTAGTTCAACTCTTATCATCTACATTATACATGTTAGCAACATTATACATGTTAGCAACATTATACATGTTAGCAAATTTCCAAGATAAACTCTGACCTTCATTGCTTTCTCTTTTTTCAAACGCATTAACCAGTTAGCCCTCAAAGCTCAGTATGCATTTAGCGATTATACAGCCATTTTTATGTTCTATCTTTATGTCCTACCGTCAATTTGTTGTTGTTGTTTTCGTATACTGAGGTAAATTATATCAGTCTCGCTTGTTTCTAAGAAGCAAATAACTACTGTTGTTTAATCTCGGATAAAAGCTACGACAGAATCCGACTTTTCTTGTCAATGTTTAGTTACAAGAAACTTATCCATCTCATCTTTTGTACTCAAACTTTAGGAAGACACAGCTTTGGCCTGGACCACAGGTGTTGATATGTAGGCATCCCTAGACCTTAATCCCTCATCTTATGTGTTAACACTATGTGTAACGTGTAGCTGTTGAGTAGAACTCACTCAGATGGTGCTTGTTGTGAGAAGTGGTGCAGTTCACACTTTTTACAAAAATCGTGTAATATTTCTCGTCATGATGTATATACAAAGTGTATAAGAATGTTGTTTCAATAAGTCTGAATTGTGCTTGCGCAGATTAAAATCAAGAACACAGAAAGAAATATATTGTTTCCCTTGTCTGTACGTGTGCGTGCGTGTGATGATAGAGGAGAGAAAGAGAAAATAAATTTAAGAGATATAGATGAAGGTATCGTTGATTCGGTGGATATCTTATGAATATTGTAATTAAGGATTGTTCAGAATTTAGTAGGAGAAGGAAATTTTGACAAACACAATTTGTAATGGGTTCTTTCATCTTGCAGAGTTGTCATGTGTTAAGTGGATTTTCTCGGTACTGAGACAAGAAGATAAAGATAACATCTAGAAGCATTCGCAACTTGCTTTTCTCTGTATAATTAAATCACAGTTCAATTAAAGGCAGCTAGAAGACGATACGTTCCTCTCCTGTTTAGTTTCTTCTGCTCACATTCACCACTGCGGGGACATCCCAAGTCTAAATAAGTGGCCGTCGAAAGAATCTGGAGCATTTGCAACAAAATAGTTAATCAGAGACAATTAGCCAGCAAGTGGGTAATTGACGATCTGGCGTCACAAAGCCATTATCGCTGTGGTAACACGTGGAGGTGGACAACAGGCTTGAAGCTCTGGTGCCCGGATATTTGTCCTCGTTGAGTTTCTCGAATTCCTGCTGCTGACATTCTGACAATTACGCGATTAGCAGCAAAAAAAAAAAAAAAAAACACTTAGCCATCTAGCTGGCAATGTTTACTTTTGTACAAACAAGAATGCCATGAGTCTTATCTTGCCAAAATTCTCTAATCCCGAAATAAAGTGCGTGAAACACCGAAATTGCAACTGTTCGACGATGATCTAAGGTTACAGATTAAGCATTTAATAATTCGTATGTCTTGGTTTGCTCGTGCGCTTGTTTTTGTTTGTTTGTTTGTTTGTTCGTTCGTTGTTTGTGGGTTTTTTGTTTTTGAGCTTGATTGGTATGCATGAATACGCACTACAAAGGACCATGTCACCATAAATAACTCTTTCTTCTGTTTACGCGTTTGTGTTCTGACTTGCGTGGAAAAGGGCCTGAACTGTGGCTTAAAAAGAAGAGAACGTCGATGATGATATCGATGAGAAGCAGTGATGGCCTTCGGGTGCGAGTGTGCGATGTGTCAGCAGAATTTCTGCGTCTTAAAGACCCACACACCCTTTTATCAAATGTTTAGTTCATAATATGGTAATATTTCCAGAAATTGTATCAACTAAACTCTTCTATTTGCTAAAATTTTAAAAAAATCATATAGCCTAATGGCCGTGAGCGTATAGTGGTTCAACGCGTCTAGTTGTCAGCATCGGAAAGCGGTACAGAACGCTCTCCTTTCACCTCCACTACCTTCCCTGATACTTTATCTGGAAAACTGCTGGGTACATAGGGATGGTTGTTTTTTTCTTTTTTTTTTTTTTTTTAATTCACGAGCGACTTTCTGCTCTAGAGTCAAGCCCATCAACCACTACCCTTGGGAACCTTCCCAACCATGTATTACTCGATACCAGCTTTCAAATCTCACGTGGCACAGAAAGAAGAAAAATCAGCAGCACTATATTAGGATATGGGTGTGTTTACAAAATTCAAAGGTGCAGCCATTGAGAAAGCTGGAAGCACATGCTAAAAAGGGATGGCCCTAAAATGACATCACTTATCGTGATAATGATGATCCCTTCAAAATCATTTGCTGCAGTGGTTCTTTAACTAAAAGAGCTTAATTGTGAAATGAGTGTAACCACACGAACCCAGATGAGGGCAAAAACTTCGTCACGAAAAAGCTGAGTAACTGTACAGGTCGTGCCATTTGGCTGTGATCGTTAATCACACGCTGTTGGTATTTTCAGGGTTGAAAAGCAACTAAAGATCGAATAATCTTGCAAAGACCTGACATATACCGCCCTTGTCATTTCCTTTGAAAACGTCAAAAGAAAAAAAAAAGAAAAAAAATCCCTCTCATGATTTGTCAATAGACCTTATCCCTCATTACTCTTTGTGTAGGTCTAAGGCTAACAATCGTACATCTAACAACGCTCACAAAGTAATGAATGCCTGTTTTTTTTTTAAACCTGCCATTTGATTGCAATTATGTGCACGCCTCTCATAATGACCTTTCGTGTAGGCCTGGTATTTCTTTTTCTCTACACACAAACGAAAACAGTTTCTGCGAAGATCGGGATTTAGTAGTAGACATTTTACTTTCAGTATTTATCATTTGAACTATAATCATACGAAAATGTATAAATTAAATGATGATGATGATGATGATGATGATGATGATGATGATGATGATGATGATGATGATGATGATGATGATGATGATGATGATGATGTCCATTTGTATTAGCGCAGGTATCCATTCAGAAGAAGGCTCATTGCGCAGCAAAAACAAAATAAATAAAAAATAAGAAAAAATAAAGTAAATAAATAGATAAAACACCAGGAAAGTAAAAAAAAAAGACACAAGTGTTGTTTGGTTGTTTAAGTTTAAGTCCGTCTTAAGTAAACAGATGGGTCTTCAGTCTTTTTCGAAACGTGGTTGCTGACGTGATGGTGGACAATGACGATGGCAGAGCATTCCACAGTTTAAAGAGACACATTACACAAATTATATAATACGCTTCATTGAGTATACGTACTGGTGGTTTTTTTTTCCCTGAAAACGAAGTTTTTTTGTAAATAATTTGTAGGTGAGGAAAAGTCCATGCAGTAGCGTATGTGTAATAAAACAGTAAAAGATGAAGAACAAAATAACGACGACGACGACAATGATGATGACGATGATGTAGCACAGCAAATGAGCTGCTTTCTAAACGCTTTTATTGGTGTTGCCTGCAACAGGTGGGGGTAAAGGCGTAAAGCGAAACTGCAAAGACTGAACACAGAACAGTGACTATCGAATGGCACCTACCGCGCGTTTTGAAAAGATTCGTGTTTATTTTCATTTGTACGTGGTAATTGAGATAAAGCTCAACAAAACGAAGGTGCAGAAAACGCTTCTAAGAGATCAAATAATTTAGTAATAACACACGAGAAATTCACGGCAGAATCTACTTTTCTACATATATCTACTTCCGTGTATGTATATATATATAGATATAACAACGCAAAATGTATCAAGGAAAGCTGTTTTTGACAGACTTAACTTTTCGGTCTAAGGGACAGTACTCAAAGTAATAAGAGTGATTTCCCTTGTAGCAGGCAGACGACAACGAGTGTAGCAACGTGAGTCTTTTTCGGTGCCTGTGGCCAATACCCCATATACCATAACGTGTTTTAAAATGCCGAGGAACCGATGCATAGTATTACTACCTCTTATTCTATACTAAACGTAAGAGGAGACCGCTCTCAATTTATTCATCGGAAATTTCTGTGGCTTCTTCCATAAGCTTCAGTTGCTCAAGCTTTATATTATTATTACTTGGCTTATTTAAGATTACCAAATTTTAGAAGAGCCATAACAATTAGAAGAGACAAACAATAATTGTCATCGTTAGAGTCAACAACGATGATCACAACAACAATAAGTTATACCTTTGTTTAAAGTTATACCTTTGTTTATTCCCCTTTTTTGTTTTGTTTCAGAATCAGTATTAAACTATGGGATTAGGTAGACCAAAGTACATTCTCCACTTACGACAGATGCTTCCTAAAAAACACTGATTATCTCATTATCAGAACAGAAAGCTTTTTTGGTCAAAGACTAATTAAATTCCAGTCTACATAGTGAATTTATACGTAATGACGACAATGTTACACAGCCAACTTAAAGTCATTTCCAGGAATATGATATTATCTTTGATCATTAGGCCCCAAAGATATTGCTCAAAATTTGTATCTCAATATATACGTTTAAAGAATAAATGTCTTAAAAGAGATGAGATTATTCTCAAATCGAAAGTGGTCTGTGCAAAGTACAAGGAAAGACTAACTTCAGCACAGAGAAATCATTCAACTGTGACAAAAGTTTCATCTCTGTATGGCGTGGGCTCATCAGATGATCGTCAGTCAATATCAGTGAAAATTGATCTTGACTTGGATGCTAGACTTTCAGATGAAAATATTAAATGTCTTCAAGAGAATCTATTAGCAAGAGGCATTTTGTTTGATTTAGAGCAGCTGGTAAGTATCTCAAGTGCAAAATATTGTCTTTTCAAGCATATTTGTTTTTACCATCTTAGAGTAAATGACATTGTTTATATGAAGATTGATTTGCCAGACATCATAGTGCACCAAGATTTAGATTTAGGATTTTTTTCTTTATAATGAACATTACAATGACTCATGTAACATTATGCTTGAAGCATTATTTTCAATTGCTTCATATTATTTTTAGTTCATTACTGTATTACATTATATAGTTTCTTTGTATTCAGGTGCAAGACTACAAAGTCTTCAAAAATATATCTGAACAAAAAGACATACTTTTACATGAGCGCACCAATGTTGCTAGAACGATGGCTGATATTGTGAGAGGAAAGGTGAGCAACAGTGGTGGAAAGAAAAGTTAACCATTTCTTCACATTTCTTTCAAATGTGCATTTAAAACAGTATACCAAAGGTTTATGCATTTGGAAGATCTTAGTTTGAACCTTACATGTTTGTTGTACCTTGTAACTGGATTGAAATGTCCTGTATCTGGTTTCAGATGATTGTTATCAATAACTGCTTTGTTCATTTATTAGCTAGGTAGTCTGTAATATAGTTAACTTTATTGATGCAAACTGCACATTCTGCAGTGGCGTAGAAATCGGAAATCGGGGGGGTGGGGTGGCAAGGGGGGCAGCCGCCCCCTACAAAAAAGATGCTGGGAAGGCAAGAATGTGAACGTCGTTCATTGTCAGCATGGAGCCGAAAGCCGAGCATCTTCCTACGCCACTGTTCTGTGGATTAACTGCATATTTTGTGTTTGTATACATGAGTTGGTGGGTATAGCTGTGTATAGTTTAGATTAAATTTCCTGGTAAAACAGATTTTAGTTTAAATATTTTGAGTAAGTCGTATTTATTTGCTGTGTAAGCAATCCCTTCTTCCTATTAAACAACCATATAAAATGGTTGGTAACAAATTTAATGTTTATTTTCAGTCTCCTGATGATCTAAATGCTAAGGAATTATTGATCAGTCAAGGAGCAGAAATAAAGGAAAAGTTGAAATCAACAATGGTAAGTATACTTTTAGAATGTAAAAATCATTTGATCTCTCAGAGGATCAATTAACTATGTGCAAGAGAACATGTGAAGGCAAATTCAGCTTTTGAGAATCAAAGGATGGTATCGAACATTAATAAAATAATGTGTATATTATTAATACATGGGATTTGGCTAATGACTAGAATCATGCAACAATTTATCACTGCTAAACAAGAGAATAGTGGATAGAACTTTACCATTAATAGTCGACATGGTCCAGAATGTTTAAATCAAATTGCATTATGTCTCACGTTTATAACTAGTAAAATGTCAGAGGATAGTTTTGTTGTATAAAATATTATTTATAGCTGTATAGAAATTGCTCATCACAGTTTAAGTTAATGGTAGTTTTAAAATACTTTATATTTATTTGTTTTTGTTGGAATTTTTTTCCAGCATAAATTTTGATCGTTAGTCCACCAGAGGTTCTCGTTAATATAAACATGTATCTTTACATAGGTTGCATGGTGGGAGGCAGAGGAAAAAGTGCTATCCAGAGCCCTGCAGTTACCAAACAAACTTCACGCTGAAACTGTATGTTGAACTGTGACTAATGTGTTATTTATTGAAAAAATTTTATTTATTGTGTTTTTTTCTGTTTGTAGACTTTGTGACAGAACTGTTCTGTGTTATGTTTAGTAACAGTTAGCAGAGTGTTGCATGCAGCAATTTCTCTCTTTTTTTTTCCCCCCTTCTTTCTTTTTTTTTTTTTTTTTTGGTCTTTTGACCTTTAATGACTGAGAGGACCAATGGGAAACAGCAGCTGATTGAATTCTTGACTATGACATGAGAGGGTTTCCCTACATCACAAAATTACAACTGGTAAGTTCATGCTAAATCTCATGTCTAAAAGAAAACTTAACACAACATAACTGCAAAAGAAGGACAGCAAAAACATTTTTTTTTTCAAACTTGTGATAAAACACAGAGATTTCTTACATGCTTTTTTAAATATTTGTCATTCATAGTTTTTTTTTAACTGTTGCAGCCATTGTCCAAAGAGAAAGTACTAGAAATTTGCCAAGGAACCGTTGCGATGAAAGGTATAGCAAGTTTTCTCTGGTTCTGTGTATATGGGTTTAAAGGTGGTTCTGTTTGTCCTTTTGTGAACTCTCTGAATGTGACTGTTACTGTTAGGTTGCACATCTGGAATGGTGACCGTTATAGATAGTGGGAACTGAGAGAACAAAGGGAACCTGATCCAGTTTACCATGAAATAGTACGTGCTCTCTCCCCTTGACTGGAGCTCCTGTACTTGAAATTTAAAATTGTATTTTGACATATTTTTTAAATATAATTTTGTAAGTAGATTGACACATAATGTGTTGTTTCTTTTGTGGCTAAAGAGTAATAGTAATTTTAGTGGGATTTCTTTTTGCTGTGCAGGTGAACCAGTTAGTCATCTTTTGTATGCTGAGAAGCTTGGGCAGCTGAAATTCAGGTAAGGGGAGTTTACTTTCAGCTGTTTATTATGACTTGACAGTAGTAGATTATTGACTTGTGGTTAATTTTTATTAGGTATGAACATTAGTGCTTAAATTATTTTGATGTATTCATGTGCTTGTTCATGCATGTGTAAATACAGAGGTGGGTGAGAACTAGTGATGTATCTGTTTTCTTGTATGTAAAGCATTATAAGCTGAAAGCAGTATTTACTGATATTGTGAGGGATGGGTTTATTACAAAACTAGCGCTAAAAATAAAAGCTGTGGTGTAAACCCAGTCATTTATAGACTGCTTGTTTAATTTGTATTGGTTAAGGTTTCCTAGACCAGATGCCTATGGGCAGTGAGCATAGTTCACCTTGTCTAGCTCACAGCATATGGAAGGTGGAGCCCAACCCTTGCCTTCACTATTTTCCCTGATAAATCAGGTACCCAGTCTGGGTTGGCAGTGGGAGTTTTCCAGCCATAGGTTCAAGCAGAACTTGTACCTGTGCGTTCTGCTCCAAAGTCAAGTGCACTAGCCACTGTGCTACAATGCATCTCCATTTCTGTTGCATTACTTAATTTCTGTGGATTTTTATTCTTTTCAATTATTCTTATTAACAGTGGTGCTGGTCCTCGAGCGGTGTACCTGATGGAAGAACTAGCAGAAATGGAAGGTTTACTTGTTCAACATGTGACCAGTCAGCTACTGTCTGCTGGGCTTCAGCAAATAGCTTGCCCAGAGATCTTTAGGACTCTTGTAGTGGTGGGTTTCATGTTTAGTCTGCTATGAAGCAGAACAATGTTTATGACTATTTCCATGTTCTTTACTGCCCTGTTATCATGCACACCCTCCTAATAGAAAGTTGACAGACATTTAGCAGAATCAAATATTTTTATGTGAATTGGGTGTGCCTAATAATAAATGTTTATTGACAAATCTCCTATCCTCATTAACATAGGCTGGCTCAAGATGTTTTCATACATGATGTCACATGAGCACACACTTATCAGTAGGCATAAAATGCATCTTACAGATTCATTCACTATCATTCAGATCATGACTATCCCTCTTTCTTTTCCTCTCTCTATTTTTCACAAAAACACACATTGTGTATTTTGTCACTTCACTGCATTAAGTAGAGCTCTATTCTAACCCCTGTGGATTATTTTGCGGTCTGTTTGTAAATAATATAGGATCAAGATCTTTGTTTGTTGAATCAGTTACTGAAACTGTAGTATTTATTTAGTACTAGGTAATTAAGTACATAAACTATTACTAGCTATTACAAGAATTACTTAAGTACATGAAATCTTAAACCAAATGTTGGACCTCCTGTCTGTGCAGGAAGGTTGTGGGCTTGATTATGCAAATCCAAATGAGGTGAGCTGTAACTTTATATGGTCACTTGTCTTTATTTTCTGTTATAATGTTTTAATATCTTAGAAAACCTGTTAGAGAATTGTAATGAGTGTTACACTATGTACTGTTTGTAAATTATATGTTTCCTACTTTACAGACAAATATATTTAACATTTTGATAGTTTAGTATATGTCTGTTTTGATATTTTTTCCTTAGGTTCTTTACTCATGAAAAAGGTTAATGAAGAGTAAAATTGAAATGAAAAAGTTACTTTTTACTAACAAAGCACTCAGGTCAAAACAGCATGTAAAGTGCATAATCTTTCCCTCTCACTGTTAAAGTGTGCGTGTATGTGTGTGTGAGTGAGGGAGTGAGTGAGTGATAGAAAGAAAAAAGACTATGTATTTGTGTGACTATATTTCTGGTGTGAGATTTGTTTAAATGTTCTTATTCTTCTTAAGGTCTTCACTCTATACCAAAAAGAAGATGAGAAAGCTAATGCATTCCACCTGAAAGGCAATTCATTGCTGTCCTATGCAGGTTTGCTTGTAGATTTATGAATAACAAGTTTTCTCAATGGGGAAATACTTTCTCTGTGGTGAAGGGATTTCTCACTTGTTGTGTTTACTAATAAGGTATACATTTAAAATATTTAAACTACTGGTAGGTTAAATCTCAGCCTGTACATTATATTGATCCACACTGTCCTCTTGCTCCTTAGCCAAATCTAATGTTTGAGAGATTGCTAGTATGAGCTTAATTAGCATGCTGCAGACAATTTTCATGGGTCAGCTCATTTTAGGCTATTTTGCTTTTTATTATGATGAACATATTAGGGATAATATGGAATTGTGCATTTTTGTTTCTTTTTTGTGTGTGTCTGTGTGTAGCATTCTTGACAAAACAACAGATCAAAACTTCCTACTTGCCGCTAAAGATGTTTGCTGTTGGCCGCCACTACAAACCTCCTGTCTGTGAGAAACAAATGCAGTATTTTGTAGAAGTTAAATATTACTAGGTTGTGGATTGCTAGTATCACTGTTAGGATATGGCTAGGTTCATTAATTAATATTATTATTATCATTTTCTCATTTCAGCTAGAGATGTCTGGTGATAGGTTATTAACATTCCAGGCAAGGTTACTTTCAGCAGTGCCAAACACTAAGATACAGGAAATTAGAAACTTAAAGGCATTTGCCTATAAGGTCACCAGACATACTGGTAATAAAACCTTCATCACACTATCTTTATCTCTTATACCCTCAAGTAAATGTGTGCAAATGTAATTTGTGTAAATTTAATACCAAGTGCCCTAAAAGTGTATTGCAGAGTGCGCCATCAATGGAGAAAAGGTTTAGAAGTTTAGATAATGTAGACTATATATTAAATTTTGGCACTTTATCTTACAAAACATATCATTCTGCAGGGGAAGATTTTCCAGGAATGTATGGAACTATTCAGTCCAACAGAGTGAGTCTCAATTTTCCACTTTTCCACTTTTGTTTCCTTACTTTTGTACAGCTCAGAATTTTTCTCATCGCAAATTATTACCAGTGTATTGCTAATATTAGGTGGCGGTTTGCTGATTGTTATGTAACAATTTTATAACAAATTTTGTTGGACAGATAACACTATTTACAGCTTGCAAAGACGCATCTGAAGCCACCAACACTCAGAACTTACTGACACATATTATCTGGACTATGATAAAAAATCTAGGCCTTCCTGCAAGGTAAGCAACTGTGATTGTGGACTTGGAATACTGAACTTTACAGAGGCTAAAATATGAAGTCTACAGATTCTAAAATATGCCTTTTTTTATATATTTCGGGCTGTTTAAATTCAATAATAAAACAGCCTGTTTGTTAAGTGCAGAAAAAAAATCAAAGTAAATCATAAAATTTTACTGAAAAGAGATGAGGGAAAAAATTTTTTAAACAAAAGAAATTAAGTTGAGCTTACTTTGCGCTTTGTTTTTTCAGCCAATTTTTATCAAAGTGATATCGTTTCTTTCACGAATGTGTCCAGGTGGACACTTAATTTCTGAAGATATCTGTGACTGTGAGACGAGGTATGTCGTGACTAATTTGATCCATAACTCGTTATCTCCCTTGCAAATTTGGCACCACTGCACATGCCATCACTAGGTTACAAGGACTGTAAATTTAGTGTTGAGTTGGCTTCTAGTTATCGATGTTTCTTTAACTTTAGAAGTTTTTTCTGCTGTGGCAATAGCCATGAAGAACAGTATAAATGCTGCTGTCTGTTCCAGACTTATTCTTGTGGAATCATCTTCCTTAACAGCATCAGAGAGTCTTCGTGCAGAGATACAAGTCTGGGCTCCTTCACTAAAGACTTTTGTACAGGTAAACTTCCTTTTGTGCAGTCTGATGATGTTAAAAATACAACCCTGATGCTGTAAAGGAAAAATGTGTGTTCCAAGGTTAGTTTATATTTTGCTGAACTATGTGTACTACACTGTGTGTACAAATGGAAAATGTAAATTTTATTTCATTGACAATGGAAGAGTGTCATAGAAGGTATTTTTGTGCCATACAGTCAGTATTTTGATGCAGTTTGGCTCAACGTTTTGTCGTAAATGAACTGATAATAAATGAGACAGTCATGTGAGAGCCGAGTGACCATCACAGTCTCTCTCACACACACACACACACACAAACATCGAAAAACAAAATAATTCTTGGAACAGCTTTCTGTTTAGGGGGGGAAACATGGCGGCCATAACAGAAATGGGTCGCGGCATTATCGTCTGCTCGCTCCAATTGTATCCTCTGCCCAATTGTACCTAATAAACTAAACCTAACCCTACCCCAAACCCTAACCCCAAACCTCTGAAAAAATAACATAGGCCAGCCTATGATGTCACATTCCCCCTCCCCCCTATAAGAAAGTTCTGCCTAATTCTTTGTAAAAATCATAAACATAAATAAATCGTTTTTAATTACCCGTATGAGTACGCACTCAGATGTAGGGTTAGGTTCTTGGGTTCTTGGACGTAGGGCAACGGCTACTTACATCACACGTCGTTTACAGCCTGGAGGTTGTCTCCCGTTGACAGTCCATCACATTTGCCACTAAACATAAACTGTAGAAATTCGCGTAACGAGCATGCTTTGTGTTTAGTGATCTTTGAAAAGACTGAGGACACGGCTGTAGGCATGACGACGTAAACAGTCCACCTTGTAACATGGCACTGGGATTCGGGCTTAGGTTAGAATTCGTGTTTGGTGTTGAATGATTGAGCAGACAAGACTGATACTAAGCGATTTTCTCAGAAGTTGCAGAAGGCCGACTGCACCATATAAGGATAAGACCATAAAAGGTCTCGACATAAAAGCTGAATTTAGTGTAACTAGCCCAACGCGTTTCTTCTGGAACTGTAATGTAGAGCTGATAAAGGTGAAGGCTGTTCCTGCAATCAGTTGACTAGGATCATCTGCGTAGGGAACCTAGTGCGGCTCAATATGTCATGCATAGTCTCCTTATTCGGCTCCTGGGGGTTTGTGGGTGGGTGTCTTGCTAACTGTAGGCAGTTGATTGTTCAGTCACGTACACCATTTCCTCCTGAACTTTTGAACCAAGCAGATAGTGAACACAGTTTTGTTTCGATGATTGTAAGGCGTCGCTTCCTGGTTGTTGTTTTTTTCTGGCACAGGTGGCAGCAGTCAGTAACCATGGCGACTACGTAAGTCGCCGATTGATGACGTTTCACAACAGAGAACCTCACAGCCAAGACAAAGGTTACGTGCACATGGTGAGTAGGAAGTCAGAGTGCAGGTTTTTTGAGGTCATCGTCTCAGGCTAACGCATTGAATACAGATGAAAAGCACTGAATCCCAGAAAATGGCGCGAGAGCCAACAGTTACTTTGCCGCATGCGCTATTTCTGAACCTGCACCTTGTCGACTGAACTGCAACTGTAAATACACACACACACACACACACACACACACACACACACACACACACACATTGTCTTTCAACTTTCCATTTTCATTCAGTAAATCTGTGTTGAAACCAAAGTGCTTATATATAATTTGAGGTGTTTTAGGCAGATTGGCTGTTGTGTATGCGGAGACAGAAACCCCACTTCCCTTTTTTTCTCGCGGCAAGTACTTGAGCACAGATGTGGGACGCGAAGAAAAAGGGCTGGCGATGCTCTCTATGCTAACGGAGAGGCATAATATGAATCTTGTGGTCTCTTGTTTTCGGTTTATTGATTGTGATTTCGGTGAGGAATGGAGGTGGATTATTTTTTTATAAAAACAGAAATAAACTAAGCAACGAACTTAAAGGTGACATTAAGCTTGCTGTGGTTCCGGAAGGTAACTTTCACAAGGCTCACCGGGACTTGACTGCTTTCCGCATCCTTAAAGGCTAAACGTTGGTCTTAGCAGACTGCCAGCTATTCAGTTCAATAAACTTCCGTGTTAAGCGTACGTGGGACATGTGATGAAGGAGATCGAGTGAAATGGTAGGTTAAACAGCTGTCAGTCACTAACCGTTGGTGTAGGCTGTGGATGTCCTCGTTGCCTTGAGACAATACATGACATTTATTTGGTATTGATGTTCATTACTGCTCGGCAGTACATTTGCTCAAGGAAGTTTGCGTATATACTGTCTGTACCCCTTAAGTTCATGATGTGTTGATCTGTTAAAGACATACCTTTCGGTATTTTCTGTGCCATTAGGCACCCTGATTTTCTGCATAACACTTGTGTGCGCCCTCGACTCTTTCCTTCCATCTCCCCCTCCCCTCTGGGTCTGTCTCCTCTTTCTCTCTCACTTACACACATACACGCACGCATACACGCACGCATACACATTAACATGTACTCACATACATAAATTTCGCCAGTGTACAAATCCACTTCTAAAAATTCTCGAACTGTTTTTAGTAGAAAAGCGGTTTTTTTTTCCAAGGAAGAACATTGTACAGTGCAGTAAAATGTCTCCAGACTAACAACAGTTACTTTGTTTTCGCAACATCGCAACTAACACCAATCTCACACTGAATCCAAGTAACCAGTTCATCGAGAGTTCCTCATCTATTAGCCAATGGTTTTCTTAGCACGTTCCCACATCGAGTTTCTGCAAAAATTTCGAGGGAAAGTATATTTCGAAAATCCAATGCAGTATATTTTACTGAATTCGGTATACTTAGTTCTTGACAACACGTTGCCTTCGAATCTGTCGGACGGTGTGGTGCCGGCTTTAGTAACCCTCACCATCCCGCTGTTCTTCTGTTGCAGGTCAGCGGCGTGGCTTTGGACGTCACCATGTTCCTGGCTTCTGTGTTGGAGCACTCTTACCAAGAGGTGTGTTGCGCTTTCCAGTTCTCTGCCCCTTGCCGTCAGAGACGATAGTCGATGTTTTTATGAACCTTTTTAGACGTTTGATCGGTCTTGAGATGAGTAAATTCTTTTTTTCGATTAATAGTGCATCGCAATGGGTGCAGCTATACATCCTTTGGTCACCACATGCCGTTAGAGTTACGTACAGTATGGACGCTTCTTCTGAAACCTCACAACGTTTGGTCAGCTACAAAGCAAATGTAATAACCAAAAGAAAATAACACCGACGTGTTGATATAAACTGAGCAAAAGTTAATGAGGAAGAATAATAGTGTTACCTGCAACCTGTGCAAACGTATGAATGTATGGCACAAAGGAAATCATCTCTCTTTCTCAGTCTCTCTCTCTCTCTCTCTCTCTCCCTTGTTAATCGACAGCCTTACTTTTTCTCTTCATTTCCTTAGTACATATCCCTGGCATGCCAGTAATTATTTTTTATGATTACTTTACTGAGTTTGATGATGGCTTCTTAGGGTCACCACTTGTCTGAAATTTATATTCAACGTTAAACATAATGCTTACATTGAATCGTCATTTTTTTTGTATAGGGCTCAAATCTGGACTTTCTTTTAGCCAGTCCATGTTATCGATAAATTGTTCTTTCAGAAGTTTTTCTTGCATGTTGGTGTGTGTAATAGCTTGTATTGCTGAAAGTATATCTATCTGGGTGATGTGATCTGCACTGAAAACGCACCTCTTCCTTGAGCATTTCTCCTAACACAGTCCGCACAATGCTCGTCCTTCTTAACCCCGCCCCCTTCCCTCTTGCTACTTTACCCATCTTTCTCGCAGAATCACTATATTTCTATGTTCCTGTTACTTGATGCCTTTTGTTTTCTGTTTCGTCAGTACTGTCGTTTTCTTTCGTCCCCTTTGTTCTGTGTCTACTTAGTCCACGTCTCTTCCTCGTTTTAAGCGCTAAGAGCATGCTCTCTATGAGTGTGAATATGCGCTATAAAAATCTTCACTATTATTATTATTATTTTTATGTCGCTCAACGAATGGCTGCAAATGACGAAGAAGACTATTCTGTTTGTGACTCCTGTTTGCCTGTTAACATTGCAATTTCAGTCTTACTTTAAAGCTAAGCCCCCCCCCCATACCCTCACGGAGCAACCACTCTATAGTCGCTTTAAAATCATTGCTTATCCAAGCGAATATCGTTCCAGGTTCACATACAATCAATGTCACAGATCTAGGTGAGGTCGAAGGCCTCATCCCACGTGGAAGAATGAAAGAGCATGAATGACGTCAGTTTGTCTGAATGCGTATTGATGATGAAAAAAGATCTGTGACGTGAGAGAGAGAATCTTGGGAAAATGGAGAAGAGGCTGAAGGAGAATCGTTAGAGGAGTAAAATAAAAGAAGACTAGAGATCGAGAAACGTTTAAGAGAAAGAGCTGTTGAAGAAGAAGAATCGTTTGAGAAGGAGAATCGTCAGAGGAGTAAAATAAGAATAGACTAGAGATAATCTTGAGAAAATAACAGAGACGGAAGAAGAATGGTTGGAGAGAAAGAAACGTTTGAGAGAAAGAATCGTTTGAGGAGAATCGTTGGAGGAAAAAGGAATGAGAAAGGAAACAGTGTGAATAGTTGTTAGAACGAAGTTATGAATTCTCTTTTTGATATCTGTGTTATATTTGTTTTTTTTTTTATTATTTATTTTTTTTTCTAGTAAACGTAGGCAGATCTGTACAGGCAAGTCGTTTTATTCTTTTTGAGCGTAAGAACACGTATTTGTGTGACCCGTGCGTGTGATTGGAAGAGAGAGAGAGTGAGAGAGTCGCACGTCACGTGGTTGTGACAATCCCCAGGAACGTTCATTTTGTTTTAATGTTAGAAGAATCATTTTGCTTATTCGCTGGAGGTAAACGTTTGCTTGCATGATGTTTGTTTATGACATGGAGCGGATATGGTATGAAACAGACAAACTCTATTTGATGCATGTCATGATTCCTAAACTATTAACAGTTCAGTAGATCGATGAACGTAAAGTTGGTTGCACGTTTACCACAACTTGATCAATTGTTTATTGAAACAAAGGTTCCGATGTCTTTGGCCCATTTGCACTTAGTTTTAGTGTTGTTCCGTGCAATTTGTCAATGCTACATTCTTGATTCTTGGAAGCATTCTAATTTTTTTTTTTATTTGGGGGGGGGAGGATTTTTTTTCTCCATTCTGTTGCTTTATTACATATCTTTTAAAACCTTCGTCGTGGTTTTTCCGTAGTCTGAAAAGGTCCTTTACGGCTTGGAACAAAAACTTCAATTTCACAGGGTGGCTTGCGCAGGCAGGAAATACAGTTTTATTCAGTTTCCCTGTTTTATGGCTTTATTAAGAAATGAATAGAGCATTCTGACTGGCTCTTATTAGTACTACGTGAATTCCTCCGTTAACTGTGTGCAAAATTACAGTGCACTAAGCCTGGTTGGAGCGGTACAGGTCTGCAATTGTAATACACCTAGAAATAATAGTGGAAATAATAATATGTCCGGTGTCGCTGCTTCCTGACTTTGTTAAGCGCCTTTCTACTGACTCATTTTCGTCAGCCATTTACTCTCGGTGTAAAAATAAATTATTATCTCTACAAAATATTTACCTTTCAGTTTATTGTTCGTAGGTTTCCCCGGCATTCTTCTCCTTTACACAATGAAACATTTGATATGATTTTTCTTTTACTTTAATCTCTTAGTCATGATCGTTAATTTTCAGGGATTTCTTATTTATAGCCACAGTTTGCCAGTCCAAACTCGCTTTCCCGGATGCTAAGTAAATATAGTGCGTATGCGAAGTACGACTGGATGTCATGCGAACGGAGACCGTCTCAGGTGCACATGAGAATGATGGCCGCGTCCAGTCTGGATAGGTTATCTGTTGGCCGCATCAGAAATAGCCTTCTATGTAGGGCATGGCTCGTTGACGTTTTAGAGAATGATCCAGTGTGTGTCGTCGTGGGAGGATTAGGATCAAATATCGCTGTAACTTTTCGCGGGACCTTTCCTCTACTGACCGGAGACTGCCACAAAAGGTACCCTTTCGCGTCCGCCAGCTTCTTTCGTTTGAGAGGCCGACGATAAGGCTATAGTGGTTAAGTGATCACCGTGTCAACTTATCTGACGGTGCGTGGGATGTAAATACGCGGACGTCACGTGGGGCACGTGCAGGTGGACTTGAACGTTGTCTGAGCATTCAGAGTCTCTTTGACAAATATTAACAACCTGTATGCATTAATATTGCCACTCAAAATAGGAAAAACAAAAACGAGTGTTACAATGTTCCGCGTTTTCTCGTCCAAATCGAGACATTATCGCTGGAGAACTGGGTGGCAGCTGCTAGGTAACTCTGACCACCCGAGTTAGCATACAGCTGCAGTATAAACGTTACGTACAATATTGACACGTCGGTCACCTAAAATCTCGCTATATTTCTCGTGAGTTCCTACCTCTGTTCTTCCCCGAACAAAAGACTGAACGATGTGCGAAGCAAAGTACAAAAAGAATTTAATAACTTAGAAGTGATGCCAGATACATGCACACAAAATCTGACTAAAAGGGGCTCTAGTACCATCTGCGCTGTCCGCACTACCAAATGGTACAGTCCGGTTATCTCTCATTATATCCACCATCCACTCTCACTTACATACACACATTAGCTGCGGCAGTTGTTAGTGCTGCTGCCATTTTGCTACGAGGTCTTTATTCGTCTTAGTGTCTCCTTGTTACGAGTCCACGCTTGTGATACGGGGGGTGGGGGTAGAAGATGTGAAGTCGAGGCACGCCGGTGACTCTTCACTTGTAGTGCCCTGTCTGCTGGCGACACAGATACCGAGTGCTGTCCCAGTCCAGGGGGCGTTGCGTGGCTTCTTCGATGAGCAAGTAGTATGGGCATCAGCATTCATGTGCGTGTCGCTGACAAAGCCTATTTCCGTAATATGTCCCAAATGTAGTAATATAATACTTACATTACATGGGGGATTGGCTGGTTAAGCACAGTGGACTACCTGCTGCTTGCTGCGACACGATTTTCTGACAAACCAGTGTTGTCGTCATTGCTCAGCACCACTACATCGCGATCCTGTCCAACAGGTAATGAGCGGAGTTTGAGGGGAGGGGTGTTGGCGCTAGGGACAGGCTCGCCTGGTTATCTGTGTCCGGGATCACTGGAACCTATTTTAAACCTTGCGATGAGTGCATCAGCTTCCGGTCCTTCGTGGTGTCGAACCTATTGATGTTGTGAGAGCTAATTGCCTCGCTAATCAGAAAGCTGGTGTCGAAGCACATTGCTTGCTTATTGTATTAGGGATTTTCCACCCCAACCCTTGCAGCAACAACGACAGTACCAGATTCAAGATCACAGGCGATGTGTAATTGTTTACCGGGTGGGGCGGGCTGGAGAGCTGGGGTGGACTTGGGACCCGAGAGCCTGTTCGCAATGTTACTTATACTAGCTACTGCTTGTGGGGTATTACCGTTTGCCGTTGGCGTTGTCGTTAATAGTGTGCGTAACAGAAAGCGATGATGAAATACATTTCTTAAACTCTTCATCAGCATTTCAACATAGGAGCGGAACAAAAAGTGAAAAGGAAGAACGTTTGTGACAGACAACACTATGGAAGAACCATTTTTAACATATCATTCGCTGTTTTCTAAACAATAAACAGAATAGTTTATTTTGTTTTCTTTATTTTTCTGATTTTTTATTTTGCTACCCGTATGTTATGAAGAACATAAACTATAGTTATATCCAGTTAACTCAAATTTGTTTTTCATTTTAATAGCTCGGGGGAGGTACACGTTAGATCTCACGTATGTGCTGATCGCTTCACCATGTATGCACTGAGTAGAAAATGCTGCCTTTGTATTACACAATATCTGAATACAATGCCAATGAAAGAAAAACACTGTAAAAAGAAACAGCGCAGAAATTGTCTCCCTTTGTTACATGCGCGCCATCTGTCGCGAAAATGCAATCAGCGGATAATCATCGTTATAAAAGATAGAGGTGGCGATCGTGGTGGGGGTGTGGGGTAGACAAACCGTTCCATATACTAGGTTGAGGAGATCGCAAAAGTGACATAGCTAGCTGTTCTTGTGCTGCACTGCAACAACTTTGTCGGGCGTGGGAGGGGATAATTTAAAGGTCTAGGGGGCAGCAATTTTCTCCTAGAGATGTGTAACGCTCAGTAAAAATGGGATTTTGCAAAATCTTGGTCCCGCCCTGTCTGTTAACCAAATACACGCGTGAAAACATCACCATGAACAGAAAGAGGTCATGCGTGTCGTCACGTTTGTCCCCTGAAACGCCTAATTGACAAATGTTCCCAGCCTTACCATTGGCTGTAGCCTTGACAACGTCAGTCCGTATCCATGTGCAGTCCTGATGTCTGTGTTGTTAACCTCTTGCTGCGACCGATGGGAGAGACTTACCCAGGTGATGTGAAATTCTATCCTGCACTGATCTTTTCCCAGTCGTTAGAAAAATAACTGTACCCCCACTAGACCTTTAACAATGTGCTTCTTCTTTCCCAAGTCGTTTGTCCATGACCAGGCATCCCGTCAATATGTTTACACTTTGTCGCCTAGACACCTTCGCTAGACGATCGAACAAGATGGTGAAAAGGCAGCGAGTGTACAAAGCAGTGAAAACTGACGACTTTGACGATTACCGTTCGTTAAACATTTGTCGAAACAAAGACAGTTGACGATGGTGAACGTTGTCGGCATATTGGAAAGGTCATGTTGTGTGCAGGCGAGTGAGCGAGGAAAGAAAGTAGGTTGGGTACGTTTACAGTCCAGAGATAAACAAAACAGAGATACCTGTTCTAAGAGAGGAAGAATGTGGTTAAGTACGCACTTTGTCTGATTAAGCAGCAGGTCAAGGTGTCACCTAATCTTTGAGATGTTAGATGGTGTATTAAACTGAGAACACAGACCATTTTCTCCTCCTCTCTACATTTCCATCTTCTTTCTCTCCGTTTTCTTAAGGAGTCGAGTATTAATTCAAGAAGAGTTGTATTCATGAAGTGAGGGTAAAGCGTTACCTGTAGGCAAAGCGAGGAATTCGAGGAAAACTGTCGTCTCCATAGGTATGACGCACCATTTCGAACCCGCGGATATTGCTTTATGTTACTTTAACAGCAGGGTACATTTGCCACAGATTTATAATCACTATTTAGAACCCGCGGATATTGTTTTATGCTACTGTAACCCCCAGGCCATATTTGCCACTGATTTATAACTACGGTCGCGGGAGGGATGCAACATCCTCGGAGTCTGGACAGTGCGTAACTGTAGAGACAAGACTCTTGCCCTGATTTACCTCCGAGAGTAGGGAATGGGGGTCAGTTTGGAAAATACGCTTCACAGTTTGAACATCAAATCGGCTGTTGTATGCCTGTCCAGTTATCATGCCTTCTTCGTTTTCTTGGTTTCAGGGAACGTTCCACCTTTTTCGACCACCGTGCCTAGAGGCGCTGCAGCCTAAATTGTGATTCACGAATTTGATCTTCAGAAAGACTTCACCAGTGGATGTTTTCAACGACCTTGCAAGTGGCTACTAGCAAGCTTCAGGTCCTGCTCTCTTAAGGTCCACCAACTGTTGACAAGATATTCGGACAAAATATTTACCATGTCATCATCTCCTTTAATAGTACGAATAAGTCCTTTGAAGCTTTATGTGGCATTTTCACTATCTATATTCTTCCAGGAACTCTATATGTCGCTGTTTTGTCTTAAAACTCGACTGACGTTTAAATATGACCCATGCGGACTTTTTTTTTCTTTCGAAGAGAGATTGCGCTGCTAGTGGCTCAATAGGGTCTATTAAATGTGTGGGCACGGAGCAGTCACCGCCATCTACATGACACTACGCCACCGCCACAAGGTCTGCCTGTACCTGACAGACAACGAAAACATTTCGATCGAGACGACGGCATATTACCTGCTTGTTTTAAAGCAAACAGTTGGTGTATGTATAAACGCAGTGTCGGGATGTGGAGCAGAAGTAATCTTGATCCAGCCGAAGCGTGGATTTAGAAATAAAAAATGTGTTTTCGTTCTTTCTCACTAGCTAGTTTATATAGTATCAGTTTGTATACATGAGAGTACTTGCTGTGTTAAGGTTTGTCTCTGTGTAGTTGTGTGTGTGTGTGTGTGTTGCTTTCCATGCCATCACAACACGTTTGTCACTAAATCACGCTGTTGGTTGGAGCTAACTTTGTGAGAACCCAGGAGGGACCAACACACCGAGAGACAGCCGCTAACACGACGATTATTCTGTCTGCTAAAAAACGGGAAACTCGAGCGGTGGGCTAGGAGTTGATGGGGTGAGGGAAAACCGTAATAGGCGTGTTCCTGTGTCCGTTATTCTAATCAGACAAATATCCTGACAAGCGTGAATAACGCTTGAACTATTCAATCGGTCCGTGTCTGGAAACTCGCCTGTTCTGTGAAACCCAGCTGGTGTATGAGGGTATTTCGTCAGTTATTCAGCGCACACTCGTCGGATGAGGGGAGGGACGTCAGGCTGTTAGTTACTCAGTTGCCTTTATGGAGACAAAGTAATGTAAAAAAAATAGATGGGCGGTAAAGATTAATATTGTGTTATAAACTGTCGCAACGGTAAATTTTAAAAAGCCAAGAGAAAGGTTAGTATTATCAGCTCCCCCAATCGTAAATGTCTCAACAAAAAAAAAACAACAACAAAAAACTGTGGTGCAGCCGATACAAGGATACAGTATGCGGTCGACATTTTGTTTCATGATTTTCAGACAAATTACCTGTTTTTCATCAGCTAGATCCCAATATTACATCGTAGGTATAAAGGTCAGAAAAAAACGTCACTTAGGCGAGCAAAACAGCCGCTTATAGTGTAAACTCGAACATTTTTTTTGCCAGGCTGGGAGAAAAGTAGTTTAAAAGATGCGAGTCGCAGCATCAGACATCGAAATAACAGTTGGCAAAAAAAGAGCCGCATAAGTTTGAAAATTGGAACTTTTGCAAGACTGACTTTAACAAATATCCACAAAGCTGTCACACAATAAATAGTGTTAATACAGGATTACTGTTCCTGCTCATGATGATGTGTCACGAAAACTTGGTGTGATTACAGCACTGGCGTCCGAACTGAGAGGTACGTCGGTTCGATACCAGCGTAGGGCAGCAAACGCGTCCCAATCGACCCAGTTGGCGGAAATGGGTACCTGACTCCATAAGGGGTTGGGGGAAGGTAAGGCAGCGAGGGAGAGGAGATGGCCGCTGGCTCCCGAGAAAAGCGAGGTCTGTAACACCTCAACAACCTGTAAAGGTTAGAGGACGACCTTTACCTTTATCTCGAAAACTGAAGACGGATTCACCAGCATTGTGGAGAATAACCTTTTGAGCTCTACCCAGAAACAAAATATTGCGCCGCCTTTAATTAAGTGCGTCTGTTTGTTGGGAGCTGACAAACCATTTCCTTTGTTATTAATGTCATGTTACGAGGCCTTTTTCCTTTGCCAGTCTTCGACGTGTTTTTGAAGCCAAAGCAGGTGGAGCTTCCCCCCCCCCACCTCCCAGTATCAGTATTGCTGCTGCAATGAAACATTTTTCACAATATGTAGCTGGTGTTTATAGCTGCTGTGATACAGAATGCCTGTAATCTGTGATAACACGTTGCCCAGTATCTCTGTATTACGTTGATCAGTATCTCATAGCTTATGTAAACCAACACCTTTCACTTTATTAGCCGCTTTGACATGTAACTGCTAGCAGCGATATATATATATATATAGAGAGAGAGAGAGAGTTATTAGGAGAGAAAGTAGACGATTATCTGGAATAAAAGTGGTTTTAAAATACTTTTAAACTTCTGCCAACTGCGCGTAGGAGTTCAAACCGGAAGCATGACGTCACAGCGCCGGAGACCCGTTAGGGGGCCTTAATCATTTGATAAATTAAAGTTTGTTGGCGGTGGGGGGGGGGGATGAGTTGAGGTAAAACCAATCTTCCGCTCGTTTTCACATCAACATCGCAATTCTCTCTAAAAACATCAATAAGTTCAGCTCTACAGGGAACTGGAGGTTGAGGCAGTAAAGTAAAGTAAAATAACAAAACAGATCCAGAGATTCCAGAAAGATAAACAGACCAACTTGTCCTGATGGCTAGTTCACATTCATTAAGTGGCTGCCGACGCTTCGCAGGCGAAAGGCAGATCCGACATTGGGATCATGGCGGTGGCGTGGTTTGAGAAAATCGCGATTCTGAATGCTTTTAGGCTGACACCTGCAACTATTAGAGAATAGTCTGACTGTGACTACAGTATAGAAAAAAAGAGTGGCAAAGTCAGTTAATCCTGAAAACAGTTTGAAAACAATCATTTATTGTCTATTTTCATAGTTATTTTCAGTATGACAATTACAATTTTTGCTGTTGTAGCACCCTGGTTGTCACAAAGGGTTATTTTTTTATGCCTGATCCTATTTCTTTTGTTTTATTTGCCAGTCAGGCACAAGATGTGGGCGACCTGGTTTTGCCTTTTTCTTTCTTTTCCCTTCTTTGATGTCCTGTATGCCTAACAGCCCTCCCCCCTCCCAGATTCGAACCCTGAGCTTCCCACCCTTCCGCGCGGCCTTACTTTTTATTTTTGGGTTTTCTAGGTCTGTCAGAGGGGGAAGTGGGACGCACGCGCATACACACATATGCACGCACGCGCTCTCACACACGAACACAATGTGGCGGCGTTCTGGAACTTTCGACTTGACCGACCGGCGAACTCATTTAATCAGGCCTACCGGTCAAAGCAAGGGTAACCGGATGCGGTCACGCGACAAGCACGAAGTGGGGCAGAGGTTCTGGAAGATTCGATTGGAGAAGAGATGTAAGCAGTCGGAGCTGGGAGGTAGGACCTTCTCTCCTTAAATTCTTGAATGGATTCAGTAGATGGCAACCGAGAGAGATAGAGATTGTGTAGGGGAGGTGGCGTTCACTGCTGTGACAAAATTCTTACATCTTAAGGGCGACCCTCGTCCTCCACTATTCTTCAGAGGAACCAATGAAAACCATCGGCTTAGCTTGGAAAACATACTCTCTGTCCTGTGATTTCTTGAACCCGTGTAACCACTTATGGGTGACGTGTGGGTTACACTGGCGACACATTGTAACAGCTTGTCCTTCGGCATTTCTTCAGTAACAAGTGACTGACAAGACTGCTAAAGGATATGCTAGGAGTTCCGTGTTATGAATGGCATACGCCATTATAATTTTCTCGCCCTTTATTACTTTTGCAGTTTTGATTGAAATGTACGTTAAGTCTACAAGCTACGGGATGATTCAGTGCACAAGCGAAACATGGCCATAACAACTCTGGATACCGGTGTATTTATGCGAGATTAATTGTCACGTTCCCTTTTTTAAATTTATAAAAGTTTTACGTGACAATCTCAGTATCATCACGGCCTTACTTGACCTGACAATCCTTAGAACTAAAAAATGAATACTCAAAAATCATTATTTAAAAATAATACAATTTCTCCTCGCTCTCCACCAAGGCAGTAAGCCAGCCAGCTGCTGCTCAAAAAAAAAATCACATTATCCAATCTTGCTCGACTTAAAGTCCAACTCGTCACCTTTTGAGATATTTTTTGTATTTCTTAGTTTCGAATTTGACGACTTCCTAGCTTCCCGATGATAATCACATGAAGACCATCTATTATCCTGCGTATTTCTCTTCTGTATTAGATGAACATAATCGCCAAACAATCGACGGGTTGAACGTCTGAGTACGTGCTTTTGCAGAGGGAATCGGAAGCAGATAAGTGCAGAAAACATCGATGGTCCCTTTCCTAACGTCCTCGTACAGAGCTCGCATGAGATGCTACCGCGAGACGCGGAACAGCAGCCAAAAGAGGGTAAGATGGAGCGATAGAGCAGGGCTGCTGAACACAAACGCAACCTCAGCTCACGTCGGGCGGTTAATGTTCGGCCACGAGAAATGAATTCACGCGCCCAACACGTGCACGACTTGTTGACGACGAACTATTGCATGCATTGACTTCTGTTTTGTTATTTGAAATCAACGGGCGTGCGGGTGATGCCTGATCAGGTGAGCGCCTGTCTAGTCACGTGATTTTTGTCCAGAATCAAGATGGAGATGACGTGCTTTCGCGCAAGAAGGTTGAGTCATGCAACTGATGCAAGTATGTACATGATGCAAGTATATATATAAACGTTTCATGGCCAACAAAGATTCATTCTTTATAGAATATTTACTCACAATAAGAGATTTATTCATTGTAATATGACGCACGTACACTTACCTTGCATACGCACGACGCATATCACACACACACACACACACACACACACACACACACACACACACACACATAACACAACGCTTGACGAGCCCCCGCAGATGACGATAAGGATGAAGAGGCTATGGGAGACGAAGATCTCGATGGTTTTCTTTTCCCATCCGTCCATGGAACTGTTTTTTCTTCTTTTTACGTCATCCCTTCTCCGAAATGACGACGAACAAATGACGCACACAAGACCTCAAACACAAGACTTCTTTTTACGTCATCCATTCGAAATGACGCACACAAGACGTCAAACACAAGACACCATTCACACACGAAACAATCCAAGACCTACTCCTAACTCATTACATTCATCAATAGAATTCCTTCTTTCACATACCATTTATTAACCACAATATTTTCATCATAAAATTGTTTACCTTTACTAAAGATTTGTTCATCACAGAAGGCCTGAAGGCCAGAAGTCAAGTACGTTCTTAACAATACTTTAAAAATATGTGGATTTCATGGTTTTGTTTGTATTATTTCGATTTCTGCAATCAGTATTTTTATTGCTCTAGATCAAATAAAATTCTTCAAGCATTATTGTTGTTATATTTAAATGTATAAAGGGATCAAAATAAAATATTATGTTTCAATCACTTTATGGAGTTTCAATAAAAGTTTAAAACTTAATACACAGTGGGTGCACACATGCATGGTACTTTAAACACGAAACTAAACAATAATTCTTCTGGCACAAATCTGATTTTGATCGTCACTCCACTACCAATTGTGTCAAAACACATTAATTTGATGAATATTAGGAATAAATTATGCTCTGATGTGGTTCTGATAGAAATCACTTAAGGAGTTAAAACTTATGTAAACATACTTTTCATAAAACTCCAATAAAGGCAAATAAATTCCTCCCAGGTGTGCAATCTTGTATACAGGCACCAGCATTGGTGATGGCTGATTGAACTCACGAGGGTTCCGCGAATGTACACAGAGAGAAGTGGACGGGGAGAGAGAGAGAAACCCACACATAAAGTTTGATTTATTTTGTAGGTTTGTCAATCATAGGGGTTGACAGATCTCTATGCTTTTATTTGTGAGCATCGTCAATTTTTCCCATGGGTAAAATTGCCCTAACTTGTGCAGGGAAAAAAAAAGAGATTATGTTGACCAGATGACTTTCCTAACGCCTGGTCTTTAGGCCACTGAGCAGAAGCGTCAGGATGACGCCTGCAATCAAACCGAAAAAAACCCAAAAAAACTGAATTAAAAAACAAGCAAGAAGCCACAAAAAATCAAATTCACTCGTTCTGGCCAAATATTCTTCCTTAAGCATAATAAAGACAAAACGAAAATAGTCTGTTTTCATTCAAAAATGAGGTGACCAACTGGGATGCAACCAAAGGGCTTGGCTGAGTTAACATTGCATCGGATTAAAAAAAAAGGGGGGGGTTCCGGCAGCTTGTCGTCTGAGATGCTAACTTTTTTTTAAATCGTCTGTCAGTGTCATATTCTGAAATCAAGAAAACCTGGTATTTAGGGTATTGTGGTATATAGCATAATAATAGTCTATTGATAAAGTTGCAAAATTTCTTGGTTCTCGGTATGATGAGCTCAAAAAATGATCTTCGGAGGAGAAGCAAGTGATACAGGTAGACCCTTTCTACGGCCCCTCATTCTCACTTGAGTGTTCTGACACATTCGATCGCGATGTTAACTAGTTTCAAAATTGCTCAGAAATTGTTTAGAACTGACAAAGTAAGCTATTAGTTGTTTATAATATGAAATTTATGCCATGTTTTCTTTTTATCTATTTGCGACGATTGAAGCTGATGAAGACGCCAAATGATTTCTGATGGCTGACTCGCCTCTTCCGGAAATGGCGCCGTGAGCATCAGGGACTTCCTCTTCTAAAAGAGAATCGGTGTCTCCAACCTATTCCTCTTTTTAAAAAAAAACTTAATTATCTTGCAGGAATAAGTCATCCGAATGAAGATATGGCACTGACAACAAGACAATAAAAAGGAAAAGTCGGTGATTTACTCCGGTTTCCTCCTCCTGTGTGTGTGTGGGTGTTTTGATAATATTATGCTTAAATCTTTCTCTTATCATTATGATGAAGAAAATGACATTAAAGATACCAATTGTCAGTAGCAGAATATATCCAAGTTAAATAGTACATGTGTATGTAGAGAAATGCTTCCTTATGTAAGTATGTACTTATAAATCAGAGTTTTCTGAGTGTAGTTATGGACACTCACAGGCCTTCTTCCAATGCAGACAGCGGTAGTAGTAATGATGTGCTACTAGGGATATACTAGGGATATACATGAGCAGATATCTGTGTGTATTGTCTGCCTGAGACACAGAGTACTATGGGAAATGACAGCATTTATATAAGATCAGAAGTGTGTGGGTAGACACATATATGTGTGTGTGTTTGTCAATTAAAATTGTGAGTATTGACTTATTAGATATGAAGGTTATAGGAATCCTATGCTTGTGAATATCTAGATACAGCTGTACATACCATTCTATTGGTATGCTTCAGCATGCCCGAGACGAGAGGTGAACCCAGGACAACAAACCTTTACTGTCTTGATGACAGACGCTACCCGTTGCGCTACCGGGCCGCCAATGTGGAAGAGAGAAAGAGAGAGAGAATCTGTATATACAGATGAATACCAATCACTATCGTGGATACAGGCCTGACATAAAAAAGGTGCTGTACTAGAGATTAAAAAAATCAAATTAGTAGGAAGAGAATTTAGTATTTTTTCACATACGCCTAATGATGGGAACCACTATGATGCTCGGTGTCCCCTCAACCACTCATATCCCTTGTACACACTGCAACAAGTGGAGTCAGCACCCCACCACCACAGGATTTCCTACTATTTATAGCCATCAGATGCTTTGTCTTCATTTTTAGACTTGAATCTGCCTTTCCCCGTGTTTACAATCACCAAACGAACAGCTCTAAACGAAAGCAGACGACAATATTAATGAATAGTAACGTTACACGAGATTTCCCGTGGTTTTTCAAAGACGTGACTCTGAAGTTCCTGTGGTGTTCTAACTGACAAATCTGTCAGAAATGACAAACAGGAGTATTTGTTCAGTATTAATCATGGCTGACAAGCCGAGAGAGCGAGTCCTTTCCCTCGTATGTACAGATATATATATAAAGCGCTTTGACCTTGAACCCACTTTTGGTGGTGGTATGAGGTGCTCTACAAATAAACTATATTCGTTTTACTTACAGAAATGTTTCTAAAATCAAGCTCTTTGTCCGATTAATGACTGTTTGGGGACTAGCGCAGTTTGTTTTATATTTCTTCTCATGAAGGGCAGGCTGCCTTTGTCCTGGGTAGCACGAGACCATATTAAGATCGAAGGGGTTAATTTCCTCGTGCTGTGAAGGCTGTGTCGTTGCCCCCCCCCCCCACCACCACCACCCACATCTGCCCTCCTCTGTTTTTCCAGCAGACGACATGGTCACAGACGAGGGGAGCAGGGGAAGCTGGCGAGATCGTTACTTGTGCAGCATCGCTAGGACACGACTGTATGTACCCCAAGCGGGGCGAAAAGATAACAAGCCCTGATGAGTTTTCTCGTGGGCAGATCGTAGTCCAATGATGTGCAAACACAACTGTGCTGGCTTCAGCTCACAGGAAGTTGCTATCGGTTTCGTGGTGTTGTGCTGTTTTTGCAGGAGATAGCTCGTACAACAGTTCGAAACTGGCCTTTAGATGCCCGCCAGCTTCCTGTTGTTTTTAGTTCTTTGTCCTTAACTACTCATGGTAGTAGCAGCAGTAGTAGTACTAATAATAATGTTCCTTAGACCAAAGTCAGTGTTCTTTAAGAAAGAACAGTCTCTTTTTCTTTCAATCTAAAAAAAAAGAGCGCAGAACATGCCGGGATCAAACAGGGTCGAATTTTGTCAAGAAGATTAATGCGCTCATCGAATATAAACATACGCCGATCGAAGGTCCAGAACTGTGTGCGATCTTCCATGTCTTTTCGTTCTCGGTTCGTTCCTTGGCATTGGTTTGATCGATTTTCCAGAAGAGAAAAAGGTTTCATGACCAATGTGGTGTCTTTCTGTGGCGCTTTCATGCCAATAGCAATGACGATCACAATAAAAGGACAGGGAATATGGTAATAGGAGGTAAGCTGCAACGGGTTAACTGAGGTCGACAAGAGGATCTTGGTCGTGAAGTCAAGTGGATGACATGTGGACTTTGTGAGTTGCGGTGACGAGAGGTTCTACACACTTAGCATCTCTTGTCTGTGGCAAGACCGCAAGAGAGGGAGAACTCACGTGATGATAATATATAATCAGGAATGGTGAAGATAATGTAATATATATTTTACCTCTTGTCCCGTCTCACCTCTCGTTTCATGGTTCTTTTTCCTCCTCTGCTCCACCCTTCTCTGTTCTTCTCTCTCTGTCTCTCTCTCTCACACACACACACACACACACACACACACACACACATATGCGCGTGCGTTCGAAAACAAGTGAAAAGCACCTGCATAACTGTCGCAAGAAAAATCTTGATGATGATGATGATGATGATGATGATGATGATGATGATGATGATGATGATGATGATGATGATGATGATGATGATGATGATGATGATGATGATGATCCGTTTGTATAGCCCAATATTCCGGCCAACAAGCAGGCTCACTGTGCTGTACCCTGTCTCCACGGAGGAGTCACAGTCAATGACGTCAGGCCCAAGAGCAAAGCACGGACAGGTGATACAGGTGCGGGAGCACAGCTATGAGCATCGCTCTAGTAATAAAAATATCACTGCGTGCTGAAAGATGACGACGAATTGCGGAAAATCTTCATAAAATGAAGGTTGGGGAGATCATGAAAATGCTGATCGCTGACATCATACAAAGCAGCAGAAGGTCATCGCTACTGGAGTGGATTTGATGCAACTCAAGATGAATACTTGAAAAAAAAAAAAAGACCGAAGCAAACAAATTAAGCCAGAGTAGAAAGTGTTCGATCAAAAAGATCCTGTCTTTTGGTCGGTCAGCAATTGCATTTAGTCGGACAAGAGGTCCAGTCAGTTCGCACAATTCTTGAGTACAGACCATTAATAACATCTGTAAAAGAAAAGACAACAGCAAAACGCAGCCGAAGTAATACAACATAAAGATACAATACTGACATTCAAATCAAAAGATGACCGCAACACAGAAATAAAATCAAGGAGAGCTGATCCCTTCAGCCTGTTCGGGGGAAGAGACATAACTCACACCCGCTCCTTGCTTTTTTTATTGTTGTGATCGTTGATGCCGTCGTTCCTGTGACTGTCACTGCCCGTGAGTCGTCTGTAGTAGTGGTGGTGGTCAGGAAGCTATGTAGGTGGTTAGGATGCTAAACTTTGAGCTGGAGGTCGCTGTGTTAGGACATCTGGCTGGAAGACTTTCCCCCACTCCCTGCACCACAAGGAGCTTCTGTACTGAAATAATTAATTTATCAGGAAAGGTAAAGGCGGCGGAAAAAGATAGGCTACCTCTGGCTGTTTCTTAGACACTGTGAACCATTCACATTATTATTTTCGTGCTGGTGTTGGTATACTGTCCTCTACAAACAGAACACAACAGTCAATGTAAAACATTGTGTTGATTCCTGCATTGTTGCACTAATGACCCCGAGAGGTCTTTTGGAACTATATAAGTGCTTCTCTTTTTATTGTATTTATTTTGTATTCGTTTATTGTATTTCGTTAGATGGAGCTTCAAATTCATCGTCTCAGATGGAATAATGCGACTGAGTGACGAGGAGTGAGTGAACACAATAATCCAGTCGGACGATCTCACGAGCATTTGAGAGAGAAAAGGGGGACATACCGGTGCAAGCTGCAGTGCAAGGAGGTGTCTCCCTTTGCCATAACAAGGAAGAAGAGTCTGCTGGGTGAGCCGGATCGTCGCTGGGCACTACTTTAATCCCCATCGTTGTCGACGTCGTCGTCGTCGTCGTCATTATCAATTCTCGTACATGTAGCACCAGGGTTTGTTCATGCATATCACGCTGAAAATAGTCCACCCTCCATTCTGTTCATCTCTGATTCCGGGGTGAAAGAGAGAGAAAGTGTGTGTGTGTGTGTGTGTGTGTGTGTGTGTGTGTGTGTGTGTGTGTGTGTGTGTGTGTGTGTGTGTGTGTGTGCAGGGAGAGATCATGACAGACAGAGAGAGTAAAAAAAAAAGAAGCTTTCGACCTTCTGGGCTTAACAGACTCTTTACCCACAGCTCTTGAAGTTGTTTACGATTTCGTTCTGATATTTTCTCCCTCGCCTGTGTCACTTCCAGCCCGACTGAAGCGCTCTTAAAGATTTGTTCTCCCCTCATTTTTCTCTTGTTAGCTTACGCTGTGCACACCTTGCAGCATGTTTTACTTGCTTTTCAACGCACGTGCATTGCACTCCGGGCACATCAAATGCTCTTTTGCTAATGCGCCGCTCTCACCTCTCATATCCTGCTGTTTGTTCTCGGCTGCTTTGATGGTCGTTCTTACCTGCGCGGAAAATGGGAGAAACCTAACACTCGTGCATTTTATGGAGTAACGGGGGGGGGGCTGTGAGAGGGGGGGTCTAGTGTACATATGTGGGGGAGTGCATCGTTCTTAGCAAATTGTCTACAAAATGTTTCGTCAACCTCTCACACAAAAACAGGAGATTGAGAGAAGGACGCAGACCTTTTTACTCAAACAAACTTCTGACATCAACAAGCTCTGTGGACCGGGAACATTAAACATGCGGCGAGTGGCCTGGGATTGTCGTGTACGGGTAGATATATTTTTTTTTTCTCGACAAGTGAGACATTAAAAAGATCAAATATTATGGGATTTCAACTGTGCGTTTGAGGCCGCGTCACGTCGCGCGAGCGATGCGCTCGATTTCACTGCGGCGGAGAGTGACAAGAACGGCCGCGCTAGCGCAGTGGGTTAGGAACTTGGGAACAAAGGCCGGCCATTTTCCTGGAGGAAAATCCATTAATGTCTCATTGTTTAAGGGGATTTGTTTAGCGTTCATCTGATGGCCGGATTCTTTCAACAAAATCAGTTATCTAACATGGCAGGAGAAGTTAAAATGATTTGAAAAGCGGAATATTTTGTATGAATTAGGACCTGAAGTTGCCCGAAGTAGTTGAAAAGGAGAAAGAGATGAACATGACCATAAAGATCTTGCTTTATGAAGCCAGTTTTTTCTGCCAATTTGAATCTGTCTACTATATCTGCCTGTTTCTCTTTTCTGTATGTCTGTTTGCGTCTTCTCTCTATATTTAACAAGTATTAAGGGAGACAGCATTGGAGAGACAAAGAGCTATTTTCTATTAACTGTGAGAAAAGTTGACAAAAAGTCCCTCCTTATCACGATGTGCGCTAAATTTCTTTCATCCTTCCATTTTTATGCTTACTTTGAGCGAGGCTGTGTCTACCACCTACCACAAAAATAGCACAAGTTGGAGGCGTCTGCACTGTCTTTGTGATAAACATCAACTTGAAGGGAACATTTGAACGAGTCGCAAGTCAAAGAATTTTATTCGTTGGTCTGAATGTAACGATATCGAGCTGCCCCCGCATCGCCCTCCGGGTGTGTGTGTGTGTGTGTGTGTGTGTGTGTGTGTGTGTGTGTGTGTGTGTGTGTGTGTGTGTGTGTGTGTGTGTGTGTGTGTGTGTGTTTTGAGAGAGAGTGAGTGAATGAACGAACGAACATATTTATTTAGACCATTGGCCCATACTTCAATGGCATGGTATATCACATACAGACAAAAAGTACGGGGTTTTTTTGTTTTGTTTTGTTTTTGTTTGTTTTTTTTTGTTTTTTTTTGGGGGGGGAGGCTATTGTCCTTTACAATAGGATTTCTGAGTTTCCTGTACCAGGGCAGCCACGCCATTCCAAAGTGATAAAGCAACATACTCTTGTACATATAATATTGATACTACATCAACTATTTCCCCTCGTTGGTTTTTTTTCCCCCGTAGTATATGAACATGGCAACATCTTGCTAACTATGGTTGTCAGTCAAAAGATGTTTAATAGATTGTGACAAGTGTTTCTATATTATCTGGGTAAAAAAACGTCTCAGGTCATTCAGGGATGTGCACACAAATAATCATAGAGGGAGGAACTGGGTGCTGGGAGCAGAATATCTAGTTTTATGACAGTGAATTTCAGAAGCAAAGATTCCGTACCAAATTAGACCACCTGTAATTAATACAAGTTCGTGATTAGACTGTCTTGTAGGTGTTTCCACGAATACGGTCATAAAAGGTTCAATCGTATTACCAAATTGAAAAAGTTTGTAGGCAGTAAATGTGTCACTGCTAGATATGTGATCTGACAGTTTTGTGAAAAACAATCAACTAATCTTTCTTTATAGACTCGGAAAAACCATTTAACGTCTTCAACCGCCTCATTCTCCCAAACAAACCTGCTTCTCAAAATATCATCGTGTACTTTTGTTACCCAACAGGGCTGACCACTGTTGAGGAGAAGAAATAACTTCGTAAGGTAACTTATGGCTGACTGTTCTAATGATGCTAAGCCAGTATCTAATGAAGCTTGTCCTTGGATATAAGTAGGTAAGCGGTCAGTTTTGCCAGAAACCACATCGGTTGGTGTGCGCGGGCTCAAGTTTTTAGCGAGAACTCACCTTCATGATGTTGATAAATATCCCCAACTTCAGAATCGCACAATATAATGGGTCTGATTTGATTATCAAACAAGTTCTAAAAGTTTGATGGAGTAAGTTCCCCAAGTTTCCACATTGCTTTAAGAATTTTGATAACGACTCTACAGGCTTTTGTTGTAATATATTGAAATTGGATAAGTAAAGGCCCAAGTATTTACAGGAATTTACAACTGGCATTATGACCTCTGAAAAAAAACATTTCTCGTTGCCCGACAGGTAACCTCCATTACGGAAGACAATGGTTGATTTTTCTAAGCTTCCAGTGATGTCTAAGACATTTGCATTTTTGCTAGAAGATCAAACAGACCTTGCAGCCTATACGAGTGTCAGACACAAGAGATATTCCGTCGGCAAAAAGGAGAATGAACATTTTCTATTAAATCTGGAAATAACTGGACACCGTGTTTGCAGCTTCATTTATTAGCAGCGAGAAAAGAATATTGATGGTTATTTTTGCTTGTTTGAGGCCTTAAGGCCTTATCACCTGGCCAGCGGCCCGGTGGCACAACGGTTAGCTACTGTCACCAATACAGTGAAGGTTGGCTGTCCTGGGTTCAGTTCTCGTCTCGGGCACGCTGTTCTTTCTCTGCATGTGGCATCTGTTTACAGGGCTGGCTGCCTTGCCTTAGTTGCTGGCTCGGCGTAAAACACCAATTTAAAAAAAAACAAAAAAAACACACGTCTAACCTGGGCTTTCACTACCTTATAACACTTTGTATAGCAGCTAGCATCTTTCCTCTAATTCCACTTTGTCAAAGAACTTACCATAATTTTGGTCGAGATAATGGATCAAAAGCTTTCTGGAAATCTATGAACGCAAAGTGGATTTTTTTTTTACGAGTGAGGTAGCGTTGAGCCAAAGCTAACAGTAAAAATATTGTCTACTGCTGGGTGAAGGTTTTAATCCTGATTGCGTCTCGAATAATATTTTAGTGTCTTCGAACCAATCAGACAAGCGCCTGTTTAGAACGAAATTTACTGCAGTTGTTTCATGGGAATAACCCATTTTAGTTGTCTAGTTCATGTACCTTTCTTATGTAGTGGCTATATAACAGCTTCTGGCTTATTTTTCTGACTATATAAGCCTCGGCTTATTTTTCAGTGGAGAAAATATGGTTGAATAGATCTGCCAAAACTAAGGCAATAACTTCGGCAAAATATATAAAAAAATCTCTGGTACTCGGCTATCTATTCCAGCAGTGTGATTATTTTTAATATGCTTTCTAGATGCTATATATATGTATATATAAAGAGAGATAATGACAATGCTTTATTAACGAGAGTGGTAAAGTAAGCAAGACATTTTTTTTTTTTTGCATTAACCCTCTCCCTTTACGGGGGAAGAATAAGCTAAGAAGTTAAGTAAATACTAAGAGAATAAGTAGTAATAAACATAAGGTATGGCATCAAAAGAGATTGGAAGGTGAATATATACAAAAGTAGATACTTACAAGGGGTCTGGAGTTAGAAAGTATCTCTAATGTTTTATGATTTCTTGATAGAAATGGAGAGAGAGGTTGTTTGTGCCTGTAACAGTAATATGCTATCCAAGGTGAAACGTTTCCTGCAGTGCACAGTATTTACGAGTTTTCTTTCGACATAAGTCTCTTTTTTGCACTTTCATTTCTTAGCACGTTGTGTATGTAAATATAGAATGCCTGAAGTATCTACTGCCGTAGATGAGGAGTTGGAAGAATGACCAGGTATTATTGGGCTGTTATTTCTTTGACTAGATTTTCGTATTTGTCTCTGTCACAGAATTCTCTGCATTTCGACAAAATTTTCAAAGGAAGTCTCCGAATGTCCGTTCACTGTACCAGTCGATAATTTGGAATTAACAATCGTCACAAGCTTCAATTTGCGTTTCACTTTTAAGAACGTTGAATTGTTTGTCCTAGATAACGACTCGTGCGAGTTTCTTTCATCTTCGCTTTGGTTTGAATGGAGCTTTGTGCGAAAATGTATCTTTGTGTACTCTAAGTGTCGATATTGGCAAAGCTTTTGATTGTAAAATGTCCTATTGATGTGACGACTAATGCGGGTCTTTTATGTTATTTCTGGTAACTGACAATGTAAAGCGATACTGTTGTTGATGTGATACTGTGACAAAAGTTTGTCCCCGAAAGTGGGCCGTGGGAGATAAAATTAATTTCAATATTCTTGTTTTTCTGGCTATATTTGTTTAAAGTATGTGGTACGAAGTGTCCATAAATATAGTTAAAAGATAACTGCTCATCTGGTTCTTATGCAATTACATTTTTAGTGACACATTTCAAAATTAAATACTTAGAAGCAGCCTATTGCATTGCAAGCATATTTAACAAGGGATTTATTTTTGTCCCTGAGACAACCTGAGACAACAGCGCGCCCATCAGATACCAAAATTGATATTTTTCTTTCAAGTGCTCCACTCTTCCGCAAACACCAAAAAAACTCAGATGCCTATCAAAATAGTATAGCACTACTTATCTTCTATGCCTTTCACATAATTAACAGTGTTGTATTCCCAGAAAAAAGAAACAAAAAGAATTTCTCTCCTACGACTCCCATCAGGCTTATTATCGGAAAGGTTTACAAAACTATTCTATTGTATGTATAAATTTATGAATGTGGTTGATAACATTTGATTTGCATGGTGTATCTGAAGTACCGCACAGCGTAGAACGAAAACACAAGATATAAACAAAACAAGTATAGTATGAGACATGATTTTATTAAAATTCAACATAATGACTTTCCAGTGAAAAAAAGTTGAAGATTATTTTGTAACCGTGAGACCGGACAATGTACAGTTCGCAGCTGAGTATATTGCCACCTGTGGGCAAATGTAAATTTTCACATCAGACAGCAACTAAAGACACAACAGTATTGATATCTGCAGCAATCAGCAAGGCAATAATAAGTAAAACCAGTAACTCTTCTGTCATTCAACAGCACTTGTAAATAACAAAACTTAACAATTCTGAATCACCACGAAACTAAACAAAACAAAAATAATAATAATGTCCTTACTAAGTAAGAAACCAAAGTTCGGCACTAACGGTCGTCAGGTGGGAGATAATAGCAGAGAGGATAGGTATATATCTTCTCTGATAATACATTTTCATTTGTCGATATCGACCGTCATAGGGGGACAAAGTCCTGCCCTATGTTTCCCAGTGTACAAGATCTGTACGAGTGTTACGTCCGTCAAAGCAACAACTTTTTACGACCGGTTCTGGAAGTAGAAACATCCAAGCACTCACACAAGTTGACGCAGACACAGTGAGGAAGCTGACTATCAGTCGCCAATGAGGAAATTTAATGCACATCTTGACGGCCATCAGAATCTTATGGTCGTGCCCACTATAAAGTAGTAAAACGCTAAGGACAAAGTGTAAACCACTTACCACACCGTCTGGAAAATGTCGTTGTTCACGGTGCTATGCGACATCACGTTGTCAAGGTTACGGGCGTGCAAAACGTTGACTCGGAACCAGAGATCTGTAGGGACCCTAAAGATCTCTGCTCGGAGTTTCATTACAAAAAATAAAAAGGGGAATCTTACGGTCGTGACGATTGGACAAAGTCTTTCAGTTTCCAGCAAAATTTATATCTTGCTGTCAATCTGTTTGGTTTGTTGAGATTCTTAGCAGATATTTAATGAAATTATTGTTTGGGACAACCATTGTTTACACACGACTTCCGTCGTCTGCGAGACAAAAGCGATGATCTCGGTGATCAAAGTGTCCGCAAATTCGGGAGAAAATACTGTAACGACCGTAAGTATGAATTCAGATCGCATTTTATTTTTTGCAGGAATACAGGTCAGTATTATTATGTTTATCTCCTGAAGCCTTTATTAATCCATTGATATAGTTTCAGGTTCAACAAAGCGAAAATAAAGATGTTGTAAGCGGTCTACTGTATGCCAGAGGTGAACGTTTGTCACAGTGTCAGATACAAACGGCAAAGAAAGGTCAGTACATCAAAGACATTGAAACAAGCCGCTTTGATGTGCAGGTGATGACAGGTCATGGGGTTCAGAAGTATGCCGACCAATCATTCACTGTCAGCTTGTTAAGGCATGAGGGAGGAGGATACAGTTTAAACTACGAAATTCCGAAGGTGTTTACAAACAACGAGGGGAGAAACCAAAAATCGACAAAAGTATCTTTCTTTCATTATTGTTTGTCGTCGTCATCATCATCATCATCATCAGCAGCAGCAGCAGCAGCAGCAGCATTGGCAGGATCTTCTATATACAGTACTGTATTTTAAATCTTCAGACCTTTATTCCACTTTCTTCGTTCTCCTGTTCTCTTTCAACTGTTTTTTTTTTTCTCTCAATCAAGGATTTCATTAACCCCTTTCATCCATCTTTCCTATTTTTACTTTCTATCTTTCCTTCCCGTCACACACACACACACACACACTTTGTCTTTCTTCGTTTTGTTCCTTTATTCTCCTTTTCTATCGCCTATCTTTCTATTGCCTCTCCCTTCTCAGAATCAATAACCTTTCCCAGAGTTTACTATTTTAACATTTCTTCTGGACAATGGTGCTTTAAAACTTGGTCAACACAGACATTAGTGCGATCGACGCTGCATTTCTTGTGAGAATGCGGTTTCATTTCAGGAGAGAATTATCGGTATGTTGACAACAAGCTCCAAAAATAAAATAAGCAAACAAAAATAAAAGAGAAAAGAACAAACAAAAGAAAAAAAAATTGTTGCTTTTGTTACTCACATAACTTTACAAGCGGTGCAAAAACAAGTAACCCTTTGTTAAATCTACAATGTTCCAACTTAATTGGTATCCACTATCTTTCTATCAACAGCCTCAACTGTTGTCTCTATTTTTCGTAGACTATGATTTACTTCCAGTACTTTAGTTGTTTCTTTCCCTTATTCAAGTCCATCCTATAAAATTCCGTTTGCGTGAGTGTAATCAGTTGTGTTGTTGTACCTGTGCCGGTCATTACTGTAGCTGGATGCAACCTTACCTGAGGAAGTCAAGCGTACTGTTGAGAGATCTCTATGTGTTCATCTAAACCAGGTCCTCTTCCACAGGTGCACAGGGAAGATGAGTGGTCAGAGTCGCCAGGTATTGAACGTACATCTGTAATGGCCCACTGACTCGGATCACGTGATGAGAGATATGCGAGTCATCGCCCAAGGGAATGAGTAAGTTTATTTTCGTTTGTACATACTCGGTGGCGAATATGCCCAAGGCTGATCAAATTCCGTCGACAAAAATATCTTCTTTCAGTTTAAATTAATTTCTAAAAATTGTGATTGGAAGCGAGATGTGTTTAAATTTCTAACATTCAGTGTATACTTGACACATGCCCAGCTGCGCGCCCACGCTCACAAACAGACCCACTTGCGACTATATTTTTCCCCACAAAGTTCTGTCACTCACTTGCCTGCTCTATGCACGCGCGAAGAAACACCACGAGGTTGCCGACTACGAAACCTTGAAGATTGTCTCTGCTCAGTCATCTTGTCAAACTAAAGCCATAATCCAAGCTCTAACCTAAACCCTAACCCAAACCCTAACCCAAACTCCAAACAGCTGTCTTATGCACAGTTTTCGAGTTAAGAAGTTCACACACACACACACACACACACACACACACACACACACACACACACACAAACAAACAAACAAACAAACAAGATCAAACTATTTACACCAAAAAAGAAAAGAAACGATAGCAATTGAACCTGCAACCTTCCCATTCAATCATTCAAAATCGTTCACTTCATCCATTACAATATAACAGTTAGTCTGTTTGAAGTCCAGGGGCCAGTTGCACAACACGTTTCTAAACCTTAAAACTGTTCTAGAGAAGCAAAATCTCTTCTTAGCCATTTTGATGCATTGCAGAAAAACATACAAAAAATTGTACTGACAGGACGGACAGTCAGACTTAATCAACTTTATCTTACTTAAAGCAGTTTTAGTTTTAATAATTCTGAAATTGTGGTGTGCACTTTAAACTGATTATCTAAATAGAGTTAAGGCCTAAAAGTGTTTAAAATTAGAAATGTGTTGTGCAACTGGCCCCAGCACTTTGATTGCTGAACATAAAAGCACAGAGTAAGCGACAGTGCGCATGCATGGCAGAACTTTATGGAGGGAAAATATCCTCATGACCAGCAGGTGGCCTCCCACATACCACATACTTGTGGCCCCTCAAACGTAGGGGCAGACAGACAGACACATGTGCCAGTTATGAATATCGTTGACTGGCTTTCTTAAAATGATGACCGAACGATAAGTGACTGTTGTCCCGGCCTGCAAGTGTTCACTTCTGCGAGTGTCCTAGAAGATATTCAGCATCTGCTACGTTATTTAGAAAGATTCTTATTCTTATAGCAAGTGCCTGTTACTTTGTCCTAGATAGGATAGGGTTGATTGCAAGTTTTTGTTACTCTGTCCTTAGAAGAAATTCATGGCAACCGTCTGTTTCTTCGTCCTCGAGGTTCAGCAAATGTTCCTAGAAACGTGTTCAGCGACTGTCCGCTACTTTGTCTGGGCCAACATGGCCGATGTTTTGTTCGCACAAAGACGAATGATATTCGTATTTTGCAAGTGGTATAACAATATTTATCTCATTACAAGTTTTATCACAAACCCAGTGCCTTATTCTTCTTTACAAAATCTGTACTTTCTTATAATACTTATTGTGTAGCTCACCGGGTTATGCTAGTTCATTCTCTCCTAAAAATACATGATTATAGAATCGAATCCCTTTTTTTGTGTGTGTCATTCGCTGGGAAATAAGTATCCGCTCTCAATCATTGCATAATGCAAGGCTGTAACATTCACCGCCGTTAAATAAATTTCAGAGCACAATGCTTGTTATTTCCACTTTCCGCTGGCACTGATTCCTACAGGAGGTGGGAGATGCTAAAGGCCGCAACGAATCCGCAGCATCTGAAGTCTTGTGTTGCGCGGATGGCGGTACAGGCTGCTGGCATCCCTCGAAACTACACCTGATGTTATGATTAGCCATGCAACGTGTCTCCCTGAAGTAACCGCTACCTCACGCTGCTAAAGGCCACGGACGTTTAACGTGCTCATGACGTCACGTCCGGCCGCGAGGGCGCAGCGACAGGAGCAGGTAATTCGAGATTAATGTAGCGGCGTTGCATTCTGGTCCATGTCTAGCAGGATAATGTTTTGTACAAAACCCGCCTTTCTCTCTCTCTCTCTCCTGGTTGCATGTGCAGAGGCTTATACGTGACTGCGCATGCGCGTATGTATAAGTATTATTGTGTGTGAGTGTGTGTGTGTGTGTGTGTGTGTGTGTGTGTGTGTGTGTGTGTGTGTGTGTGTGTTTAAAGAGTGCGATTGAGTACGTTGGTGTGAAAAGGAGGATATAGTGTGTGCAACTGAGAGTGTGTGTCTCTATGTGTGTGTGTGAGAGAGAGAGAGAGAGACAAAGAGAGAGATCTACGTTTCCCTTGACATTTGCATGCATCCGCAGCAGACAGGAAGGAAAAAAAAAAGACTGCAGTACAAAAAGAGAGTTAATAGATGAAGTAGCTTGGGACATAGGAAAGATGACAGGAAAGAGAAGGAGATGAGCAGCAAGAGTGAGTGAGTTTCTCAACAAACGCGACTGGTGACACGTTCGCTTCCAAATGTTTATTGCTCCCTTTATCAGTCTCATTTTGTCATTTTTGTAATTTTTTTATTTTTTGTCAGAGACAGCAAGAATGGCAACGCTTATCGTTCTAGTATCCAAGTGAGACTGCAGTGTGAATGTAACGTGTGGTTGCTGTGTAGAGGAGAACTGCAACTGCTGTGCCAAGTATGAATTGTGAGGGCGTGAGCTGTGCTTACTACATCAGATGTGAACACTGTAACAGCTTCGCCAGCTTTAACTATGGTTGCTATGGCAACTGTGAACTCTGACAGCCATGACAGCTTGAATATGTGATTGTTGTGTCGAATGGGACAAGCTGTGATCCCTGTGTACAAATTTAAACTGTGATCGCTATAAACTCCTGCCGGCAAATGTTAATTAAACACATGAAGAATGTAAAGATTGTCGTGCATACAAACGAGATTGATTTCAGTGAGACGATTGATAGTTGAAACTAAATATCAGTCTCGTCTAGCAACTGAACATTGGTTGAAAGAAGCTGTGCCAGGGTTGGTGTGTTAAGACTTTGAAAATGGCTTTGATAGTTGACTGATTTTCCACAAAAATACTACAATGTGTGTTTGTGTTTAAGGTTTATTTTCCCGTTTTCATGTTATTTTAACTTACTATGGAGTCTGTAATGTCTTTATTGTTTCATGCAGATGCAAATGTCCTTTGAGTCCTTTTTCTCGGAGGGGATTTGGAAACATCTCCCTGCCTGGCTTTCTGCTGCAACGACGTGGACTTGTCCTCACACACTCCTCCCGTAACGCAGCAGGTTGGGCCCCGAAGAATCACCATGGTTACGGCTGGGCACCAGCTTGGTCCCGAAGGCAGCGAAGCGTGTCTGGATGGGGATTTGTATCTGCTTCCAGCCCATCCTTTTGCTGATGCCGTTGGGCCGCAGAGGCCGGGCGCCTAGTAGATACAGAATGTGCTCCACCTCCTCCTCCGCTAGACCTTGCTCCGACAGCACGTCCTGCAGCGCCCCCTCCAGCGCGCGTGCCCTGCCCAGCTGAGAGGCCTCGGCATCTTCCTGCTGCGCATGCGCGTGCTGAGCGCAGAGGGCGAGGAGGGCCAGAAGAAAGAGGGCAAACATGGCGGTAGATAATCGGGGGAACGAGGCGTTGACGGACGAGGTGCTGCTCATTGTCCTGCAACAGAGGAGCGGGAGGGCTGACGTCAAAAGCGTGGACGAGTGTGTGGAGGGGTGAATTCTAGCAAAGTAATCTTAAACAAACACTTGCTTTGTACAGCATATCAATGCCTTACATCGACATAAAAGAGTAATTTTCTTCTTCTATTCTAAGGAAAAATAATATTAAAATGAACAGAAAAGAAATGAATAATCGGCGGACAAAATATAAAAAAGAGAAAAGAACGAAACTAAGAAGTAATATGTCATGAAAAAGTAAAGTAATAAAGTTCAGAAAAAACTTAAAATAAACGAACAAAAGAAATTTGAAATTAAATTAAAAAATTAATTATGACAAGCAAATAAAAGGAGAAATTATCGACGAAAAAATGAAACACGTACAGAAACTTAGAATGAAAGACAGAAACTAAGAACGAACGAAGGAAATAAGAAAAGAAGAGAGAAAACGTGCTCAGTGTACACTTGAATCATTCAGCAATTTTATACACCCATCATAAGTCTAACACCCTATCCCTAAAGGCAACAAAACCATCGTTAAGACGATAGGTAAAGATCATACCCTAACCTTTTCCGGTCTTTTGGGGAGTGAGGTGTTACAGACCTCTCTTTTCTCGGGACTGTACGTGAGGGCAGGCAGTGCCCATCTCCTCTCCCTTGCTGTCTTACCTTCCCCAACCCTCTACAAGTCAGATACCCATTCCCGCCAGCTGGGTCCAATGGGAGAAATTTGCTGCGCTAATGTATAACCTGTGTAGTGGCCCCGACATTCAGTTCGCCACATTCACAGGGTTCCATATATTTGTGTCTCAGACATCATAAACATGTATCGTTTGAGTGTCACAAGTGGTGTCCGACTACAGTCCTGTTTGTAAGTTAAAAGATCGGTATCCGTTTGGAGAGAACATTAGTAGCTATCTCCCCTCATCTCCAAGCCCTTGCTAAAACTTATGGACAGACCATTCTTTGCCGGGTACCCCAGGAGTGGTCACGAAATCTTTCTTGTGCATGAGAGTGATAAATTTTATTCCCCTTTTTTATGATTCTTTGATACCTTTAGACCCATCGCATTTACCAAATAAAGCAACTGTTTTGAAGGTTTTAATGCCTGGCGAGTGAACGAGGTTTGTACAGTCGCCCCTGTTGCTCATGATCACAGCCAGTCAACAGAGGGATCTACGTGTTGAGCATCATTCGCACAGAAACTTTTTCCCTCTTCTTTAATATCCACCCATGATTGTCTTCCTTTACTAGTTCTTTTCCTAATAATGCCTGTCACGAGAGATAAAGGAGACACCTCAGGGATTTTTTTTTTGAGAGAGAAATTAGTTTGAATAATTTAGTTATAGTTTACGAACGAATGGAGAAAATACACCGGGCTTTTGAAGGTTAGGTGAAATGACTGTTTCTAGTCACACTTTGCAAATATATACGCCTCCTATGAAAAATATACTTCATCTCTTTCTAACCAGTCAACGGTTATTATAGGGAAATATCACCAAGGAAATGATGTCCTTTTTCACGACTGGAACTGGAATTATTGGATTAAAAATTATAATACGACACAGAAAACCCTTGGATTGTTTGGCTGAGTTAAATTACTATGAGAAGAACCATGAACTATGAAGAATTAGAAGAACCATGTCGGGTGGCTTTAACTACAATCGATGGTTAGAAGATGACAAATGAACAGGTAGCTTGTTTGGATGAGTTAATTTAAATTATCATGCTGAAATTCATGAACATAAGGACAAAATATATGGACTGTTTGGAACTTTGTTTAAATTACTAAGTTGAATTCCATGAAGGAAGGAATGATTAGCGTTGGTTAGAATTACCGCTTTCGAATGAAGTACAGGAAATAGTGTTTCGAGATGGCAGCTCATTTAACAGGCAGCTGATGAACAAACACAGACAGGAAGATACAAACAAAAATATAACAAAGTAATCAATGGACGAAAACAGAAGGAACAAACCAGCGAGCGAGCCACTGACGGCCAGCTACGTTTATCAACAAACAGATCAGCCAGACATACAACCAACTTAGTTTCAAACTTTTTTTGTAATTTAGTTAGAAAAAAAAACTGACTCTAAGAAAAGGCTAAATGAAGCGAAATGTCGCATTCTCAATCACCATCTCCTCGTGTTAAATAAAATCCACCTAAAATGTCAGAATTACGATCGACAACAGACTTTGAAATTTAATTGAAAATTTTTTAAAATAAATTTTAATGAAAGCAGGAAAGATGATGTAGAGAAAATTTTGTTTTTCATGTTTCACTGCTACCTGAGGGCGGGTACACAGGTATCGTCATGCGACTAAACTGCACAAAATAAACTCTTGTAAGAACTATTTCTTCCAGTTCATAAACAGATTGCACAAAAGAGTGTGACATTTCACCGAGTTGATTAATTTTCTTTCTTATTCTTCTTTCACCTGCGGTTTCAAGATTAAGGAAGGAAACACGCAGAGCTGCCATATTAGAACGACCTTTAGGAAGATTAGTTTACAAACATCTGGCTTGACAGAAGAAAGAAATTACAGGGCAGGGATTTTAGATTGAGTATGAAGTAGATCAGGCGAACGATAGTTTCAAGATATTTTAAAGCATCTTTCTTTCTTTCTTTCTTTCTTTCTTTCTTTCTTTCTTTCTTTCTTTCTTTCTTTCTTTCTTTCTTTCTTTCTTTCTTAAAATAAACTCTCCTTGTATTTCTTAAGCTTCTTTTATTTTTAGACCTTCCTTCCAACATTTCATTCTTTCTTTCTCCCCAGTGACTTGTTTCATCTCTATGGCTTCTTTCATTTTTCCTTCCTTCCACAAGTCTTCACATACTCTCTTCCTTTCTGTCCCTCCCTTTGCTCTCTAAGGCTTCTTTCTGTGTGTGTGTGTGTGTGTGTGTGTGTGTGTGTGTGTGTGTGTGTGTGTGTGTGTGTGTGTGTGTGTGTGTGTGTGTGTGTGTGTGTGTGTGTGTGAACCTATATTATTGGGTATCTCGGAGAAAAAGTAATTTCGTATGGGGGACTCAGGGAGAACAAACGCCTGCTCAGACCTCACCCAGACCAGCACAAACTACTAGTGGCCACCATGTTTGTCGCCTGCAAGGCAGAAGGGGTAGATAACTAACCCAGGAAGAGACAAGTAATAAAACAGAGCACACAGTTCTGTTGTGGCTGTCAACTTAGTGTTTCTCATTCTTGCCACTGTTTTCAAACGGAGGCCAAGACAAAATGGTGGACAGTAGCGCAATCAGACTAAGCAGCAGACAGGCACGCAGGCAGGCAGGCATACACGGAGACAACAGAAAAAGAAAATATTCGAGATATGTGTGTAAGTTTGTGTGCATGTTTTTTTTTGTTTTTGTTTTTTTTTGTGTGTAGTGACATCTAGTCAACTAGAAAGGAAAAAGATGTTAAAAAAGGTTGAGATGGATAGAAAAAAAATAGCTATAAAAAGATACCAGTAGAAAGAGTAGAAGAAAAGGTGAAAGGATTGTGATGAGAAAAGGGCAAGAACAAGATCAAGAATGCAAAGAACAACAAGAATCAGAACTAAATATTATAAATAACAACAAGCAGAGCATCAAGAACATTAAAAATGGGATACACAAGCAGGACATCAAGAATACGAAAACCAAGCGGAACATCAAAACTACGAAAAGCAGTAATAAGTAGAACTTCGAAAGATATAAAAAAGATGTAAAAAAAATCAAGAATTTAAAGAAGCAGAAAAGGGGTGAGAACAAAAACTAGAAGACGACGATAAAGATTTTCCTTTATATTAGAAATTTCGTCTAAATTGTAAAGGATGCCCAAAAGGCAGAGGACAAAGGTTTCTGGACAAGGTGGGTCTGATGGTCACAAGTAAACATTGGCGTATTGCCGCCTGACTGCAGTTCACCACAGCTGATGAGAACCTCCCTCAGGCCATGAGGAACTTGGTGAGTGGGTCACACTTTGCATGTTACTTGTCATGAGAGCTGGTGAGCACTGCTAGTCTAATGTGCTCATTCTCAAAATCAGATGAATTGCCTCGCAAAACCAAATTATTTTCGGAAAATAATTTACTTCAGAACTACGTAGATGGTGAAATGAAACAGTAACTTGAGAACACCAACAGAATTCTACCCAGGAAGATTTTGCATTTGTCAACCTTATGAAAGGTATTATTATTACCAGTATTATTATTACAATGTAAGGGGAAACGGTTTATAATTAACTAGCGTTGAACAACACATGATTAGTTATCATGGTTTTTCCTAGTTGGCGTGAGTTTTTTGATGTGTATGTTGGAAGTGTTTTTGTATTTTTAGGGTGGGGGTGTTTGTTTAATTAGGATTTTTCAGCTGTACAAAATTACAGTGTAGGCCGAACTTTTATAAGTTATTATAATCTTTTGCGTGGGATACATTTTCTGTGCCATCAGCTTTTTTAAGCGACTGTAGCTGATAAAGATTTTTTATCGGCATTCACAAGGCGTATAAACTCCAGAAAGTTTTTATGAAGCAACCGAAGACAATGCTGACAGAGAAGAAGAGAGGCGTGTGTTGTAGACGCATTTAAACTAGGAAATATATCGGCTCACGAGCACGCTCCCTGGCGCAAACAAACATTTTTAGCAGACGACAATCTGAAATCTGGAAAGGCTTTTTTTTCTCCTTTGTTCTGCTGTATAACCGATGGAAAATCACGCGATGCGGAGACTGTGCCAGAACGAGGCTGGCACCAGACATGCTGGGATTACGGGTGGCGTCGATCGCTTGATGAGTTTATGTTTGCTGCAATTCCCGGGGGGATGGGGGGGACACAAGTTAATTTCTCCTTGTGATCCTGTTGGGCCTGTGACGTCACGAGATTCCTACCCGTCCTCAAACGAACCTTGCCTTTCTGGAGGAAACTAGTTTTGGGTACACTACCCAAGAAATCAGAGTTTCACCGAAATCTTCCAGAAGTCGATATCTCATCACCGTTGGGGGGGGGAATGTTCAAGAGGGTAAAATGACGATCGCTGTTTCTATTTGAGAACTTTTGCCACAGCTGGTAGTCAGTCAAAATGATCAGTTTGCAAGCGGTTCGATGTTGCAGCTGCAGCTGTGTGACGTATTGATGAACAGCGAGTCTCTCTTCTACGAACCTTTACAGGTTGCTGCAAACTCTGCTGTCTTATAGGCAAGCTGTGGTGAGTAGACCGCACAATGAGAATTAATCAAGCGAGAATTTATGGTCTCAATCAGGCTGTGGAAACTTGTTAAACTTATTTTGAGAACCACCTCCCCCCCCCCGACAGCATGCAGCAATGTTTAACTGAATGAAAGGTTAACAAGCGGACAGGCGGACAAAAAAAAGAGGATAAAGAAAATAGCTGTTTTGTCAACATCCAAAAGATTTTTTTAAGGTAATAAGTGTGAATCTTTCTTGCCACGTTTGAGTGAAATGAGATTGAAATGTCACATGCATACGAATGGCTTATTTTCCTTGTGATTTCATGTCATTTTCTTCACATCCTAAGACACAAGGGCGTTTCGAACGACCGACTAAACAACCCCAGGCAAGAAACATATCATAGATCCCTGCACGATGTTTTGTTTTTATTTTTCCCCTCTTCTGGAAAAGGACGCGAGACGTACTTAACTTTTTTTTCCCACCCAAAACAGATGCCATTGATCGTTCGATCACCACGTGCTTGCCTCATGCAATCCGGAAGGGAAAGGGCCAGGCTACAAACACGTGACGCACACCAGCAGGAGAAGCCAGGCTACAAACACGCCCACGCACTCACCAGGTCGACACGCTTCGATCTGACCTTTCCGTCACGCATCACACGCCGTCTGTGTGGCGTCCGATGATCCGTAAACCAATACGTTTTAGCCTTATAAGCACGCCTACGGACAGCGTCTGTATGGACGCGCAGAAACAGATGGAGTGTGCAGACACACAAAGCAACCTCTTTAGGACAGAAGAATCGCGACACTGCAGACTGTAACCAAGAGAACAAAAATAATTTGATTAATACCCAGAAAATTGCTGCGTCATTTCTCACCTCCTTCCGTCCCTGTATTTGTTTTTTGTTTTTTTTATTGTCATATTGTTATATTGTGATTTAGTCTGTCTGTAAAGGGCACTGAGTTCATTAAAGTCATCATCACAGAGAGAGAGAGAGAGAGGGAGAGGGGTTTTTTTTTGAGATAACAAACAGATGTGGTTTGAGTCGTTTTCTTGACCTATGACATTCACTCTGTGCTGGTCGTCCGGAAGATGGATGGGACTGTACGACAGCGATTAAACTTTCACTAAATATGCAATTTTGCTTTTGTGTCGTTGGCAAGATTAATAAAGGTCGGTAGACACCTTAAAGCTCCGACCTCACAGATGGCGCTGTTACCTGTCACAGCAGCCACTGGACAGCAACATGTCATATACTTCAATAAACATTCATCGCAACCATCGTCACATGAGGTCTAGTGCATTGTAAACAGTACCAGCGCCTCGGTAGTTCGGTACCACGGACCTTCATCTACTGGATGAGTGTCTCTCACTCGTTGCCTCTTTGCGCTATCATAGGAGTGACCAGTTGTAACAAACCCTACAATGTTAGGTTTTCACTTCCGTTTCCAATTTCAAAATGGCGGGTTTTCCTAACGTCGAAGAAATTTTAGAAGAAATTAAGCTTTTCTGTCATAAGAACCTTGTTAAAGAAGACTGATTGCAAAATCAACAGTAGTATTTTCTGTAAAATGTATTTCGGTTGTTTATAGAAAACGCATGTGGGTTTATCGTCAATTTTATCATATAAAAACATCGTCACAACAGATGCTATTGACTTGCTCTACCACTAACAATTTTTTAAAAAAGCATTGGTTTTGATTTTTCGGACACAATTATATAGATTATTCTGTTACAAAAAGCCTACACTTTAAGAATTAATTTAATAAATGCCACATATGAACTGAGTTCACGACAACGCCATTTACTAGCAGACGACAATAGGGAAGTCCCCCGTTGCTAAGGTCGGTTGGTATTGTAAGCTATGATAGTGACGAGGATAGATGTTTACTTTTTGTTGAGGATAACGACATCTCGCTTTATTGGTATGACATCCAACAATGCAACACTTTGCACTTGTCCATTTTTTTCGAATCCATTTCCGTCTGCAAACCACTGACCTTTATTAAAATTAAATGAAGGTCCGTGTCTCTTCGCAACAGCAAACCGGAACCGGAAACACGGGCTGCTGATAAGGAAAGCCGAGACTTACACCGGATATAAACCTGAGACACTTATCCAGTAGATGAAGGTCCATGTTCGGTACCTTGTGAGTATCTGACATCGTTTCCTTGGTCTGATGAAACCGAGCGGAAGAACATTTCGTTTACTGCACTTTGCACAGGAAACCGTTAAGATGGCAGAATTACATTTGAGCAAAAAATCCATTCGGGTACAGAAGATGGCCGGCGTGTTAGCTATGTTGTAAACATCTACAAGCAGTTTGCTAAAGTTTGTGCACGGCCTTCCTTCATGCCACAGGCTGATTCAAGAGAAAAGGAGAAATTTTTTATGAAGTAACAGAAATAATGTCACAATACTTGGAACGGTGGATAAAATACTTGGAGAAAGAGATGAAGTGGCAGGGTTAGAGAACTAGTTTATGTTAGATAGAGGCTATTTGATACACAACGGCGATAACAGATGTGAGGGGACTGATTTGCAGACGATGCTTGCGACCGTCGATGACAGTGAAAGTGAGGTCTTCAGTGACGAGGATGTTGAAACAATCGATGTGTCAACAATTTTTGAGAACTCAAATCAACCGGGGACTTACGGAGTGCTCGTTGTCGAGGTATAAAGGGTTAACCACGTGCTGCTTGGTATGTGCTTAAGGTAGTCACGTAAGAAAACTGTTTTTAACAGGCTAAAGCAAGACTTCAGATCAGACATAGGCGAGCTATCGTCCCAAGTCTCACTCGCTGACCTTTCACGGTCTGTTAACCAGAAGCATGCAACTGTTCCACGCGGACCATTGTTCGACTGCCAGAGCGTGGTTCCACGTGGGGAGGCGCCGTCTAGTGGCGATTCCCAAGAGAAAGGCACGTCCAGGGCTTCTGGTCCAGCGTCTGCGGCCCGCATTTGTTTGAGACTGATGATCATGTTGGCGTGACTGATGAGCTGTGGAAACGTGTCGGGGGTGGGGGGAGAGAGAGAGAGAGAGAAGGAGTGCTGGTTCTTTGCAAGTAATCCGAAAGCCAAGAATTTTTCCTGCAGCTTTATCTCACTCGATGTCTACAAGATGGATGGATGGATGGATGGATGGAGTTTAAACATCTACCTGTTGAATTCGGTACCAGCACACGAACACACACACACACATAGAATGAGCTCACGCACGCACGGACACAACGGCGTGAGGATGGATGGATGGATGGATGGATGGATGGATGAATTCGAGCTTAAAGATCTACTTGTTGAAGTTGGTTCCACATACCTTAAGACTTTTAGAGACTCCCCCCCCTACCTTCTCTCGAGGTACACGTCTACAATGATCTCACGATACACATTACGAAAACATAAACAACCTGAGCCACAGGCTCCGAAAGTTACTGGTCGTAGTTCGTAAACGTTAAGTGGTTAAACTTTTTCAAGCAAGGTTTGCACAAAAAGGGAGATCAATATACATAGGTGGCGCAACTGTAGAAATTCTACCAAACTTGGCTTTAACTGGGGACCGAGGCAGGCAGGACCTTTCTCAGTGAAGATGAGACAGGTGATCAAGAACTTTCACAGTGAAATGAGATTGCTGTCGTTGCAGCTAAAGTACTGATGATGTAAGTGTTTCTGGAGCAGCAATCAGCAGGGAAGTGCGTCAGACAAATAAACCCCGTAAACAGACATTTTCATTAAAAAAAATAGTGTAGAGCTATACAAAGCTCTGTGCCGTAACTGTCAATCCGATTTGTAATGGTGTTGTTGGATCTCAACAAAATTTGGCGGCAGGAGTACTCAAATCATATATACACAAACACACTGCTTAGACACACACACACACACACACACACACACACACACACACACACACACAGAATGAGCTCACGCACAGACACACCGACGTAAGGATGGAGGTAGGACGAATTTGTTTTCCTAAAAGAAGTCTTTAGTGACGGCTCCCAACAGTAATACAACACAATCCACACCGACCATCTTACAAGCAGTAGAGATTTTGTAATCAAAGCAAACTGTTTGATGTCTGTGCATGCTGGCTGAATACCTCCCGTCAATTTGTTGACCTCCTACAGGAAGCCATACAACGGTCCTTTGGTGGCGGTACCGGCAGCAATGCCTTCACCATGTGTCTGCTCTCGGCCCAAACACCAATAGAAGAGAACAAAGGAAACAAACCAGAACACTCGGGGACTTCTGGTTTCTCTTTCGAGGAAATGAGAAAAAGATCGTTCTGGAAGTTAATGAAAATCAAGCAACATTCCGGCAAAAAAAGAAAAAAAGAAAATGGCTTCCCATTTGATTTCACTTGATGATCTCCACGCTAGTTTCAGGCCTCATATCTCAGAAGTAACTTTCCATATTTAGGGAACTATTTTGCTGGGTCCCCACTTTTTTTTGGCAGAAAATCAGATGTTTGCTTTGTTGTTTTAGTTCTAACCGCTATACTGTAATTCCACCAATAAAAGGTGCAACCACCCACTAATCTTAGGATATGTTCAAAATTTCTTCTGTAGAGTATTTGTGTTCGTGTGTAGATATCGGTAACATCTTAGCAGGTAGAAAATAAAAGTGGAAAATTATCATCCTCAAGCAGCTTATACCACTCAAACACAGTTCATACACCAACCACAAAGGACAAGATTCTTTCCAAATTTGGGCAGTTGGTATGGATGTGATTATGTATACATCGCAGCTTGTCCACCACAAACATGGCTTCATGGTTTATTTATTAAAATTTAACTGCGGGCTCCCCGTTTATACTGGTAATATTTCTTCAAATATGATTACTGAGTTATTGATGGAGAGTAAGCGTTTACATCAACAAACTATGGTCGCAATCGTTCTCACATACTCTCTCTCTCTCTCTCTCTCTCTCTTACACACACACTCACACACACACACACACACACACACACTCACTCATAAACACACACACTCACACATAAACGCACTATCTATCTATCTATCTATCTATCTATCTATCTATCTATCTATCTATCTATCTATCTATCTATCTATCTATCTATCTATCTATCTATCTATCTATCTATCTATCTATCTATCTATCTATCTATCTATCTCACGTGTACGCATTAACACAAATTCACATACTTATCATCATCTTTGTGTACACAAAAAAAGATTCTCCCTACACTCGGAATCTACTGCAAGTCCGAATACAAGGCGAGGGAAGAAGGAATTTAATTTTCCTCCAAATGCAGCTGCGCGCATGTGTATGAGCCCAGTGCCTGCAAATAGTTCAGAATCGCAGATGATTACAAATTAATCGGTGCTGTCCGAGAAACCTGATGCTGAAGGCAACTGGTAAATATTTCAACGAAATCTTTGTTTCCCTGTGCTGGAGCTGTGGGGATGTTCCCAGATAGTATCAACAGCCTGCTTTATGATAGGAAACTCTGGCTGGGAATAAGTACATGAGGACTGAGTGCTCCCACTAGACAGGTGCAATCATGTGTGGGGGCTGAGGTTAATACCACCGCAGTTTAGTTTATAAAAAAATAATAAGATGAACTTCGTGAACATTAGTACCTTTCTAGTCCGAGGCATCATGGTGATTAGATTTTTTTTCCTGTTTCGACCTGTGAGGTACATGTATGAACGATTCAGTTAAGTGCATGGTTTCCGAAGCTTAAACTTAGGGTAGGATCTCTACTGGCGCTAGGAGTTGAATTTTTACAAATATTTATGAAGTGTTTTCTAATCAACAAAATCAGGGACAATTAAGGTAAAGAAATCCCACATGTACCCGTAGAGCATCATCCAGTCAACACCCCATCAGAAAGTTTCATTTCATTTACTCATGAGAGAGAAATCATTTTAGGTCAGTAGGTCCTTGTGATTGCTGTTTATTCTGATAGACAATTCACTTCAGCTTCCTCCTTTTCCTCGTGGTTTCATCGCTGAATTTCTTCATTTTTCGTTGTTCCTCTTCTCTTACCATCTCCTTCTCGTCCTTCTTCTTTTTCATCATCATCATCATCAGCAGCAGCAGCAGCAGCAGCAGCAGCAGCAGCAGCAGCAGCAGCAGCACAGAGCTTATGCGACTCACAAATTATTTTCTTTGTAAGAGTCAGCCGTTGAAGTCGACAGGGAGAGCTCATGCTGGAGAAATACAAACAGTTGCTCACCCTGCGGGACCTGCTTGGTGTCAGTCACTAAAGGTCACTATGGACAACTTCATCGGCGATCGCTTCCGTCCAGTTCCCCGACGACTAGGGGACTGAGCTCAACTAATCCTCCACCTCCTTTTTCTTCTGGTTTCTTACAATCTTTGTTTCTTCTTTAGTCTTTCTGTAAGTCGACCATGTCACCACCTGTAGGGTTTCCACACTCCGCTGGTTGCACGAGGTTTGGCAAACCTAACTCGGAACACTTACCCCTGTGTTATTCATTGAGTGAGGGAGAGAGGAAATTCGATTCCTCTTTCATAAAAAAAACAACAGGTCATCTAGAGTTCCTTTCACTTATCATACTTTTGCAAGTTAAGAAAACTTTTGCTGGCCTGCTCCTCTGCGAACTCCCAAAAGAATTGTTATTTTGACAGCACAAAGGAAGCGAGTTTATTGTTCGTTTTCTGTAAACAAGACGCTACCCCTAATCATCCGATAAGATTTTTGGGGGGATTGACAATGCTTGAATTATATGAAATCTCATTTTGAGCACGGTTTCTAACAGATGATTTCAATTTACCTTTTGTTCCCAACCAGAGATGACTGCAGGGTGAGGAGCATGGGTGAGTTTTGCGGTCAATTGGTTCTCATGCGGGACAACTCTTCGCTCTCCAGGGTCCTGTAATGAAGCGCACGTGACGCCAAACTAAACATTTCATTTGTCTTTCACCGAGGAGGAAGTTTATTCATGTCTAAATCAACAAAAGGCAGGACTTGATACTCAAACGTCCCTAGAGAACAGCCCAACAAAGAATAGAATGCTAGCCCATGATCAAAGCACGCGAGTCAACTGCTTCCCTTCAACGTACAAGATGTGTGTGTGTGTGTGTGTGTGTGTGTGTGTGTGTGTGTGTGTGTGTGTGTGTGTGTGTGTGTGTGTGTGTGTGTGTGTGTGTGTGTGTGTGGAGGGGGAGAATGAGGAAGCCGTTTCGTTTCTTACATCGGGTTCCTGTCGCGCGCTGTTACCGAAGAAGCAGGCTCCAGCGCGGAAAAGATAAAAGAAAGTTCGCCGAGGCTGTGGGCTTTCTTCCCCGAGGGGAAGGCAACTATCGCATATCTAGACTCCTGGCGTGGGCACCGGGCCCATGAGTGGGCATGCGCACTGTGACGGCGACGCAGACCGGAGCTGACGTAATTCAATGATGTCATCAGCGGCAGCCGATCTAACGTCATTAGAAGCCAACTATGCCGCCAAACTAGATGACAACGGTCGATGGAAAACAGATGGTGTCGAGGACAATGAAGTTGATGCGTATATTTTGAAGTGAGGAAGTCAGTCAGTAACCCTGTCAGCCGGAGAGTCAGTGAGTGAGTGCGTCTGTACATCTCTCTCTCTGTGTGTGTGTGTGTGTGTGTGTGTGTGTGTGTGTGTGTGTGTGTGTGTGTGTTCTTGTTTGTTTGTGCAAGCGTGCGTCATCGCTTATTTTAATTTTTTAGCCGACTCCTACACCTCTGCAACTCGTTTCTAAGTTTCGTGTTTCGCTCTCTCTGCTCTTTTATCACCGCTTTATTAAGTTGATGTTTGTGTATATGTGTGTACATATATTGTATATATTTATTTTATATTTATTTATTCGGGTTTTGTTTTCGATTTTCTTAATTTTGTTTAGCTAGCTGACAGCTTCCAGATAGGAGTCGTCTGGAGTTGATGATGTCCCTTGTGTAGTATGGGTGGCGTCCCTTGACTACCTACCTAGCATCTACCGACTCTCAACACACACACACACACACACACACACACACACACACACACACACACACACACACATGAACGCTCTTAGACCTGTTGACAAGAAAGGTATGCTTATTAATGTTATGCGAGATGCCATGGTTGATGAAGCGGGACGAGGAAATTATCCAATCAACGCTTACGAGTGTTTAGCGTGCAGGAGGACCATTAATCCCCTGACTGCACTGAACCGAGGTTCCTGCAGACATGCAGCGGTCTGTGGAAATGGACCAATCATCACTAATAAGCCCGTCAGACTGTCCAATCAATTGTCACCGGCATATCAGGTGTTTCTACAGTTAGTAAAGAAATTACTGCAGTCGTTAAACAGTCATTAAGTAACTCAATAGCATCGTGGATTTAGTTTCAAACCTCTCTCTCTCTCTCTTTCTCTTAATACAGAGATACTACTCTCTATTGATGAAGAGTGTGTGCGCGCTCACTCACTTACACACGCGCGCGCGCGCACACACACACACACACATAGCCTCACACTACGTTGACATGAGATACTGCGAGACTTAAAAGATGTAACCAAACACGTAGAGGGACGGTGGCAGATATGCTGAGAGATACAGACAAAGTCTTAATAAAAGCCATAAAATAATTTTTATAATATTTCGAGTAATGTGATATTTTTCTTGCTAAGAGAGTTTTTAAGAGGCAAACAGACCGCCAGAAGACACTTCCACGACAAAATAGACTGAGGGAGAGAACCAGGCAAATGTGTGTGCGAGTGAAAGAGAGAGAGAGCAGAATAAAACTGAGACTTTAACAGATTCTAGAGAGACGGAAAAATTCAGAAAAATCAGAAAAAAACACTATCATTTATATATATATATATAAGTGCAGAAACAAAGACTCAGAAAAGGAAGAAAAAAAACTCAGAAACAAAGGCTCAGAACAAGAAGAGAAGTTGGCAGACAGAAGCACAGCTCCAAAAGAAACACAAGTGCGAGGCTAAAGACAGAAAGCCATTGAGACAGATTCCAAAGAAGCGGCAGCATACAACACTAAACAGATACAGATGATAAGGAGACGATAAACGGTAATAGACAGCAGGACACAAAGACCGATCCAAAAGAAACAGCGACGGACAAATACACATCAAGACCAGTCCTGTGAGAGACAAAGGGGTGGCCAGCAACTAAGACTATTTCACGGCAAGACAGCATGTCCTGTAAACAGAAGCCACATGTAGAGAGAGAGAAAGAACAATTTGCCCGAGACGAGAACTGAACCCAGGACATTCAAGCTTCACTGTATTGGTGACAGTAGCTAACTAACCGCTGTGCCACCGGGCCACCCCTGTGAGAGACAAAGCTGTGAGTTCTGGTTATTACGGGTGTGTGAGTATTGTTAGCACGATGAAGAGTGGTCGGGCAAAATCCAAAATCGTTAGCTTGCACCTGCTCTGCTCAGTTTACGTGGGGGAAAAAATAAAAGCTGGAAGTATTTTTCAAATTTCAAGAAGCTCAATAATTAACTGACGCCACAAAGTTACCGAGATATCCAAAATGTTAATTTTCTCAACTTTATTTCGCAGTCATTGCTTCATGTACACTAACAGTGACCGGGAGAAAGGAGTATTGCAAAGGAAAAACAATCACTTGGTTTGGGTTTTTTATGGGGAGGTAGGGGGGTGAGGTCATTGTCTCAAGTCCTCAGCTCAGCGTCAACAATTTGTTTATCTTGATCGACAAAATAAAAAAAAATCAAAACCATAAATTTTTCCTTATATAAAAAGAACTGACTTTTAACCTGCCGACCAAAATTTGACCGTCTGCATTCTCCAGAGGAAACGAAACACTAGAAAATAAAATTAAGTCATGAAAAAGCTGCTCTACCTTCCATCTGCCTGCCATCTTGGAAGAAAACTTTCCAACTGGTTCTGTCTTGCAATCGCGTGAATGCATCAATGTTTGATAGATTGTCTTCAAAATCCAATCGTAATCTGCTATCCATCTTGATATTCAACTGGCACTGGGAGTTCTTGGATCACTTAATTGTCTCCTACCCGTCCACTTTTTAATTTTTGTTTCTTCTTTCAGTATTTTTTGTTCGCTTGATTCGCTTTTTTTTGAAAGATTTTCCTGATAAAACCAAACATTTCTTCCGATAGCAATATATTCTGAGCTAAAAGAAAAACAGTGTCAGTAAAGATTATTTTAATTAAATATTATCCTTCGTTCAAAAAACTTTCGCGGTTGTTAGTGTATCTCTCTGCTTGCCTTCCAAAAAAAGTTCCATCATCTAGTAGTCATGTGGCATTGATCGTAAGTAAAGGTGGCTATATTATGGCACGTGCAAAGCCCAACATTCTTCTTCTTCCACCATGTCACCTCCCTTGATAAATCATGTACCCATTTCTTCTGGAAAGAAACTGAGCTTTATGCGGAATGTTTTCCCCACCCACAGTTCTGAGCAGGCCTCGAACCTACAGCCTTCTTGTTCACAGATGGGCTCACTGATTAGCATTGTATAGAGGCTGGAAGATTGCTCGCTCCTGGTTTGGGATGACGTCAAATAGTTACATGTTGTGAGCCTTCCACTATAGATGATGATGATGATGATGATGATGATGATGATGATGATGATGATGATGATGATGATGATGATGATGATGATGATGATGATGGACAAGAGCAACAACAAGAGATCAACAACGAGTGACAGGACAGACGAGGGCAGGTGAGGTGAAACATTCAGTCGAAGAGCTGGCAAAAAAAGGATAATATTCTTCACCTGCGCTGCTAGCAGAGATAAGTGATCTTGTGTGTGTGTGTGTGTGTGTGTGTGTGTGTGTGTGTGTGTGTGTGTGTGTGTGTGTGTGTGTGTGTGTGTGTGTGCGTGTCAAGTCTTCTCACAGCAAATCTTTGGAGGCTGGTCGTGAGGTACGATCGAGTCTGGCACAAGGCCAGTTTTTCTTGCCTCACTACGCGATGGGTCTAAGTTCCTTGACTTTCACATCACAACCGTGCCCGTCCTCTGATTGGCTGCTTCCTGTCACATTTTGTGATTGGCTGTATGCTGTGCCTTGCACTCGATTCGGTGCGGGAAGTGAATGATTTTCCAGCGGCGGTAAATGATTTTCCTGCTTGTGGCTAAAAGCTAAAGCCTACTATTGGACTTACATTGAGTGCGTACAGAAAAATACCTATCGCAGGTCAGGTCTTCTTCGGGGTGTTGCTACCTGTTGTTCTTCTACACTGCACCAGTATTGACGTCATACCGTACCACACACTGACGTCATGGAAGTATGCTCTACATCGGAGGCCGTGATTATGAACATGAGGTGCCTCCGTAGCCCCGGCATTTTCCTCTAGCGGAAGAAGAACAAGAAGAAGAAGAGTCACTCAGACAACAGAAGATTCCTACAAAGAAAAGTGTCCACAGAATCGCAGACGTCCATTGCAGGACAGATGACATGTGTCATTAGCAATAGAAGATGTGTCTTTGCATGTCTACTGGCTCGTTCAGTAGACTACCCATGTTAGAAGCGCCAAAGCTCGGAGGGGGTGAAGTCACGGTTGATTGTGACAATGCTAGGAGGAATTTCAGAGGACTAGTAAAACTTCAAAAAACAAAGCTCAGAAACACAGTAGAAACCAAAGTTTGGTAGCAGATGAACTCCACGATTCGGCTGCAGTCACTGCCTATGACATTAAAGAAATACAAAGAAACAGGACAACTGTTACACGCAGGTTGTTCTAATAATCCCTCTGTATCCACCACTGTTGATAGGGATCTCTAGACGGGGATCGCTAGACAGGGATCTCTAGATTATCAACAAGCCTTCAACGTTTTCCCTGTTTCCAGTTACAGGACCTCGCACCGCTTCTTGTCCTATAACCAACCCTGAGGTATCTTTATCTCTGCTTCATAACAACGCATCCCACCACTCCAAAAAAAAATTGAAGATCATTTCTTTTTAGACAGCTGTCACATTTTTTTTTTATCCCGGGGGCAGATTTTCATCTCAAAATTGTAATCAGTTTAAGACTCCAGTGATCTCATTACGAAGAGGCCAAGACCGGGAGGAGGACCCCAGTCACTAAAGGGTGTCACGTGAGACGGAGCGGCGTGGACTGACATCAAAGACTAGCAGGTGCTATTCGTTGAAGGTGACATACGTGTCGTTTCTCTGCCGACGGTGTGGTCCGGCCAGATTTAAAATAAACTCCAAATGACCTGGGTGGGTGGGTGAGTAGGAGGAGGGGGCTGCTGTTCAGTCTATATTCGTGAGCACGCATGCGGTTCTCTTTGCCGAAGGGTTGGGATTTTTTTTTCTTTATTTAAATATGGATATTGACGATACCTGGTTCCTAAAGAGGACAAACTAAGAACTCAAGAAAAGGTAGCGGAGCAGCTCGAAAAGTCGATTGAAGGCCATTCTTCTACTTCCACCAGTTTTCCAAATGCCGGAGATTGGGGCTGACACTGATTCCACAGTGAATTCAAACCTCCTCTTACACTGTCTGTCTGTCTGTCTGTCTGTCTGTCTGTCTAACACATAATATATATATGCACGCACTCACACAAAAATACAATCACACATCATGTCACATCAAAGTGGTTTGGGCAAGACCTGCACAAATAACTGAGATAATATATATATATATATATCAACTAAGGAAAAATAACTCTCACTCAAACGACCTCCGACTGAGTGAACATGATAAAAGTGCAGAGCCTTATTAACCTCATAAAAAAGTATTAGGAAAATGCGGACGGTGTGATCGAATGAGAACACAGCTCTTTTCAATTCTATTCCCGTGCTAAACATTGTCAATAAAACATTTGTGTCCTTGTGACAAGTGGGCAGGCCCACTTATTTGACTTTGGCTTGTTATGCGCGTGCAGCATCCGGGGCTGGGAAATGGAAATTTCGTGCAACACAGTGAAGAAAACTCGCCCTGTTTTGGTCTGAAAATTGAGTTATTGTCCGTGTTCACTGAGTTGCGACTTCGTGATGTGTGGGGGAGGGTTGGAGGATCGGAGGCGTGTGTTCTCTGACTACGAAAATATAATTATCTAACCTGATGTGCAGGATCTGTTGCGGGGCAAACTATGGTGTGGGCGATGCTGTGGTAGTACGCAGGGAGCTGTCGATGTCTCGACCCTGGATTGATTAACATTGCTCCGTCCTGAACATACAGTGTTTGTCGTACTCAGGGCAAAGGAATTCGATGCAAGTGATTAATTTACTCCACCTAATCTGGTTTATGACATTTGCTAATGAAAATCAGAAAGTGCTTCATTCCCCCCCCCCCATAATCGTTATCGCCTTTGTCGTGAAGACAATAGTTTCCGTGAAAACAAATCAAGAACATGGACGAGAGAGGTCTCTTTGCTATGCCTTGTTTCAAGTTTTTCGTTTAGTTTTTGCTGGTAATAATGTGAAACTCTATACCTGCAGGTAACTGAATACAGCTGCTGACGTCTTCGTGAGCGATGGAAGAAGGGAGGAAAAATATATGAATTTGTCAAAGATGGGCTGTAGGTAAACTGCGCTTCCAAAAAGCAGCAGTAAACTTGGTACTTACCTGGTATTTACCTCAAATTTAGACAAACAGTGGACGTCTGCAAAATGTAGTTTAGAAAACCGAATAAAGTGGTGAAACATGCATATTCAAACTCCAATCTCACAGCAGTGGAACATACATAGTCAAATTGATTTGGCAAGAAGTTGATGACACAGGAGAAAAATCTTGCTTGAAAATTAATTTTTTCCTAACAGGCAGACTGTTATGTTTACCTCTGTTTTGTTTTTTTTTTTTGTTTTTTTGTTGTTGTTGTTGTTGTTGTTTGTTGTTGTTGTTTTATGGTTTGTTTGTTTTTTTGTTTTTTTATGTGTGTGTGTGTATATATATATATGGAAGAACATGTACATTTTTTCAAATTGAGATTTCACACCGTTAGAAAGCATAAAATTCTCAAAAATTCCTTTTTCGCAGCAAAACATGTATTCTATGAATGCATGTAGTCTCAAATACCACCGTAAGTACATATTGAAACTCCGGGTTGACAGCGGCAATCACTCAAGATTACCAGCTATTAAAGGGCTAAGAATAAGAGAGGGCTACATAGCGAGCTAGACAGAGCTAGCTAAATAAAGATAAATTGAGATTAGAAAGACAGAGACATTGAGATAGTAAGACAAAGATGGTTAATGCAACGAAGCAGTCAAGAAATCAACCGGCACGCAGGTAGACTGGCAAACAGGTGGACAGGCTGTGAAAGATCGACTGACTGAAATAAATTGTTAGTTTAACCAATTTTTTGTATCATAACCGAGGCATTGAAGTTTACTTTGTACAAAAATATAGGTCCATGCCTCACATCATTTCCATAAAACAAAGATTGTGCATCAGAAAGTTTTGAAAATTATTTCTTTGATCAGATTTTTAAAAATTCAAATTTCGTCTATTTGTCTTTTTGCTTTCTTTTTTTTTTTTTTTTAGCCCTCGTGATACAAGTAAAAGGGAAAGAGCCTCGTAGGGCTACTGCATCCCTCTTTCTCGTCTTCGATTAGGACAGACACCAGCGAGACCTTGAGAGGCAGTGGGGAGGGGGGCTATGAACATAGAGTTACGCCGCCTGCACGAGGGCGCGTGTTATTGATATTTCCTTTCTCAAAATGATGTAGGTGTCAGGTCAGAGAGCAGGAGGCAGGAGGAGACAAGAGTTAACGGCAGGAAGTTTGATTTTTCATTTGACAGCAGCAGCAGCAGCAGCAGCAGCAGCAGCAGCAGCAGCAGCAGCAGGCCCGTTTTGTTGCTCTTCTCTCTCTCTCTCTCTGGTTGCTTATGAACATTAACTCACATTCTTCTCCGCTATCAGATCGTTAAGTTGTCGAATTCAAATCGACCTCCAGTGGGAACCGGTTCTTCTTTTGAGTTTCCATTCTGAGAATGAGTAAAAAGAAGTATATGCCTGACTAGGTCCTTCACGGGAAACTGTCATGGCCACCCTGCCTGTTTCTTTTTGACGATGACATCTCAGGTACGATCAGCCGTGAACACACATTCACGCATGCGTGTCTACACACACGCACATATATGTGCATGCACGCACGCATGAAACACGAGCTCTCACTTATAGAGAGATAAAATGAAGATACTAAGAAGAGGAAAGATGACAACAGAAAGGGTGAAGAAGAGAAACTATCATGTAAAAACTGCACACGGCACTACATGGGGTACGAACCAGCGTATAGACAGGTATAGATTCATACGTACCCGAGGAGTTGTCGAAATAGTTAAAGAAGAAGAACTAAAATAAAAGAACGACAAGAAAACGAATAATTATAATAACAGAAATAAGGAGAAAAACAACAAAAGAATGTTATGAAAACAACATAACAGCTTCAAGAATAATGATGTTGATACGGTGACAGTGACTTTTTCTCTAATGCTATGTCCTCGAAAGCAAGCTCAAAGCAATTTCTATAAACGAACATGCACAGAAAAGTCAACGTGGAACACGCACACTCACTCACTCACACACACACACACACACACACACACACACACACACAGAGAAGAAAATCACTAGCATGTAAACTGATGTCACATTATTCACAGAAAGGTATGTCGGAACCGAGATACGAACCCCGACCCCCGATTCTCACTGTCATAGTGAATAGTGACAGGCCCTTTTACCACTGCGCCATCAACTGCCCCAAAAGATGGTAATGATGTGATGTGCAGGCATCGCATGTCTGAACAAATAGCCTCGTCCACCATTCCAAACTTAAAAAAAAAGTATAAATTAATGTTAGTCACTAATGCTGGCATTCTGTCGATCAGCAACCATCTAAAGGAGGTGGTGCGAACAAGAAACTTAAGCTCAGAACAAACATCAGGCCCACAACAGGACAGAAACCTGATCCACCCAGCAGTTAGTTGCGGAGCCAGCGGGTCGTGGAAGCGAAGTCACTCTGCGGGAATCAGCTGGGAAATAGCTTGTGAAAACAATTTGGTGAGGATGAGGGTAGGGGGGGGAGCCAGTGTCATTCTGAGTGTCGGCGATAACCGCGATCGAGGTGATAATACAGTCAGTAACAGGGAAGATCCCACCAGACATTATTAAAACCGAACGCAGTGTATTATCACCGACTCAGTTTAAGACGAACAAGGAGAAAGGGTTTAGTTTAAGAATCAAATAAATCCAACGAAATTATTTTGTTTATTATTATTATTATTATTATTATTATTATTAAAAACAAAAAGACTAAGGGAAAGCAAAATGATTGACACTTTTCTCATCAGTTCTAAGTTTTCAATTTCCGTTGCTGTATAAAAATAATAAAATTCAATATGTTTTCAGATGAGGAAGGAAAAGAAAGATTGAGATTTTTCCCCTTTCAATTAGAAGTTTTCGATGTCCGCGGATCTTTAAAACTAACAAAGGTCAACGAGCCCATTAACTAAACTCTTAGCCACCGACATCTTCAGCCTCGTGTGGGCAAGATGTGCTGTGGTAGTTATTCCCACTTGATTTATCCCAGAGGGAAATTAGGAGCTTTTACTTACTTTTAATTAGCTTTTACCACCAGACTGTCATAATCGTGACCCTTAGTCCTTACCCGGGATCGGCAGGTGATCCTTGTGGCCACTAAAGCAGCGGCCAATGTATTATGTATCTGATCATAGTATGACATACCCCTGGGGTTCAAAAGGGTGAGAATCATATCCCGCCATGAGTCAAAAGCTGGAACCATTAAAATCCAAGATGAATGCTGGCAATAGTCTTACCATGTCAGTACTGTCTTGCTACTTTGTGTCTGAAACAAAACCTTTCCTTTCTGATGACTTGGGCAAGAGTTTTCCTAAGCTGTGAAAATGTTTCTGGAAATTTACCAGCATGCAGTCTACTAATGGATTCCATGTGGTCCAGAAACGAGCAACAGCACAGTGAGTGAGTGAGTGAGTGAGTGAGTGAGTGAGTGAGTGAGTGAGTGAGTGAGTGAGTGAGTGAGTGAGTGAGTGAGTGAGTGAGTGAGTGAGTGAGTGAGTGAGTGAAAATTGCTGCCAAGGGGGATCTGAAAGTGGTGGCGAGATAATTATAATTTCACACATCTGCATTAACATCATAGTTTCGTAATACGGAACCGCATTTTTCGGTTACCTAATTGATTTCATTTGATCAAACCCGATGACTGGCAACATAATGCGAAACTCAGTCTGAGTAAGTCTGTTGAAACCTTTGGCAAACGAGACAATACCGAGGGGTAGTTTAAGCATTCTTAACATAATCTTAAAGAAAACATGCGCAAATGGACCATACTTACACACACACACACACACACACACACACACACACACACACACACACACACGCACGCACGCACGCACGCACGCACGCACACAACTTTTTGACCACCTAATGTGGTCATCTAGTTAGCTCGGCTATTTAGGATCAGATCAGTTATCACAAATTTGTCTTGAACCAGAAAGGACTCTTGAGGTTCTGTGTGACTGTGGACCACCTACACATCCATCCCATTGACGTCTAACAAGAGACTGAATCCCTTGAAACCAATCACAGTTGCATCGTATTGAAACACTTTTTCGTCTTTGATTGAAAGCAGTAGGTGGGTAGATAGTCCTGGGACTTTTTCCAAGTCGTTAGGAAGGAAAGTTTTAGAGCCCTCACTTTTCTCGGAGCCAGTTTACATGAGAGCGTAGCCCACCTTCTCTCCTTCGCTGCCTTGCCTTCCCCAACCCTTTATAGAGTCGGGTACCCATTTCCGCCAGCTGGGTCGACTGGGGAAGGTGAGCTGCGCAGTACGGGTATCGAACCGTCGCACTCTGCTATCCGCTCCCCCGGATTGACATCAGTGACATTCTTTAAAATCCCAGTTTTAAAGGTATACTATTCTGTATCTAAGTTTTATAAAAAAATAAAAAAAAATTAGAGAAACTCACTGAGGTCGGTAGTGCAGCCAAATGATAATTTCTAACTGTTTAGCGTTTAATTTTTGATGCTCTGACCCTTCAAAATCAACATTTTATTCAAATTCAGCTTTAAGCATAATATTACCCAGAATATAAAATATTAAAAATGTCATAACTTGGAAACCATTCGAGCTATACAAAAAAGCTTGATATTATTGAAATTAGGATTTTTAAAAATCTACTTGTCTTTGACTTTTCCTTTTGCTTATTGTTGATTCAAACTTCGGTTTGGACTACCTACTAAATGAAATGTTAAGTAGAAGGAGAAACAAGACATTAGTTAAAGACAATTCCTTCGTGGCGACCAAGCTTCTTGACACAAATATGAGAATAAAGAAAGCACGCTTGTGTGTATTAGGAATACTGGGAATGAGTTTATACGTGTTGATGATAATCAGACCTTGCAGATACAGATAAGAAACAAAGAGAGCACGAATACACAAGGTGCGAACATGCCTTAGAAATATTGCAGATAATGAGATGTTAGAAAAAGAAAGGATATGCCAAGAACATCGGTGCAAGGAAGTAAAAAAAAGATGAATGCTGATGAGAAGTCAATGAAATTATGCTCCAAGCCAAACGCTGAATGATGCAATAAATCCCAACAGAGGTTTCGTTTTACAATTGGGAAGAAGAAAAAAGTAAACTTTTCTGTGTTGAGACAGTATTTTTGGCAAGGAATTTTCAGTTTCACTTCGTCTTAAAATATTGTGTAAAAATTGTATTAATAACAATCCTTTTCTAGGAATTTGTGTTCGCTCTTATCACACCTTGCACTCTTCATCACAGATTATGAATTTTCGTTGCATATTACGCAATATATCGCATATCGCGCATATTGTATCAGATATTGTACATTTTATATCCCATTTCGCATTTGTCAAAAACCTGCTTCCTCTTTTAAATGTTGACAGCAGACCCACCCAAAATTCCGAATATCATTAAACGCACTTTATATTTTCGCTGCTTTCAGCATTTTCTCGTCTTATTCAGCTTTTTTTTAATTCCCCAATTGTTGTTCTTTCCACTCTTCTCTCCCCTTTATTCAGTCTGCTTCTCCAGTCGCAATGGAAAATCTATTTCAAAATGTCATCGTGTACCCGAGAAAAAAATTGCGAACTTACCTTTTCTAAGGTCAACAGCGTCGTTGGCTGGGATGACTGCAATCAGATGCGGAACCGATTTATGTTGGATGGTTTTTGTCGGAATCGGATTTCAGAAAAAAAAATTCTGCTTCCTTGCCCTCTGTCTTTCCTGTTATTCTCTTGTCTTCCCTTCCTTCCAAAGTTTGTAGAGTAACAAACGCCTGCCTTGTCTTTCGTCTTCTTTCGGGGTCCGAGGGCAGGCAATGAGCAAGATGACTTTGTCGACAAAACTTCGAACCTCAGCCTCTACTGATAGTGTCCAGGCCTTTTATCACACACCCGACATCCTACTGCCTGCCGAGAGATTCTGTGTCCTCGCAGCTGATTGGTCGCCTGCCACTTAGCTCTCTCTCTCTCTCTCTCCTACCCACTCTCCTCCCCTACCCCCACCCCCGACACACCCCTGCGCGCGACGGGGCACGTGGCCTGGTCAATCGCATCATCGACTGACAAGAAGGTCGATGGCTCGGTGACTGCCAGATACCTTCACGGCGATTATCATCCGAGTTTCGCTGCGCCGTCATTTACAAGAAATACGCGTGCGAGCCCAGCGCTCGCAGTCTGTCGCGAGATCTCGCGAGAACAAGTGAAAAGAGGCAATAGTCGAAGCATTAGGGACATTTTTAAATATAGTTTTTTTAAACTGTGTATTCCACGTCACGCCAGACTCATTGCCGATTGAGTATATACTCCTTGAAAGGTTGCTGTGTCTCTTCGAAATTCGTGAGAGCTCTTATGTCTGAAGCAAAGATCGATGGTAGTCCTACGTGTGTGAACTGCAATTTCATTTGAGTATATATGTGCTTGTGTGTGTGTGTGTGTGTGTGTGTGTGTGTGTGTGTGTGTGTGTGTGTGTGTATGTGCAGGAGCATCTGTGACACCATATATAGTTTGGTCTCTCTCTCCATCCATACATACATACATACGCACTCTCTCCCGTTAACCATAAAATCGCCCCCAATCCATTTTTGTATTAATGTAAGCGAATTTTTATCACAATTTTTCCTGCGATAAATTAATTGTCCTTTAGGAACCAGTGTAACATATAACAAACAAAACTGCATAGAAATGATACCAACAGATCCAAGAAAATCGGTAATGCCGCATGAATACAATGTCTGCAGAACTCAAACATCGCAGAGAGAGAGAGAAAGAAAGAAAGAAAAGTAAACGGAACAATCTCCCTTTTGAGAAAGACATTCACGCAGCATTTTTTTTTTTTTTTTTTTTTGTGGCATCGACTTTGGCTATTTGGTTTCTGTCAGGACTGTGTCTTAGATGGACAGTCTTTTTTTTAATTTTTACTTCATGCGTGTGATTGCGTGCGACTGTGTCCCTTTTTCCCGTCCCCGCTGTCATGGGTGTTTTTTTTTCCAACAGAAAAACACACCACGTGACTAGGCCTGACGAGAGGGAGTTGCAGGGAGAGGTGGTGTACCCGGCGGCTGTGAAGAGGGCCCGGTCAGTAATTTTTTGTTTGTTTGTTTTCTTTTTCTTTTAAACAAAAAACGAAACGAAAAGGCATCACAAGGAAAAGATAAATACAGCTGAACTTCACGGAAAGGTATTCAAGTGTAGGCTTTACCCCTAGTAGAGTTACTACTACCTCCAGTAGTTGTATCCAAATCTCTAACATCACACATGCCTTAAGGTGAAGGATGTCGACGCTGTATTGTCTTTAATCTTCGTTTCCTTATTTTGTCGAGTTTGAGTTTTACACTCAACAGACTGGTGACATTTCTCTGTAGAAGGGAGGTAAATAGTTTGATCTGTTCACGTCACTTCCCTTTATTTACTGACCACCCACGACTACCCCGCTCTAAAATGTTTATCTCGTGCAGTGTTGTATATCCTAGTTGTGTACACTTTTCCTAAAGTTTGCTGTCTATATTACGATAGTAACACACACACACACACACACACACACAATCTCTATGTATCTGTCACACACACACACACACACACACACAAAATCTCTATGTATCTGTCATACACACAAGCGCGTTCGCAAGCGCACACACACACACAATCTCTATGTATCTGACACACACACACACAACACACACACACACAATCTCTATGTATCTGTCACACACACACACACACACACACAACACACACACACAATCTCTATGTATCTGACACACACACACACACACAACACACACACACACACAATCTCTATGTATCTGTCACACACACACACACACAAAATCTCTATGTATCTGTCACACACACAAGCGCGTTCGCAAGCGCACACACACACAATCTCTATGTATCTGTCACACACACACACACACACACACACACACACACAACACACACACACACACAATCTCTATGTATCTGTCACACACACACAGACACACACACACACACACAACACACACACACTCTCTATGTATTTGTCACACACACACACACACACACACACACAAAATCTCTATGTATCTGTCATACACACAAGCGCGTTCGCAAGCGCACACACACACACAATATCTATGTATCTGTCACACACACACACACACACACAACACACACACACACACACACAATCTCTATGTATCTGTCACACACACACACACACAACACACACACACACACACACACACACACCAGATACACAAAAACACACGGCCCACCCCCATCACAAACATATGCGTGTGTACCGACAGAGAAACTTGAGAACAGATCCAGTTCTCAGGACCCTGGAGGTAAAAGAAGACAAACTGCTCGCCGTCGCCAGCAGCAGGACAAATGACTGTAGTGGGGGGGAGGGGGGCCCATGACGTGTGACAGTGAAGTGAGTGGCGCTCACTGCTCTGACAGAGCGGCAAACGAGGCTGTCAGCGAGGCCACTGCACGCCGCACGTGGCCGTCTAATGAATGCTGGGAAAACAGGAGGAAACGCAGTGGGTCCACCCCACACACCCGTCTGTTCCCATTAGAACTTTAGCGACACCTAAATCCTAGGTACACATGCTGTATCCTATGTCTGTGAAAATATGTTTGTCCACGTGAGAAGTGTGTGTGTGTTTGTGTCTGGTGGGGGGGGGAGTTAGGGGCGAGATGAGAGGGAGGGAGGGAGGGAGGTCAGTAATGGAAACAGCCACACTACAAACTCACCTGAGCAAAGGTTCATTGGCGATATCAGGAATCTCCATTGGGTTATTGGCTTTTTTCAATGTAACAAAACTGTTTTTAAAAAAATGTCAATTCAGCCCCTCTTTCACTACTGCAAAAGTTTGGTAGCGGGAAACAGAAACATAAGAAGTAACATTGATTAGATCGTTGTTTATTCATTCTTTATTTTATTCTTTCTTTACTTCTGTCATTTTTTTCTTGATTAATTTGATTGTTTGTGGTTATTTTAATCACGAAATTTACCGTGTTTTCCCGGAAAATAAGACCATGTCTTATAGTAATGTTTGCTCTAAAAGAAGTATTAGGGCTTATTTTTCAAGGGATGTCACTTTTTCATGTACTCAGATACACATCTATTCTAACACAGTCATGTCATCTACTTCTGGCACATCGTCATAACTCTCAAAACCCTGAATTCCAACCTGAATTTCTTGCTTCCATACACCGTTGAATAATTGTCCGTTATAGTTTATATTATAATTTATTTTAAGCATTGATGTAGTAATTGTATTAATTTATTTATTTATTAATATCATTACTTTATAATTGAATACATCCTTCGTGTCTTTCAATGGATGAACAAAATCCGTTCGTCTGGCTGACGATCTTAACTAGGGCTTATAATTGGGGTAGGGCTTATCTTACAAGCATCCAGGTGGAGTGTGCATTGAAAACTTTGACTTCCTCAGAACGGGATACCTGCTAAACTAATGCAATTGCTGTGGGAGAGATTAAAAGAAAGCCCCGAGGCAATTATCAAGTAGCTGATTGACTAATAATTTATAAGCAGTTAGGAGCGATAATGAGACATAAGCTAAGAGCGATAATGAACAAAACAATAAATAGATTCTGCCATTTAGAGAAAACAGTACCTTCACAAACGAGTGAAGCCTGCGGAGCATCAGTTGCTATAGTTACAGCCACGCCAGAGAAAGAGAGAGAGAGAAAATAAAAACTGGCCGGGCGCCGACAAACAATAGTTCTAACTTTTTTAATACAGAATCAGTCCACTACTTGTCTTTTAGCTGGAATCCTTCTCGGGATTTTCCGCAGTCTTTCCGAAGATCCCGTCAGGGTAAGGGACGCAAGGGGTCTGCGAGGGAAAAGGTGCGTGAAATGAAGTCAAAACAAAAGTCGGACATCGCTGCGCCTTTCAGGTCATTGTCAGGACGATGTTTAAAGAACACTTCAACTCACAGAACAGATCACACCTCAGAATGATGCCATTGCCATGGTGTTGTCTTCTTCTTCGCTCTGTGCATCGACCGAAGAATGTACGTGAGGTAAATCTGCGGAGAAAAATGTTCTTTCTCTTGTAAATAAACGTACATGTATTACACTAGGAGAAACTTAAATAGGATTATGCATTTCTGAGTATTTTGCTTCTCAATATCATAAAGACGTGTGTGGGGTTTTTTTTGTTTAAATTGTTAAAATAAAATAATGTCTTGTTCGTTCTTTATTCATGTCAGTGCGGCTTTGTGAGAGAGAGAACAAGTGAGAGAAAGAAAGAGATAAAGAGCCGATTTCTTCAGGCTGGAAACAAAATGTTTCTCGAATGAAGAAGAAAAGATGCAGATATTTATGTCATCGATGCGGCCTGTGGATGTCAAAGGTCCTGCTGTTCACTGATGTCCATGGCTTCCCGTTGATGTCAGCGGCACGCCGACGACAAGGTAGAGTGATGGCTCCTTTCATAACTTAATTTCATACTTCGTGCATGCGTGCACCCTTCACCTCCACCTTCTCCTACGAGACGCTGTTTGCATTGAGCAAGATATGGGAGAGAAAAAAAATCGACCTGTAACAAAATTTTTTTTAAAAAAAAAAAGGTTCTCTGCTGGAAATGTTGGCGGTTGCTGACTATGGAAACGAGTAAAATTGGTCGTGTTTAAATGTGTGTGTGTGTGTGTGTGTGTGTGTGTGTGTGTGTGTGTGTGTGTGTGTGTGTGTGTGTGTGTCCATATATGTGTGCGTGCGTCCGTGTGTCAGAGAGAGAGAGAGAGCATCTTCGCCTTTTTCTAAGTCTCACTCACTCATTTTTATCTCCGTCCTGCACTGGAAGATTCAACAATAAAACAAACAAATCGTTGCACAGTCCAAAACTAAACAGTCTATTACAACCGTTTGTTCTGCTCCAATGTAGATCCCATCTAAACTCACTTTCACAAGCATGTTAAAGCCGGCAGTTATTGACATAATGATATCATCTCCAGGCGCCGTACTCATCAAGCGAGGGTAAGTCGTTGCCCTGGAGCAGCGGAGGTAGGGGAAAGAACTCAAGGAGTTTCCGAAGTTATGAAGCGGTGTCCAGAGCCCACAAATGATATCACCTCCTGGAGTGTTCTTATAAAGCAGTGGCAAAGATGCCCTGAGGAAAGGAAACATACTATATGTACGTAGATATCCCATTGTAAATACGAAAACAAAACGCATTTCCTTGAGCTCCCGACTTTACCTCGGAGAGACGACTTGCCCTCGCTTCATAACTACGGCCCCTGTCCTCTGCTAAAATTTCGAATGAACTCTTTGTCTTTCCTGTTCGTATTTTATTTTCATTGCGCAGTTTCTGCTTGTCTTTATACACCAAGATGTACATCAGGGTGTTTGTAAATATTATTCTGCGCAATAATTTCGATATTCGTAACCAAAGTTGAAAAGTTGCATGTGACCTGTTCTAACAAAATAGTGGAGATGCTGGGGAGGTCGATTGATAGTGGCATCTAAAAATAGCGCCTACAGTAATGTCTGCATGTTAGAACTTTTGCTCTGCTGCGTAGGGATGCATCTATAAATCACAATAATTTTCTGGCTCTCTTAAACCGATATAGAAACCTATTCAAGAGTCGTGGAACACATCAATAGTTTTAATCGATATCTCGATGGCAATAAATTTTCTATAACAATTTTTTTTACCTCCGTTTAAGAAGTTTAGCATTTCCTTCAAACTAAATGGTGAAACCGTTCTTTTTAATTATTATAGTTACTTTGTTCTGGTTTTATTAAATAAAAACACCATATAAAAATTGTCATACTGAAAATGTTAACCAACAGGAAATCTCTATTTTCTATCTGTACTGTAATTATAATATAGGTTCCTACTAAACCTTTATGAACGCTTTTGATTATAAATTGAAAGTTATCATTATAAGGTATCTTGTGAAACGTGTATATATATATATATTCAATATTTCTTTTTCCCGTAGGAAGTGAAGTACATGGCGTCTTTTCCTAGCATCATCCAACCCCTGACAGTTAAGTGAAGCTAACACTAAATAAAATGGAAAAATTTAATTAAAAATGCAAACTTGAATATCATTGTATATCAAAATAACTATACTTGCCGTACGACATTTTTGTATACCCATGGGAGATTTTGATTGGCAACGACACCTACAGATCGAAAAGCAACATAAACATTTAATATGTAATGATATTTCACGCCCCACTGTCTTTAAGATAACAAAGCAAAATGCAAACCTCAAGTTGGTTGTGCTATGCAGTTTTTGTACTACTGCGAGCTTTAGTGTGAAACTACTGATTAAGGAAGAAAACTATCAAAATCTTGAAATTTATTGTCTCAGAACGGGATATCCTAGGGGACTGCATCTGTTAAAAAAAATGTTATTTTTTATGTTGCTTTCGGAAACGTATGCTGTTTCGTTTTTTATTTGCTACTTTTCTTTCTATTTGTCTTTCTTTTTTCGGTGATCTAATACCTGCAAGGGAAGTGTGAAGAGTCTCATTATAGAATGGTCATAACTGTAAGTGGTTTACTGTGCCTAGGACATGGAATGTTCAGGAAAGCGCAATTTTCACTTTCTTCTCCCTTCCCTGATGAATCGGGTACATATGTGCTAAGTGGGCAAGAGAAGTTTACCTAATACAGTCACAGGCGACCTTTTGCCCCAGAGCCCAGTGCCTTACAGACTTACCAAACTTTAAATCATTCTTCTCATGAGCAGGACGTCCTCATGGCCAAGATACAACAGTAAAGACATGTACAGTGGTACCTCGAGTTACAAGCTGCTGAATAGGCGACCATTTCGAGTTACGAGCAGCGGCTCGAGCAAAATTTTCTGCTCGAGTTACGAACGTTGTTACGAGTTACGAACAGCTGAACTTCGGGATCCTACCCGATAGTGAAAGTGCAATTGTATTTTTGCTTAAAGTGTAAGAAAGTGCTGTAACTACGCTTCGTCTCATGCCAGTATCCCTTCCTCCCTCCCTCTCTCCTCAGCAACTCTCCGTTAGCCGCGCTCATCTGTCGCTAAGCTAAGATTACAGTACCGTATTTTGTACATTAATATTTTTTATTTTATTTATTTTGTCGTGTAATTTTTTCATAATTTAGGAAATTTTGGGAATGTCAGATGGCTGGAACGGATTAATCCGATTTCCATTATTTTAAATAGGAAAATTCATTTGCGTTACGAGCATTTCTAGTTACGAGCACGGCTCTGGAACGAATTAAATTCGTAACTGGAGGTACCACTGTAACTACGTTTGGTGGCCTGCAGTCTACGGCGTCACTCCCCTCTCCCCAGTCTCCTTAAGTACGTATGTACGGGCGTTTGTGGAAAGTTTTCATAAGAAACCGTCTGTGGCAGAGTGTGCTACAGTTTTCAGGACAGGGTGGGAGTGAAACGTCAGCTTACCGTCCTTGTGCAATTGTCTCCACTTAGATTTTGAAACAGTATGGAGTTCAATGGCTACGTGGACCCATCCCCAAGAGTCTCCGCGCCCACAACCGCCAGGGTTCGACGGCTGGGATTTTTCCATCATGGCCTACCCTTCACACTGAGAAGGTGGGGGTGTTAACAGGGATGATCACGAGTGGTTTAGGAGTGACGTCAGAGCTCCTCTAGCATTTAACGGTCTATGATGTCAGTTGGGAAACCGCTTGTTAAAGCAGCCAATCGAATGCGCGTAACGCTCGTTTTTGCGCAGGGACCCTCGTGGCGGAGGGAATAAAAATATGGAATAGTTGCCACAACCAGAGCCGCAGTGTCTTCCGCGCGAGGCGTGACGTCAAAGACCGCAGTTCACTCGCCTCTTCACTGGCGATGCTGGTCGATGCTGTGGTAGTGTTGCCTGTCCTCGCCGCTTAGACGACATCGCTGCGAACGAAAGCAAGGGGGCACAACATTTGAAATTAAACTTCTGTGAAAGGCCAGCGACCCGTGTTGGTCCGTTGTTAAAGAGAATACCAGCCAGTTGAAAAAAAAATTGTAAAACACATCGGTCTGGGCGTAAATGAACTTGTGGAAGCCGGGAGTTTCTCTGCAATGCTCAGAAAATCAAACTACGACAACGATGATGAGTACTGCTCACCGATATTTTCCGTAATGACACCAAGGCGGCATCTGGGGATGAAACTAAAAATGCAAGGACTTGCAATTATACTGTGTTTTAATAATACTAAATAACAGGTTAGACACATGCTGCACATTAAATTGCCAGTGCAGGTGGATGTACTTTATGTTAACGGCTACGCAAAACGTTCTGTAAACACTGTTAACAGCATGAAGGTTCAAATAATTTATTAGGTATTGACGTGTTTTAGGAGGGAGGGGGGAAGGGAATTGATTCCAACAGTTTCAGAATGGTGTCAAGGTTGATAAAACCTACTATTAAGGGGATAGAGTGGGGTGTGGGGACACACATGCACAGAAATCCAGTCCGCGAAGATTGGTAGGCGAGTGGAGATATAAAAGAGAGAAAGAAAGACAGGTAAATCGAGCAAGGTGATTTTAGTGTTCATCTCTGACAACATGTACGCCATTCTATTAAAAGATTTAAAGTCTTCGCTGGCAGTTAGACTAGAGCTTGTTCAGGTCTCATTTCTTTGACTCTTTTTAGTTTTATTAATTGGTTCAAGAAAGATGACTGAAGGAAAGTATCCGTCAGCTAATAACTTTATGAATCTAGCAAGAGACATAATTTTGGAAAAGCGAGAATTTTAATAAATACTGCATATTATTTAAAAACGGGAAAGTTTGTCTTATCTTGTCATGCAGACATTACATCTTCTTGGATTTAATGGCTGATCAGAAAACCCAAAGAAAATTCAGCCAGTATGATCAACTTTAACTTTTCAGGCGCACAGACGCATTAGAAAGTCAGTATGTCCTGTGTGTCTGCGCGTCTTTCCTATTTTGAATTGTCTGTAACATTTTTATTGGCTATTTTGTTTTAAAGCCCTCAACCGGGGTTTTATGTTGCCTTGTCCTTTAAATGTTCTGTTTAAAAACCTTTTTTTTTAGCTCGAAAAGCCTGCAAACGTTATTTGTTTCAAATCGGTGAGTCTGAAAATTGGCTCGGATACACTGTCGCCCATGAAGCAGCTTACTTTCTATTCCAAGTAGCAGAAATGTTTTGAGTGATGAAGAGAACGAATGAGTCTGGCTGCTTGGTAGCATAACTGGCTTCGTTTGTACTGTAAATACATGAAATGTTTCTAGAAGTGCACTTGTCGATAAGAGTACAGTAATCGAAGTAAATCACGCCTGGTAAATAATAACTTTACAGTAAACAGGTCTGTGTCGTTTCTTCGCTTTGTACAGCTACTTTTTAATTGTTAAATTTTAATTTTTATGTTACTTGCTCTTATTGTCATTGTACTGCTTATACTATATAATAATAAAAATAATATTTCGCCCTTTTCCTTTTCTCCTTCCATTCGAGGCGCACCGCCTTTTGTCTTTTTGTGGTGTCCGATGAAACTGCAGTTCTTCGTATAGCAACCGTGACTGCTTTTTGTTTTTGGTTGGTTGAAGCTGCTGTAGCACAGTAAGTAAAGGGCGTGGCTTTCAGTGCCACAAGTTGCAGTTCAATTTTTTTTAATGGATTTTCTTTGGTATACACGCCGTTATTGATGTATTGTTGTGAAGAGCGGAGGTGTCTGTATGTTTTATCACTGTTTTATCGTGTAAGCTCGACATCTGTGATTAAATAGCTTTAGCACTGGGTTGTTAGGTGTTAGGTTGATGGTTAAACTTTCAATTTATGGACAGATTAAGCAGACAAAACGATCGAGGTAAAGGCTGCTTGCGCATGCGTAGAAACGGTCAGTCACCCAAGTCAGTGCAATAAAAAGTCGCTCCTCGACCCCGGGCTAAGAATTCTGAATGTTAAGAGGTATTATCCACCTCTACGTCAGTGTCTATTGTGTCGAATTGTGGAAATTAGAAATAATACTTCTTGTAAATAACGTGTGTGCTTTATATAGTTTCTTCTGGTTTCTCGTCCAGGATCAACAGGACAGTTCCAGAAGCCAACTGAGGTTCTTAAAGTATCTTGAAAAGTCAAAAAAGTAGTTTGTGAAGAGTTTTGTCCTAGGGCGAAGTGCGACCAGATCTGACAGGATCTTCCAGGCGTTTAGTTTTACAGTTTTATTAAACTGTTGTTGCTGCTGATACTTCTTTAAACTTCCCTTACATCCCAGCCAGACTGCTCTGCTCTTCGTCTGATGACCGCGCGCTTACTATCCCTGTCACCAAAACAACCAAATACATGTATAGTCCTGGATTTTTAGCTACTATGCTGTAAAACAGTGGAACTCTCTACCCTTCTATATCCGTCATCTACCCACCATCGAATTCTTTAAACGTGCACTCGTGTAACACATCTGTTACACGAGCATTACTCATTACACCAGTCAGCATAGTTGTCAATAGTTGTGATTATAGTCAATTGATTAGTCCGCCTGCTTGTCTTCCTCTGCAGATTTATGACATTCTCCATCCTTATTGTTTGTTCTCTAATTCCTCTGTTTGTCTTCAGTTTCCACATAATGCTACTTATTTTTTCAACCCACACCGCCCCACTTTCCGTTTATTGCTACTTCTCTACTCGTCTTCCTCTGCTGAATTACGACACTCTTAGTTCTTGTTACCTGATTCCTCTTCGCGTTTTCTATATTTGTTTTTTTATTAGTCATCAGTACTGTTCTTCATCCTTCCATTCCTTTGTATGTTGTCCACGTCTCGTTCTTGAGCGTGAGTATGCGCTGTACAAATCACATTATTATTATTATTATTATTATTATTATTATTATTATTATTATTATTATTATTATTATTATTATTTTTGTGAACGAGATAGTGGCTAGAATTCTTTGCCACCTTCAGTATCAAGCTTACCCAAGTCAAACAATAATCACGCTCAAAACTGTTGACAGGTTATTAGAACAGATTCATAGCTGTCACTAGTTTGTCACAATATTGCAGTTGGTTTCTTTTTTAAGAAAATTACACGTAAACTGACCTTAATTCTAGCCCCTGACTTCCCTCAGGTAACGGGATGTCGCCTTAGCAACGAACCTACCAACTCATTCCAAAACGAAGCTTAGAATCTCCTCTGTTCAAAAACGTGTGTTGCTAACAGGATAGTATCATTCGCTCATAATATGGAAAATTTTTTTTTTTTTTTTTTCACCTGCCGGCATGGAGCGGTCAACTCAGACGTCTCAAACTGCGAAGTAGGCCATCTTTTTTAATTTTTGAATCTATATTTTATAAATGCTCCAACCACTCTGAGAGAGGCTTTTATAAGACCATAAGCTTAAAATTTGATGTTTGATGGGCTAGTTTAACGATCATGTGACTAGTATAGAAACTTAGAAAACCATGTGGTTGCCGCTGCCGCTTTTTTTTCACCTGCCGGCATGGAGCGGTCAACTCGGACGTCCCCTCGCTCGCGACAAAAAATTTTCTCTCATCCTAGCCAAGGAAAAATGGCCCCACTGCCTTGGGGGAATCTTGGGAAAGATAAAGGCTAAGGGAGTAAACCCCTACAGAAAATCCTGATACTAACACGGCATCAGTGGGCGAAGACTCTCCACGACGAGAGTACCGGCCAGGGCCCAGCGCCTACGTGTTCACGACCAGGCCGACAATCGGCTGTGGTTCACTTGCAGAAGGGATTAGCGCTACCAAGTGTATAAGCTCAATGAAAGGACCATGGATATACGCCAGAAAAGAGATAACATGCCGGATCGGTCGCGGCCCGGACTAACAACGACCGCGCACCCTATCGGGAGGCTCCAGCGTGGGGTCAGCGAAAAGTGTGCTACTGGAGCCAAGACCAAGACCAAGACCAAGACTGAAACCAAAACAGAAATCAAACTAAGAGAAGGAACAACCATTGGCACGTGGAACGTACGCACGTTATACCAGTGCGGAAAAGTGCACCAACTCACACACGAGCTGAAACGGTATCAGTGGGACATTGTGGGACTGGCGGAGGTCAGATGGACAGGATTTGGGGAAACAGTGACGGAAGACGGCCACAGACTGTGGTACAGTGGGGAGGACACCAGGCATGAGTACGGCGTGGGCTTCCTTGTGCACAGGAAGGTGGCCGCGGCCGTCATCAGCTGTACACCCGTATCCAGCCGGCTGATCTCCATTCGTGTCTCAGCCAAGCCTCATAATGTCACCATTGTCCAAGTATACGCTCCAACTTCCACACATGGAGACGACGAAGTGGAAGAATTCTACCAACAACTGGACAAGATTGTGAAGGCAGTTCCAAAAAAGGACATCCTGGTTGTGCTCGGAGACTGGAACGCCAAGGTCGGACCAGACGCCTACCAGCAATGGGCAGGAACGGTGGGGAAATTTGGCCTTGGTGAAACCAACGACAGGGGCATCAGACTCCTAGAGTTCGCACAGAGCCAGAGACTCACCTTAGCCAACACCTTGTATCCCCACAAGAAATCAAGGACGGCCACCTGGCACTCACCAGACGGACTGGTCCATAATCAGATCGACTACATCCTCCTGCCGAGACGCTTCAAATCCAGCATCAACAGGGCCAAGACAAGGACGTACCCAGGCGCTGACATAGGCAGCGACCATGACCTTGTTCTAACAAACCTGAAGCTGAGGCTGAAAGCGAAGCGACTCTCAAACACTCCCCGAATTCGCTTTGATTTGGAGAAGCTGCAAGACCCAAAGGTTGCAGAAGTCTTCAAGGCCACGGTTGGCGGAAAATTTGGCGCACTGAACCTGGTGGACTGTGATGTAGACACCCTCTCTGGAAACATCAAAGAGGTGCTACTGTCGACAGCCCAAGAGGTTCTAGGGCGACATAGAAACAAGAAACAGCCATGGGTCACGAACGACATACTAGACCTCTGTGACCAAAGGAGGGCCTTGAAGAGAGAAAAGAAAAGCAAACCAGAAGCAGCAACCAAATACAAAGAAGTGAATTGTGCCATTAAGAAAGGGATGAAGGCAGCTAGAGAGAGCTGGATCGAGAAGCAGTGCCAGGACATAGAGGTTGGAATGGCACGAGGTGACAGCAAAAAGGCCTACCAACTTCTAAAGACCCTCACTAAGACAGACCAGCAAAAGATCTCAGTCATCGAAGACAGCAATGGTCACCTTCTCACAGAAGGCAATGCTGTACTCAACCGATGGACAGAATACTGCAAGGACCTGTACAATTACCAGCTGAAGACCGACGCCAACATTCTCCAAAACAACCAGACTAGAGACAGTGAACCTGCAGACATACCAGTCCTACGGGAAGAGGTCGAAAAAGCTGTACATAGTCTGAAGGGAGGAAAGTCACCAGGCGTTGATAATGTACCAGCTGAGCTGCTCAAGCAGGGTGGGGAAGCAACTACAAAAGCCCTAACTGTTCTGTGCCAAAGAGTCTGGGAGTGCAAGGAATGGCCCAGAGAATGGACGCAGTCACTAATCATTCCCCTCCCAAAGAAATGAAACAGCAAACAGTGTCAGAACTACAGAACAATAAGCCTTATCAGCCACCCAAGTAAAGTCATGCTGAAGGTCATACAGAACCGCATCAGAACCACCGCAGAAGAGCTGCTAGCAGAAGAACAGGCTGGCTTCAGACCACGTAGAAGCACAGTTGAGCAGATCTTCAACTGTCGTCTTCTTATAGAAAAGCATCTGCAGCATCAGCGGGACCTTTACCACAACTTCATTGACTTTAAGAAGGCATTTGACAGAGTCTGGCACGAGGGGCTATGGCATGTGATGCGGAAATTCAACATTGAAGAAGGGCTTGTCCAAGTCGTTGAAGCGTTGTATAACAGCTCAACGAGTACAGTTTTGCTTAACAACCAAATAGGAGCTTACTTTCGTACCACAGTAGGGGTACGTCAAGGATGTCCCCTATCACCCGTGTTGTTTAATATATTCTTGGAGAACATCATGCTTGAAGCTCTTCATGACCACCATACCTCCATTTCAATCGGTGGAAGACCAATCTGCAACCTACGCTTTGCAGATGATATAGATCTGTTAGCAGGTACAAACAAGGAACTGCAAGACCTCACCAACAGACTGACAGACAGCTCAAACGCATATGGAATGGAGACAAGCACAGAAAAGAGCAAAGTTATGATCAATGGCAACGGCAAAGCAGAGATCTATATGAACGGGGTACAGCTCGAAGAGGTAAGCAGCTTCAAGTACTTGGGAGCCACTCTCTCCAAGGACGGCAGCTCCACGCAAGATATCCGCATCAGGATCGCAACAGCAACAGCAGCAATGGCTAGGCTAGATAGGATCTGGCATAGCCACAAGATAAGGTTCACTACCAAGTACAGGCTATACAAATCCCTGGTAGTGCCGATCCTGCTCTACGGATGCGACACGTGGACTCTACTCGCCGAAACAGAAAGGAGAATCCAGGTATTCGAGCACAAGTGTCTGAGGAGGCTGCTCCGGATCTCATACAAAGAACACAAAACCAACGACTTTGTAAGAAACAAGATTGCCACACTGGTAGGACACCAGGAACCTCAAGGCACGACACCTTGTCGAAGACTATCCTTCAAGGCACCGTGGAGGGTAGCCGACGCCGCGGTGGTCAGAGAAAGAACTGGCTTACGAACGTCAAAGACTGGACTGGTCGTCCTGTACAGGACCTGCTGACTATTGCCCAAAACAGGCAAGAGTGGCGGGCCCTATCAGCTGCCGCGTCTATCCATGTGCTCCCCCCAACGCCAGGTGCCAGGCAAGGGACGACTGACTGACTGAATATGGAAATTAGTTTACATAATGAAAAACGTTTTGCACTGACTTCGATATGCCTTTAACTCACCTAACATTGAAACACGAAATCCCCGAGCGGCTGGGGGAAAGCCCACAGTTAAAAGTTTCTCGTTCTACAAAGAGCTAGATGGCAAACATTTGCCGCTCAGCGCCTCTGACAGACCCTCTCGACTTTGGCGTCTTTCAGTTGCCACAGCAACGCAGAAAAGACGCCGTGATGGGTAGAAGGTAGAACGTTCTCGCAACCATCATGATTTGTGGTTACTAGGATACCATGGGGGCGTTGCATAGCGTCGCGCTTGGGCATCGGAGATAAACAGCGCTCCAGACAAGCAATCACCTTCCCCCAAGCTGCCTTGATGGCGACCACCAAGTCGTCATGGGACTGTCGAGGCGGACCAAGGTAATATTTGAAAAAGAGCTTACATCGAGTTCCGGGCCTTTTTAAACTGTATTTGCTCCAATTTGTAGGCTGCTCGAATGCCCGGATGTGACCAAGGACACTGAGCGGCCCCACAATGAGCACTCGTCTCGCTGTAAAATACGAACGGGCCGAGAGCTCGGCCAGAGGCTTAACGGTCATCAGACGACTTGAACAATGCTTCACGACGACGAGAGAGTGATAACAGGAAAAAAGCTGTGAATTGGTTGACTACTTCGGAGACAATTTTTGGACTCCTCGAAGTCGAATGTGCAATGTTTTCAGGCACGGTATCCTCTGTGGTCTACAGACAACGGGGAGGTTGTTAAGAGTTTTTAAGAGACATTTAAAACAGAAGGGAGAATTCTGATCCATATGGATTCTAATGTGGAGAGGAAATAATATTCCTGTAGTGCATGACTTTTCTCGCATTATTTCGCTGAAAATGCAAACAGCATTTCAAGGAAAAGCATAAGCATAAATGTTAACAAGAGACGTCCCTCCGCCATGTAACGAGATGGGAAAGTTTTTATCTCCAAGCCTGCAAAAGATCGGTAAATGCACGCCTCGGATTTGAACCGTATATAATTGTATTTCGTAGCATTGTAGCCTAAATAAGTGGTGTTAGTAGTCTTTTCCTTTTTTTTCAGGTCAGGTGGCGTCTCAAACATCTTTTGCCAAATAAAAGCGCAAGATAGCTTTGTTTACCAACGTGTCTGTCTTGCTCTTGCGTAGCATTAGTGTTGTGTACGCATGCACTACGCTTGTGTACACGTGTACACATGTGATTTTCCTCTTGCACCCAACCGAGCAAACATAAAAAGAAAGAGTTGATTGCATTGAACTGATAGCAAACAAACAGGTAGCAAGTGTCTTTTCCTATTACACAGATTCCATTAGGCTGAAAGCAGACAGACAATAATAACGCCAGAGCATGGAGGGTAGAAAGAAAAAAAAAAAGTAGCAGCTAAACCCAATTTTAAGACCAAAAAACTTGATTTAGTGAATGAGTGATTGCGTAAGAAGATGGTTCACTCTCTAAATCTACTTCACACTTGTTGAGCTTGCTGCACACAATACACAGGCTCTGAAAATATTTCTTATTACTTTCTATTCCTTCTTTCGTTCTGACTAGATTCCTCCAGTGAAAGAGTAGCCCACTTTCGGCCACTCCCGGCCACCCCGTACGCTGAATTCATTTCACGTTCCGGTACCTAGGCACGGGGAGAGAGCTCAATTTAGTAACGTCACCGCCCAGCGGCCAACTGTCCACTAGGGACTCGTTGGGCCGACTCGCCACTCCGCATTTTCCGCCAAAGCCGAGCGCCCGCTTTACCCACAATTCATCAGCGTTCGGCCATCTCCGTCAGGCCCATCTCTAGCCGTGCAAATGCGCCACTTTTTTTTTTTTTTTAAGCTTGCGAACCCGGGGGGCATGAGAGATTGGCTAGTTTTCATTTCGCTTCAACCTGCAATCAAGTCGCTGTCTCGGCCAGTGGTGATCAATTCTGTTTCTACGGATGGAAAATGAAGGCGCCAAATTGCTTCCCCCGCCGCCATTTTGAAGTTACACAGCCAATCAGATCGTTCGTGGCGGTTGAACAGCTCCATGATAACGAAAGGCTAATCCCCTAGGGAGGTGAATCGCAGGGATTTGCGTTGCTCTTTTCGTTGAGTCGCAGAAGGTGGGTAGAGGGCGTCGCCTTTTATGACTATATCACCTGTTACAAACATGTATCGGTATGCTACAATATCGTGCATTGACACATAAGATGGCGAGACTTTGGAGATCTTGTTATTGTCAAAGTACCACAGCAGGAAAGATTCTTTTTAGTATAGCGGAATGGGAGACAGTCTGGTTAGCACAAGAAAAAAAAGAGAGTCTTGTCAACACAGCTAATCAATGAGAGTAGTTGGTTAACTCAAGAGAAAAAGGTTTGTTGTCAGCACTAGACAGATAGAGCCGTCATCAGTTTAGCAGAGATAGAGTGATGTCTTGTTAGTACAACAGGAAGATAAGGCGTTTGTTAGCTTAGCAAGAAGAGAAAGCTAATCTTGTTAGCAAGAAGAAAAGGTCGACTTATTAGCTTAGCAAGACGATAACGCAAAGAGAGAGAGAGAGCCAGCCATCTTTAGCACAACAGGGAGGGTAAGTTTTCTTGATACCAGAACAAAGAGAGCAGCCCCACTTTTAACCCCACTCACTCGTCGCTCGTCTAGCACAATATCATTTATCATCAAATAATTTTTTAACACTTTCCCTCCTAAATCACGCAATTAAGCATGCAGCAGTCGAGCTGTCTCGCCCAAGATCTGCACGCGCATGGGCACACACACACACACACACACACACAGAAAGAATGTAGAAAGACAATGAAACAGAGGGACAATCACTAAAAATATTTACCGGCGGACACTAAACGGGTCTGCGATTTTCACCATGGCAAATCGGAAGACAATGCCGCTATCCTTGTTAGTCGACCTGTTTGGCCTCAACTACGATTGAGCGGTGCCAGGAATTTTCTGTTGTGTTTAATCTCCAGCCTAACAGGAGCTGGGCTGGTTCTATCTATCACAGTCAGACTTCTAACACAATCTATTGGCTCAGTATTGCTGCTTTGTGCCTCAACAGAGGATTGTACATAAAGATCGAAGTAGGGGATGAATTCTTCTTGTTGCTATATAAGTGCTTTTTATTTTATTTACTATTACTGTTTTGAAAGTCCATGCCTCTGCATAACGACCGTCCACTCCGCACATTGCCTCTATTTTCTTAGCTTATCAGAGAGGTTTTGCTGTAAACTCATGGCTCTCATTAGCCTCTGTATATTTACAACTCGGCAACCACGTGACAAGAGTAAAAAAATGGCTGCACTGACTCCCCAACACAAAATCGTCGAAATCGTCTGGTAGCTACCCTAGGGAGATGCGCTTATCCATTATTTATTTTAAATCTTCTACATCTGGTGCGTGTATCTTATCCGAACAGACGCGAGCGTCAATACAAACCACAAGATAACCAATTAGAGGTCATTATTTAAATATGACTTCGTCCCCCGCTGGTTACTTGTGTGTGTTAATTGGTGCTGGACACGTCAGTTGGCCAAATATTTTCATTGAGGATTTAAAGGGCGTGGAATGTAAAATGGCTTCTTTTGTTTTTCTTTCTCTTCACAGTTGTTCATTCAAACTTGCAGGCGTTCCTCTACATTTGATGTCACTTCCGATTTCATATGAAATGATTCAAATATCTTATATTATTCGAACATAATACCGGGTCTTCCAGAGACATTTGATATGAAATGCAGCTGTAATATCAAAGACATTTGATACCAAATGTAGTTGTAATATCGAGTGTACCAGTGATATTTACACCTGTGGGTATTTTGCTTCCTGTTGCCGTGTGACAGCAATCTAGTATTACATATGGTGAGCATGGAGAAAGATGAATAAATAGTCTTAAGTCTAAAAAGATGAAAAGTAAAAGAGCTTGGCAGCAGCAATATCACCTTAGGATAGAAAAACTCATAGCCAGTTGCTTCAAACAGTAATTCTTACTGCTGCAACTGTGAAATATACCCAGATGGGTATACGGGCTGGTAAGGGAGAGCAAAGAGAAGACTAAAAGACATGCTTGCAGACCAGTCCATCCCAAATTTCAAAGCAACATCATCTCGCTCTTTGCCACCTCTTTAGTTTCCTTTAAGGATGTTTTTAACCCGATAAATATGTTTCCCAAAGTTTTTTTTGAAACCATCATGTAAAAGCTTTGCCAAATCTAGTTAAAAAATCGTCTATGCGTATCTGGCAAAGCACGGCCTTTTACTACTTTGCGCGGGCAGCTTAAAGGACAACCCGAATGCATAAACATTGTTTTAAATGACTAATCCCAAAACCTGGCCAAATAACCACTTGCGAAGAAAAAGGCTTTGAACATCGGAATAAGCGATTCTTGAGGCACTCCCCTACAGTATGCACCTCCCTTGAAACAATATGACTTTTCTATCAGAATCCATCAGCTTTCGCAGCTTGGAAATTATCTCCCTTTCCTACAACCAGATGACCTTTAAGAAAGGTCAAAGGGCTCGCTGTTTGGGCAACATCTCATGACATGCTCAAACTTCTTGCACTGGCTGCGGTGACATCATACATTACAGTTGACTACAGGTTAGTCATATGTCATAGATCCATGTGTTTTCTATAAAAAAAAAAATAATTAAAACAACGCATTTTTTCTGCATGGGTAGTAGGGGTGGATGGGAAGACTAATGATCGCACTAACTTTAAATATGTCAGCACCTTCGACCTTAATGTGATGTTTCACTCTGGTCAGCATTTAAGAGAACGGCTTTATTTCTCGTACAAGAATCTTAATCTATAGGTGACTGCTAATAAGTCTTCATAAAATGTTCAATCAACCTTGACCATCAGCATGATGAACTGGGTGAGGGAGGTGGAGGTGGAAAGGGATGCGAACACAAGAAATACGGACTTGTATAGAGGAAGCAGAAAGCACAAGTAATTAGGAGCGGACGCTGTAGTCCATGAAAACAAACAACATGTATCTCATTTTGTCGTTCAGAAAGTTCCATTAAGAATCTATGTTCTTTTTATTTACAAAATAAAGATATTTACAACAGGTTTTTTTCGTTGGTTTCCTGTAAAACCCAGGTCGCCTTATTTTGATAAGTGCATGATCCCAAACTACACATGAAGAGCCACGAGGATAAAGCAGTCAGATTGTAATATGACGCACGTACACTTACCTTGCATACGCACGACGCATATCACACACACACACACACACACACACACACACATAACACAACGCTTGACGAGCCCCCGCAGATGAAGATGAAGAGGTGACGGGAGACGAAGATCTCGATGTTTTCCTTTTCCCATCCGTCCATGGAACTGTCTTCTTTTTTTACGTCATCCCCTTTTCCGAAGTGACGACGAACAAATGACGCACACAAGACGTCAAACACAAGACTATTCTTTTTACGTCATCCCTTCTCCGAAATGACGAACAAATGACGCACACAAGACGCCAAACACAAGACACCATTCACACACGAAACAATACAAGACCTACTCCTAACTCATTACACAGATATTTTCGTATTTTATTCCGTGTTCATTTTCTTTCTCTCTTCCCCCTCCCCCACAACTTCTTCCACCTGCCACCTACCCCCCCCCCACCCCCCACTACCACCACCACGCAAATTCCACACTTGTGTCATGCCAAGAGATTAAGCACACCGCAAACCCGTTTGTTGTCAGCCACCTGGCGTTCTGGGCCTACAAAGGCTTCAATTTTCATAATAATTTTGAGGTTTTCTTTCATATTGTCATTGGTACATTAAAAGCCTGTGCAGTTTAAAGTATCTTACTAAACAAGCGTACCACACAGTCTCTGTACATTGCACCTATCGCCATCAGTGTACATGCCTGTCTCGTATCAAACAGCAGGTCAGCTTATTACAAGCGAAGCAGCAAACCAGCTGAAAGTAAACCACGCATATAAACTATATTACCTCGCAAGAAATCCGTGGCCGTCGGGCGCTTTTGAGAAAAGTCAAAACAAAACAAAATAAAAATGGTTGTCAATAACGACCCTTAATGAGCTGTTGGATATTACACGTGACAAAGCAGTGCTCTACAAATGTATGTCAGTAGTTTGTCTGTGGCCGCAAATGAGGCCGTACCAGGGGGACATCTTTGCTTTTTTCTCTGAAAGATGCTACTTTATACGCTGAGCTTTCAAGCTGATTACGGATATATGCAATCAAATGGAATGTACATTACTTGATGAAATTGATGAAACATCCCATGAAGTATTGTATTGTGTTAGTATTATATAGTCCTCCACGAAAAAACACTTACTTGTCAAATGACATTTCAAAGCTCTGCACAACTTTTTTTATCAATCACATCAGGAACAAGTGAAATTTCCATCATCAATAAACAGAATTTGCCATTTAAGGCCAAAGCCAAACAGAAGAAAAAGGTACTGAAAAACAAAAATTCTCTGATTCCAAGCAAGAAAATATCCAAAGTTCTTTTCGTCATCAGTTGCATTAGAGTTATCAAAAATAAGCACATCAATACCAACCATTTCTCTTTCTTTCATACCATATTAAATGATCCTTGAATCAAACTGGACAATACTCCAGTTGGATTTTGCATCAGATGGGTTTCTATAAATTACAAGTAACTGACTACCCAAGAGCATGACCCTAAACCTGCATAATAGAAAATGCAAAAATATACCAACAATCCTGAATCAGTTTAGGCATACTTTTTTCACATTCAGCACATGTTACTCCACAAATCTGTCAACCAGGATTGAAAAGGCAATTTATTCGTTTTCACTCCTGTATCACCAGAATCCTGACCTTTTACCTTTTCAAAAACTATGTTTTGTTCAAATCTTTATCACCTAGTTACAGTTTATGTTGAGACTTCAATTTGGAAGCTGCAGCAACATCCAAAAACCAAACAACTTCACCCTGAGTTGGACGCACCATGGCTGCTGGCAATGGGTTGTCTCCACTGCCTTCAAGAACTTTCTGAATACATACAAACAGCATTACATATATCCGGTTTGTGATTCTATCAAGTTCATCATCAATCCTGTAAACAACACTTAAATTTAAAAATGACATGCATAGATAAAATGCACATCTGACCACATCTGAGTTTTTTCTAGACTAAATTACTTTTAAAATTACACAGCCATATCTGCTTTACCAGCGGTTAGCATATCATGTATACATCTATGATAATTGTTAAACTGAGTAATACCTTAACTATAGAGCATGTGTAGCTGCAAGTATATCTAGAACTACTTCTGTGTAGTGACATCACACTTTTGTGCACTTTAGGCATCAGAGATCAAAGGGTCCCAAACTCAATATGCACTAACCAACTGATTCTTACAAGTCTCATAACTACAAAACGTATACATCTCACCTGGTTTTAGTATTAGTTGTAAGAAGGCTGAATATGTTTGGTTCAAAACTTAGTGTTTTTCCGGTTGACTACTTAGGTATTTGTTTTGATATTCGTTTAGATATTGGAACATACTATGTGCTAGTACTTACTAAACATTATGGACTGTCATAGGCTGCTGGGAAGTAAGTAAAGGGACGCAGCTGTTTTTTGTTCACTTGTCTACGAAGCAGATGCTCAAAGTACCCAGAATGCATGAAAGGCACCTGGCTTAATCAATCAATCATTCCTCTTCATGCCAATTGCACATAAGGCCTCAACCAGAGCCCGCCACTGATGTCCAGCCCTTTCCTTTCATCTCCCTTTCCACTGTTCTTCTACAAGTTTCCTTTGGGCGGCCTCATTTTCTTCGGCCGTCTGGAGTCCATCGTAGGGCGATTCTAGAGAGGTCTGCTGTCTGCTGGCGGAGCACATGTCCAATCCATCGCCAACGCCTTTGTTGAACCAGCGTGGTGATGGACTCAGTTTCAGTTCTTCGGTGGAGTTCTTCATGGGTGATGGTGTTTGGCCAAAAGATGTTAAGCATGCGCCTGAGGCATCTGTTTTGAAAGACCTCAAGCCTGTTACCAATGTTTTTGGTCATCTTCTATGATTCTGATCCATAGAGGAGGGTGCTGATCATATTTGACTCGAAGATTCTCAGCTTGGTCTTCTGACTGATGTTTTTTGCCTTCCATGTGCTCCTGAGTGAGGCGAAGGCCTGGCTGGCTTTCGTCAGTCTGGCTCGAATCTCCACCTCCACATCCCCGGTGTTTGACATCTTGGACCCAAGATAGGTAAAACTGTCAACTTCTTCAATCTCTTCTCCATTTAGTTTGATGTTGTCTTGGACTCTGGCATTCACTCTCATACTTTTCGTTTTCTTTGCGCTGACCTTCAAGCCAAGGTTTCCAACTGTTTCTGAGAAGGCATTTGTTTTCTCCTGCATGTCTTGGTGGCGGTGTGACAACAGGGCAATGTCATCAGCAAAGTCCAAGTTTTCCAGCATTGTTGTTGCTGTCATAGTCATGGTCCATTTGATCCCTCTCCTCTCTCTGTCGGTGCAATTCTTCATGATCCAGTCCATGGCCAGGATGAAGAGGAACGGCGACAGAATGCAGCCCTGATTCACCCCAGTGCTGACCTTGAAGGGGGCTGTGAGCTCCATGTCCCAGACCACCTGAGATTTGAAGTCGCTGTACAGCATTACAAGGAACTGGACAAGTTTCGCATGGACTCCGTAATGCCTCAGGATCTTCACAGACCACTTGAGATTTGAAATCGCTGTACAGCATTGCAACGACCTGGACAAGCTTCGCAGGGACTCCGTAATGCCTCAAGATCTTCCATAAGGACTCGGATGCTGTCAAAAGCCTTCTCCAGGTCAATGAAACTGATGTATAGCGGTGTGTTCCACTCGTTGCTCTGACGCAGAATGAAAATGCTGAGTCCGGAGGTCTTTCTCAAGGGTTGCCGTCAGTCTTGACAAAACAATCTTGCTAAAGGCCTTGCTGGTGAGCGAAAGAAGTGTTATACCCCTCCAGTTATTGCAGTCTCGAAGATCTCCTTTCTTGGGTAACTTTAAGATGAGCTCTGTCTTCCACTCATCGGGGATCTGTCCTGATTCCCAAACTTGCCTGAAGATTTCAGTTAACATGGAAGCTGTCACATTCACATCTGCTTTCAACATCTCTGCTGTTATTCCATCTGCCCCTGGTGATTTGCCGCTTTTCATTGCCTTGATTGCTGCTGTCACTTCTTCCAAGCTTGGCGGGTCTGTGCAGATGTCAAGGTCTGTATCTGCTGGCTGGATGTCTGCGAGCTGAGGGGGGTCTGGCCTGTTCAGAACCGACTCAAAATGCTCCCTCCAGCGCTGTAGTTTTTCTGCCTCTCCCTGGACAACATTTCCGTTCATGTCTTTCACTGGTACATCGCTGTTTTTGAACCTATTGTTCAGCTGTTTATTGATTTTATACAGTCTTCAGGTCATTTTTTCCTTCTGCTTCTTCTGCTTCATCTGCCAGCTTCTCTATGTAGTTCCTTTTGTCGGTTTTGGTCATCCTCTTTACCTCTTTGTTTATTTCTGTATATCTTTGTCTGTGTTGTTCCTTCAGACATTCAGATCTGGTGTTGTTGATTTTCTGCTTGGTTGACTTTCTCTCGTCTATCCACTTCCATGTCTCTTCTCTGACCCACCGTTCTTTCTTTTCGTTGGAAGCCCAGTATTTTCTCTCCTGTTTCCTGTAAGACTCGATTGAAGCCCTCTAAGATCATCTCCTGTTGGTCCCCTAGTGCCTGGAACCTGTTCTTTACTTCCACTACAAAGGCCTGTTTGGTGGCTGGGTCTTTCAGTCTGCCGGAGTCCACTCTCTGCTGACCTGCCTGTTTTCCTCGCGATCAACGTAGTTTCAGAGAAACTGCGGCTATCACAAGAGTGTGGTCACTGGCAATGTCTGCTCCTCTGTAGGCTCTGACATCTTGAAGTGAGCTCCTCCATCTTCGGTTAATGATTGCATGGTCTTTCTGGTTATTTGTGATCCCGTCTGGTGATGTCCACGTTGCCTTGTGGATGTCTTTGTGTTGGAAGAGTATGCCTAAATCAGTAAATTGTTTTCTTCACAAAAGTCTGCCAGTCTCTCTCCGTTGTCATTGATGGTTCCAATTCCATGCTTGCCCATGATATGCTCTCTGCAGGTGTTGTCACTTCCCACCTTGGCATTGAGATCGCCGGTGATGAGCAACATATCATGGGCTCGGACGCTCTCCATCTGACCTCGCTGACTCCCAGGATGTCCAAGTTGCAATTGTCAAACTCCTTGACTAGTTGGGGCAACCTGCCAGTCTGATACAAGGTCTGGAGGTTCCAGCACCCCACCCTCAACTTCTGTTTTCGGCTTCAGTAAATTCACTATCGGGGCGCCAGCTCCCTCTCGGGTTTGACTGTCGTCCGTCATAAGTCCAGTTCCATGGTATGTCTGATTACCTTCGCCATCCGTGACGAGTGCTCTGGTGTTGGTTTCTGTAACATGCATTTTTTATATGGTGGGGTTGTTAGCCCTACCACAACCTAATTTACCTCTAGGAGAGGTGTCCACCTTAGTCGCCTCTTACGACATGCCTGGCTGGAGAGCAGGGGCCCTATTCATACAATGCTTGCTAGGCAAGCATACCCCGGGGCCCCACGGGGCACCTGGCTTAATGCTTATTTCTAGAGTTTGCTAGCGTATTGGTCTCTGCACAGTGATACACTGCTCTTGGAATTATGACTGCAACTGCATCTACTGGCTTACTCTCTTTCAGCACTAAATATTGCTAATAATTGGCGTAAACTTCAGTACCTGAATAATATTTTCCATAGTAGTAGTAATAGCAATCATAAGTTCAGTACCTGAATAATATCTTCGACATTAGCAGTAATAGTAATCATAAGTTCAAAACCTGAATAATTTCCATAGTAGCAGTAGTAGTAATTATAAGTTCATTACCTGAAAAATACCTTCCATAGTAGAAGTAATAGTAATCATGACTTTATTTTTAGTTTATAATACCTGAACAATGTCTGCTTTACCAGCACCGCAAGATGCAAACACTGCGCACTCTGCATTATTGATGACAGGAAATGTCAGAGTAATGCGCCCTGGTGGAGGTTTGGGTGAATCTGCTATTGGTGCCACCAATTGTTCAGCTTCCTGCAAAACGATTATGAAGATGACAATTCAAAGGTAAAAGTTTCAAGGCCAAATGACCACAGAGGCAGTGTAAGTGGTTCACCATGTAAGCATGTGGAATGCTTCCATTAACTCAAAGATCAGCCACTGAACTGAGCAAGGCTCAACATAAGAACTTTCATCTTCCATGTTGTGCATTTATAAAATGGCTAGAGAGTACTGGTGTTGATGGTGATGATGATGATGATGACAATGATGGGGAGACATTGCTGGGAATAATTCCCCCATATCTGAGAGGCCTACTTTCTTGATAACTGGTTTCCCGAACTTTAAACATGGGTTGGATTCTATTCTATTCTAACTACGCTCTTCGTCTGACGACCGTATCCTAACTGTTCCTGTCACCAGAACAACAACATATGGTCACAGGACTTTTGGCTACTGTGCTGCAAAACAATGGAACTCTCTTCCTTTCCATATCCACCACCTTCCTACAACTGAATCTTTCAAATCTGCACTGAAAACGCACCTCTTCCTTGAGCATTACTCCTAACACAGTCCACACATTGCTAGTTCTTCTTAACCCCGCCCCCTTCCCTTTTGCTACTTTACCCATCTTTCTCACAGAATCACTATATTTTTCTGTTCCTGTTACTTGATGCCTTTTGTTTTCTGTTTTGTCAGTACTGTCGTTTTCTTTCTTCCCCTTTGTTCTGTATCTACTTAGTCCACGTCTCTTCCTCGTTTTAAGCGCTAAGAGCATGCTCTCTATGAGTGTGAATATGCGCTATAAAAATCTTCACTATTATTATTATTATTATTATTCACAATAACTTGCTTTTTCATAAGGTACAACTTTTGAGGATCCCATCATTATACATTATTCATTATCATACTAATAAAATCATCCTGAATATAAAGCTTCAGGTGTATATAACTTTTTTTTTTTTTAGTGCTTTGCTATTCAGCTAGAAAGAATCAAATTCTTTCTTTCCAGTTACTCCTCCTACTGTATTATATGATGTTGACAAGTACTGAAATTTTATACAACACATTTAGGGCATTTCTAACCAATTAATGACACAAATAGTAAACTACTGTCCACACTAATAAATGTCTTTCACATATGAAACTACATCAAGATATATAACACACATGACACTGTTATCTACCTTTAGTAATGGATGGTCAGGAAACAGTGAGCAGGTGTGACCATCTGGACCCATGCCTAACACCAGAACATCGAACCGGGGAATGCCATCTCCTGGGAAAACAGATCTTATTTTCCCAAGGTACTCATCTGCAGCTTCCTCTACTGAAAACAAAGCAAATCCAAAAATAATACAGAACCAATAGGAAACAAAGACACATCATATCATACTTCATGCTTTGAAAAAAAATGTACTACATCTGTATGTTCAGCATACATAGTAAAATTATTAACTCAATAATTAAGTCCACAATACTATTTGAGGATGTCATATGTTTAGACTTTAAAAACTGGAACAAATTCAATCTTTTTCTCACACAGACACACACACACACACACACTTTCTCTCTATTAAATTATAGTGAAATCTACATTTGAGTGGATGTAGTAAGGAAGACAGCTGCAAACAGCAAATCACAGCAAGTTTATAATTGCTTCCCCTGGTTCCTTGTTACATACTTGGAGACTCACGATGTCCTTTACTTTCAATTTCTAGGGTGCATCAAGCTGAAGCAGATTCTATTCATTGCCACCTTTTAGAAGTACTTCTGGTCAAACAGTTAATAATCCTAATGATGATTATGATAAAGATTATGGATTGTGCCATAACATTAGCTAAATTGGATTTGTTTTTCATTTTCTGCCTGCAAAAGCTATGATCGATATTCACAGATAAGTGATCAATAGTATCTGTCAATCAAGAGGTACAAGAGAGGTTTTTCCCCTCTTCTCTCAAAACAGTGGCATACACATGAGTTACCAGACTAAGAACAAGTCATCATCATCGTTGTTGTCGTCATCATCATTCATCATCAATACATTAGCCTGCAAAACTGGCACAAACTCACAAAAGTATAAGTATCAGACACTTTGTAACTCATACAAGTTTAAATAAACATGACCACCTGGTACTTTACAGACAACCTGTAAAAACTTAAATAATAAGTAATCTTAATAAAAAAAAATAATTTACTAGAAAGCTGTGGACAGACTTTATGAGAGGTACAATCATACAGAGTCTTACAGTATCAAAGTATGACATGTATATCAGAGGGAAAAAAGGAAAGATGTTTGAGCAAAACTAAGAAACTGCACATAGTTGTACTTCTGTATGTATGGGAGGTCTGCACCAGACACCTCGCAGCAAACACACCAGTCAGGCAGTTCCAATCACCTTAACTCTAACTATACTGGAGCTTTTGGGTGCTCTGCTACTTTGGGTTGTGTTGCAAAAACTTGGTGATCAAATGCAAATATAGTGCAAAAGTAAGCTTGTGGTATACCAAACTAAAAAAAATTAATAAACTCTCATGATATTAAAAAGAAAAAGCCAAAGGAATCATAGAAATTGAAATAACTTTAATTTAACTATGAATAATAACTCTGCTATATGCCAATGATAACCATTACAAAGAAGGAACATTTTTGCCTTGAGACAATACACTTTAGATATAAAAAATCTCAGTGTACATTCAATTCTCTTTAGAATACCACAATTTTATTAACTTCTAATTATATTTGCCTAAAATATTGCTGTTTAAATGTGTATACTGTTTTGCTGGCTTTTGCTGCTTTATTTTAGGTTATCACACACAAAAAAATTTTCAAGTGCAAAATGATGATGAAAATGGTCTAGGTCTTGAAAGCTACACATGCTAGCTTTGCCCACTATTCGTGCCAAATTTTGGAATCTTTGTTGTTTCCCACCTGGGTAATAAATGCATTGCATGTCTAACCATCCAAGATGAAGGAAGGAAATGTTGCTTGGAGGAAACAGAACTTCCAGCACAACACATCCTTCAAAGAATTTTTTTTTTCATAATCAAAACTTTATTTGATGTAGACAGAGGGGATGCCACTAAAAGTGTAAGCTTATGATCCATAAACACGACAAAAGCCATTCCTGGCAGTGAACAGTTTGGTAAAAAAAAAAAAAACGAGCCTAAAACATTCAAGCAAAAAATATATTGAGCAATCGTTTTTAGCAACTTATTAAGTTGGCTAGTGAGACAAGGATATGATTTCTCAAAACAGTACACTCACAAGGGATAGTTGGGTTGATGGGATACACATAGTCAGCAAGAGCAGGCACTTTTGACAGTAGTCCATTTTTGTAGACTGTGTAGGTGCACTCTGGATCATCAAAAGGCACATAGCGCTCATCACAGAAAAACACACGCCATTTATCCCATTCAGTAGCAGCTGAGGGTAAACCACTGCAAAGAAACTTTGCAGCACTTCCACCTGCATTGAAGAAATGTGAAGCCAAACTTCAGATAGGATTACCCCAGTGAAAACTTGAAAAGAGTTAAGACTAACAGATGAGCAACTATAAACTTCCGCTGTTTGTGCTTTGCATTACAATGACAACCATAACAAGAAAATATGGTACTGAAGTATATTACAATATACTGTTAATTTAGTTATTTCTACTAAATTATTAATATTCTGTAATGCATCATAAATGCAATATATATTAATAGATATGTGTTTATTTTCCCTGATTTTATATAAGACAAGAGCAAGGCACAGTGCATTCAGTGCACTAGCAGTAATTTGGTTCTTTCAGACTGTGAAACCTCAAAGTGTGGATCTATGGGTTCAGTTCCTTTAAACGGGGAAACTTCACAGTGTGGATCTATGGGCTTCAGTTTCTTTTGACCTTTGTTCATCTGTAGATGTGTCTAGTGGGGAGGAGGGAGTTCATTTTCTCTGTGATGCAAATTATGCTGTGTCTGTGGGATGTATTGTTTGGAGATTTAGTTTGTTATGATGTCTCACTGTTTTTTTGTTTTGTTATGTGGACTGCAAACTGTTGTTTATCAGTGAACGTTATTCTTTTTCAGATTGGAGCACAGCCAAATGCATACGTAAATTTGTAATGTCTTCACCCAATGGCACCACTTTTTTTATGGAGTGCTAATCTGAAATCTGTGAAAAAGCAGCACAAGGCTGAATGGACAAATCTTAGCATTACTTGCCATTTCACTCCACAATTAGATCCCATTTTTGCTCTCCCATTTTAAATATTTATGTTGTACTCGTTTAAGGGTTTTATAAAGCGCACTGAGCTCGCTGTGAAGTGAGGAAATGCGCCTTGTTAGTGTTCTTTAATAGTAATAATGAGTCGTCTGCTCGCTGAAAACCAGGGGAACAAATCGATCAACACTTAAGAATTAAGAGGCAAAAATATCAGTACCGGAAACCCCAATGACAAATAAGCCCTTAGTTTTGATTGCTGCAGAAGCTCTATTGATCACAAGCGCACAAAGGCTATTGGAAACATCATCCTCTGATTCTTTCACATGTACAACCGGCGTCGCCATGTTTATACTCTCCACACAAAATGTTTACATTGACACGTCTCGTCCGAAAACACCTCTCGCGAGACTTCGTTAACACAAGTGAATGCGAGGCTACAACCAACCATGGCGGACGTTCTTAGCATTCTGAGACAGTACAACATAAACAAGAAGGAGATTGTAGAGAAAGATGACCAGATTATCTTTGGCGAGTTTGCATGGCCAAAGAATGCAAAGACAAACTATGTTATTTGGGGGTAAGTTCAGTATGGATTTGTTTTCGTTCCAAATATGTCACTTCTATCAAACTTACTACGTGCTGTCAGAATGATTTTTGGATCGGATGATACTGTTTTTATTATGTTTACGTTTGCTTATCACTTCAGTTATGCGGCCTCTCTTTTCAGCCTCCGGCAGTTTGTGATTTAAAAACTATTATGTTACAGGAAACTAAATTATCGGAGCTAGAAATTGTAGACAGATGTGAAAGTAATTCCAGTATTAGTAGTAGCGACAAAGTGGATCCTCAGTAACGCAAGGTTAGCGCTGATACAGTGGCTTAGGAACCTTGGGGGCTAGGCCTGGCCCCCTCAGAAAAGATACTGAAGAGGCAAGAATGTGAACCGTTCACTGTTAGCATGGAGTCCCCCCCCCCACACACACACAAAGCTAAGCATCTTCCTGTGCCACTTTGACACCGTCTAGTAGAGACCATTAGCATGGCTTTCTTCCATAATTCCATGACATTTTTCATACACTATGTCCTTTTGTATGGATATTGTTTTTAGCATATTTTTTGTGTGAACACATGTCCCTCCATTTCCATGAACGTTTGATTTTGAGGTCTTCCCTAAAATAAGGCAGCACAGGCCTTAGACTTCAAAACATTTGAAACTGCCACCACAACATTCATCCCAGTTACTAGACCATGAGATGTGCAAAAATACACTTGAGGAGGATTTATCAATCAAAGTGACAGATTTTGTATTTGATTGTTATTAGTAAATTCCTCAAGAACAATTACTATTAAATTATTATTACAGGACAGGCAAAGATGACATACCCAAAGAATATTACACTCTGGACTCCATTTTATTTCTGCTAAAACATGTCCATCTTCAACATCCTATGTATGTGCGAGAGGCAGTGGTGAGTTATTTTCCTTTGAAATTTGCTAATATGGTTCAGAGCACATGTATAAAGAGAAAAATTTTTGTGTTATGTGCAAGTGTGGTTGTTGACTTTGGCTCAACCTTTTACATTTATTAAGAAACATTTTGACTTTATCTTAGCACATTTCGCAATCTTAGCTTTTTTATATGTAACAAATATTGTTATTAAGCATATCTGTAGTCTTCAAAACAAGCTGTTGCATGGATTGTTTTGCTTTTCTCAGGTAAAGCAACCACACACACATATATATATATATATATATGTTCTTTATGTATGCATGTATTTGTTCACTTTCACTTTAATCACAGGCTGTCAACATCAATGTCGTTCGTCGACCTGACAGAAAGGACCTCTTGGCATTTCTTAATGGAGAAACTAACACATCAGCAAGCATTGATAAAAGTGCTCCTTTGGAGATTTCACAAAGACCCACTCAAGGTAATTTTTCTCCTCCCTCTTCTTTGTGGTTGTGACTGATGGCTTTTAGGTTTCAGTGAACCATGACAATTGTGTGGGGTTTTTTTGTTTGTTTGTTTGTTTGTTTTAGAGAAAGGGGGTTGTAAATGGGATATATATAAAATACACCACTTACATCTGTATAATAATGGTATGTCATGGTCAGTTTGTTGATTTTCATTATTCAGTTAAGCGTACAGCAGAGGACACAGGCCCAGAAGGAGCACAGAAAAGGTTGCGGCTGGAGGTAAGGCTTTAAATGGCATTTGATACCTTATTATTAATATATGTAGTACATTTGTGAATGCTGCATCCTCATAAGGGTTTCATTATTTCCCAAGTTTTAGCAGCAGACAATATATTGTTAAAGCAATTTGTTATGGTTTGAAATTGGTCTACTTTTTGCTACCTATATCCAGCTATGTGATTTCATAGTACACTCATGGAATCTATAAAAAGGCTTCACTCAGAACTTGTAGTAAAAAGTGTTGTACATATTTAGGCATCCAGCTGCAGGCAACCTTTGCATTTATGCAGGTACAGGAGATCCTCTTAATCAAATATAACTAGAATACGAAAAGCTTCCCAGATGAAAGCTTATAAACCCTCTCATTTCTAATGCAGCTTGAATTTTTATTGTTTTGTGTTTAGGAGGCCCAAGTGCAGAAAGCCAGGGAAAATTGGATCAATAAGATTGATGGTGGACGTGAGACTTCTGTGCTCCCAACACAGCTAGGGTGAATAATTTGTTGCATATATTTTTTTCTTCAGATGACAGAATGTAAATAATGCGTGAGAATCAGGGGCTGATGCTAAAGTCAGAATGGTCCGTAATCAGTTGATTGCAACTAAATATACAATGTATATAGATATTTATCTATCTTATTTTGTCATGGAGTTCTTATTAATTCATGTTTACATGTGCAGGACTTCATCTATGTTAGAAGCTATGCCCTTGGAAAAGATTGCAGCTATTAAGGCAAAGCGATTGGCTATCAAAAGAACAAAAATCAAAGGAGATGATGACATTCAAGCAGGAGCTTTGGAGCAGCGCAGTTTTGTGGATGCCGAGGTTGATGTTACCCGTGACATTGTCAGCCGTGAACGTCACTGGCGCACTCGCACAACCATCTTGCAAAGTATGGGGAAGGTAAAGGTCATGTTTTATTTTGTCAGTGATCAGTCTTCCAAAATCCTTGACAAAATGCTTTATTAATGACACCTCAGCCCTCTCACACACACACACACACACAAGCACATATGAAACAAGAAAAAAAATTAAAAGTCTTCAGTTTTTACATGATATGCTGCAGGATTTTGCCAAGAATATATTCAGCATCCTACAGTCTATTAAAGCAAGAGAGGAAGGAGTTCAGCGTCCTCACCATCACCACCCAAACCCTGTACCAACAACTCCTGTGGTAAGGTCCCAGATCTACTCATACTGCCCTCACTTTTTAGCATGTAAAAACCCGCTTCACTGAAAAAGATAAGGCTTTGCATCTCCATAACTGTTTAACAAACCCAGAGAGATGTCAGCCTTTAGAAACTGATTTTCTCATCTGCGCACAGAATGAGCTTGCATGCGCGGCATTGTGTTGGAAAGTATATATGCTTTTTATTAGCTGTAGACCAAACAAGATAAGGGTGTCCACATTCTTATATGACATCATAGGGTTTACTCCTTTGCACGATGCTTGAAGGCTTTCATCTTGCCAACAGAAGTGTTAATTATGTTTTGGTACTGGGTATCTGGTATCTTGAACTAAAGCCATTCATTTTAAGAAAAGATAAACAGTTTTGCTGGCGGTAGGTCATTAAGAACCTTTGGTGACTGCAGCGACATGAAGGAGTTATCTTTCTGTAGGTAGCAGCACCACGCCCTCAGCCAGTTGCTGGCTACAACAGATACGATCAAGAGCGATTCCGAGGCAAAGAAGGTATGCTAATCAAATCATCATATCAGTTTCCACTTTACAGCTTTTTCTTTTGTCTCTTGAAAAATGTTTTTAAAATATCAAGGTTTTAATTTTTGTAGGAATTATTTATAGATAATACAAGTGCATTCACAAGGAGTAGATGTGACTGCCCATTTCTCATGAAGGGGGAGATAAAAGTTGGCACCATGCAGTTTGCTTGCTCGCTCCCCAACTCTCTTTTCCTTAGGCAGTGTGGTGACACATTGGTGAAGCACTTGTCATCAAAACAGTAAGGATTAGGTGTCCTGGGTACCCTGATCTTTCTTTACATAAGACACTGTTTACAGCGCTGGTTGCCTTGCTAAGATATAGCTTAATTGCTGGCTCAGTGTGAAAATACCTGTCCTCCTTTCTCAGATTTTGACTTCTAGCAAATGTATGTAGCAGTTTATTTGAAGTAACAGACTTTTCTTTTCCTCTTTGATATGGAGCTACTAGTAACATCTTAGAGAAAGTATTGAACAACTATAAACATGCTCTTGAGCAACAGAGTCCAAACAAATGCCAGTAAAATGTAGTCCACAATTAAGTCATGGACCATAGACTAATTCCTGCCAATTGCCAAGTTGTGCCTTTACTGCTTTCCACAAAGAGTTGTTTGTTTGGTGATAAATCTTGTGTGTGTGCATGTCTCAGAAACGGCTGGACTCAAGATCGACACTATGGGAACTTTCCACGGTATGACACTCAAGTCAGTGACAGAAGGTGCTCAGACACGAAAGAAAGAAGCCCCACAGCCGTCCTCACATAATTTCGCCCAGAATCCTCAGCCTCAGCCAAGGCCTATCTCACAAGCCCGGCCTCCCCCTAATCAAAAAAAAGGTCAGTCTTTCATTTCAGTTACTTCTTAAGTGTTCTTAATCTGAAACAATTGTTACTTGTGACAACATTATTTTATGTACCTCGATTGTGTTAATTGCTTTGTTGTATACTGTATTACTGCTTTAATAGTGTCTTTTGTGTGAAGAGGAATTATTTACTGAATTGGCTAGTCACTTCAAAATAAAGAGCTTTCATTTGTCTTGTGTCGTCTATCTTTTCCATATTGTGTAAATTCTTACCTTTCTATTTCACACGTTCCTTTCATTTCTCTTACACCTACATAGCACACAAGCTGACCATTGTCATGGCTCATCTCTTCTGTATTTGCTTATCCTTGTGCCTATAATAAAAGGTTGCAGACTGTAGGTGGAAATGAGTTTCATTTTAATTTTACAGGATCACGCACACCCATTATTATTATCCCTGCTGCCAACACCTCTCTTATCACCATGTTAAACAGCAAGGATGTTTTACAGGATCTGAAGTAAGTTTTTTTTTCTTTTTGGTCTGTTTGCAGATTGAACTATTTCTACCATTTCTACATGTCATAAGATGTCACTATTTAGGGCAATATATAAATACTTATGATGAATCTCATATGTAGAAGGTATCAACGCAGAAGAAGCTTGTTCTTAAGAGAGATGCATTTACTAAAATTCAAGAGGGAAAGTGTTCGGTTTCTGGCCATTATTAAGTACAGAGTGTAACTTTACAAATTTCCCTAAATAGTTAATGCATGTAGCTTATTCCTTCAGATTATTATCAGATTAAAATTAAACATTATCGCGTTTTTAACTGCTTTTGACAGGTTTGTCAGTACAGAGGAGAAAAAAGCCCAAGGCAGCAAACGTGACAGCGAGGTGTTGATTCAGCGACGCAAAGATGGTGGCTTGACTGTACCCTACAGAATCATTGACAACCCCACTAAGTTGACACCTGATGACTGGTATGTCAGGCAACCAGTTGAAAAGTTCAAGTTTTCTTATGTAACTATCCCATGCTGATTTGTTGATATTCCTTTTGAAATGCTTGGATCCAGCAGTTTTAAATATTTCGCAGGGATCGTGTGGTGGCTGTGTTTGTCCAAGGGCCTGCCTGGCAATTTAAAGGATGGCCGTGGGATGGAAACCCGACGGAAATCTTTTCACGAAGTGAGTTATCCTGACCTGCATTCAAGTGAAATGTGTTTGATCAGAAGATCTTAGCTGCTTTTGAGAAAGAAAATAAAACCACTACCACTGTAAACATTTTTATCAGGGATGCTGCAGATTTTGTCACCAGCACTAACTACAGTTTTTTTCTCACACAGTCATTTGTCAATTTCTCAGTCAGTTTCTTGCTAACAGAGAGCTGTCTTCAAACTCGTAGTTTCATCATAAATATTTGAAAGTCATGCAGTAAGTACATTTATTATTATGACAGTAATTAACTTTATTTTAAAACAATTTTTCAACATGAAATTTTGTTTTAAGCAGTTAATTTTGCCAAGATGCATCTTTTTCTAGGCCTGTATATCACCTTGTGATGCCATGTATTATTGTCATATTCAAAGCTGTCACATGAGTTGTAAATTTAGTAGTTTATTTGTACAGTCCGTGGTTTTCACCTGAAGTGGAAGGAGTTGCCCCTGGATGCAAATGTGAAAAAATGGTCCGTCCATATTCTTAACCTGGATCGCAACCGTCGTCACTTGGATCGTGCCACCCTGCAGGAGTTTTGGGAGAGTTTGGACAAGTATGTTGGCTTAATTTACGATCTCATTGGGGTGATTTCTTGGTGTATCAGCACTTTACAATCCATAAGATTCATATGAACCCTAAAATCTGTGTACAATGCATGTTTGCCAGTTGTGCACATATGGCTGTGCATGTTTACCTGATGGCATTTTTGACTAGTGTTTGAACCACCTTTAAATGTACGTTCTATTCTGGACATTCTTACAAAGCTGGAAACACATTGTTGTCATTGTTTCAACACTTGGGGTGTGTGTATATGTAAATTTTTTCTTTTTATTTTTTTCATAGGTATATGGCAAAGTGCAAGCCTCACCTGCGGTTTTAGTCACATTGCCACTAGAGGTGGAAATAGATCCGTGTACAGTGCAGCTTAGCCAGCTGATAGATCGACATGCAGCTAGAGTGATGTTTTGGATTCATCTTTCCTGATATTGCCCCACTTGGCTCGAAATGCAGCTCTCCTAGTACCTTTACAGACGTACTGATAGGCTGCTTACTGTATAGCATTATGATGTAAACAGACTCAAAAAAGGACACCTGGGGTGACCCTTGAGGTAGGGAGGAAAAGCAGAGTTTGGTTTTGTGCTGGTTTTTTATTTTTTCCTGAAAGCTGAAATCAGCCAGATTGGCTGGTGTTGCTTATGTGTTTGTATGGCAGTGGGGAAATGTGTGGAAGCCTTTTGCAAAATAATTTTCATTGGTCCTTGTTGTCCTTGCCCTGGATAAAATAGTTGCACTAAAATGAGGTGTGAGTATGTGTTTGTGGTTTGGTGCTTGAATGAGACAAATTACTTTAAATGTACATGGACTTGTATAAAAAAAAATTAAATAAAAGAGTACAGCATCCATAATTTTTGTGATATGTCTTGCTGTGTAGACACCAGCTGGAAAATATTGCTGAGCAGTTTTGAGGCTTGTTCTTACAAAGGGGAAAAGAGGTGGGATTAATGGATGTGCAACTACTGACATGCATTTCTACAAATGCTTACAAGTTTTCTGTTACTTCAACTAGAGTTACATCTGTAATTCAAGCTGCAGGTAAATTCTAGGTGTAGCTGCAGCAAGGTCGTGGTAGATGTTCATGTGGACCTGCACAGCCTATTGCTATGCTTTTTATGGGGTAAGGCTATGGAACAAAAAAATGTGTGGTTCTCACTAAAACCCATTTGCCCATTAAACAGTGGGTCGTATTGTGTTGTTTAACATCTACTTGGAGTACATCGTGCAATATTCACTCCACGGCTATCATACCTCCACGTCTATCAGAAGGAGGCCACTCTGTAATCAACACTTTGTAGACATTGATCTGACAGCAGGGAGTAACATGGAGTTATAAGAGCTCTTGGACAAGCTCAATGGCATCACAAGCACTTGCAGTCTGGAAATCAGCATGGTCAAGAGAGTCACGGGAAACACCACCTGATCCGTCAGAGCAGAGGTGATTGCCGCCGGTACAAGCGAAAGATAAATTGCAAATGTGAAGGAGTGTACTGGGTGTCTACTAGGAGACCTCAGGATGGTACAAGACTGGGCTAGATGTTCCCCACTCCTACCGCCCCCCTCAACCCTTGATAAGGTGCTGGCAGGTCTGCTCCACAGGTGGGCTGGCTTGCAATAGGTCCAGTCAACACCAAATAAGGGAAGGAAAGAAGAAGTATGCTTTCGACTATACTGGAGAGGCAGTTTCTGAGTCTTTTGTGACTTCATGTTTAATACAAAATGATGATCAGAAAGAGAAAAGATCTTATGGCTTGCAATTCCCATATATATTGTTTGCTTAAGGATAGGACAGTCTACAATTCTTTCTAAATCTGTGCTCTTTCGCCAGCCTCCTTCTTGCTACCATAGCTGAAATTAAACATTGTTTGATAAGGTTTCAATGCAAAATTGTGAACTGCAGTTGCCTTATGTTACTGGTATGAAATGTACATTAAAGAAAGATTGGAACCATGTATGTATTGAGGCTGCTCTTTGGATTACACATGGCATTTCTTTTTTCCCCTATGCACCCAGATAATCTGAGGGAAGAATTTTTTTTAACGGAACTTTTAAACACCTAAATTTCTTAGTGTAATATTTTAAAAGTATTTTCAGCATCTTTTGATGTACCCAGTACCAATTTTGATGCATTTCTTCTTGTAATAAAGCTGCATTATTTGCTTAAAAAGAGTCTTTCACAGCTTTTCCAGCTTGACATTCACTACTTAGGTGACTTCTAAGAAACATCAAACACCTTCTCATTCAGCAGCTGCTGTGGTTTTAAACTACATTGGAAGTAGTAAAGCATAATGTCTCTATTCTGCTCCGAAGGAAAAGAGAGACTTTAGCCTTTATTCATACCTAGGGTCTAACTGCTTTATATCTCAATTGTTTCTTCGTTAACTTGACCTTTATTATGTCCGACTGCTAGGGATTGGGGAACTACAAATGCTTTTTAAGCAAACGAATTACTGCTCCTGGTCACTGGTGCCAGCGGTCTTGGCAGTTAGGGGTTGCAATTTCAACCGCTATAAAATTCTCTGTAAAGAAGTTCTCGCCAGGACAAGTATACAAACATTCCCTGTCGTCTCGTCACTAGCCTGCTTGACTGCATGTGTTTGTCAGCTGTTCGCCTGGGCTATATTCCTTTTATCACAGTGATAAACATGGAGGGTTTTTGTCAAGTTGTGGTCAAGCCGAAATCTCAGCTGATTTGAGCCCACGGTTCATGGTGTTGTTTCTGCTCATGGCAACATTTGCGCTGGATGGTCGGAAGCTAGATAGGCTCATGTTTGTAGGGGCGAGTGCCGCACGCAGATTCGCGGGGGTCGGTGTCAGCAGGTAAGACCATATTTTTCTGTTTCTCTTGCGCGTTCCCGGCCCTATGTCTTTGTTTCAGAGCGTGTGTGGCCCCCTTCAGTTTTCCCTTCTGGATATAGACACCTTTCTCCTTCCGTTCGCCCCTTCCTCGGATACTTCTCGGGGTAGGGTGGGTGAAATACCTGACAGGTAAACACGTCTTTCAGCGTGCCACACGTATCCCTTGTTTGCGCTACTAAAGGGTCCAGCGGTTTCCTCCTTTTTGGACCTATGAAAAGCAGCCTTATTTTCCTTGGTTTTTGGTGCTTTTAATAATTCCCAAACCTCCTCTCACCTCACAGGAGGCGGTCTTTACTTCACGCCGTACTGCAAAATCTTAAGTTGACCTTTGATGATTCCGCTATTACCCTAACTGCACGTTGCACACGTTTCCGGGTCCTGCAAGACTGTCACTACTAGCTCATGTCCCCCCCATCTCTCTCTCTCTTCACGCTTTTTATTTGCAAGGCCGGTGGGACATGTCAGGTGACAGTTCTTGGCGGACAAACCTTTGCTTCTCTCTTTTCCTAAAGATGGGCTACGACTACTTCCTCAAAGGTCCGCACCCCTTCTTCTCGAGTCAGGCGTCACTACTGGGGCGGTCCGGTGGCGCAACAGTTAGCGCCTGTCACCAATACAGTGCAGGTTGACTGTCCTGGCTTCAGCTCTCGTCTCGGGCACGCTGTTCTTTCTCTGCATGTGGCGTCTGCTGCCGTGATATAGCCAATCTGTAACAAATTCCCCCGCCCCCAACTACGGAAAACAGATTTTCCAAGGCCAGGACAGCTGACTTCCCGCTCTGGCTCGATGTTTGGGGACGCTGTTCTTCCTTCCTGATATGTCCTCCACGTCTGTTTGTGATCCTCCGTTCTGGCTGCATGGTGAAACCGACGAAAAGACTCCCGCGCTCTTTTAACTTACATAGTCGAGGGTGGATGCACCTGGGTATCCCTAGGGTACAGGGGCCGAGGTTACGCATCGCTAAGCCCCTGACCTCCGGTGAGCTGTCCGGCCGCCAAGCTTCACAAAAGTCGAAAACTCAGCTGCCCCATCATGTTTTCCAGACTCACATCTGAGCATGTCACACTTCTTCACTCTTGTCATTGACTACCAATGAAAGCTATAACAGACTAGAAGCTCTCAACTCTATGCTATGGATTCTTTTATGGCTCCTCCCCCAACTACTTCACTGAAATCTTGTCTGTCCACACTCCTGCTCGGAACCTTTGCTCCTCATCAGACTCCCACATTCTATCCTACCCTCCCACCAAGACAGTCACATCTCCCTCTGTGCTGCTAAGCAGTGGAACTCTCTTCTAAATCACATTCACCACTCTTACTGTAAGGCAACATACAAACGTTCTCTGAAAACATATCTGTTTACTAAGTACTATCCCTGAATTGCTATTCTTAACTCCCTATGCAATATTGTCTGGCATGTTAACCATCATGTAATGACTCCATCTTACACTGTTTACAGTACCTATATCCCTTCATCCATTGCTTTATGTTCTACTCTTGTAGTTCATCTTTATGTTGTTCAGTATGCCTAGACCTCATCGTCCACTTTCTGTGATTTAATGGGCATTTTTCTTTTACCCGTCTGCGCAGAGAGTGCAGTCTATTTAAGTCATGATGCTACTCACTACGAGTATAAATTATTATTATCTAATGGCTGCTGCTACTACAACACACACACACATACATAAAGATGGCCAGTTTATCAGCTGACACACTACTGTTGTTTACCATGATTTTGACTATTTAGGTGTGCCATGTTGCATTTTCTTTTGCATGATTTGACCTTCATTGTTAACTTGGCCAAAAAAAAATACAAGCACCCAGTATTTTGAACCAGAGACACAGAGAATACTAGAATGCAGAGAAAACTAGAATGCACTATTATTATTATTTAATGGCTGTTACTACTACTACTACAACACACAAATATAAAGATGCTCAGTTTATCGGTTGATACACTACTGTTGTGTACCATGATTTTGGCTATTTAGGTGTGTCATGTTGCATTTTATTTTGCATGATTTTCCCTTATTTTTTAACTGGCTAAAATAAAAAACAAAAACACAAGCACCAAATATTCTAAAGCAGTGACACAGAGAAAACTAGAATGTCCCAAAAAACATAAAGCATGTAGCATAACGTTTGTTGTGGTCTTCATCATCAGGATCTTCTAAGTTCATAACACATGCTCAGCTGACAAGTAACATGCTCTTTCTTTTATAAATTGTTAATGAGGATTCTCTTGCATATTATCAGCTTATAACTACTGTAGTGTACCACAATGTAGTCTATTTAGGGAGGCAATATTACTTTTACATATTTATCTTAAATCTAGACATTTGACCCAAAACAAACACACTGTTCTAAAGCAAAGAGTTGGTGCATTCATAACAGACCTAAAAACACAATTATGACACTGTTAGAAAAAATGCTAGCTCACAGCAAGCAACTTGTCATTAAGAATATTGTATCTTTGGTTATCATTATTTTAATTCTGGTGTTTATTATCCAAGCTCTTTTAATTATCAGAAGAATGTAGAACTGTGTGCTGCATTGTACACTGTCCCCCTGGTTTAGTGGTTGGATTTAGAAAGGATATCATCAGCCACTCTCTTAATTCTTATCATATATTCTATGTGTCCAAGCTTTACTCCTTTCAGAAGGTTAGTTTTAAAGCAGCATAGTCATCAAAGTTCAGCGAAATCTGAACATTTTGCGCACTTCCAGGCTATGGTGCAGCTACCTCAGTGAACAGCAAGTCTGCGCTGCAGACAGCCTGTTGAAATAAATAGAAATGAATAACTATTCTGTTCTCTTATTACGTTTTGAGTTTTAAGGGCATATCAACATGTTTTGCTCAACTGATAAAATTAAACTACTAGAGAAAAATCAGGCTGTAGTAAAAGGTTATAGTAACTGTGCAAAACTTTTCTTTTCATCTGTATAAAACAAATTACTGCAGAATGATGTTCAGCAGTATAAAGTTTAGTTTTGACTATTTGAGAACAGCCTAAAATGCAAGTAAGGTAACATGCACTGAGAACCATTATGATGCAGCTTTTGACAAGAGAATAGCAATTTAATGCTATCTACAGCACTGCTGTTATATATCATTCTCCTTCAATCAAGACTATACACATGTAAATATATTGATGTCAGTGTGACATGCTTTTTATGTGTGTGTGTGTGAGAGAGAGAGAGAGAGAGGAAGAGTATAAAGCAATCGACAAAATATTTTACCTGCACATTAACAGAAGGATAAATGTTTTCCAGTAAACATATTTGTGTTGGTTGGTTCTTGGAGCATGCTGTATTTTTACGCGCATTTCACTGATGCAGCCATTGGAAAATCTACAAAAAGCAGCTGTTGTCTATTGTGTCGTAGATTAATCCTGTTTTCCGTATAATGCAGTGTTGTTTGTCACATTTTAATTAATCCAACAAGCTGTCTGCAGGAAAACTCTTGTAACAGCGACACACGCACCGACATAAGCACATCACGTAAACACAAAGGACGAGTCGTCGGGGTTGCGATTCGAAGGCGGAAGGCAAATTAATCTGCCATCTCTAGAGAGTCACGAGAATGAAATGTAAGCTTTTGATACACTTCTTTCTCGTCGTCTCTAGGTGCTGGATACGTTCTATCACTAATTATTTTAATTATTATTTTATTTGAAGATTCGCTGGCACAAACAAGCTGTAGCCGCCATATTTCACGACTAGTCTCTAGGACTTAGAGACGGGGGCAGGCGTCTCTAGATTTGCGGGTTGATCTGTCGGCGGGCTTAAAGTTGCGACAAGACCCCGTCTTTAGTAGACTTAGAGACTCGGCCGGACATTTCCGGTCTGTAAGTGGCTTATAGACGTGACAAGACATCGGCCCATGGAATGGTACGTCCTTTGATTAAAAAAAATAAAAACAGTTATTTACCCTAAACTCCCTAATGGAAAGTATCGAGGAAATAAAATTTACAAGGAAATTTTCATTTTTCCTGTAGGGGTGCAAGCATTATTTTATTGATACATTTAATACTAACAAGGCACAGTCCCTCCGGCTTCTTTTTTTCATTATGAAAATAAAAAACAATCGGAAAACTTTGCAATCTTTTCTCTTAGGCCTTTCGGTGCAAGGTTGATGTGATCTCTTGCATTTTCCCATACCTGTTTGTCAGTGAGACTGTCCTAGATAGCATTGAAACATTTTTTAAATGTTTTATAAATGTTCTCACGAAATGTTTGAATAATGTTTGCAGAAAATGTTTTTCTTGCCCATCTAAAAAATGTTTTAGTAATGTTTACATTCAAACTATTTTTAAACTTACTTTCTACCTTTTCAAAATGTTTTATAAACATTTACCTGTAAAACTTTTAATAGTTGTGTCACAATCTCGGGAAGCGTGACTGTCACTCTCTCTTCCAATGACATGCACCGGCCAGACAAATATACGTGTCCTTTCACACAAAAAGAATAAAACGACTTGCCTGTGCTGATCTGCCTACTTTTACTAAAAACTAAAAGGACACAAAATAACATAAAATGAACCCTTGTTTCTCATGATACGATGATGTTTAGCGAAAGGCAAACATTTTAACAAAAAGCTAATGTGTTTTTGTCGGTTCCATGTGGTTTATCAAAAACCAAAAAAATAATCTTTGCATCTATAGTTGCCATTTTATACTGAGCAGCATGACTGCTCCATTTATTCTTTTATGTCATCAAGTTGTCTGTATTCTGTACAAATAGACTTTGGGTGGTCACTGTGAAATGCGTAACATCGTCAATGCACATGATGCTGTTAGCAAATGATTATTAAAATATTAAAATCCTGCATTTTTGATTATTTGTTTTTCTTCTTTCTTTTGATCCCGACCTTGGCTTTGTGCTGTGTATTCTGGAGCCACAAGCAAGGACAGAACTAGGAGCTAATGAACACATCACTTTATTGATGCCCCACCGTATGTTTTTTTTTTTTGTTATCAGTTATATTTAAAACACCCAACCGTCCATCTAACCACAGATCTACCATGTCACTCCTAACAAGTCTCCAAATTTCCACCATCATACTCCAGGAATGCTTTTGTGGTCTTAGGTTTTGTTAGTTTATTCTCATGGCATGTAAAATGAAGCTTACTCTGTAGCACCAACTATTTTTGCTAAAGGGATTGTTGTGAACAGATCAGTTAATAAAATTTAATATTTAGTATTTTAGTATTGTTTTCTCTGATCGTCAAACATATGGAGGTGAGATGGCAGAGAGTGTGTTCAGAAAATAGTGAAGCAGCCAGAAAAAAAGGTTAATCAATGGACATCCGCAGACTGTATACTTCCTATGTTTCTGACAACGAAGCTCAAATTATCAGGTATAATTTTAAAAAGTAGTGGCGCTATGTGATGAGAGAGATTTAAAGTTGTATGGGTTGTTTGTAGACAGTCGATAGCAAGTGACTTTAAGCAGGTTGTGGGCAGTCGCGTCTGGTGAGACTGGCTGACCACTCTCATGAAGAGAGAATCTGTTGGCCACTCTCATGAAGGGATGGAGGGTCTGGTATCCACTCTCGCTACAGGTCGGATTTGTTGGCCATTCTCATTACAGGGTCTGCGGGATGCTCAAATAAATGGGTTGGCCACTGTCACTACATGTTGACTACTACCAACATTGTCTGCATTGAGGTGCACAAGCATCAGAGCCGTAAGCCACGAGACCAGTAGGGGGTCTCTTTAAACCACTTTCACACATCTTTCTCCACTTGGGGGAGGAAGAGGAAGGCTTCTGTTAGGGATGGGGTGCTGCTCTTGCACGGGAGGAAACAGCCAGCAATGTTTTTTTTCTTGTGCTGCATTTCATAAAAGGATTGAGTGGTCTATGTGTGTAGCACATGGAAGAACAAATCAGAATGTGCTGTTTCAGCAAGAAAATAGCAGCGTTGGGGGAATCAGAAGTAACAGGTATAAAGAATGCAATGATATAATAATAATAAACGCAAGATTTGTATAGCGCAAACTCACACTCGTAAGGATCATGCTCGCAGTGCTTAAGAACAAGATATGAACAACATACGAGGGATAGAAGAACAAACAACAAATGAACGAGGAAAGGATAAGCAACAATACTGATGACGAATAAAAAGACAAATACAGAAAACGCAAAGAGGAACAGTTCAGATTGAGAATTTGTACAAGTGAAAAGGAATGATGAATATTGATTTTGAGCAGTATAGTCTAACATCGTGAGACAGATGGGAAGGGAAATGCAGCAGGTGTGGGAAATGAACGAGCTGCTTCATCAGGTGTGGATGTTGCGATGACTACACGTTGTTCCCTGTGTAGATAAGCTGCCGTGTGTCAGTAGATGCGAGTGGGAGGGGGGATCTACCATCTTCGGAGCTTTCAGCCCCCAGGGGCTGTAGTTATGGACCGAGGGTAATTTGTTGCCGCAGTGAGAAAATGAGTAACCCAAGATCACAATACCGAGACCCCGCAAATAATTAATTTAGACCGTTTTACCACGGACATCTTTGTTACTGCTTTAATTATAGCTACAGGTAAGTACTAACGTTATCTACGTTGCGCCGAACGTTATCTACATTCAACAAATCGTCTACGTCAAATGAGAAAGACAAAATGACAAATGGCTTCGAGCTCTGCAAGGAAGTAAAATGGGTTCACTTGTTCTTTCTCTACAAAATTGTGTGAAGTGGGGTAAGCTGGGGTGGATAATTCTCCACGAGCATTTCACCTAGTTTCAATGGATGTCGAATCGAATTTGTATATATCAGGCTAATCCTATCAGTTTCAAACCATCTGCTTCGGGTACTCATTTACTTCTGTGAGTTCTGCATCGCAAAAAAAAAAATAAATAAAAAAAACTTCAGCAGTTTTTTCACCTGACTGTCTGCCAAAAAGCCTTTTGTTTCCTGGTTCAGGCAGTGCCGTTTTTGAAAAACAAGCTGGCGAGACGAAGTGCCCTCCTACACCCTGTGCATGCCAGTCCTCACGTCAGGTTCAAATAGTTCACATGGTTTAAACAAGGTTTACGTGGGCGTGGTTGGGTTGTAAACGTAGTAATCAACGCGTAACCATTTAAATTACATGGTTGGTTTCGGAGGGTAATTTTCCGTCAAGACTCTCTCAGTTCCTCAGTTCCCATTCCTTCACCTGGGCTTTTGTTGATTGTGTCTTTGTTGTACATTATTTTCTTCTCAAATGATACTAATAACTGTTCCCCAACCAAACTCTGGCTCACAACGCTTTACAAAACCTTTCTCCACGTGCACGAACTGAAAAAAGTCTCATGCACCAACCCACTTCCTCCGCTACAAACACATGGCCAATGTCTTAGAAAAATGCATCACAGACAAGCCGTACATAGGCGTAATAAATACACGGTGTAAACGAATTATCATTTTATGGTCTAAAGGGGAGGAAGTGGAGAAAGAAACAAGACAAGGTCTGTTCAAATGAGGAAGAACGACAAATGCAACGTGGTTCGTCAATCTCAGTCTCCGTGATGTGCATCGATGCCTTCATCCCCAACCCCCACCTCCGCCACCAACTACATCCCTTCGATTTAACATCGCTGTAGACAGCTAGGTAGCTGACGTCAGGCACCAGAAGGTGAGACTGCTATGAAGGGAGGAGCGACAACAATCACGAAAAAGAATGTAAAGCTTAGTAGTAGTAATAATAATAATAATATTTATTTATAGAGCCCCTTATTCCACCAACAAGGGCGGACTCAAGGCGCTTACACACATGAGGTTGCATAAGCACACACTTAATTATTCAGTAGACATCAACTGCATCTTACGAATTCCTTCACCATCATTCAGATCATAACTATTCTTTGTTCATTCCCCCTGTGTGCCTACAACACACAGTACATAAATAAAACGTCAATTAACAGACTATCGTCCTTATTAATTACAAGCCGAAGGGCAGCCAGGTTTGTTTTTCATCTTTTATGGTAGGCGTGCAATAACCTTTGTGTTGGAACGCTGAGCACTGAACGGTACGGGATCGTTGATCAGTATTTGAAAGGACCCGGGGTTTGGGGTGGGTGGGGTGGAAACCAAGCTGGGTGGGTGAGTGTGAATCTTCGTTACTTTTGCTCTCTGCACCTGTTCATGCGCAGACTGATAGCATCAGAGTAGTATTCTGCTCTTAACAATATTCCACCATCCGCAGGTCGACACAAATGACTAAAGCGGGACAGTGTCAGGCTCCCTTCCGTCCCGTCTCCCCACCCACCCTAACCTACCCAGTGAAGCGAGACCCAAGCTACTGCGACCTTCACCTCAATGCAAGGTCACCAATAGATTAGAGTTTGATTCTGTCCCCACAGGCCTGGGTGAATGGTCTGTGCACACGCTTGAGTTTCACCCACAGGCCTGGGTGAATGGTCTGTGCACACGCTTGTGTTTCACTCTCGGCCATTTCAGCGCCCACCGCCGCAGGGGCTGCCGCTCGCGCTCGTGACCTTCTGATCTCTCGCACCCGCTCTCTCATCCGGCGTCTGTTATGTAAGTACGACCAACTTGTTTGTTGAGTTTAATTAAGCCGTTACGACATTACACGTTGGCAAAATCTTCTAGGTACTTGCAACAATCAGGGGCAGGTTGCATGAGAGTTCGTAATCTGTTCCATACATAGGAGTGCTCATAAACTGAAGAAGGTGAAGGCGGGCGCCACAAGATCGACGATGCCGAAAGAAGTGATGAGAAAGCACATGCAACGGAACTTGGTGGGCTAGAGATAAATAAATGAAAGCAACTAGGAAGGATTACCGTGTTTCCAAGAGTGCATTTCCTCATTGTAAGGGGGACACGCCCAGCAGTAACTATACAAGAACTTTAATGCCCGGAAAAAAAGATCGGTGAATAGATGATACCAGCAATGCAGGCATTCACGTATTAGCATTTTTTTTTTTTAAATAGAAGTTTAAGTAAATTTTGTTCGGTGTATGATTTGGCCATTCCGCCTGTTCTAGAACTACACTGAGCTTCATATTTCATAACTTGACCGGCTCACGAGGTTCATATTACCAGAAATATATGATCGAGTATTATTTCATGATACTATCATGAAGTTGCTGGCATGTCGATCATTATGTGAGGTCAATTGTTCCCTTGACCTGGTAGTCGACATGCATTTGCAACGACCACCGGAGCTTATTTGTAGCGCAGCACACGGCCCGACAAAACTGCAGGAAACTGCACCATTACGTACACCACCGACCTTTTCTCTGACACACCATGACACACTGTTACACGACTCCAGATAAAAAGACCTACCTGGGGATCTTCTTACACACTTTTGTGTAGAGATATCAATACACAGCTTCTAATGTATTACTGTAGTTGTGGTAGTAGTTATTGGGGGGGGGGGGAATTTTGGAAGCAGTATAATTGTTCGATTAAAATACAGCACTTTGACCATCGCAATATTTACCTGGGCTTTACACGTCGCTCGGGTGATATCACGCATTATAGCAACGCTTAAATAGGGTATGCATGCTTTTATATTGGCTAACACCTTTATCACACAGAGCTTAGACGCGCCATAAGAGTTTCTAGGTCATGTATGACTGAAGATATCGTTAAAGGATATTATGAATAACCCACTGCTACATGATATACAAACGACTTTATGCGAGTCGTTAATGCTGAAGGGGGTCATTGTCGTTAGCGTTGAACGGGTCACTGTCGCTAGCGTTTCGGACAAAGCACTCTGCCTGGTCTGTTCGACACTCACCGCACTTCGACACCGATTTAGTTGACGAAATCCCTTTAGCAATTTCAATTAAAAAGTTATTTGCTCATATTTATGGAATTACTTTCGAATAATGAATTATTTCAAATGGAATAGCCTCCAGTAACTATGCAGCGCTTGTAGGGCTCAATTTCTGCTGCTTGTAGCGACTCGACCACTTTATGGCGCGCGGACTCCAGTGTTACTTTAACGGTGGCACGTGCTCAGACACGACAGAAATCTAGACAGAGATACGTCGAGAACATGCGATTAGAGAAAAAAAAAACAACAGAAAAGACGGAAGATAAAAGTGTTTGTTTGCGTGGCTGGATGAAAGTGGTTACGTTCTTCTTACTTTTCGGTGATATCGACAGGTAACATAGAAGCGCACGCACGCACGCACGCACGCACGCACACACACACACACACACACACAATTGCAGTCCTCATGTCCCCATCGGATATTCCAGCGACACTACTTTGGTGCGCACCAGCAAAGCACTGAAGCGTTTCATAACCACGTTTTATGACACTCCGCCCTCAGAAACCTACAATGGCGCCAAACTTCTACACCCCGCCGCTGGTGGAGGAATGTCATTTAAATTGCATGCCATCCCAGCCATGCGCAACATTGTCTTAGCCTCCTATGTGCCCATCTATTTACACACTTTCTTTCTCCAGCCCATCTCCTATAGTAGCTTGGTGGTTTTCATAAGTTTTCTTCTTTAAAAAAAAAATACAAACAACACACGTACACTGTGTGATATTATGGACTTGTATTAATTCGTAGTGATATCACGATCCCATATATATCTTCCTATGCACGATTCCAAACACAAAATGTATTTACAATGTAGGAAATAATCGCAACACACAAACCGCGTTAACACTTGCGTACAAGCTGAACTACTGATATCTCCTCTCTCACCCCGGGTATGTTCTCGTCTTAGTGAGCACTCAAATGTGATGATCCCATCTCACCTCACCCACCATCAACCCATCAATTGCTCGGCCTATTCAGCCCCGCGGTCTGCCAGAATGCAATGAGGCCTGCACTTTGTAGACGGTATTTTAACATAGGTACATTATTCAGAGGGTTAAGAACCCTTTCAGGTCCTTGTTCCCTTCCACTGACTCTGTTGAAATCCTCCCGCAGGGACGGCAGCGTGGAGTTCAGAAAGGTTTTTACTTTACTGCATAGCTTTCATGTCTTGGTGCTTTACCTCTGGGACCGACGTAGACATTCCTAGGCAGTCTCTTTCGCTGCTTCGTGTATATCGCAGAATATAAAGGCCACCCCTCGAACCTACCTTCGTCACAGGTGTCACCTCCCTCTCCCATCCACCCCACGGGTGCACTTGAACTGTATGACACCATAAAAGGAAATATAGACGCTGAACGTATTAAGTAACTTTTCTATCAATCATAAACAATATTTATGTTGTACCCTATACAAAAAACAGTTGTAATTTACGCCAGCTGTATGTTAATCAATGCTATTATTAAAATCTGCTGTTTCTAACAGCCTTTCTGTTTTTTCCCCTCGAATGCAAGGGACGGGAAGGGTGTGTGGAAGGTGGGTTGTTTTTTTTTTTTGGGGGGGGGTGGTGGAGGGAAAGAGTTTACATGACATGATCGGCAGCAATTAATATTTTCTGACACTTGTGTATGTATTTCTGTGTGTTAGCAATATACTACAAACTGTCATGTGCCATCGTTTCGGGGTTCTCTCCGATGCATACTCTCAAGCACTCAACACATTCGATCTCCCGCGACGAGCAACAATGCCAGCCGATCCTCAGTGGACAAAAGGACATACACGTGTTTGACAACACAAACACGAGGTTTAATTAACAAATCGATTCAAAAAAAAGGACAGCAAATCATACACACGCACACAAAAAAGCAATACGATACATATACCCGATCCCACTTAGCTCCCCAATGTGCTTGAACACTCCACATAAACACAGAAAACAAAAAAAACATCCGACACCCTCCACTCGGCGCTCCCTTTTAGCTCACCCCTGTCTGATGATAAAATCAACAGCTGATAGTTTTCTGCGATAGTCGATCATGCCAAGTAAAACCCCCCAAAACACCTTCCACACCCCCATAACTCCGATCTTCGTCTGATGACTGTACCATTTCTCTGTTACCAGAACAACAGGTGGTTACTGGATTTGCTGCACGACAGTGGAACTCTGTTCTCTTCCATATCCGCCACCTACCCACCACAGAATCCTTTAAACGTGCACTAAAAACATCTGTTCCATGAGCTATTCTTTACACCAATCAACATAATGCTCGTCTATTTTCGTAACCCTTTCACTTTTTTCATCATTTTAGTTGTCAACAGTTGTGATTAGTCTATTGACTATTCCGCCCGCTCGTCTTCCTCAACAGATTTATGACACTCTCCATCCTTACTGTTTGTTCCCCGATTCCTCTTTGCGTCTTCTATGTTTTTCCTTTTCTACTTGTGGGTGCAGTTGTTTCTCCTTCCGTCCATCGTTTGCTATGTCTCCTTGTCTCAAGCACTGAAAGCATACTCCTTCATGAGCGTGATCATGCGCTATATAAATCACACGTTTTATTATTTTATAATTATTATAATTATAAATTAACATAAAGCAATATTTGCGTGGGTCTTGACAGTCTATTTTAACGACAGAAACACGTTTTTCCTTTTTTCTTTGGGCAAAGTGCCATCAGATCTCCGAATGTCCCAAGTCGCACTGTACTCGCATGTGTATTGAGAAACAAGTTTGAACTTACGAAATTGTAGTCTCAGTTACACTTTGACGATTTTGTTTTTGTTTCTTGACTATCAGCAGGTGGTTTCCATGTTAGCATTCATCGTTAGGGCCTACCATTTTTTTTTTTTTGGTCGACTCGTAACGTTGACGTCTTTGTCGAGGTTAGAGGGCTTTTTCAGTACCCCTTTCCCTCCCCCCCCCAGGCCACCAGATGCGCTTCCTGATTGGCGCTTAAGTAGGTAATATATTGTAATATATTGTGAGGCTTTTTATTCTACCAAGCCAAGCGTTTTCCTTCCGTATTCAAAGGGATTTACAGGCAATCTCTCTAAACTGGCCCACACGGTGCTCCCGACACGTAATTCAACATTCAAAGGTTTTGAAAGGGTTCCGCAGAACATGCCTAACCGCTTTTTTTAACACGAATTTTTATTTGTGTTTTTTCATTATTGTATCCCGCAGATAGCTCGAGTGATTGCTCTTTTCACACTGGTAAAAGGTAAAGGTCATTCCCCAACCTTTTCAGGTCGATGGGGGCTGAGGTGTTCGAGACCTTACTTTTCACACTGGGGTTTGTGGGGTTGCGGAACTTTCTTTCTCCTGCATTTTCTTTCTCGCCGACACTGATACTAGACACTCATGCCAGAACACAGAGCAGGTTGAAGCTAGTCATGACTCATTTCTTTCGGGTTAAAAAAAAAGCTTTTTTCTCTTTCTGAAGGCGAAACTACAAACATTTGTATCTCCTTTTTTTGATTGCTTTTTCCTTCCTCGTTTCTTTACTTTATTCATTCACTATTTATTTAATGTAGTTTACGTTAAAAGGCCATCAATTTTGCTAATCAGACGAACACAGCGTAGTTTCAGATGGTAGTTATGTGCTTATTGCATAATACGAACGTGGTCATTGTCAAGCGTTGTCGGTCGGTGATCTCAAACTGTTTTATTATACAACGTTAAGTGTTTCGGCATCGACATTGTCACCATGACTGACTGCGCCTAGCCCAAAGTCTGTCGATAGTGGCAAGGTGAAAAGTAATTTATAAGAACGAAGTGTTCAAATGCGAGCATGCTAATCAATATTGTGGAACTAAATCTTACAAATCTGGACAGGCGCGACTATGAGTACACCTGCGCGCTCATGTTCCTACGCGGGTGCGTGTGTGATGCTACAAAGACATTAGCATCGATACTAAAGATTTCGACAGAGACCCAGAATACTGGTATAGCAGCTGGTTTAACTCTCTAGACGTGCGATATACGGTATAGTTAGCGAGATGTACGCGAAAATGTTAGTTATTAAATTTCGTACTCTTCCAGTTAACGTCACATGGTTTTCGAGCTAGAGATCTGTTACTACATAAATCTCATTACATCTTTAAAGCACGTCTGCTTTTAATTATCGAATCGAATCTTTTTATTGCTTAGGCCATCGGCCCCTAACAGAAGGGTGACATCACAATGACTGTAGATTTTTAATGCATTACATAAAAGATATCTTGCAACACGTGTAATATATAGAGCATGCAATTATACGAATTTAGAACCTGGGTGTATTATAAATATATATATATGTTATATATATATATAATTTGCTTTTAATGAAGGTAAAGGAGTGTAGAAACCCCTATACCCAAGTGTGGTCAGTGACTATCAGCAAAATAATGTAGATTATAGTTTTAGCTGTTTCATCGTAATAAGAACAATAATAGAAGCATACTGAAGCGTTAACCCCAGGAATTTTTTTAAAAGCGCAAAGTGAATAACGCGCAGCGCGCCTGCACTGAACAACGGACGGAGCGCCGCGCGCGCAGTACCTCAGCGCACAGCGCGCAGAGTTCCAACGGTTACGGGAGATAACTCGGCGTTGTTGTGTCAGAAAATTAGGTCACAGAAATAATCGACCTGTCAAAGTTTTCCGTAATGTGTCAGCGGTAAGACAGGGAAAGAAAAAAGCATGGAGATGCTTCAGACCCAACGAGGCAAGCCAAAGTTGTCGTGCGGCGGGTACATGTACCGGAAAGATCGTGAGTGCAACAAAACGCAAAAAACAACATGGCGGTGCGTGCTCCGACGAGGTTGTCCAGGTAGAGCTTACACAGAATGGAACAGTCGAGATCAGAGGTACATTGCTCACATCACCAAAGCACATACCCACGCACCCGTCCCAAACGCAATCGATTCTCTGGAATGGGTAGAAGAGATACGCAGAACCAGCGCAGCGGTCATCACACATGACGAGACGGGTCCCCCCAGATTTGTCGATTCTGCTACACAACTTTCACACCCGTCGCAGCTGGAGCACCCTGTGTCTGTGAGAGAAACGGTGATTGGCGCCAGTTCTTCGTCCCGAAAACGAGGATTCAAAGAGGAAGCGGATTCGGAGGATGATTTTGATTTAGACGATTTCAGTGTGCATTTCGAAGTTCACCCGAATAATCCTGGTTATCATCAAGGAAACAGCGGGGTAGGCCAGAGCAGACTTCAGCCACATGTAGCAAAAAGTAAGCAAATATCGTCAGCAAGCGGCATTTTATACGAGAGAATCTATAATCCTCGTGATTTGCAGAGTAAATAACTGCATCTGAAAATCTGGCACAAGAGTAGATTTTTTTTTTTTTTAATGCAGTCAACTATAGCCGTTGTGTCCACACAGAAAATTGTCGCGGACAGACGCAGCAACAGCTCCGCAAAGGGAAGCCACTCGCTGTATATCCGGCAGCTGCACGTGAAGGGACCAAACTTAGCAAACAATGCTTACACAAGTCTAACAACGTTTACAGCTAGCATAGCCTAAGCTGGTGCTATTAGTATCCAGAGAAGAAAGGAACAGAAAAGGGAGGAATGTACTTCATGTTGTTGTCAGTTAGTGGATAGATCTTTGTCAGAGACAAAAGATCGTTCGCTCGGTGCCATCGGACTGACTAATAGAGAATAAAACTAGGTACGCGCGGGTAAATTTTTGTTAGTGTTCACCTGTGACAGCTGGGATGAAAGATCGACATCACTTTATATATTTTTGCTGTTCACTTTTCTTATGTACCTTGCACTGCACACTAAGAATGCCTCACTTGATATCTAGCATTGATTGTACCGCTACCAGCTGGCGTCTCGGTGGTAAACTTTAACAATAACACTAACAGCTGCACTTTTCCAAATAGTTGCCGTCTTATTATTGTGAAGGTTACGGACAACAAGGTTTCAGTATGCATTCCTTACTATTAATTTTAATATTTGGATTTTGTTTTCGTTCATGACTTAAAGGAATAGAATTGTACCTGGGTGTGATACCAAATAATGATTCATTATGTTCAGCAATTTTCCTTTTACGCACAGTCCATTATTAACACATAAAATGTTTGTGTTATTTTGAACAAACATCCATCATCATTTTTTATTTTTTCCTATTATGTCTGTAGACTTGAGAATGGCAGAGGGACTCCCACCACAAAGAGCAGTAGATGCTGTTCTTATAAGAAGTGATCCAATGCCAGAGGGGAGTGACGTAGTTCGAGGCTATGACTTCAATGAAGGCATTGACTATCACAAGTTATTTAAATCTTATGCAAGAACTGGTTTCCAAGCCTCTAGTGTAGGAAAGGCAATCGAGGAGATCAACAAAATGGTGAGATGTAATTGCAAAGGATGTGGTCTGGAAACAATAAGGCAAAATCAGTTGTATCTTGTTATCTCACCATTGCCCAACTCTCACTACACTTGTGGCAAAACAAATTTCCCCCATAATCCTAGTAATTGTCAAGGAAGCAGCTGGATCCCTAGTTAAGAATTATATACACTTTTTGTATTACCACCCCCAAGTCTCACCCAGCACTTGTGTTGGACAGATGGTCATGAGATAACAAATATGGACTGTATTTAAAAAAACTGCGCAAAAAGTAAAAAATATAATTTCTCATAATGTTTTAGATATTGGCTCAGTAATGGGAGTAGTTCTTTTGTAATTATTTCAAATATAAATTCAGCACATTTAGGTTTTGTTTTGTTGGTTTTTTTGTAATGAAATTGTTCAACTTTATTCTTGAAAACATTGTGATGATTTCGAAACAGCAACTGCTTAACTTCAACTGTGCACAACGTCTAATGTAGGGTTTCTCAACCTTTTACTTGCCACGCCCCACCAGATGAAAAAAAGTACATCCGCGCACCCCCCTTAGCCACTAATACCTATATGAGATATGAGAAAATGACTGCCTTCGCACCCCCTTGTCAGCGCCTCACAGGTTGAGAACCGCGGGTCTAATGGGTGATTGAGCAGGGAATCCTATACTATAGAGAGTTATTGTGTATATCTTCTTTAATCACCTCAATTGATGTGATCTTTAGATTGACTGTAAACTTCAACCAATACCAGAAGGGATGCAATCAGAAGTCAATTTGAATCCTGTTGGCCGGGAAAAGAGCAACTGCACAATATTTCTCAGCTACACATCAAACCTTGTATCAGCTGGTACACGAGAAGTTATCCGATACCTTGTCCAGCACAATATGGTAAGGAAGATGACATTTGCACAATGATAAAGTCATGTTGAAGAAATTTTTATTTGTGAAATCGTGGCTGAAGATGCCATGTCTTTTCATTCTTTCTATGTCTGGCTAAATACTGTGAATCTCTTTGAGCTGGAATAGAATAAAGAAAATCATTTCTTTTTATCAAGTGGCATTTTATTATGTTAACAATTAAAAATTTTTGTTCAATTTTTTTTTAACCTAAGTAAAGAATACTTTCTTCCATGTTCATTGTCAGCTCAGTCAGTTCATGCACAAGGTAACCTACACCAACTTTGGCTGCAGATAGATTCACAGTGTGGCATATTGACTTGCTGGAACAGAACAAACAGTGCAGAGTCAGCATTGTCAGAGGACTTGCTCTGTGCAGGTGGATTGCCTGGTGACCACAGCAGGTGGTATAGAGGAGGACTTCATTAAATGTCTTGGGCCCACTTATATGGGAGACTTCTCGCTGCTGGGGCGAGAGCTGCGTATGAAAGGGATCAACCGCATCGGCAACTTATTAGTGCCAAACAACAACTACTGTCTCTTTGAGGACTGGTTGACACCCATATTGGACACACTCTTGTTAGAGCAGAGAGAGCAGGTTGGAATAAATTAAGTTTCATTTCTTTCTTTCTTTTCACTAACCCTGTTTATTTGTTTCCTGAGGTTTTGTTGGCGGATTCACAGCCATTCTTTTTTCAAATCCATTTCTTTTCTACTAAACCTACCATTTTTTTTATTAGTCATCTAAGATAGCATCAAAGATAAAAATGTGTATGGTAAGTTTTGTTTTAAGCTGTTTTGAGGTCTTCAAGAAATAATCTCAGGAGTAGTAAATGAGTAAAATTAAAGTAATGCAAGAATCAGATGATGACAAAATACTTACCTTTTCTGGTTTACTTATCTTTTGTGCTACTTGATGATGATGATGTCGTTTTATAATCCGCTAGTTTCCGCATCGCAGAGATACGCTCAATGCGCAGAAATTGCACAAAGTATTGCTTATGTTTGTCTGTTGAGTCAAATACTTTGATCAGTGATAATGATTTTTTTTTAACACATTTTATAAAAAAAATTTCATACTTTCAAATAAAACCTTTCAAAGCTTTTTATGCTATCAAAATTCATGGAAACAAAAAATGACTTCAGGACACTAAAAAAGTTTTACATGAAATGTTTTCAGTGGGTTATAAAGGTGTGAATTTTTCTCCCCAGGGTGTTGTGTGGACACCATCCAAAATAATCAACAGGCTTGGGAAAGAAATCAACTGTGCAGATTCTATCTACTACTGGGCATACAAGGTAAAGAAAAAAGTCATTATTAACACTATTATAGATCTATATGCTGTACAAAAAATCATAATGTAAGTATCTTTCACACATTAATCAGTAATTCAAAAACACTGACTTATAGTTATGATATAATAAAAAGAATTCATAGCATTTACAATTATGAATGAAATTTCAGGCAAAAGAGCATGACTTGAGCATGAAAAGCTCTTTTCGAAATCACTTTCTGTGGGATTAAGGATTACTGATATGTGTAGAGTAGTCTATTTACTCCAAGATCTGACTTCATATTTCTGAAAGTTTTTTTTTTTCTCTTTTTGGCCCATTCTGTAGAACAATATTCCAGTGTTCTGCCCAGCCTTGACTGATGGCTCTCTTGGTGATATCATATTCTTTCATTCCTACAAAAACCCAGGGCTCATTATTGATCTCGTTGAAGGTAAGGCAACATATTTTGAAAATGATTTCAGAAGTTCGATGCTTATACCTATTTCTTTCTTGGATTATTGATTAGAGACGTTTTGGTAAAAACAGTTACCATTATTATTTAAAAATTTGTCAGGTTATTTCTTTTGAAAATGCATATCTTCCAAAATAATATTGCATTAAAAAATTCCATTTACACTTAATTTTCCTTTTTTTTTACATTTTTTGCTGTTTCAATGACACAGAAAGGAAGGTAATGTAATGTAGGTCAGAGGACATTGCACTCACATAGACTTTTGATGTTCCTCTCTATCAGATGTGCGACGAATGAACAACCAGGCTATGTATGCTGTGAACTCAGGGATGATCATTCTAGGTGGAGGAGTGTGTAAACACCACACCTGCAATGCAAACCTAATGGTAGACATTTTTTTGCAGCTGGTTTCTTCCTTTGGGTCTCCTACACTGTGCTTGCAGATATTGTGCACATTCACACATCCATTCACGTTTGAGCTCTTGGAGGTTAAAGGAAAACTTAAAGGGAGGGGCAAATTGTTCTTGAGTAATGGATGCTGATGTTCTGAATCATTTCCGCTCAAAATTTCAGGTTCCAAAACAATAATTTACATTTCAATGCATCTAAAACAGCTTTGGCTGATATAAGGCGGTTGCCATGTTTTGTTGTCAAGTTGCATTTTCCAACCAATTCAGGGAGAGAATTCAATTTCATTTTTCTCAACACAGTAATGGAAACACTTCCATCATGGATTTGGGGAGTTATGCCATAAAATGTCTAACCTGAGCACAGTGAGGAAGTGCTAAGAGTATTTGAGAAGGTTGGCATATGGTGCCGCATACATCATAATGAATTAGGGTCACAGAAGAGCAGGAAACATCACAGCCTTCTAGAATCAACATGCAGCTGTGTTTTAGACATGATTATAAATAAAGACTTTGGATGAAAAACCAAAATCTAGAGCAGAAATGATTCATTTTGAATGTCATTTAAACCCAGCTTTCTTTTGCCTTTTCCTATAAATGTTTTTTAGTAGCTGCGTAGAGATCCAGAAACAAAGATACAAAAGCAAGCTTCTTATATTCTTGTGCTCTGATTTATGTTTTGTCACATCATTGAAATTAATGACATCTTGCTTATCTGTATTACGGCTTGCACTTTTGCAGTGTGCAGTCAACTTAAACTATAATGGAAGACTTTTGAATCAATTTTTCATATTCCTTTTCCTTGCAGCGAAATGGTGCTGATTTTTCTGTTTTTGTGAACACTGGGTCAGAATTTGACGGCAGCGACTCTGGAGCTCGTCCTGATGAAGCTGTTTCCTGGGGAAAGATTAAAATGACTGCCACACCTGTTAAGGTAAAAGCTAGGCCTTACTGTCAGACCATTTTGAGCTCTAAAAGACTCTCATTACTCATGCATTGTTATCATAATTGTTTCTAAAAAAAAATTATGAAACTAAGGCTTTAAGACACAGTTTTGTTTACCTTACTTTACTTTAACAGATGCCCTCTTTGTGGGTACACATGTTGAGAAATAGTGCCGGTGGTTGTGGGACATGTACAAGTTGATGTAGACATGTGTGTTAATTGATGAGACTTTCCTCCAGCTTTTGTTATAAGAGACAAATTTGATCCATTTGAATGAATGTTTACAGAAAGCATAAACAGCAAAATCACAAACTGAGTTTGAAAAAAAAGACCTGAAAAATGTTTTTATCAGTTGGTCAAAAGAGTGTACAGGCAATACTTTCTGTTTATACTTAATTTGTTTAATTTTCTTTAAAGAGTGTTTTATCTAGTGCCTTTAATACTTCTTTCTTTTTAACAGGTTTATGGTGATGCCACTATTGTGATGCCAATCCTTGTTGGAGAAACATTTGCCAGACGACAAGGGGAGCTCAAGCATTTCTCTCATTTTGATTGACTTGCCAGACTTGTGCTAGCATGTGATATTACACCAGCTACTTTTAGAATATGTAACCCGCCACCACAAAATGAGTCCTAAATTGGAAAAAGTTGAGATTTACAAAATTTTATATAACTTAAATCTACAGGTTTTGAGCTTTCTTTTGAGACTAGAATTTTCCTTCTGGTCACCAAATTGAGTAAGTTATACAAGTGTGCAAGCATGATGTCAGCCATTTTTAGAAAAGCAGGTTCAAAGTTCTTCAGCAATCCCACAAGGTTTTACCCTTAGCAATGTGTACTTGTAATAGTCACGATTGCACTACATTTTGCACAGTGATAAAACACATCAAGAAAAAAAAGGTAAGGTAAAAGTCATCCCGTAACCTTTTCAGGTCATTGGGGGTGATGTGTTAGAGACCTCACTTTTCTAGGGCCAGCTTCATTTGAGGGTGGTGCCCATCTTTTCTCCCTCACTGCCTTACCTTCCCCAACCCTCTTTGGAGTCAGGTATCCATTGTCCCCAGCTGGGTTGACTGGAGCAAGTTTGCTGCTCTAATCTGGCATTGAACCAGTGTGCTCTCAGTTTGGATGCCAGCGCTCGAGCCACGCAGCTGTCCGCTTCCCCTTTACCTTTACCACATGTAAAATAGAATACACAAAAAATGTGTGTGCCCCTTCTCTGTTCAGAAGAGGAATTAAGCCAGTAGTACATCAACATCTGTGTCGGTGTGATCACCATCTCTGAAAAGTGTTCCCCTGACACGCAGATTTAAGTCGTCTGCAGTGTCATTTTCCTGAAATATTATGTAATCTGTCTTCAGAATTTTTACTGCTCTGGAAATACGGAAGAGTCTAAGATTGATTGGAATTAAGTAACGCTAATAATTCTTAAAGTAAGATGGTTTTTAGCCATTCACTTGCTTAACGCTGCACTTAAAAAGTGTGAAGAAAGACTCTCAGAAGTTGTCTTCCTCTCAGCCAAACGCTCAATGCGTTTCTTCTTGTTATCCCATTGGATAGCGTTGAAATCAACGACCAGGTTTGCTTACTCATAAACTTTTGCAGTAATAGATCTTATGATTAATATTCGAATCATTAACTACAGAGATTGAAAATACGGACTCCGGGCTCTCTGGTAAGGTATAATATGATGGGGTTCTGACGGAGATGCGGTAAAAGCATTTGAATTTAGTCAGTTTCTAGCGGAAATTGGGACTGTTGTGGGATACCTTGATTAAGACCATTTCTCACTTATGTTTTACAACAGTGTATTTCCCTTTTAGTTTAATGACCAAGTAATTTATTTTCACAAAAAAGTGAAACTGCACAAAGCTGACCCTAATCACCTTTCCAGGCTTCTGCTACCAAGCTGCTGTGTGCGAGTTTGGACTTATTTTGTAGTGGCAGGTCATGAATTGATATCGACAAGGCTTTGCAAAGTCTTCTTTATGGAATTTTAGGCTGCAAGATCCATTTGCGTAGGTAAAGACTGCTTGATTCAAACATCAGCATGCTTTCTTTCCAGTCGTGCAGAGGTGTTTAAAAAGCCTGTTGTCTTTTGTCAGTTATTTATCATGAACTCAGCGAATTTTTAAAAGACCTTTTTGGTCTTTTCTTTTTCTTTATCTCGGGAGAACATCTTTTAAAGGGGTGTGATGTTAAAATGAGCTTGTCGGTTTTCACTGACCGAAAGGATGAAATTTTATACTTGCAAAAGATTAAAACAAAAACTTATTCAGAATTGCCTTTGATTTCTTATTTCAACTACAGTGTTTTGGAAGTATGCAGTCATACAGTAAGGTTTAAATGCCTTCACAAACCCTAATGTCATCTTTATTTTCTACAACATTCAGAACATTTACTTTGGTAATTATAATTAAGTTTGTAAAGCGCATTTTTCTGTGTGGATGTGAGCTCAGTGCATATAATAAACTTAAGCATCAGCAAATAGATGACACTATTTGAGAAAGTATATATATATGTGTGTGTGGTGAAAAACTGAGTGGGTGGAACAGTACTCTTGATTATGGAAGAGATCTAAGACCTGAATCAGTTGATAGAAGAAATTCCTTCAGAATCTGCAGAAGTCCAGGCTGTTAACAGAAAGGTAAGTAGTGAGATTGTAAGAGTTTGGACAAGAAAGATTGAAAACTGGACAATAATTGTTGAGCATACTGGGGATTAAGATCGCGTGTTTTTGTTTTTCAAAGGAAGGTGAATGATGGCAGACTAGTTCTCGCGATGCAGGCCATCACCATGAGGTAAAGAAATAAAAAAATACACAAATTGTGTAGTGATATCTTTATGTTGGAAAATATTACCTATTAGACGTGTATCTCGAGAACGGAGAGGAGTTTTACCCACACCTGTTGAAAATATTATCTATGCCACATAAAACATTTTCAAACCTTTTGGGCAAAAATTCATGTAATATGTTGACGTAAAATAATACATGGTGGAATCAATGGGTTCCACGGCAGTCAGAAGAATTTTACTCATTTAGTTTGTTCTAATGAAAGTTTTATTTGACTGAGTCCAAATACACCTCTTTTAATTTACAATATTGGTATAAAATCATTTAAAATGATCGATGTTTGTAGGACCGAAAAGGTACGTCTTTTGTGCTGACTTTTACTCCCTTTCATTTATTTTAATGGCAGCTTTTATTTGAATGAATCCAAGTATACGCCGTTTGATATGTTGCGATGTTACAAAATCATTTATATAATGATTGATGTTTTTACGACAAGAAAGTTATGCCTTTCTGTTTTATTTTAAATTGTCTCCAAATATCTTTCGTACAAAGCGTTGTACTTGCTCATTAAAATGTATATTTTCACAGCAACAAATGTGACATTCCAAATTTGGTGAAGACACGAATTTCACTATCGATGGATGGTTGGTTTCATTCTGTTTTTCGACGCTGAAACACACACATGCACGGAACACGCACACACATTTGTGTTCACATAAACAAAGTACACATCAACCTGCACGCACTTGCTTAGAGAACGTCGACCATAATTCCACGATTTGTAAAATTAGTAGGATATAGTCTTTCAGAAACAAAGATGTCTCAGAGGAAATAATATAAATTTGGAAATTGTATAGACATAAATGGATCCACAGAAGACTTACTGCCGGTGAAGTGGCCATACTTTGTGTATAAGTAGGTGTATGTCTGTTGTAGAAGTGAGCGTGCAAATAGGGGTACATGGTTGTTGGTCATTCAGTTTACGTGGATCGGTCATTATATCGTTTTTGTAAAGCGCTCTGAGCAAATCATTGAAAGAGTGCTATGTAATTGTTGATTATCAACATTATTAATTGTAACCAGCTATGGTAGCTGTCAGTGACACATTTAATTATGTTCACCGCTATATTTAAATTGCATCGATAAAAAAATAAGGTACCCAAAGTACAGCCAGTATGTTCCACCCATGATCTTGCTTGATACCAGAAATTCGAAATGAAAGTCTTCCTGAGTGCGTTACAGCTGGTAAAGGTTGGATGGATGGACAATTTGCCCTTGTATTGCTGTTGAATCACATTATAGTATCACAGTATTTATATAACCATACTGCAACCGTCAAGTGATAGTAATAAGGTGCTGGTGATAATCGGTTTCCACCCCAGTTCTCTATACTAAGCAGCTGGTAGGACAGCTGTGTTACTGTGCACCCCACACACTGTTCGGCTGAGAGTTTCTGAAGTATATATCTGACAATATGGATGTACTAAAGGTACCTAACATCAATCAGGTCGGACCAAACTAAAATAACCAGAATGAGGCTTAGTGGAGAATATTATAAAATGTATAAAGACCCACCTTCATGTGCCTGTGGGGACAGACTTAGCACCCCGCATGTACTGTTGGAATGCAATGAAAATAAACCAGAGAGAGAAGAACTAAAACATTTCCTAGATAAGTATAGGCTGGGACTAAACCTCAGAAACTGCCTCAACCCACCTAAAGAACTATGGAACAGTATACTGTCACTAGTAGTAGTTATAGCAACAAGCCACCCAAACTCTAGTCTAATATAAAATAAGAATAGGGGTAAACAGGACAACATAGCCATCCACACTGGAAAAAAAAAAATTAAAAAAAAAAAAAAAAAAATTTGAGGAAGAGCAATACATGGAACCAAACAAAGAAACACAATACACCACCACGGTACACGTGGCAGGACCCCTAAACACTGGCAACAAACGGCACCAGCAGCAGCAGGAGGAAAGAGGGCAGCAGCACTGTAACGACTCATGCAAACTTGGCAGACCAATAATGGATGAAGAGGGCACAAACACAATACACCACCCATGCAGACTTGGAAAACCTAAACACCCACAAAAATAGAGGGCACGCACAGAAGTGAAACCACGCATCAGGCACCACAAAACAGCAACCCTTTCCCCACACTCCCCAAAGACCCCATCCCCCACAGTGCGAAATCACCGAGAGGTGGAAGCACTTTCCCTTTCAAAACCAACAACAAAAAAACTACTAAAGGTGTCAGGTGATAGAGCACAGTTCTCCAATATGACATCGGTATAGTTATAAATTGGTAACTGAAGATTTGTACATGGTTTTGAGAGTCTTCTGGGTTAACTGGAATTCATATTGCTTAAGGCATTCAATTAACAGAGGAACTTTTCTGGCAACATAGCTGATGCGCTCGTCCCATCTTCACTAATTCTAAACTAAAAGGCCAAGGTGTTTGGGGGGATGAATTGTTGAGAAAAGGTTGTTAGCGGCGGAATGAACATGCAGTGGGCAATTTGTTGTGCATCAATTCTGGGCCAGGGGCTGAATAATGTTTTAGTTGGTGTATCAGATCTTTAACTTATGTAGGAAACAAAATAATTATTTTACGTAAACCTACATCACTGAACTGGATGGAAGCAAGATGGTCATCGTTACCGGCTAACGTTCTAAAGAAAATTTGTTTAAAACTGTATCCTTTTAGCACCTAAATAAGTCTTATCATAGCAACACAGAGAAGGTATTTTATTATGATTTAATCTTTTTCTGTTTGAAGAAAGCCGTTAACTTATTTCTACGACTAATTGTTGCCGAATATTTGTGGATCAGAAACTCTGCTGTTAAGGTAGAGAGGTGGATCAGTGGATGGGAGAGGGTGGTGGTTTTGTTTCCTCCAATATTCTCGAGGGCCAGACGATTGTCCCCTCTGACGACCTTCGCTCACATCATTACGCGCAAAGTTTTCAACATCAAGATGTGATTTCTGAAAACTTTCAGTTAAAAATACTAGACTAGCCTTTTGTCACTGTAAACATCACCAGAAAACAAGCTGTGTGTTTGGGTAGAAGCAGAGTGGGGGAGTAGAGGTGTGTGGTAGTTATTTTCCCCTTTTTTATGGCCCAAGGATTGCCTCTCCTGAAGATATTAACGCAAGTCATTACAAACAGGTCCCCCCCCCCCCATCATTATGTGATTTCCGAAAAATTTCCCTAGAAATGTAGGTGGGCGTTCTTTCACTATAAACTTTCCCGAAAGGCGATTGTATGTGTAGGCGTGTTATCAGCCGACCTCGTAAAGCGATTGCCGATTGTTCCAAACCCGGAGGTGCACCGCTTCGAGACCCGACAGTCTGATGAGAGTAGGGTAACAGTGAGACTGTGAGCTCACGATCGTGACTTTGCCGGGTGGCACGGGGAAGGCGATTTTCAGTACTTTTATTGCAAAGTTAAAGTTTTCTCCTTTCCAAAAATTTATAGTTTTCTTGGTCTAATGATTATCTCAGAGCAGCAATAATAATAATAATAATAATAATAATAAAAAAGAACTTCACCCACTGTCGTCTTCACAGTCTTTAGTTATAAGCCAGTTATTGTAATGTTATATTTTATGTCGTGCTAAGTGGGTTAGGCTTAAGTCTACTCACCAATAATATGAGATGGCCTAGATATCCATAAATATCTTAGCAGTTATAAGGACAAAAATATTAACAGTAGGCGAAATTTCATTTACCGACATAACTGTTAAATTCTCAGTTTTCAGCGCTAAGAGCATGCTCTGTATTAGTGTGAATATGCGCTATAGAAAATCTTCATTATTATTATTATTATTTATTTTCGAAGTTTCTGACTGATAACTGAGGGAAGAAAAAAAGGAACGTCGAGGTACGTGAGCCACTTGACAGCGGACCAGAACACCTACACGGCAAACTGGTACTCGGTCTCACGCACACATACGGGGGGAAATGAAGAGGAAAGAGGGGTGGTTTTTTTTTTTTTTTTTTTTTAAAGGCACGTGAGCCACTTGACGGTGGACCAAAACACCTCCACTGCGCAGTGGTGCTTCTCAGGGTCAAGGGTAAGGGTGGTATTTTGAGGTAAGTGAGCCAGTTGTCAGCGGGACCAGAACACCTACAGTCCTACACGGTACAGTGGTACCTTCTCCCCCACTCGAAAGAAGAAAAGGAAGAAGAATATATGGCCCTCTCGCGCTCGGCGAACAGGGTGCAGGCACTGCAGTTCACCCGCTATTCGTGCAGAAAAAGATGGTGGATGCTCACTCCAGGGTAACTCGTCTCGCTCACCGGAAGAGAGGGGATGCAGGGTGAATGGAATAAAACACTGTCAGCGGTACACACTTCCCCCCAAACAAGCGCCTTTGCTACACTACAAAGAGACTCATACGCAATATAATCCTTTGATTACCATAATGATCAAGTACCATAATTAAAATATGTTCATTGTGTGCTTTAGAGTAGATGCAACTAGCTAAGCGCTTCTTGTGGTGTTTCAAGTAGCTTTCCACTCTGAAAAAAGCTAGATTCATACAATTCTAAAGTAATGACAATGACAATTCTTTATTAACGAGAAGTAAATAAGCGAGAAGGTGTTTTTTTTTCATTTAGCCCTTGCCCCGTACGGGGAAAGAATAAACAAATAATTAAAAGAATACAAAAATAATTGGTAGTTATTATTCATTTAGGCTATGAAAGCAATAATACATAACAATTAATATGATGAAACAGCATCTTCATCTCAGAAAAGATTTAATAAAAGTGTACAGCTTACTTCTGAAAATAAAACTTGCATCTTTTCTATTTTTGTTACAGTGGTAAACTTATGTAGACACTTTCAGGTAAAGAACACATGAATTTGTAAAGAAATCTTTATCACCATATTAAAAAATGTTATGAAGCATCTAATTATGACAATAATAGACTTTCAGAATAAAACTGTAGAATAATAATTCACATAAAGCAATCAATTTTTGCAGCACAAGTAAATAAACTCAAACTACTTCGAGCATGTTCAATTTTCAAGCCCAAGAAAAGGCTAAATATTTCGATTACAGTTACAACATCTGGATGTGGCTCTTGTGCAATCTGAAAAGAAGAGTCAGGACAGCAAAACCTGCATCTGAAAACAGGTACTGAACATCTTAAGTACTATGTGCGTGCGCAAACGATAGAGACAATGCTTCAGTTCAAGACTTGTTTATAAATCATGACCACTCTGTGATCATCAGGCTTAGTTTTCGCATTTTTGCTTTGCTCCTTTGATTTTTTTTTTGTGATTTTAGTGCCACTGTATTGACCTACACTTTCTGATGACATCCTTGGCATTGTGCTGGACTGTGTACTTGCCTATGACTTTGGTTTTTTTGTATTTTTTTTTTTTTTTGTCTACTGATTTAATCTTTCTTCGGCTAGTCTTCTTTAACTAACGCAATGAAATTTGTTTCATCTGTACAAGTCCTTATATGATTATATCATTGACAAACAGATATATACTTTAATATTTTGATGTAATTTCTTTCTGTTTACGATCATATATTTTTCTGACGTGTATACATACGTTCTTGATTATTGATTGATCTATTTTGTGCTTGACAAAACAAAAGTAAAAAAAAAAAAACAACTGAACGATCTGTGGTTCAACATCTTGGTCTAATAACAGGACATCATCTTCAGAACAACAACCTTAGCATTCTTTTACCTTATTTATCTACATCTACAACGTTCTGGCAATTGATTTTCTGCTTTCTGTCCAGTGACCTGCTACTCATACCCGTGGATCTGAGTACGACAGAAGGGGCAAAACCTTTCGTTTGTTACAATTCTGTTTGCACACTCGACGCAGATGTCTCCATGTTGACAAGGGTAGAGCCTGACACAAGGAACGTTTTCAAAGCAGATCGCACAGCGATCCTCATCGACAAATTGGGGGTAAGACAAGAAAGATGCCAAGAGAGTGTCATGACGGCTGGAAGCTGGCATTTGACCCCTCGGATGATTTCGCCTCCTTATCCCGCTATCTTGAGCTGAAGCTGACACACACACACACACACACACACACACACACACACACACACACACACACACACACACACACACACACACACACACACACACACACACACATATGAATAACTTGAATTGGTGTGACTACTGTTGATATCAAATAATCCGGTATAAAGACGCGGTTTAAACATTTCAATAAATGCAATTTGTTCAATGAAAAGGGTTACCCAAAGAAAGCCTACTTCTAGTTCTTGTCGATGAAGATGTATTTGGCTGTGACTGTGGCCGAGACTCTGTCTGACTCACAACAAAAACAGTCACTGCTAGTAGCAACACCATGGGTAAAGCAACTGCGAAAATACAGCCCAGCATCTTGGGAGTCTACCTGGACCTGGCTTGCCCTGCTTTCGACACATCAATTTTCAAAAAGTGTGATAGCAGTTTTCAACTCTTTTGATTTTTTTATATGTGACTGGAAGAATAGTATGAATTATCTTTGTCTCTTTCACTCTCTTCCACACACACTCTCTCTCTCTCTCTCTCTCTCTCACACACACACACACACACATGGAATACTCAGCCTGGTGGTAAATATTATGATGCTACTCAACATGAGAATTAAAGTGGCTACCTGGTGGTAAATATAGGTTTTCGGTAATACATATGCATTTACATTTTGTCCCAAACAAACCCTTAAAACATATTCTCTCTCTCCATTTAAGACTACATTATTCACTGAAGATCACATTCATGCCAACAACAATTGAAACTGTGTAATATGTTAATAAAGAGAACAACTCAACAGCTGATGTAAACGTTACATAATAATGCGATATCACCACTACTTGCATCTACTGTGTATAGATTGACTATACCCACAGAGTAACACAATGCATCTACCAACTTTATTTTTGACGTTTTCTAGCCTCTCTGATGCAATTAGTCAAGAAATGATCAATAAATTTATGAAGCACTGCCTGATCTCCATCCTCGGATTTTCAGAATCTTGAAACTCGTTTGATTGGGGGGGGGGGGGGGGGGGGGGGGGGGGGGGGGGGGGGGGGAGCGAGCACTAGTTGTAACCTAATCAAGCCTTACACCCTTTGTCTAACCCCTACCAAATTTGGCAGAAATGTTCGGTTCGTTTCGATAAGCTCGTTCGTAGACTTTATTTGATTTGGTATAAGCTGTTTTGAAACATGACATAAAAACAAATATCGAATTGAAAGGGAGGGTGTACTGATATTTCGTTTGATGTTATATATAATAATATAATATAAAATATGCAAAGAAAAAAAAACCAATCTAAATGATAGGTTATTCTCACTTTCCCAAGAATTTCGTAAACGTATTGCTTACGAAATCATATGTCCTCAATCTGAGATCCACTCTCGCAACATACATGCAGGGTTTCGAAAAAACTACAAAGAGATGTGCAATGTGGCGCCGATGACGTCATTGGACGCAGAGGACATGGCAGCCACCATGTATGGCCTCTTTGCAGCATTCTAGACGCGATTATCCTAATAATAGTGTCCCGTGACCGCAGCCCCACCCCTCCACACACGGATACGTGTACCCACTGATCTTAGAGGTCACAAACATGCAGAGAAGAGCGGGACTGGGAGATGCGAGACATTAACTTTACACCCTGCACGTGCACCGTTTCTCTCTTGCTCATTCGTTCCCGCTATAGTTTATTTGCACATCGTAAAAATTAATTGTTTCCACAAAAGAATTGTGTGCGGTGTGGGTGGGGGAGGCTAAGCGTAACACTCATATAAGAGCGCCACCACCCGTCGCCCGTATTTTCACCCCATCCTTTCATGCGAGGCCCTTCAAAATCCCGAATCTCTTGCAAGCTGGGGAATGTTTTCTACTCATCAAGGTGTGGTTTCCGAAAACAACAAATTCATAAAAAACTAGGCCAGCGTTTTGTCCTTACAAACAACACCAGAAAGGTGTGTGTGTGTGTGTGTTAATACTGTAAAGGAATGACGTAATACATTCCGAGAAAGTGGCTGCACGTGCAATCATTGCAACAAATATTTATTCACATGCTTGTTTAGAAAAAGTCTTAAATGCATGGGTACTAATATTAGCAGTTATAGATTTGTTTCCGTGTACATTACTTCATACTGACAAAGAATTGTTTATCATTTCACTACTGGAGGAATGCAGAACAATGATTATAACAAAAAAAAAACAACTTTACATGTGATAGTTTCGCGATCGGCAGTTTAACATAGTATAGTCTATCTAAGTGGCATAGGTGTGTGTATATGTGTATATATAATTATAAAGCCGAGGTAAATCATCGTCGCCTTGGGGCAACATGTAAAATTCAAAGACGATCGTCTTGTTTCCTTAGTTTAGTGGTCTCCAGACACCGCAAACGTAGCTATACGCCTATACCCCTTGGGTGTTATTTATGTAACTATATAAAGTGGTGGTAAAGATATCATACTGGCTAGAGTTAGTAAGATATAGCAATGTTTCTGCACCGCTTCGCAGCTTGCTCTTGTTTTCCCCTAGTTTCCATTTTCATGGAACATACTAAAAAAAAAAAAAAAAGCGTTCTTACCTGACTCTGCTCAAATATAATTTAAGTCACTCGATCAGTTTCTGTTTCATGGTTACCCATCTACTATAGCTGGTCTTATACCCGAAGGAAAAGTACCATCCTGAAAATATGAAAAAAATGGTTTGCACACTTACCTTCGTTAAAAGGTCTGGTCTATCTCTAAGTTCCTGGTTGCCGTAGAACTATATATATATACTATTTTTAGTAGGTAACGTACCACGTGACACCCTGAATTATTTTTCCGTTCGTGTTCATGAGAAACATTTATGCGTAGACTATAGAAAAAAAATAGGACGAAGGTCTGGTCGAAATTAGCGCGCAGCTCTTGCATGGCAGTCACCATCAGAGGCAGATGCAGGAACAGAGGCATGGATACCATGATGCGGAAAGTTGAGGGAGATGAGTTGGGTGGAGCCAGGCCAGCATCTCCTGACACAGTTACGATCTTTGTGAACAGGAAAACCAGATAATGCTAAATTTTTCTTTTCTTTTAATAAAATACTGCTGATGGTCTTCAACTCGGGATATCTCAAAAAGTTCTTCAAATAAGTTATTGGGATGGTATTTCATGTGTGACGAGTTGTCCTCCCGCTTTAAATGCCCGTGCCTTCCTCATTCCCAAGCTGGAAGATATAGTAGGGAAGAGAGCGAGTTGTCTAGCAATGCAGGCCTCGAATAACCAACTCCTGTTTGACAGTCAAGTACTCTCAGCCATCAGGCTATATTTTTGCGGTTCCCTTCTGAAGGAGACCTTCCTAAATTTCGTCATAAAGAACCCCAAAAAACAAAAACAAAAACAACAAACAAAAAACAAAACAAAAAAAAAGCAAACAAACGGGGAGGTAAAACTGATTTGGAGGTATGCTGAATGATTGATAACAAAGAGAAAAACAATTAGAAATGTATGAACAAGTTTTATTTTCAAACAATCTGCTAGCCAAGTAACAACAACCCCCACCCCCCCATGGACATCCATACCAGACATTTTACACTTTCATTCTACACTTCTGTCATCAACTATCACACATGCCTTTAATAACAACCAGAATTAATGCATTTGTCAGCAGTGTGAACATCTTGCAAAATAATTGAAATCTGGGTTATTTTATAACCACATGGTCAAAATATTCTGAAATCTATAAGACATGATGATCCCATGGCACACTGGTCACTTTTCCCCAATACTGTAAAGACTGGATGTGCTGAGATCAGATTTTGTCTCAGCCAGAATGATAGGGGTGATGGGGTTGATGGGGCCGGTTGCTTTGATGTGATTTAGTTTTAATTTCAACTGTTTCTGTAATGTAGTAGATAAGGCTGAGGATGGGGAGTATTCAATAAAGAATATATTTTCCTAGATCATGGTTAGGGGAGAAGAAAAACAACTTTGTTGTCCTTGTGTGCTTAATTGTCAGCGGTAATGTTTAAGTTGTCGAATATCTGGAAGAATTAGATTGGAGCTAACAATATGGCAAAATAAATAATAATACAACTTTCCATTACTTATAAGAATTATGGTGAATTTTCTGAAATGATTTTGATTATAGTGACAGTATCACTTCTCACTGACAGTACCTTTAATTTTCTCATTTAACCATAGCTGCAGGTGTATGAAATAGAATTTTATTATAAAAATTTAAATCATATACAAATATGTGAAAGACTTCAGTACCATTTCTTTTTTTAGCAATAATCTCTTTCATCCGCTTTTCTAAAATAAAAAAATGACCTCATCTAAAAAAATAACTACTATAAATAAATCTTTTTTTAAAATATGTTCAAATGTTTGTACAACAGTTTACTAAATTTTGACATTAGCTGATAATAAAGGGATCTTCCAATTTATGTCTGTTAATATTCATCTGCAACAGATTAAGAATTTACTCCGATGTTGATGTCATAGATATTTAGCAAATTCAATAAACACAGTCACTTCTTTCACAATGACCTGCAAGATGGGTCATCCTCAATACATCATCCACTGACCCACAACATATGGGCTTGGCCACATTTTCTGCCTTAGGTGTACAAGGTTCTAAACATTCCTGGAAAATATATTGTCTTAAGTTTCATTATAGGTGGAAACAAGAAATTAAAAAGTAGCAGGAAGGATAACGCACAGACGGTGAATGTCTTCATGAAGGCAGCTTTCATATCATTATCACTTTCTGTGCTCAGCTGAGTGGATGTGCACCAAGAAAGCGAGAAGTGTGGGTTGTGGGTCTCACCTCCAGCTCATTACATTTCTCTCTGGCTGTGGTATATGTTTACAAACCGTCCTAGCTTTCTTACTTTCCTCATGTTGCTGACTGAGCATAGATCGCCAACTAAATCTTTGTCTGGCCCATCCACTTCAAAATGACACCATAGTTATCTTATTCAATAGGAGATTCTACTAATTGTATGTAACATCATCAACAGTCATTACAGGGCTTGTGGTACAAATGATAATAAAAAAAAATCTTATCACATAAGTAGAAGAAGTAAAACATTCTGGAAAATAACAGCATATATATATCTCTCTCTCAAAATAAATGGATTTCTCAATTTTTAAGTTCAATATAATAGTTTGTTATTATTACTGCTAAACATTGTGATTTTACAAGTATAATGCTATGGTGCTATGCTGAGTCACAATTTGCCATATATTGATGTTTTTTAACCTCACCTTATTTAAAGCATATTATTTATATTTCCACTTCATAGTCACAGTGACAGTCTGGTCAGAGTAGGGAAACAGTGTGCCTAGTGAGACTGGTTTGATATGTCTATGCACAATAATGTGAGGTGGCCTAAATATCTATATTTTAACAATTATAAGGGCAAAAATATTAAATGTAACAGGAAGAAAAATTTCATTTACCAATGTAGTTGTTAAATTCTCAATTTGTTTTTAGAATTTAGTCTTTGGTACTTCAAAACATAAGCTTATGAAAAATATGGATGTCAGGAAAAAATAGTTTTATATGCAAATTTGTAAAAGTTTAACACAAAGTGAACATCTTAATCTACTGCAACAATGACAATAAATGATGCTGAAATGTATATTACAGATCAGCAGATACAGCATGACTTTAAAACCCTACTCTATATCATTTGCTGCCTTCAATTTTGCAGCAACAGAAAAGAAGGGTTTTGCTGCTTCTTAAACCTGTCACATTCTTATTGGCTTAGAAAATGTGCTGTGACCAGATGAGCAAGACTAGATGGACCACCAACCACTTGTTCCCAATCTGCACGTCGAAAAGGAACCGAAGCCATCGACATGGAAGATGCAACACATTCCAAACACATGATGGCAGGCACATCAAAAACACACACAATCACAAGTCCAACATGAGGAAGATGACAGATGACAAAAATACCACAGAACTCTGCCACTTCCAGCTAGTTAGGCAAAGTGACATCACTCACCCTGCCCTACCGGCAAGCTCATGGAGCTTTTCAAAAAACACACACACGTATGTACACACAGACACACAAAATAAAATACAAAAGGGTTTATAGAATGCCATATGGGATGGAAGTTATGTAGCCAGAAGTTACTCCCAGCTTGCACAATTCATTTTAAAAGTAGTAATCCAGGCTGCAAATACCTTTTTCCACACTACAGTTCCAGTCATATAACGAATCTAATCGGTAGAAGTCTTGTTTTTTTTCTTTTTGCTACAGAATGCCTCTTTTAAAAACCCATAACATGTGCACAAACTGTCAGAAGGGAAGCAGTGCAAATCCACCAACATACTATTTTCAAGACGTTCGTTGACCTTCATGAGTCACAAATCCAAATGCTTTCATAGATCATTTTAGTCTGGTGCTCTATGAGTGGTCAAAACACTGCAACAATCTTTTGCAGAAAATGATATAGCAGAAGATAGATTCCTACAGCATTTATGCAAAAGCACCAAATCAATTAAACAATAGTCAACAATGTCAAATGCAGGAGTGTAGCATCTGGACACAGATTAAGATGTTTAGCTACTAGGATGTACATGATCATGAAGCCAAGAGGATATAGCACACTGTATTGACTGTGTGACATCACCAGCAAACTGCACTAAGAAACTGTTATGGCAACTGTTGTAAGGAAATCATCAGCATATTGAAATAAGTGCCATTAACCATATAATTAGGATAATAATAGATTTTCAGAATAAAAATGTAGAAGACACTCTATCATAAAGCCATCAGTCCTTGTAAAGTTCAAGTAAATAAGACAATATTCTTACATCTCTGATATGTACTCAAACTGCTTCAAGCACGCTCAACAGATTTATATGACAGCTTAAGCATATATCGATCTTCAAACCCTGCATACTTACAGTTACAATATCTGTATGTGGTTCTTGTGCAATCCGAAAAGAGCTAGACATCAAAATCTTCATCTGAAAGTGGATACTGTCTTAAGTTATATCTTTATGTACAGAGAAAGAGACAATGCTTCAGTCCAAGGCTTGTTTATAAATCATTTTCAAGCTTAGAACAATTTCGTTTTTTCGGCTTTGACTTGCTGTGACTTTAGTGCCATTGTATCGACCTACACTTCTTGATGGCAACTTGGCATTGTGCTGGACTGTGTACTTGCCTATGACCTTTTGTTTTTCATCTACTTATTTCAACTTTCTTTAGCTAGTCTTCTTTCACTCATGCAAATAAATGTTTCTTCGTTTGTACAAGTCCTCATTGTAATGAACCTTACATCGTCACCAAATAGTCATGTTTTAATATTTTGGTGTGATTTCGGCTTGGTTTTCATGTGGATACCAGCACTCTTTTTGCCTACATTCTTGATTATTGATCGATCTATTGTGCTTTTGACAAATTACAATATGGTCTGTGAATCATCAATATCTTGTCTAAGGATGTCATCTTCCATCGCCTTATTTATCTAATGTGTCCTTACTGGTAAAACACGAGCTGGGACATAGCACTATATAAGTTAACTTTATTTTTTATTAATTATGTAAAATTATACGCATTTTAGCCTCCAACATTTGCAATGTTCTGACACTTGATCCTCACCAACTTTCTACTCAATAACCAGCTCCTCATACCCATGGATTCGAGTACGACAGAAGGGGCATAACCTTTCACGTGTTGTTACAATTTTGTTTACACAATCAATGCAGATGTCTGCATGTTTACAAGGGTAGAGCCTGACACAAGGAACATTTTCAAAGCAGATCTCGCAGTGATCCTCTTCTTCTGGCATTTGACGCCTTGGATGGTTTCGCCTCCTTATCCCACTGTCTTGAGCTGAAGCTGACACACACACACTTCAATGAATAACTTAAGTAGGTGTGACTGTTTTTCATGTCAAATCATCCTGTCTATAAACAGTTAAAATATTTAAATTAAAATGGAATATGTTCAGTGCAAAGGTTCACTTGACGAAAACCTACTTCTAGTCCATGAAGATGAAGGTGGATATGGCTGTGGCCCAGACTCTGTCTGACTCATTCTGTTGTAAATATAAACGGCTGCTGCTAGTAAAACCGTCATGGGAATAGCCGCTACCAAAAAACTGCTCAGCATCCTGAGGGTCTTCCTGAACCTTGCCTGGCCTTCTTTCAACACATATCAATTTATAAACAATGTTGCAGCAATTGCCAATGCTTATGATTCTCTTATATTTGACTAGAAGAATGCTCTGAATTATCTGTGTATCTCCCACTCTCTCTCTCTCTCACACACACACACACACACACACACATGTACATACACAGATAATATGCATACATGTGATTCTTTTCATGACTCTCTCTTCTCTATTAATTAGTAATTACCTAATTGCAGGTTTGTTCAATATACTCAATCGCTTTTGTAAAAGGACTACTCTGTCTGAAAATCTCAGCCTGGTGGTGAATGTTATGATAATATTCATCATAAGAAAGTAGAGGGACTGACAAGGTTTTTGGTTTTACATCTGCATTTAATAATAATAATACAATGACTTTATATAGCGCCATATCTCGTTCATATGGGCAGTCTCACAGCAGTTTAAACAAACAAACAAAACATCAAATCCTTACAACATATTCCATGTCTCTACATTATTTATATACTATAGCTGTGCATGACTTTCATGTCAACAACAATTGAAAATGAATCAATATATATATATATAGAAAATATTCTAGTCATTATTATACTCAACAACTTATGTAGGCTTTACAAAATAATGCAATACTACCACATTATATCTAGCGACTGCGCGTAGACTGCCCATACCCATGGCGTAGCAATGAATCTATCAACTTTCTCTTTGGCGTTTGTTTTCTCGCCTCTTTGATCAAACGATAGTCAAGAAACGATCACATATGTGATTCATGGAACTCCGTCTAATCTCCATCCACGTATTTCCAGAATCTTGAATACATCAAATGCATTCATACCAACCTAAAAAGTATGCTCATAAAATAATTACCGTTTCACGGTGTCATCACAACTCCCCAAACAACGAAAGGTGAAGGTCACTGATGAACGCTTCCGTCAGCCTCACGACAGCTGCTAGACAAATAACACGAGTTTCAAACACTTAATTCATATTTCCGAGATTTCAGAATACCGATCGACTATGAATTTAATGTACATTTCTACTGCTCACTTAATCCAGTTATAACAGTATCGGTCATTACATGCAGCTAAGAATAATATTTATATATGAAAGTGGCTTCCCACCCTTCGATCGCTAATTGGTGTTCGGAGGCACAGATTTCTTACTCGTGATGTTCGTGCTTCGATCACAGATGTCTATTATCGGTGGCATTTCGTCGTTCGTTTGATTTGGTCCCTAGAAAATTATGCATATACATATGGCAGAAATACACTATTCAATAAAATTATTGCTATAGCAAATATATTTGTTGAGATCGATTTTGTATCCCCGATATATTTCTCTTGTGGAGACACAGGCAACCTCAAGTAGCCTGCTTACCTAATAAGGTGAATCTTCACCTTCCACAGACACATACAGCCACGAATGAGTAGGAACAAACATATCGTCTACATTCTACAACATAAGAGCTGAAGACAACGCGAAACGGTTGAGCAGACGACGCGTGCTTTCGCGTTGACTAGCGTGAACGTCTGTGAACCGCTGCCTGTGCTGGAGGAATATATGTCTATTCAAACTAGAGTTGTTAGAATTGTAAAGATTATTGTTTGGTTTTTTCATTACAGGAATGGTCAGTGGCCGCGTCACCTCAATGGATTTGCTGAATTAGCAAATGAGTCGTCAGCTCTCCTTCTCCCTCCCGTCCATTTGCATATTATGGTATCGATGAAGAGGCAAGACCACTAGATGTGATAATAAAGGATGAACGAACTGGCCAACGAACACTTGTTGACCGCACATTGATCTTTTCTTGTCAATGAGTTTTCTCCGTGTATCTGTCGCATTATACATTCAGTCAGAAAACTGTCAATTTCTGTACAAAACGTTAGGTAAAGACGTGGGGTTCTGTCTCGCCGTGTCTAAGAGAAGCGGCTTCACTTCCGGTAAAGATGGCAGCCTCCTGCGAAAATTTCAGACTTGTCTACAATGTTGTTTGTAACGGAAAGGTACCAGTTTCTCTGTATAAATCTGTCGATACGGAATTGTCCGTTTTCGTTGCACAGATCGATGGACCACTTGTGAATGGATTTTTTTGTCTTGGTAAGCCCATATTTTCCAGTTACAATTGCACGCCTATAACGTTTTATTTAGTTCGTTTCTAACGTCCGAAATAGTAACATAAACATGTTGCGATTCAGCTTTAGTTAAAACAAACCAGGTCTTCACTACAAATCTGTTAATAGACTAATCGGATAATCAGGTTTCTTAATTCTGAGCCGTTAAAACACACAATTATAATTTACACAAGAGATTTTTAGCTGATAATGGTCGCCGGTCGATTCGACCATTGGATGATTCGACCACTGCACGAGTTGATTCAACATCAAGCGCTGTGACGAGTCAATTTTGACCACTTCCCTGGACTTTTATGTAGTCTCCTTATTTGTGTACGCTTTAGAAACACAAGTAGGAAAGTTGCTTAATCTTTTTTGGTAGTTCTTATTAAAAAAAAAACGATTATAGCCCTGCGTTGCTGTTGGTCGACCAGGGCATGTAGTATTTCATTTTAGTCTTTCATTTTGTGTGGGTGGGTGAGTGAGAGAGAGATATGATGACGCCATTCTTGCCCAGTTGATAATTAACTTGACTAGAGAATTTAGTCCTCAGTGATTGAATTAATTAAAGGCTGTGGTCAAAACCACTTGTGTGTGGTCAAATCACATTGGTAGAATTGGCAAAATATTGAATCCCATGCACACCCATTAATTTTTCCACTGAAACTTTTACAGAAAAATATTTTTTCATCATGTCCTTATTCTACACATTAGTTTTCTAATTTCTTTTTCTTTATTTTGATCTGATACAGCAACTGAAGCACATGATGATGATGGCTTACCACACACTTTGGAGCATCTAGTGTTTCTTGGCAGTGAAGCATATCCTTACAAGGTTAGATCCAGCTTTGTTTTAGTGATTGGTGCTCTTATGATATATATATATATATATTAAAGATAGTAATGCAAACAGTCTGCATGGTTAACCTGTATATAGAAACAAACTTTGCACATATTAATGCCTACTTGCCTGAATGTGTTTGCATTTGTGTAATTTAATGATATATATATTTAATTGATATACTAATGTGGAAAATAGTACAGGTACTGCTACATTTTTATTCCAGTATCTATATATTTGTTGCAGGGTGTAACACTGGAATGTAATATTTAATCATATTAGTTTAATTACTTATGCAATAAACTGTTTGTGCTAAACTTTGTAAACTAAATTTTGTCATGTCATCAGGGTGTTCTGGATTTGCTGGCTAACCGCTCTTTAGCTTCTGGCACTAATGCCTGGACTGACACCGACCACACCTGCTACACCATCACCACTGCAGGATCTGAGGGGTTTCTGCAGCTACTGCCAATTTATCTTGATCATATTCTGCATCCTACACTGAAGGTGAATTTTGATTTTGTCACAATATTTTCCAGTGTTTCTCATTTGGCACCTTTTAGATTCAGTCTTGTTTATGTACAGTAAAAGATACTATGCCAAGGAGTAGATGATGATAATGATGATGTAGTCTAAAAACACAAATTTCCATCATAAATGTGCTTATTGTGCCTGTGGAGAAAATGGATAACAACCAAAGTGACATGACAAATAAAGAACAGGATAATTATCTGTTGTCAGCCACTTGCAGAAGCAGACTGCTTGCTTCAGCTTAGAAAGCACAGCATATAGCACAGTGTCAACATTCTAGAATTACCCTAGCCATCAAGCACTTTCTGGTGTTCCCTGGAGCAGGGAGGCAAAAGTGGGACTGCAAGATTGAATAGATGTGTTGTGGTGCATAAGTTTGTCTGATTTGTCTCATTTGATGAAGGAAAACCTTGTGTTTAATCTGCATCAGCCTCTTCCAATACAAGGGACAAGGACCAGTTCTGAACTGATTGATATAGCTGGCCCATATGTGATATTTTAGCTTCTGGAAACCTTGTGTAGCTAAACAAAACTGCGCTCTCCATATTCTTGGTTCATTTTTAATTATTAATTATTTAGGAGTCTGGATATGTGACTGAGGTCCACCACATCAATGGTCGTGGAGAAGATGCTGGTGTCGTATACTCTGAAATGCAGGCCAGAGAAAACACAGGGGAGAGTCTGGTTCATCTAAACATGCTGCGCGCCATGTATCAAGGCAAATGTGGCTACAAGTCTGAGACTGGAGGCATCATGGCCAACCTCAGGAACAGCACATCACATGAAAAGGTAGTGATGTTTTCAAGGCCAGAATGTGTGTGTGTGCTTGAGAGAAATTTGATTTGAGTTTATTGATTAAGGCTTTTGGCACTTCATAAAAAGGGCTACACCATACAGATGAGGTTATACAGCAAGATTAAAACATCAGTGCATGTACAGGCTAACTCCTTTTTAAACTATTTGCATCATTATTTGCATCCTAAAATTATTGCATATATATGTAACTGACTTAAAGAGATGAGCAAAATATTTTGAAGGATAACACTTTTATACGCTGTAGAATTTTCTTTCATTCATTCATTCATTCATTCACAGGAATCGCATTTTCTTATTTCAAGTGCTTCTTAAATGAAGTTTCTGGCATCAGACATTCACTGGGTTAAAGGAAAAAGAAAGGATGAAACTTTCTAGAGATACACTGCTGCATATAACCTGGTTAAGAAGTATCTTAACACAGTAACATAGCTGATGATGTTTAAGTATAGGTACACCCATTTTAAATTTATTAAATGCATCTCTCAAAACTCTGCTTTAATTATGCAGGATACTTGCTGAGGATAGTATGTGACTCTTAAGATGCATTATATAAAAATATCTTTCATTGCTTTGTATCATTTCATACCCTTTTCACATGAGACTCACCAAAATAACATTTAACTTGGGTGTAAAACCACGTTTATGAAGAGTTACTAATATCTGACATCAAGGTCTAAAAATTTTGATACATGGTACAAGATGTTCAGGTGGTTCTGTAATCCAGTAGTCTGATCCAAAATTAGAGCAACATTATCAGCCAAAAAGTAATATAAACAGTTAAATAAGATCATTTTGAATACCATGTTTTCTGTTAGTAAGGACAGTCAAAACCAATCAGTCAAATTTTTAATTTAGCCCTGGTGCAGATTTTTTCTTGACATAGTGAAAGTATTGCCATTTAATCCTTAAGCATGTGAGTGCTGACTGTTCATAGGCATAAAAGTGGACAATGCACTAGCAATCAGCAACATTTCTGTGATTTGTTAATATTCATTGTCATTATACACATGTTACATTGTCATTACATATGTTACATTGCCATTATACACGTTACATTGCCATTATACATATGTTACATTGTCATTTAAGACAGCATGAATGAGAGGAAGATGCTAAAACAGTGCACATGAGAAAGATTAAGTCAGGGTTCATGGATGGCTGACGTCAACCGATTTACTTTCTTTTCAGGTGTGCAACTATCATCAGCAGTTCTATCGACCAGAAAACCTGTGTCTTATCATCACTGGGGCTGTTCAACCAGAAGAGGTCTTTAAGGCCTTGAAACCAGTGGAAGAAAAACTCAAAAAGAAGGTGCACACATCTCTCCCAACATCTCTGTGTGTGTGTGTGTGTTTGTGTGTGGAGTGTTTCCATTACCTCTAGCAGCTACAAAAGCATGCATATGTATGTAAATGTGCATATTCATTCCAGTTTAAATAAAAAGCTTTCAGTCCTTGAGATTCACACTAAAATACTTCTTATGATATGTGTTCACTGTCAGGGTCCTCCTCTGTCATTTGAGCGTCCATGGCAGTCTCCAGTGCCCCCTTTGGAAGAAAGTTCAGAGAAGGTAGTCGTGTATCCATCTGATGACGAGGAGTATGGTCTTGTAACTATTTCATGGAGAGGGCCCAAGGCAAAGGTAGAGAAGATGGCCTGTTTGTGATATTAGCAAGATGTTTTGCTTTACAACTTTTATTTTATAGTGACTTTATTTGGACTACAATTAATTTGATTTACTTTATTTATTTGTGTACATTTTGATTTGCATGTCAATGTTCATCACATAGTATGTTTCATTATAGCTTTTGCTACGTGTCATTGTGTAGTCTTGGTAGCTTTACATCATCTCATATCATATATATGTAACGAAGTCAAGCTTGCCATGGTAACAGCATCTTTAACACTCATCAGAATCACTATGAATGGTACATCAGTGCAGGTTTAATTTCTCTGTTTTGTGCAAAAGTACTTTCTTAAATTTATATTTATTGCTTCTAAGCACCTCTTTCATGATTTGGTGGATCATTTGTTATTAAAAAACCAGTTTCGCTTTACAGGACCAGTACATGTTTCTTGCTCTGAATATTCTTCTGGAGTATCTCTCTGACTCTCCTATCGCACCTCTTCAGCGAGATTTTGTGGAGATTGAAGAGCCCTACTGCAGCAAGGTGTGCACAAGTCCATTTAATCACATCATTACTTTAATACCTTTACTGTTTTGGCATGGTTTCCTTAATACTTAGAAGACATCATGTCAGAAGACATAGCATTAGTTCAATCAATATGGACATATGGATGCAATTAAACTGTAGCTATGAAGAGATTCGTGTCTGTGGGTGTGAACTGTAGGTTCAGAGTTAGAATACATCCAAGAGGGAGAAACCTCGTCCTTGGTTTTACAAGAAATGTGTAGGGATGTCCAAGACCTGCAACACCATCCAAGCAACAGAAGCCAGATCCCTTTTATATACAAGCTACTGGGCAAAGATTGCTAGGTTGCTAGGCTGGCTATTATTTATTAGCAGAAGAAGATAAGCATCACAGCATTTGTGCAAATTGTTTTCATGGCGTCTGTGGTCTGCTGCAGGTCCATCAGTTCATAATTGAGAACTCTGAGACCTGCTTTGGTTTCAACTTCTTGAGTGTGGACAGTAACAGGCTGACGGAAGTGGCTCCTAAGTAAGTATTTGCTTACAACTGTTCTTAAAATAACTTGTCATTCTTAATTTCTTAATGCCAGGAGTTAAAGAGAAACTGATGAAATGGTTAGTGGTTGTGGACACAGCTGTTTTAGTTTTTTATTCTTTTTTTAAAATATCAAAGACCCAAACAGGTGATATGAGTTATACAGAGATACTGAAAGGTAGAAATAATATAAATGTATTTGGTGAATTTCAGCACTTGAAAAGCAACCTTTTTTTCAAAGTTGACAATTTCAGCAATCCTGTAAAATCTTGCATTTGGTGTTCAAATAATGTGCAACATCATATTATGAGCATCCAATCATGCTGTCTCACAATAAGCATATAAAAATGCTCAGTAGTTGGAGTAGTTTCATTGGAAAATGTTATTTGGCTCTAGCAGCGAAGGATAATATGACATTCTGTCTTGGTTGAGCCTGAAGATTGAGAAGGCTTAGAAATCTAAATAACAGAAGCAGATGTTGAGTTGAGGTGGCAGGCAAAGTCAGTAATATAATTTATGGTTTGACCTCTTCCAAATTGATATGGGCTCATTGGTATGTGAGTGCAGTATCTAAACAACGTCTGTTATTATTAGGAAATAAATTGTGATTGTATCATTGTTAGCAGACTGCATTCAACCTCGCTTTGTTTCAAATACCTAACTTGTTTCTCATGTATTTTTTTACGTGTGCCTATAATGAGAATGTGAAATTGCAGTAGATGATGGGCATTTTTGGTGTCAGTGAAGTATGATACTTTGTCATCTGGTCACTTTAGGCTGTCTATCTTAATAAGACTTATCTTAAAGCTTGTACACAAGGCCTTTTGTGTGATGCTGAAGATGCATAGTCAGTTTTAGTCTAGACTTTAATTGTTGGGGATTTTCATTTTGCACCCAAAATTTACCACATGACAATGAAATGAGGCACTGTATCAAGATCCATTGCAACTGTTTCCACACTTGTTGGACAAAAAAGCAAGATTATTGTATAATAATAATATATAATAGGCATATATAATAGTCATGGTTGGTCAGAGAAGGCACTTTTTCGGTACCTCTAAATCATTTTGATTTTTCATCATATGTATTACTCAGTAATATTCAGGAGCCAAATGGAGTTCATGCAAGACTGAGTACTCTGTAGGCACATTGAAGTCAGCTACACACACAAAGTTGACCCACTGTCTTCTTAGTGACAAATCCCTTGTGAGCATATGAATACTTATGCTGTCAGAATTATTTGCTGTACATCCATCAACACCAAATGTGCTTCCTTTACACTTTTGCTTTTGAGATTCAGTATTTTCTGTGTAGCATGTATCAGAGATGCTTTGTTTGGCCTTCTTTACATTTTAACAGACATGTGATTTCATTTTTTTTTCTTTGAACAGATGAGAAAAATCACCTTTATTTACTTTCTTGAGATTTGTCTGTTTTGTGTTCAATGCATTAACAAAAGATATGAAAGGAGTCTTTGAAGCATGATACATGTCATTACTCAGGAAAGTCTTTAAACTCTACCATATCTCTGTTGCAAGGCTTCAAGAACTGTTGAAAAAGATTAGTGATGGTGAGGAGGCCATTGACATGGAACGCATTTCCAACCTTATACATCGCCGTGTGCTAGAAGCCCTGAATGATGTGAGTAGTCATGAAGTGTATCTCCAGCCTTATATATCACTGCATGTTACAAGCTCTCAGTGACGTGAGTAGACATAATGTCTCTCCAACCTTACAGGTCACGGCATGTTACAAGCCCTCAGTGATGTGTGTAGACACAAGCAGACACAGAACCCAGCTCCAGCTTTATACAATCCGGCTTGTTAAACACCCTTAGTATTATGGATAGGCACATTATGACACATCTCTAAACAGAGAATCATTTCTTGTACTTCTTGTGTGCATGCTGCTGTTTTATAATTCTACACTCTTTTCATCCTTCATTATTTTGACCCTCCACCACCACTGTCAGGAGCAGATGTCAAGGGGATAGAGATTATGATTATGTTTGTTCCTTAATTTCTTTTTGTGTCTTCAATGTTTGTCTTCTGTTACTTGTCTGCGTAGTTGTTTTTCCCCTCATCCTTTGTATTCTGTCCATGTCTCCTACTTGTCTTAAGCACTGAGAGCATGTTCCTTCTTGAGCATGATTATGCTCTATATAAATCACACATTTATTATTATTATGCTTACCAGCTTTTTGTAATAGCAGAATCCTTGTCTTTCCAGATTGAAGGAGGTGCCCACAACACTGTGGCCTACATGCTGATTGGTCAGTTTCTATTTGGTCAGAGCAGAGAGGAGGTAAGTTTCAAGTGAAAAACTTTTCAGACACATTTCTGTTACAAAAAAATACTTTATATTTTTCTGATTTTTTCGTATTTCTACATCGTATTTGAAGCCTTTGTTTCAGTTTACTTTAGGCTAAATGTATTTATTGTGCTTTATTTATTTTTGGTACAGTGCCATGTTCGGCTGAATACAATAGACTCTTATCAAAACATGAAGACTGAGACAGAGTCATTCTGGAGAGGCATGCTTCAGTCTTTTATTCAGAATAAACATTCAGTGGTGGTGAGTCCTTGTTTGCTAACTACTTCATCTGGTAGCTGAGATAAAGAGCTTGGCTCACATTGAGAACAAATCATGGTGTAAAAATGCCATTGAAGAGCCCTCTAGCTTAGTACCCTTAGAGGCAGTGAACATAAGTGGTTAACTGTGCTTAGGGCAGGGCATGTGGAAGGATGAGCCTAGTCTTTTCCTTCTGTCATCATTACTTTCACAGATAACCACATCCCCATTGTTCCCAGTCAAGAAGAGCTATTGCTAGGTTAGGGAGCTTTTTTTATAACTTACTTTTATAATCACTCTTAAATGTGAGAAATACTAAAAACACATTGACAGACCATTAGCAGCTAGTTACAATAAAGGTACATTTCTCTGGCTATTATGCGTAAGTAAACTTCAAGCTTGAACCTACATAATGAGTGCAGTTCATGTCTCGTTGCCGATAGGGTAGTCCAGTTCTGTCTGTGCATGTTGTTCATGACATGTTGCTGGGTTGACAGGTTATAGGACAGCCCAGCTCTTCCTACATGGAGCAGATGGGACAAGAAGAGAGGGAGAGAGTGGAGCAACAGCGAGATCGACTTGGGGATGAAGGACTTCAGCGATGTCAGAACATATTGGAAGAATCCATTGCCATCAACGAGGTTTTTTTTACTTCTACCCTCTTTACCTCATGCTTTTTTCAACAATGACTATAATTTCTTTAAATCTTTAATGTACATTAGATGAACATTGCTAAATTTTACATTTACTTTTACTCTTTAGGTCAAATGGGGCTGCATTTTCATGTTCAGGTTTGCTTGTTCTAGTCTGGTTGTTTTGAAGCATGTTAATGTTGGTATTTAGCTGGAAGTTGTTCAGGTCTTTACAATATTCAGTCCATCAGAGCAACAGGTATAGAAATCATGTGCCGTGAATTTATCTTTTTGTGGCCAGTCTTTCCAAGTTTTCCACCACCCATCCCCTCAACAAACATCTGATAAGAGCATTGAAGGGAATGTTGACATGAGCTTTTATCACAGTGTTTCTGAATGAATATCTGCTCATGAGTTTGCAGTGTGCATCACTAAAGTTTCATACAGGTGACAACTAATTTGTTCTGGTTTCCTGCAGGTGGAACCAGAAGAGTCCATCTTAACATCTGTGTCAGTGCCCAGCACAGAATCCATTCATTTCCATTCTATCACATCATCGTCAAACTTACCTGCACGTCCAGGTGCAGCTAACCCCAGGTTTCCATTGTCCAGAATTCCATGCATTATGCAACTGGATGACTTTGACACCAACTTTGTTGAAGTGAGAAATTTGTTCATACACGTGCATCTGAGTTTGACAAAAATAAGTTTAAAATATGCGTTAAATTGGCTTTGCCTCAGGACTGAAAAATCAGTCTAGACTGGAAGACTTGTGATACACATTAGATTCTATGCTAAAAAAAATATGTGAGGCAGACTTCAATCTCTGTATACTTCTACTTCGTATAAAGACATTTTGTGTATGTTTCTTTTTCTTAAGCCACACAAACCTCTTTCTGATTTGCTCTTCTGCTTAGAAGTGTACAGGCAGTGGCTGGTTTATCTTTTCCTGTATATAATTTATGTGCCTTTTAACAGAATTGCTTTACAGTACAAGAATTTATAGCTCAATTTATGTTTACAAAGCAGGTTTCATACAATAAACAAATAGAAAGAAACACAAATTTAACAAAAACTAAAATACTGTCTCATTTTCTATTCTCAGATGAATGCATTGTATGACTCTTCAAGTATATCACTTGAATTGAGGTATTACCTGCCCCTCTTAACTGAGGCTCTGGTAGAGAGTCCTATTCTGCGTGATGGAGGCAAGTGTTTGAATTCTTTATGAGGACATTGATGTTAAAAATGCTGATTTAATTCTCTATATGGTAAATCTCCAGCTTCATGGAAACCCAGGTACATGGCATTTCAAGTTTTATTCCTTAAAATCACTTCTCTTTTTTTGCATTAAAAAAGAGCTTTAAAAGTTTTTCTAAAAATTAGATTTGATAGTACCGTGGTGGACTTCCATAGACTAAAATCACATGCCTATCTCTTTCAGTAGACTTATTTTGATTCCAGAGCTGATACCTCATGAGCGAGTAATCGCAGGCCTTGAAAAGGACACCCTGTACTCCTGCTCAGGCCTGGGTGTTCCCCCTGGCTGCTTCAAATGCGACTACTTCCCCCAGTTTGTGGTCACTGTCATTAAAGTGGAGGAGGGGAAGTATGAGAGTGGGGTTCAGTGGCTGTTTGATTTGCTCTACAACACCCAGTTCACGGCAGAGCGTCTCAAAATCATCGCAAATCGATTGATTGGAAACATTTCCACCCTGAAACGGAAAGGGTTTCATGTTGTTCGAACAATTCTAAATAACCTTTTATTTAGAAAAGGTAAGAGTGAGTGTGTGTGCATGTGCCTGTGTTTTTTGGGTAGTTGGGGGATGTCTGTTCTTAATTTATTTTTATTTTAAGATGCCAGTTTTGATCATGTTGGTATGTGTTTTTTGTTTCCAAAGTCAGTTCACGGTATATTCAATCTGTTTTGTTGCCATGTGCGCAGACTGCAACTTTAATGTTGCCAGCATGCTCAAGCAGTCTGCATTTTTGACACAACTTGTGGAAAGATTGGAATCTGAGCCAGACAAGGTAACTTTCTGGAGAAAGAAGGAATTTTTTTTGTTCGTCTTCGTGTTGTCTCAGATAACATGACTATATGGAGTTATCCAGACTAGCTACCTCAATTCCAGCTGTCCTGACCAATGAACAAGAAGAACAGTCATCTCCTCCACCCCCCCCCCCCATCCTGCCCTTGCCAACCAGTGAGCTCTCCTTCTCCAGGTTTTTACCCGGCTTCACGTAGTTGATGTTTGTCAGCTACCTTGTTTCTGCAGTCTCTTGGATAAGTCGTGTGCGGCCTGTGAAGTGCAGTGAAGTCTCCTGCTATCTGACATGTTTACATTACCTTGTGAAGTTTGTCACTCCTTCTACTGAGGACAGATGGGCGCAGATGACCTGACCTTCTAGTTCCCTTCTGCCTTCCCGCTGTGGGTTTCTTTCAGCCAGAGGAAATACTGGAGGAGAGCTCACTGGCTGGCATTGGCAGGATTGGGGGTGAGTTGGTTCATTGGTTAGGAAGTGGACAGCTGGAATTGAGGCAGTTAGTTGGGATAACTCCATATAGTCATGTCATCTGGTAAGTACTTGAAGATAGAAACTTTATAATCAAGAATGGTATATTTTGAAGCTTTGGCTTTCTAGTGGGAATGACTTAACATGAGATCTGCAGAGATCCAGAGTGAAAAATTATGGGATATTTGTTGAGATGCTGCTTTGGCTCACATGTTGACTACTGCTGCTAACCCCAACAGACAAAATACCAGCAAGTGTTTCCTACCTCATTTGCCTGTGACCTTCAAGTTTCCCTAAAGTGGTTGATGATTTAACATGATCTAACATCGAGATAAAGAAGGGATATATGTTTCCTTCTTCGTTATAATTTTTGTTCCTTCTGTTTTTTGATGTGGGTTTTTTTCTTTCCTTGACAGCCTAAGCATCCTTGCTGTGAGTGTCCTGAGTATCCTTACCTCTATAACACTGTACCATACTATTTACATTTTAACTTAATGCTAATTCTCATTCTTTTATTTAAATTATTGTTTGTTTACTTATTTATTGCAGGTTGTAGCTGAGATTAGCAAGGTTTATTTATTTGTTGCAGATTCTAGCCAAGATTAACAATGTTTATTTACTGCAGGTTATAGCTGAGATTAACAAGGTGCGAGACCAGCTGTTGCTGCCAGGCAATGCACGCATCCATTTGTCCTGCGACACTAAGAAACTTGCTGTTCGTGGCTCGCCAGATACACCCTGGAAAACATTCTGGAAAGATCGGGACCAGTGTGGAGAGGGCGACTGGTAGGAATATTTCTGTGTGCAGGGCCAGCTTGCTGCCTGCCTTCACTAACGCTAGTCTTGCCACCTTAGCAGAACCAAAGAATAGCAGTCTACAAAACTGCCTAAAGCATACTTCTTTTTTAAAAAAAAAATAATAATAAAGAGATGCATAGCTTAAAATAAAATTATGCTAAAATATGTGCATGTTCAAAATAATTGTTTATTTTTCTAGCATTGGCGTCTTGGAATCAAAAGTGGTGGATTTTGTCAAACCTCTGGATGCTAGCAGTCCAAAGAAGGTCATTGTTGGTGTTGGAGACGTGGAATCAGCATACTTCTTGCAGGCGGTGCCTTGCATTTCTTCTTATCACCATGATGACCTGCCAGCTTTGATGGTGCTTATCCAGTACTTAATTCAATGTGAGGGACCAATGTGGAGCCAAATCCGGGGCCTTGGTCTGTCATACCACTACAGGTACATTTATTTAACCCTTTACTGGGCACAGCGGCCGATAGTCTAAACAGGCAAAACGTCCGAAAGCGTCCGTAACAGCTATTGCTTCAATTCTCACTTTGTTTAAAAGATCGCGAGACTTCCGGCAGTTCACTCCCGGTTTATTCGATCGCGTGGATATTCGACTGCATTTCCACAAATTTTCGCATCAGTGTGTTCGTTTTTTCCTATTTTTTCGGATATTTTTCCGTGAGTGTCAAAAATGGATATTTTGGATTCTTCTTCTGATGACGGGGAGTTTACAGGCTTCGATTTATCGGACATTGACGTGACAGAAGTGGACTATGAGTCGGAGGAAGAGATCGGTAGTGACATTAGTGTCAGTAGTGTGCACACATCTGATCTTTCAGACTGGCAGGAAAGTGAAGAGGAAGAGGAGGAGGGGGGTGGAGGAGATGCACATGGCTGGAACACGACAACAGCACCGTTGAAGATAGAAAAATTCCAGCAAGAAACTGGAGCAAACGTGAATATAAACGATGACAGGCAGATTTCGTATTTCTACCAGTTATTCGAAGAAAGAATATTCGAAATGATCGTCAAACAAACGAATAAATACGCTAGACAGAAAATCGCAGGAAAGGAGCACGGAGATATTCAGTGGCAGGAAACAACTGTGCCAGAAATCAAGGCCTATTTTGGATTGCTCATCCTTATGGGCATTCATAATCTGCCAAGAGAGGAGATGTACTGGTCAGCAGATGACAGACTGGGAGTGCCTGGCATCAACAAAGTGATGCCCCTAAAGAGATTCAGAAAGTTGGGGGAGTACCTTCATTTGGTTGACAACGCCCACCCAGCAGGAAATGACAGGCTTTCCAAATCAGGCCACTTCTTGATATGGCTAACAGAACATTTATTGCTTGCTACAAGCCAGCCAGAGACATCAGCATAGATGAATCAATGGTCCCATTCAAAGGCAGGAGTACTCTGAAGCAGTACATGCCAGTGTAACCAACAAAATGGGGCATGAAAATATGGTGCGCCTGTGAATCTACCACTGGCTACTTGCTTCAGTTTGATGTGTACTGTGGAAAGAGAGATGAAGCTTCTCATCAGGGCCTAGGCTATGATGTTGTAATGAAACTGGCAGCACCTTTCTATGGGAAGTATCACCATCTATACTTTGATAACTTTTTTTCTTCTGTTGTCCTTTTGCTCGGCCTTCTTCGGGAAAAGACATACGCAGCTTCAACTGTTCGTGCCAACAGAAAGCAACTACCTGAAGCCTTCAAAAAAAAAGGAAGATGAAACAGGGAGAACATCAAGTCTACCAAAAGGATGCACTTATTGCCACAGTGTGGCATGACAAGAGGGATGTTCTCCTCTTGTCCAGCAACACATCACACACCATGGACCAAGTAGAACGTTGGGACCGCCGACTGCGCAGAAAAGTTGCTGTACCTTGTCCTGCTGTTGTAAAGCTATACAACAAGAGCATGGGAGGCGTAGACAAAGCAGATCAGATGAGGGGATATTACAGTACCATCAAGAAGTGCAGAAAATACTGGAGGTACCTGCTGAGCTTTGTGTTTGACAGTGCCATCAACAACGCCTTCATCTTGTATGACAAGTGTGCTGCGAGACCAAGCAAGAAGTATGCCCTTCTAGATTACCGCCTAGATCTTGCTGATCAGCTGATTGCAGGCTTCACTTGCAGGAAAAAAGCAGCCTCCAAAAGAAAATGCAAGACTGTGGCTGAAGAAAATGTGAGAAACCATAAACTTGTTAAGTCTGAAGGCAGGAAAAAGGCTTGCGTCAGTTGCGAAGTTGCAAAGCGCCGTACACTTGCTGGGAGAGCTGTGGAGAGCTCCTATGGCTGTGATGTCTGTCAGCTTAACTACTGCAAAGACACCTGCTTCCCAGAGCACCTGGGTGCCCAGCAGTAGCATGTAAATAGGTTGTTGTGTCAAATCAACTTGTAAATAGTGCTTCGTTTGACATTTTGTTTGCTTTATTTTTGTGGAAACATGGACAAGATATGAGAAAACTGGAATAAAAAGGTAATCACCAAAAAGTGCATTCATTTCTTATCATTTGGCATTTTATTTCATTTAAATATATGCACTAACACCCTAGATATGGCGTTTTTACTAACATACCCCTAAATTTCTCTAAAATCTTGAAAATTCTTGCCTGTTTAGGACTTAAAAATAGAAAAACGTGTGCCCAGTAAAGGGTTAACCACATGGTTTTTCTACCTCGGGACAGTTTGTTTAGTCAGAAGTTTGCCCTTTAGCATGTTTATGCCTAAGTTAAAAATAACGTATATGCCTTTGTTTACAACTTATTTATAGAGGTTAACACTTTTGTATAAACTTTTATCAATGTTGTTTCACATATATATATATAATAATCTACCCTTTCAAAACATTTTCAAAATCTTGTTTTGCCATCAGAGGTTTGATTGGTAACTGTTGTTATAGTGGGCAGTATATTAATATTTACAGTGTTACCATTAGACCTGACCTTGGCATGTTGTACCTGCTCTTGGCCAAAGCAACGCACGTTGTGGATGCTTACGGTGTGGGGCAGAATATTGTGGTCAGTATCTGCTTTTATATGACAAATGAAGATGGGAAGGGACTAATGGAAGGAATAATGGCTCTTCATGTTGAAATGGCTATTGTTGTGCAGGAACACATTACTGCACAAAATGATTGGTTATGTTAATGTCTTTCAGTTTCTTTTCATATCGTTTATTTCATTAATAGTTTGCATCTTCAGAACACTTATTCTTGTTAGTGGTCCTGTTTGTCATCAATAACATTCTTTCTTGAGAAAAAAAAATCTTCAACATCGTGCAGATGAATCAAGGCATGAATGACTTCATACAATTATTATTGGTGTTCTTTAGAAATGTGTAAGATATATATATATATATATTTAGTGTGCAGCTATATCCATTAAATGGCTTTTGTTGTCATATATATATATATTGTGTGTTTGTTTGTGTGTGTGTGTGTTAATTGTTGTATTACAACAGCAAGGTTACCTGAGTGGAGAGAACGAGTTCAGTGAGGCTGAGCTAGAGTCAGCGAGGTCCAGTCTTATTTTTGAGATCATAGAAGAAGAGAAGACAGTGTGGGATGCTACACACCAGTCTTTACTGTCCTATCTGCGCAACGTGGAGCACAATCATAACAAGTATGTTTGAAGAGTGCTGTGCGCCTGCATGCGTATATATGTGAATGTATGTATTAAAACTCATAACTGTAATGGGAGTCTGGTGGCACAATGGTTAGTGCCTGTCACCAATACACTGAGAACTGGGTGTCCTTGGTTCAGATTTCGTTACAGGCAAGCTGTTTCCTTTCTCTGCATGTGGCACCTGTTTACAGGACCCACAGCTTTACTGTGAAATAACCCCAGTTGCTGGTTCAGCGTAAAACAACAACTTTGATAAGTGCTATAGTTATGTAGTTATGAAAATATTAGAGAAATAGAGAATCTTTTATTAAATTATTCTGGTTTATGTTTTTTTTTAAAGTGTTAGTTGAATATAAGCTGTTTTCATTATTTGCATTTACAGTTTTCACTGTGAAGACTTTTTCTCATATTAGTGCTCTTTTTTTCTCATCCATAACGTGCATGGTTTTCTATCTAAAAAGTAGTCCCTCTGTGTCGCATCAGGCAGTCGGATTTTTTAATTAGCTTAGTTGCTGTTGGAGCTGAGATGACTCATGGTTTCTCTGTTTGTCAGTTCTTAGACCTGTTACCAGTGTTTATGGTCATTGTAACCACACGTTAACCAATCACAAATAAATATCACACCTCATCACCATTAATTATAAAAGTTTATAGAATTTGAAACCCTGTCTTAATTTTCACGTGTATAGAAGGTTTTCCCACTTATTCTGCCTGTGTCAAAATACTGTCTACTAACTGGTTATCTTCCAGAGCTTATCAAAGACATCTGATGGCTTTGATCTCTCCTTGTTTAAGACATCCAAATTTCAATTTTTGTAAACATTTTTGAAAGGTTTGAGAAGTGACAATAAGGCCAACAAGACCTGGGTAGGGAGGGTTTTTTGTGAAATGTACCAAGATGAAAGTATCATGCTTGCTAGATGCTTATGGTGTGAAGAAAGACATTGTGAGAACTCCCCACTTCAGTGGACTAGTATCCTCAGAATGCAATTCCAGGCAAACATAACTGTTCACTTAGGGGCTATCCACAGTTAATTGTTGGTAGAGAAACCTATATTTGTCTTAACAATATCAGTCTCCTGATTTCTTTTTTCTAATGTTGTTAACAGGGAGATGGTGAAGAAGGTCTCCAGCGTAAAGCTGCAGGATTTGAGGGATGTTGGCAAGAAATATCTAGCATCTTTGTTTGATCCCAGCTTAACACGTTGTGTCGTATGTGTACATCCGTCCAAGGTGCAAAAAGTGGCCTCAGACTTTCAGAAGTGAGTGGCCTTTCAGTGCATAGGATTTACACTGAAGTATAAAGATTGTTTGGTGAAGCAGAAAACATCAAAATAAAATTGATCTAAAAAATCCTCTTTGGTACCAAAAGAAGAACACAACCTAGTGAACAGCTGACAGCCTAAAAGTCAAGCAGTTGGCAATGAACCAGTGAAAAGAATTCTGATCTCTTTTAACTGATCCTTTTACAGGTGTTGAGGGTAGATGCATCTGTATACAGTAGAGGCCAGGATTGTTAACTGCACTGATCAGTTTGCTGAAAGAGCAGTTAATGCTCCAAAGTTCCTAATAGTTGTGTTATCTGGTAAAAGTAATGAAGAAATAATGTTTTAATGTTTAATGTTTATTTAATGCTTAAGTGTCCTACCTTGTAAAGAGAAGGGAAAGATTGTACCAAACACAAGTTGTGTGAATTGTTGTAACTTTTGATTAATAATCCTTTTTTTTTTCCTCAGGCTTGGAGTGGAACTGACAGTACTTGAGGAAGACTTACTCGCACAACTGTGATTTAATGAGCACCACAAAAATATCAGCCATTCAGTATAAGGAACAGACTACATTGCTACCAGTGTTTCTGAGTGTTCAGAATTTGTTTGCTTACTGTTACTGTTGATCTGTTCTTTTATACTTATTTATCCTGCATAAAAATAACATCCTTATGCAGCTTGTAGTTTATCACTGGCAGCACTGCTAAGATTTTTAAGGCAGCTTCAAGAATTAAAAAAGTGAGCTGCTGTTGACTAACAAAACTGCACCAATAACCCTCAGGCAGATAAAACATTTTCCTCACAGATGGGTCCAGTGATTTGTTCAAATTTTAGCTCTGTGTAAACCATAAAACATTGTTCCATTTCACTGCCTTGCAGACCTCGGCTTTGCATAGACGGTAAAACTCAGTTATTTTATGTCCAGCCGATGTCCTGCTTTCAACATTTCTGCTTAGATGGCATTGTCCTTTATGCATGAGCTCCTATTCCAAAATCTGGACTTGTCTCTGTAATGTGAAAAACATACTGAATGTCATGTTACTTTCTAGTTTCTTTCTAGTCATGTTGCAATTGTTAAGGAAGGTCTGTTATTTGCTTGAATTTTTCACAAACTGTTGAGAAAACATTTTTCTGCTGTCATTTGCTTTGGAGAGTTGGATGTTCTGGGGGTTTTTTAATTTGTTTGGTGGGAGGGGGGCTTTTTCTCTTTTTAAAAAATCTTTGTGAAAGGGGAATGTTTGTTAAATCAGTGCTGCATCAACCTGTGGGTGTGAACCTATGCACAAGATGGAATATTTCCTCTGGAACTTGCTAAAGTTATGCATTAAATTGTTTGCATGCTCTTAAGATCAGCTTCTTGCATATTGTGAACTGCTGCAGCTGTCACTTACATAAATCTACTAGCTGGGATATTTAACATCGCCTGCAAGCTCTTCCAGCTGTGATGTTCTTGTTGACATTTGATCTTTAACTTCAGTGTGACTTATGTGGCCTCTGTGTTGTGAAATAGTGAAATACTTATACTCTTGGACTTGGTGTACTCTTAATGCTGTGCTGGCAACTAAAGCTGTATCACAGCCAACTTGGCCAGCCCATGTAGACAAGTACTGCAACCAGGGAGATAACTGTGTGCCTGAGACAAGATCTGAACACAGCCAGTCATCCCAGTATTAGTGACAAAACACTTAACTGTGGTGCCACCAGAGCACATGCTTCTGTCACAGATCAAAGGGGAGATCAAGACATGTAAGGGGGAGAAGAAGCTTGTGGCGCTTGTTGTGGAGGGGGAGATAAATGTTGCTTTCATACGACTTGCTTGCTCCCCTCCCTCTTTCTTTCCCTTGCACTCTGGTATGGTGCTCTCTGACTGATCCATAGAGAACATGAGTGTGCTGGTGTCACGATTGAAACATTCGCGCAAGATAGCCATCAGTGTCTCGAAGTGCACACGCATAGGACTCACTGGGTCATTTCCGTCATACTTTGAGTCACTTTCATAAAGACAATGTTTTGCAGGCTATTTAAGCAGCAAATCTCTCATTCAGGCCTCTTTGAGTTATTTTTTAATTGAAGCACTTAAGGACTTGTATACAGGTGTGTGTTACAATTTCTCGAGTTATCAGCATATTGCTATGGTAATCATCCTTGTCTTTGTAGATCATATTGTTAAATTCAAGATATAAGCTGCCCTAGAATATGAGTGAATGGTCGTCTCAGTGGATCACAGCATTAAATTGAAAATATATACTGTTCTAGCATATGTTGGAATGGTCATCTTAGCAGATCAGTGTTAACTTCAAGATATAAACTGTCCTAGAGCATGAGCAAATGGTCATCTCACTGGGTATTACATCATTATTTTCAAAACATGTATTGTGCTAGTACATACGTGAATGATTGTGTTAGCACATTATTTATATTGTTTTATTCAAGACATATACTGTCCTAGTATATATGGTCGTTTTACTGCAGATTGTATAATTACATTCTTGACAGATGCTGTCAGATCCTATCATGAGGGAATTCTCATCTCAAAATACTCCTCATTTCACCGTATATCAAGATAGGCATTCCATCTTGTCTGCACATGAGTGTCTCTTGCCAGCCGGCACGTGCACAATTTGAGATTATAATGGCTATCTTGCGCGATGGTTCAAATCGTGACTCCTCAATTTGGCGAAGATCAGACAAACAGTAAGTTTGCATAACTATAAATCATCTGTATATCCACCACAAACAAACATCATCACACTTAAAGCTGCTTTTAAGATTAAAACCTTGAAATTCAACTTACATTGAAAATGTGTGGGTGCTACCTTAGTATAGCCATGTTTTGCACACATTGCAGCTGTACTCAATAGTATAGCAATAGTGCAGTAGTCCTCAAACAGTACCTGCTTTCTGGGCCACAGATCTGAAATGGACCCTGGCTGGCTCTGCTTAAAGCCAAGTAGGTGCCATATTGAAACTCATAAGGTGACACTGTCTTAGTATTTGAGATGTCCTGCCACTGTATATTTTTTTCTTTTTTAAGATGTCAACATTTCTGTTTTCTTGAACTGCTTTAAATGGAAGAGGTTGGTGTTAATCTGTTTATGTTCCATGTCAGTTTGTGATGACAGCTGTGAGGTGGCTTTAGCAATTCAGCAACTTCTCTACGCCAAACGCATAAGATCTTTTTAGTAGTTTCATGTCCGTGGTCTGAGCTATTCCAATTCATTAATAAAATACAAGTTTTTGTCCCTGTAGTTTGATTTAACAAGAAAGAGTCACATTTCATTGGAGGCACACATCAGTGTTTCATGCCAACAAATAAAGGTCATGTTGCTGGAGGTAAAGTTCTGACCTTTTATTCCTTGTAAGAAATATAAGTTCTAGAAACCAACCAAACAGAAAAATAGATGGCAGTGACACAGCTGTGGTTGAATCACAGATGGTGGTATACAATACAGATTTTCTTTCCCAGGTCCTAGTTAATGAGGTGAAACAATTTTCCCTCCTCACTGGTGGGCAATTAATTCACAAGAAAGTGACAATAATCTGTAGCAGTAATACCACATTTATGGACGGATTGCAGCATACGATTCTCAACAATGTACTACATTATGGTGCTTCATACAAAAGTAAGTTTCAGAATGTTAGTCTTGAGACATAAATTTAGATAGAAAACCCCATGGGTGGATGGAACTGTAAAAGGCGCCTTCTATGCAGGAAGGGAGGCAAGTCCATTGTTATGACCAGAAACCATTCACACAAGAAAATTTGTTGGTTAAAAAAAAATATATAAAATAGTAAGTACATTGTTTCAATGTTGCTAAGCAGCAATGACCACTAGAAACACAGCACCAATGAGCACATACACATATATCCAGGAAATAAACCGGTGGAAGATAACATGAACCCGTGACCTACGACCAGACAATCTTTACACTCTTCTTCATGCCCTATTCACGATGGCAGTAACGCCTGTGAAGATTCTGAGGCAACTCTGGTGAAAAGCAAAGAAAAGGGTAAAGATTTATGAGAGAAATTTGAGATATGATGATGTATACATTGGCAGTAACATGAAATTTTTTTTGTCAAAAAGAAAATATAAAAAAAAGTGAAAACCACTTTATTGGCATCAGAAAAAAACAAATCCAAGTCCTATGTTTAGAAAAACAGGTTCCAACTTTGTCCCCATCCCAGACTGAAAACAAAAAAAATAAGAGGCTCTTACAGAAAAAATTCAAGCGAAGCAGCAGATAATGAAGCAAAAGCAAACATAGACTGAAAATGACTCAACAAATAACAACCATAAAATTTGTTATATTGTACTTAAAAAAAAAAAGTCTCCAGATTTATTTGTGTTGTTAAAAGCAACAAGACAGGTAGTGGTGAAAAACACAAAGAGAGAAATTGATGATGATGATCAGCTTGCAAGCACTGTCTGCACAAACGTTGACTTCAGTGGCTGAGGACTTGGTGCAGATGTATACTTGCAATAGAGGAAAGCCACAGAGGGATGGTGCTGCCTGGTTCTCCATGCAAGGCAGTGAGGATGAATGTGGCTTTGCCTTACCCCACCCAGCTGCTAGTGGAAGCACACTGGTCCAGCCTCAAAGCCAAACCGCTGCCAGGGGTTGCCAAAGTCGCGTGGCAAGAAGTTGATTATGGGCAGACGGTTCACCTTGCTGGTTGTGATTTCAAACACCGTGAAACCATTTTGGCGTCGGTCCTGTGGCAGAAAAAGCAGTTTTAACAGTGAAAACAATGTCCTAGACTTCCCAGTAGAATTTCCTGAGTCTGTAACAATAATACTCCTAATAATAATTTATTTTACATAGCATCTGATTCAAGTAAATGTTTACTTTTGGCATTGACAATAACAAAATATTCGCTTAAGACTGGAAAACAGGAATTTTTAAAAAATGTAACAGCATACTCTTCAACAAAGTATTATCCACACACACACCAGAACAACTACTAATTAAAATGCAAAGGCTAAATTCCAGACAGACTTTAAAACAATCGATCACCAGTCACATGAGCCTTCATTGATAAGTATTTTGAGAAATGCAAGAACTGAGCATGTCTCCTGTCATCATCACAGTCATCCCTTCTGTATTGTTTGGAATACTGCATTTGCAGTGAATGTTTGGAACACTGCATTTGCAGTGAATGCTTGGTCCATAGAAGGCAGTCAACAGCAAGCACTTACCCTACAGCCATCATGTACGACTTCGTTGAATGTAAACGCGGTGGTCTCAAACTCATACTCGTTGTCTCCCATCAGAGTCAGTGCGGCGCTGTTGTCATTCGCAGACTGATCAAACCAAGCCACTGACCCCGAGCAGTAGTAGGTGAAACGCTGTGTGGCCCTTTCACTTAGCAGACGAAGCAAACCCATCTGTACCGAGGAGCCGTACTGGATCTGCAGATGTGGTCAAATTATTATTAAGCATTGTGAACAATGGAAGTGGTGACAAAAATGTTAGTGTCCCCAAGGAGCACCACATACACTCGTCATACAGGAACAGAGGCCTCTGTGAAGATTAGTGAGCATGTATATGAGAATAGGAGCAAAATCTCCGAACAGTTTTGCTTACTGGTCCTTTTCGGGGTAGACGTTTGATGGACTAAACTTGGAACAGATTACCCATCAGACTTCGGCACTCTGATTCTTTAACCATGTTTGTCCAAACTTAAGATGCATCTTTTCATAACAACTTCACTGTGACCCTGTCCTGACATGAGTGTGCATAACTTGTGTCTGTTATTTACTTTGTGTATGCGAGTGAGTGTAGAAGTGTGTGAATCTGTTATTTGTGAATATGGTACATGCATGGTTGTTGACGATTTAGTCTGTGTATGACTTACATAAAGTGCTCTGAGGAAATTTTTTGAAAAGTTACTATACAAATCCTCATTATTATTATTATTAAATAAATCCATTTATAAAATGGGTTTCAAGAATCATATCAAAGACCAATGTTCCAGGCAGTAGAAATTCAGAAAAAAGGTAAATGATCACATTCATAACAAGGAAAATGCAAAATCCAAGCAAATGACTTACAGTGAACCCGCCACTGAGCTCATTGAACCACTTCTCTTCACCTTCAGGCTTGGTCCACACCTGCTCGGAGATCTGTAACAGACACCACCCTCTATCATAGTAAGCATAGTCCACTACTGTACCAAGTTCTGTCTGTTACACTATTGGCTTTAATTGCACTATCCCTCTATGACTTAACTTGAGGGGTTGAAAATGTGTTCATGCAAGGTACAAACACTGTTGCCAGAAAAATATAATTATGAAATGGTGGATAGATGTGGAACCTGGCTAGTTTTTTTTATCCACTAAAATTTGTATCCTTAGTTTAGATGTTGTAATAACACTGGAAGCCTACCATTTTTGTTTGTGGTGTTGGATATACACAAGTTTCGATGCGATTAGTCATGTTGCACCAGACTTGCATGGCATCATCGATGGAACCCAGGTTGGGGTCAATCCAGTACCACCCTACAAGGCAAGACCACAGAAAAAATATAACTCAGCAGCAATTTATTACTATTACTGAGCCAATTGAAAATTATTTGGTTATTTTTTTCTAAATATCATTTACCAGAAACATTAGACAAGAAAGTGAAAAGCAGAGAGGCTCATATAAGCTCTTGCTATTGAGAAATATTTATAATTACCCAGGTATATTTGAAGTCTCTCTCTCTGCATTTCTCTACCCACCCACCCCACCTCACTCTAATGCAAAAACACACGCGGACAAATACACACACACACAAAATGTTTGTGATTTAAAAACCTGTCTTATAGTGAGGATGTCCAAGAGAGATTTCACGGCAGGACAGGGCAGGGTTTTCACGGGTACCTCTAGGGTATTTGAGATTTTGCACCTGAGCCTTGAGGAGGTCAATGTGCTGAAGCATCACCTTTGACAACTCTTGGACCACTTCTTGCACCTGTTCTCAGAGAAAATGCATTTGTATAGATGTATCTGCACACATGTACACACACTCATATATATAATACATCACTAACACAATATTATTGTTTTGGTTGAAAGCAGAAAAGAGAATAAAAATGAAACAAAATAACTTATAATACTGGCAAAAAATCCCCCCAATTAAAATTATTTTAAATGGGATATTAAAAGATGGTATTTTCTTCATAAAAATAAATAGCTGTGAGTATACAAGCACAGAAATGGGTTTCAGCATGAACTTTCTATTCACCTGCAGTCCCTCTCCTTCCTGTTGTCGACCGACAAATTGCATGTACAAGCTCTGCATGTCCAGATCGATATCGGTGGAATCAACTGATCGTCGCTTTCGTCGGCGTCGCTTCTTGCGCCTTCGATCCTGTGAATCACCAGCACTCAGTTCACCACCAGATACACCAATTTTGTCACCTGGTGGGCCTGGAGCTCCTGCAGGACCCTGTTAAAAAAATAGCAATAAATAAAACCAGTTGACACTAAGCAAAACAAGGCTTCATGCTTTCTGTTACAGTACTCACTAAACTTAATGTGCCAATCACCTGTTCTGACCTGTGGTCAAGATCAGAAAAATAAAATCCTCAAGATTATTACCCCAAATAAATATTTAAGAACACAAATTAAAAACAAAACCTAAAAAGAAAAATCAAAATCTGAAATTTAAATAAATATTCCAAAAATATAGGTCGCCAAAATAAAATGAGTATTTGAGCATGATATAGATTGAAAAAGTCCTGACATCATCAAATGCCATTTTGGTAGGACAGCTCTCCGAAATATATGATGAACATGATAATTATGTATATTTATTTATGTTCTTTTTGTGTAGGAAAACTGCTTACTGCCTTAAGTCAGCAGTAATCAAGTACATAGTATCAACATCAGGACAGCAAATTTGTCATGGATTAGCTATCTGCTCTATGGCATCAAATACTAAGATGGCATTTCATGCTGTCTGAGCTACAGCCTTCTCTATTGTCTTTATTATTAAATATATATCCCCTCTATTGGTCTAGCTGAAGATAGTCCATACGTCCAACAAAGTGAACTCACAGGTTGACCTTGATCTCCTTTGGAACCAGTTTGGCCCTGTGGATATAAAAAGGTGGAGGAGCTTTTGCCTTTATATCTGTGAGACAGGTACTAATTAAAAATTACTTTATACTAGCTATGTATAATAACTTGTAAATGTGTTGGCTAAACTGACATGCTAACCTTCTGGCCAACTGGTACATGAACCCTGATCTAATAAAGTTTTCAGGAATAATCAAACAGTGCATTAAAATCGGTGTTTCTTGCAGTTAGGGTGCACAAAATAAGAGCTGACTGTCACAAAACCTCATAGTGAATGATGGTAATGTTGTTCGTGTGACAGGTTTCTAGAAGTGCTTTTGCATCCTTAACGATATTTGTGCAGGATTCTAATCAGCCCAAACTAGATGCAGTGAGCTATTCCTCATATAATCAAAATACTCACTGGTTCGCCCTTTGGTCCCACTGGGCCAGGTGGTCCCTGCAAAGCGAATCAGCATGAATGGATACATGAGAAAAAAGAATGACAAATAAAGTAGTCTTCTGATAGTTGCAAGACCAAGTGCACTTTTGTATGTGTGTGTGTGTGTGAAAGCATACACTGGTGCACACATACTTTCACACATATACACATACCTAAATATTTATATTGTGCAATGCCCATCAAGCTTCAATTTCCTTACAATATTAGTACAAAAAACACACACACACACACACACACACACACACACACACACACACACAAAACACATAAGAAAGAAATCCACACATGCAATCCCTTAGAAGTACAGCAAAAACATAAAAAGCTATACACTGCCCAAGAAGCAAACAGGATATCTCTTAAGGAAAAATCAGACTAAAGAAATAAGTATTTAGCTGCAATTCGAAACTGCTGAGTGTTTATTCAATTCTTAGCTCAGTGGGAAGAGAGTTCCAGACAGCAGGTGAATAAAACTAAAGGAATGGTGTACAAAAGATTTGAGGTTAGCTTCTGGGACCTTAAGGAGTTTTTCCACAATAGAAAAGACAGCAGGCATTATTATTTTATTATTATTAACATGGTGCAATATAAGAATCATCATCGTCATCATCATTGTCATCATTATCTAGAATTAGCACAAACACGACTTACGGGAATGCCAGGTGAGCCATCATTACCCGGGGGTCCTCTTGGTCCAGGTGGGCCCTACAACAGAGTATGATCAAACCTTGGCCATAAACATCACATATTGTTTGATATCTTTCATCAGGGGCTTACACACAAGAAGAAAATGACAGCATGAAATAAAATTTGTTCTGTTGCTATCAGCTATCCTATATAGCCTTCTCTGCGTTATTACTGCATCACCAGCCTGTGCAAATTATCATATTATTCAAGTACATTGGTAGCAGTTGATAATTTGTACTAAATAATTTCAGAAATGAGAAAGGTGTTTTGATTGGCTATCTATTTAATGAAAATGATAACGGACAAATACACACTGGACAATACAAATATATATAGTGAAACCCTTTCTACTTTTTAAATTTCATTTGGTTTTTTTTATTTTTTGCACACATATGGCTGTTTGGAAAGTATCAGTCACAGCAACCTATACCTTAACACAGGCCAACCAGGGGAATATATCTTATACAAATGATCACAGTTATTGTGTGAAGTAAATAATGAATAAAATAAATAATGAACAACTCACATCTTGTCCTTTGTCACCCTTTTCACCTGCAGGGCCGAGAGGACCTGGTTCACCCTTCTGTCCTTGCTGACCTTCAGGACCCAGATTACCCATAGCACCACGGTGACCCTGAATAACAAAGAAAATAAGTTGTCAATGACAGAGTCACTTGTAATCAAAATCTATTTTTAAACTGCTTGTCATCAAAATCTATTTTTAACCTTCTAAGGCATTTCTCACCTTGATGCCCTTTACTCCTTGACTGCCCTTCTTGCCCTCAGGGCCTGGTGCTCCCTGTAAAACAGATTTTTTCTTAACTTAATTTTTTTGTTTGCAAAGATTAATGTGATAAAAGAGTAGACATCCTTTTGTAGAAGTTGTGGCCTTAAAAAATATTCATATAATCCTCTGTTAGTGTTGACCTTCCCTGTTTTTGTATGTAATACCTAAACAAATATGAAAAAGTATTTCTTATCTTTAATTCAAAACTGTTAAAACATTTTCATTCTTTAAGTATGAAACTGGTACAAAACAAGATTTTTAATTTTTTGATAATTATAATTATAATTAGACAAGAATTACTTTGGTATCCCCCTAGATAAGCATCACAGGTGGTAGGAAAGTACTCACAATGGGTCCTTGCTCGCCTGGTGTTCCAGGTGGACCAGTGACACCAGGGTCTCCCTAGAAAAAGTTAATGGAAAACTGCATTCTCTCTAAGAAATAATGTTTTAATCAAACCAGAAGCATTGATATGTATTTCTGGCTATTTTCGTCCACATAATAGTTTTAGTACAGTACATGCAACAGGATGGTGGACTGTGATTCTGCGCTACTGATTCAATACTAACGACCTGAAAAGGTTAGGGAATAACCTTTACCTTGACCTTTACTATTGATTCAATACTTACTACAGGTCCTGGTTGACCAACCGGCCCAGGAGGACCAAGGGGCCCAGTCACTCCCTGCAAAAGTAATCACATTGTTGTCACCAAATCTCACTAGTGACTTTTAATGCTATTCTAATCTCCTGAACTACAAACAAAAATGCTATAAAAAATTCCTTTGTGTTTGTGCATGTGTCTGTGTGTGTGCATGCATGTCTAAATGTATTCTATGCCTGCAGATCTGTACATTAGAAGAAAAATATAAATTTAAATCTCACAGGTGGACCTGGCTGTCCTCGTTGACCAGGTGGTCCACGGAATCCTTGATCTCCCTTTGGTCCTGGTTCTCCAGGTGATCCAGGTAAGCCAGGTGTTCCCATATCTCCCTGCAGAAAACAATTACACTAATTAAATGTATAAGAAAAACCTTATTAATTTTGCTGAAAATTATGAAAACCTTGTGAAACTTCATAAAAGTGTCATGTTAAAAAAAATTGATCAATCTTACTACTGATCTTAGAAACAGAATAAGGGCAGATTACCTGTTTACCAGGTATCCCAGGTAAGCCGATTTCACCTTGTGGACCAATGGGACCCTGCCATATAATTAAAAATATATTTGTATCCTCAAAATGATAAAAAATTACCAGGTTAAACTTAAATGAAATTTTTCTTGTAAATTCTCTTTCTTCCATCCGTGACTACAGAAAAATGTGTGTAGGCTAGCCCTTGAACCAAATGAAATAACTAGTGAGCTTCTTTTACAGAGCCTTTTACAGCACTCTGCACCTTAGTACATCAGAGCAACTGGCTGCTAAGACCACTGACCACACTGACCTCACAGTCATTCATTCAGTAAAAGATCAAGCTCCTAATAGTTGAGTCATCTGGCAAAGTTTAATGAATAAACTTGTATAATATGTTACACAGCACCCAGGACATTCTATATACAATACAATACAACTTTATTTATGCATGAAGAATGTGTGCTATGAAGCATCTAAAATACTATGCACGTCTGGTACAATTATTGCTATGCAGCATCCCTGAAATATTGTATATATCTTGTGCTGTATGCTACCTATGAAGTACACAGTGTGACATACACATCTATTTCTGACAAGTCTTGTGAGTATGTCTCTTTGAAGTGTGCTAGTGATTCCATTACCATGACTATGAAGATAAGTGACAACTCGGTAAATTCTTCAAAAGTTAACTTTATAATTCACTCTAAAAGTAAAAGGAAAAAAAAATTGATAATCTTACTTGAGTACCAGGGGGTCCAGGCTCACCATCTGAACCAGGTTCTCCAGGCTCACCCTGAAATACAGCCAGTTGTTAAATCCTCCATCCACCTTTTTAATCACACTAACATCATACTTACTTTCACAATGTATTCACATTTATTGTTACACTAACATTATTCTTACTGTCACACTATATCCATATTTATTGTCACCCTAATTAGCGCCTAATATCTACTGGGTATGGGTCTTTCCCTTCAAACCTGTTTTGTGATGTTGATAGCACATGTTTTGTGATGATGATACATGATGCACAAAAACATGTATGAACACTTGTGCAGTGTTTGCAAACAGGATAACAAATAGGCAAAGAATACTCCAGATAATACAAATACCCAGAATCTGAGGGAAACTATGATCATTGTACATTTTTGTAGTTTCTGTACACACAGAGGTCTGAGTTGAAATTCCATCTGAATCGGATAGAGAAAAACAAAACAAGAACCCAGCCCTCCCCCCCCCAAAAAAAAAGTTAAAGGTAGTCCCTTAATCCCTTAATCTTTCAGCTGTTGGGGATTGTGGGTGGTGTCTGCCTTCTCTCAATCTCTGCATTTCTTTTCCCAACCCTCTACAAGTTGGGTAAACTTGGCAAAGTATTCGGCACCAAACAGGTTTCATGTGGACCAAAGTGCATGTCTCTAGCCCCAAACACCAGTGATGTGCACTACCCAAGAAAAGTGCTATTCATAAAAAGATTATAGACCACTGGATAAGGTGAGAAAAAACTTGAATGGCACTTGTTGACTAAAATCAGAGAAGAGTATGAGATATGATTAACATTCAATAATATATCTTGTAATACCCACGACAATATTTATGTCCATTACAATCTTAATATCAGAAATATAAATATTGTAATATTCTTATTGTCACAATAAAATTCCTTTCCTTTCACTATTGCAGTAAAATTTTTCTTATTGCTATGGTTAAAAAGCAAAGTATGCTAATTAAAAAGATTTCAAACAGATGATCGATGAACTGGATACTAACTTTCTGTCCTTGTTCTCCTGTCTCTCCCTGAGGACCTGCAGGTCCTGTAATGCCCTGAAACATACCAAAGAATGTTTATTGTAGCATTAACATACATAGAAATATTTACAGAAACTGAGTTAAAGTTGCATTTTTGAATTTACAACAGTGTCCACACTTACTTTGTCTCCCTTTTCACCATCTGTGCCTCGCTCTCCTTGTGGTCCAGGGTCACCTGCTCGGCCACGCTGCCCCTCCTCTCCTTTAGGTCCAGGTGGGCCAGGAGGACCCTGCAGCAACAGAAAAGAAGTTTAAGGTACAAAACAGGCATTTGAACATCGCTAACCTGGTGTGGCATGTTGTGGCATATCTTTATCTTCATGTTTGACTTTGGATAATGAGCTCCCCTCCATGGCCTGGGAACTATTATTATTATGACCGCTACTACCAGACAGTTGTTACAGCTGAAATATTGTAATGCATTCTTGACACAATAACTGAAAATTAAAACAAGAGATAGATTTGTATTTATAGTTAGACAGGATGACATTATGGACAGGGTGTATATACATTCAGGTCTGTATTTACAGTCATACAAGATGGTATTTATGGGCAGATAGGATCATATTATGGTTAGACAGGATGTATTTACAGTTAAGAGACTGTAGCATTTTGGGTCACTCAGGATGGTATTTACAGTCAGACGGTGGCATTTGTAGTGAGACAGGATGGTATTTATTGTCAGGTAGGATGGTATTGTTGTACATTATGATACAGAGATGCGATGGCTTACCGGCAGCACTATAAAGGGGTAGCTCACTTACCCTCTCAGCATCAAGTCCAGGTGCACCAGGGGGGCCCGGTGGTCCTTGTTCACCTTTCATGCCCATGGGACCTTCGGAGCCTGGATTGCCTGCCACACCTGCAGTGCCCTGTACACAGAAATATAAGAGGTATAAAACATTAACTTGATCTCTCTGACAAAATGACCTGTTGTCAGGTGCACAGACAATAAGGGTCAATGGGTAAATTAGGGCTGCTTCATTATCAGGCAAACGTGTTTTAATGAATTGTAAACAATGAAATGAATTTGTATTTTAAGACCAAAAAAGACAAGTTGATGCAAGGAATGGAATGTGCTGTGAAATCTACTGGGCAGGTCAAGGTAAAAAAAAACTCACAGGAGGTCCTGGTGGTCCAGAATTTCCAAGAGGTCCTGGAGCTCCTGGAGGGCCCTGTGGAAAGAGCAGGTCATGACCGTCAAGGTTGAGAAGATAAAAATGTGGAGGACATGCATACATAAAGATAATAAATTCTGAGCTTTTAATGATCACCTGGCATAACATTATGTATGTAACAGGGTGGACGAGGGTAGTTTTCCCAGTCTCACCACAATAATTAACACAACACTGTTGTGGGTTCAGGTGCTTTACTTTCACGCCAGCGAATAGTTCTGGCTAAGGGCGAAAACATTCACATCAGAAACACGCTCTCACAGCTGCTCGGTGGGGCTATGCTCCCACCTCTCTGCTCTCCTTCCAACTCACTGTCTTCTCTCTTTCCCACCCTCTTATCTCCCTCAGACTCGATTTTTCTAGAAGCCTGTCCCCCGCACCCCCAATCCTGTTACTAGGCGCCCCCCTCCTGCTCTCCTTCGGTCGGGTCGGCCAGTATGTGGCTTTCCCCATCCCGCTCTCTTTCAGTCGCAAGGTCAACGCACGCCCAGTGTATGTCGACTCCCTCTCTATCCCTCTGTGTGTGTGTGTGCAATGCGTGTCCTACCCCATACTACTATATGTAGTCTGTACAAAAGTATTAAATGATCTTGCAAGTGGGTCACAGATTTTATAGCAGAAATGTTCACAATTTATAGAAAAATGTTCAAGTTTTCATTAAAGGTTAGAGTTATAAAAGTTTGTCAGAATCTTTCTGTGATTGTAACACTGGTCATGACTTCCTCAACATGTAAATATTTTTACCTTGACACCTGGGTCACCTTGGTCTCCTTTTTGCCCTGGAAGTCCTGGTAATCCCTGAAGGCCAGGCAGTCCAGTGGGTCCTAAGAGTCCACGTGGACCTTCAGATCCCTGTTATAGTGAAATGAGTTTGAAAAGATGTTTTTTTGTGACGAGACAAGGAAATAATAATAATAATAATAGTGAAATGGGAAAAAGAAAAACATTAGGACTCCAAAATGATCCTCATATTAACCAGACCTCCTTGTCTGCTTACTTTGATCGGCTGGTTGATCATGTGATCCATACACTTCATCAAAACCAGACCCTAGGGACATGATGTAAAAGTCTCCTACATTCTATTCTCTTCTCTCAATTTTACATGTCCACTGCAATCCACATTATGACCTGGATTTTAATGGGCTCTGCTGGGGAAGGGTCCCTGTGGCATCAAAGAATTTTAGGGGGAATAGAGCAATCACAGGTACCTTAATTCCATGCGGTCCTTGCAGTCCTATGGTTCCTGGCTCACCAGGTGGACCCTGTTAAAAAAAAAAAAAATAAATGCATAAATAAAATAAAATCTCTGAAAACCATGTTGACCTCACCTCTGCATAAGGAGTTGTGAATCTCATTTAGCTTCTCTTCTTTCCAGGACGTTAGCTAAAATATCTGCATAATAAAACTTGACATTTTTTATATACATGCATAATATTTCAACCATTTAAAAAGACTCACTGGGGGTCCAGGGGGTCCTTGCAAGCCTAGTGGTCCCTGGGGTCCTGGAGGACCCTGAAACAAAATAGGACTCCACTATGCCATCTTCAGGATATCACACCAAATAATAATAATTAAAGAAAAACTGGCAGATTAAAATGTATTACTGACTAGAAAGTCACACAAAACTAAGATGAAATGTCACAGCACTCTTTTCCCAAAGATTTAGGCGATAGTGAAATTTCAAGGGGTTGCTGAAGAACGATCAACAATTGGATAAATAAATGAATCATAATCATCACAATCATCACATACATATGCAGTTGTCCTTAAAATTAGTATTTGTTGTCAAAATAAACTGTATACCTGTGGACCATGGTCACCTTTCATTCCTATCTCACCAGGACTACCCCTGTCACCCTGCAACATAACAAGCACTTGTCCATTAGAGTGTGAAGATACAACAGAAGTGCATGAATATTTCTGAGTACTGGGTTGTTGTTTTTATTGCTGTATATGCAGTAGTATGCAGAGTAGTAACAAGCTATAGCTTCGTGTATAAGAATCTGGGATGTGGGCAGGCGATTCATTCATGTCCTTTGACAGATACATAAAATCTCAGGGAAACTCACTGAATATGATGAGTACAGATGAATTACAAACCGAACAAGTATTCATTGTATGTACAGCATATGATTGTAAAATATTTTCAAGAAGTTCAAACATTCAGATTCTTCTGCTATTTGAAAATTACTGTGAAAAAGGAAATGGAAAATTAATTTTTTTTCTTACCTTATCTCCATCCATACCAGGTGGGCCGACTGGCCCTGGGGGACCACGATAACCCTGTTTAAAATCAACAAAATAATGTACTACCACAAATACATCACTTTGTGCACAGGAAGACTGTGTTTCATGCCGGAAGGATCATGCACAAATTCAGGATGGCTGAGAAAAACTAGATATAAAATAAAACACTTATTTTCCATCATGAAACTTACAATGGGAACCAGACTTCAAATGTTTCCATAAATACATTTTCATCATCTTGGTGTTGATTTGAGTACAAACACTGATCAATGGCTTACACTCATGCACCCCACCCCAACACTTCTTCTTGAAAGAGTTGCTTTATGGATACAACTTTGGAAGTGACAATGAGTCAGTGAAGGCTATATTAATAATGAATATATTCTCACTTACCCGTGGACCAATGTTACCCTCAATACCTTGAAGTCCAGCTGGACCCTCTGGTCCCTGCAAAATCACATCAGCAGCAATAATAGAGACTTGACAGTGATCAACTGGCTTACAAAAATTATGATTACTCCATGAAAATGCAAATAACTAATATTTTAACAAAGCTTGATGACTGGTACTTGGACTTGGGTAAATGAAGTTTACCTTTATCCAGCAGAACATCTCTTAAATATTCATCACAATATTTTTAAGTGATTAGTTCCTTCATAAAATACATCCCAATTAAACCCTGTCAAGTGATCATACATTACTGTGATGAGCAAAATCTACCTGATAAGAGATCCTCCTGATCAATTCCTTCAAAAAATACATCCCGATTAAAGCCTGTAAAATGATCGCACATTACTGTGCTGAAAAGACATCTTACCACATCACCCTTTGGTCCTGCAGCTCCTATTCCTCCAGGGGGCCCGGGTGTTCCCTAGATATGGACAAAAACTTTTCAGATGAATTAATGAAACAGATTTAAAAAAAATCCTGTTACTCTGTTTTTATTGTAATTTGTAGAGGAATGCATTTCTTTCATGTCACAAGTATTATAGAAAATTGACTTGCTTACTGGCATGCCAGATGGTCCCGCTGCTCCAGGCTCTCCAGGTGAGCCTTTGTCACCCTGTAAAAATGAATTTTCATCTACATTACAAATATTCTTACCCAAATTCTGCAATACTGGAATAGTATGAAACTAGTAGGCACAGAACCTAAGATTATATTACTAAATTTCAAAATGATAATAAAGAAGAAAAAGTAAGAACAAGAAGCTCTATCCAGGAAGCAGCATGGTAGAATGGGGTTAGGTGGGGACCAACATGGATGGGTGAATATACACATGTGCTTCGATGTCTGACAAACATTTTCCCTCTCTTGGATTTCTCTGGAGAAGGGGAGAGGGACAAGAGGGGCCTGGTTTTCCCAGCGACCTCGTGACCTCTCGGATGGGTTAAGGGGGGATGGGTTAGGGGCACCATGACAATAGGGTACATTCTAGAATATCTGGGGTAGGATAAATAAGAGGGCAAAGCAGGAAGGGACAATGGCAGTCTTAGAGAGAGCGTATGGAGGGATGAGAGCACTACCCAACCGAGGAGTTAGGGATTGATTGTGAATGTTCCAACTGTTCCATCTTTCTTGCCGAATCACTATATTTTTCTGTTCCTGTTACTTGATGCCTTTTGTTTTCTGTTTCGTCAGTACTGTCGTCTTCTTTCGTCCCTTTGTTCTGTGTCTACTTAGTCCACGTCTCTTCCTCGTTTTAAGCGCTAAGAGCATGCTCTCTATGAGTGTGAATATGCGCTATAAAAATCTTCACTATTATTATTATTATTATTCCGGCAACATCAACCGGTGTACAATTAAAGCCCATAATACCCACAACATTAATTGTTTGGGGCTCTGCTGAGGAGTGGGAGACTGGGCCAGCCACCACTCCCTGACCATTTCTGCTACAGCAATACCCAGTCAACAGGCAACATGCTGCACTTTAAACACCAACAGCAGCCACTAGCAGATGTAGCAAAATAATTTTCAATACAAGTCAATGATAAAAATACAAGCATAAAGCAAAGACATACAGAAAACTTCAGGAAGTTAATTCAAAGTGGCATTTATTCAGATTGAAAAATTAAGGAAGGTTGCTATTAAATGCAAAAAGAGAATCACTTACTGGAATTCCAGAAGGACCAGAAGGGCCTGGGTCACCACGTGGTCCTTCACTACCCTACAGTGGACAAGAAGGAGAAGTATATCTATAAACATGTGGAATAAAAATAAAAATCATAAAATGTAAGCACCACACAATAAAAAGCATGGAACATACAACTGCCTTTGATGAAACATGAATAATATATGCCATGGCCAGTGGTATATGCTGTCTCCATACGTCATTTAATTGGTCTGAAACTGTCTTTACCTGCTCAAACAGTCTCAATGTTTAGAGTTTAATACTGGGCTACATTATGTTGATATAAATGACACGAAAATGCTGTGCTCATAACATAAACAATATTATTGATAAAATGCTGCTGCACTCATGACTGCTGTAACGTTAGCAACATGAGACTGGAATACTCACAGGTGGACCTGGAAAGCCCCGGCCACCAGGGAAACCACCAAGACCAGGAGGTCCAGGGGGTCCTGGGTTGCCTTGAGGTCCTGTGTTACCCTTCAAAGACAAGGAAAATCCCTGTAATTTCATCTCTGAACAATTTTTATCAAATTCCTTCAAAAGTTTTTTATGGCCTTGTTTTCAGACAATATTTGCCATTGAACTATTGTAGTCAATGACTACTACTATGTCACACCCACACATTTATTTATTTTTTCCCACCATGAATGGTTTCAGAAAATGATAAGAAAAATGAAACATAAGACAATGACATTGTGTTGGCATGAAAAGAGCCCATCTCAAGACAATATTGTGTTAGCATGAAAAAATCCTATTTCAAGATAATATTGTGTCAGCATGAAAAGATCCTATCTGAAGAGCCTCACTCTCTCTCCTGATTTGCCTGCAGGTCCTGGCAGTCCTTGTTCACCAGGAAGCCCCTGAAAAAAAAGGATACATAAAATAATTGTAATTCATTTCTAACAATAAGTCAAAGTACAAAATCCAGTTTCGATGTATGATTGCATACAGGATAAAAACGTAAGCATCAATAAATAGAAAAAGTGCTTTCTGAGCTCCGAAGACTGCTGTGTAAACTTATTGTAAGGGCTAGACTGATGACCACTACCATGTGGACATAAAAGACTATTTTCTACAAATCCCATTAATCTATATTTTATCATCATCATCTTATTGCATCTATTCTCAAGTTAGCTCACAGGGTTTCCAGGTGCTCCTCTCTCACCATCTGCGCCTCCCTCACCAGGTGGGCCCTGTGAACAGATAAACAGTGACAAAGAATGTGAGATGATTACCATGAACTAATTTAAAAGAATTATGAGAGGAGACAATCCAATATCCACTCAAACCAATATCCTCTCTCTCTCTCTCTCTCTCTCTCTCACTCACACACACACACACACACACACGTTTTCTCTCTCTTTCTTGAACATTAGTAAAGTTTAGTATGAGGTAGCTTTAAAAAGCCTGGATCAGATACAGGATAACTAACTGGTTCACACAGCACAGGAAGACCTATGTGTAGCCAAGTGGTGTTAGCAGCAGCTACAATCATAAATGTAGTAACCTACACAACACTGTGACATATGCTATTTTAAAAAGGACCCTTTTTAAGGCAACTCATCGAACCTTGAATGTTTAAGGGAATATGGGGACTGAAAGTATCACTCTAACCACATGAAATTAGTTTCAAACTCACAGGTGCTCCTATAACACCAACAATACCGGGCTGGCCTGATGCACCAGGTAGACCCTGTAAGGAAAAGCAATGGACTCATTTAAATTATTTTCAGCAGAATACATCATTTATAGTAAGGAGAAATATTTGAAATAAAATACATGCATTTTAAAAACTGTGAATCTGTGTTTAGAGGACTTCACTGAGTTAAAGTGATCAGAAGGTAGACCTGTTTGACTGAATACACATAATGAGTGTCAATGAAGGACAAGTCATTTCTGCATGTACTCTACTTCAAACAGCATAGAATAATGTGCAGTGTGGCTACTTCAGTCAGTCTGAAGAGTGTGGAATGTACCAGAGAATGTGCAACTGTATGGATAAATCTACTTAGGCCCTTGTGCTATGGGTGATACAATATTGAATATAGTGTCTGAAATTATGGGTGATATCAATATTAAAGGCAAGAACATAACAGATTAAATGGGCAACTCACAGGTTCTCCTCTGTCACCTGGGGGACCAACTTGACCATCTTTACCAGGAACACCCTGCATTACACAATAATTGTTAATTAAGCAGCATAGCTACACAATAATATAATTTGCAAAACGTATTTTCTCCTGTGGAGGTGCACTCAATGCACTGTGCACACAAAATACAAAGGAAACAAAACAACAAAGAAACATAAGCACCAACAGAGATGACACTGTGGCAAACATGAAGGGATGACACTGTGGCAAACATGAAGGGATGACAGTGTGGTGAAGATGAAGGCAAACATGTGATTCTGTGGCAAACATGAAGGGATGGGAAAAATAAAGAAAGATATGGGAACCTCAGAAGTGAGTGGAAGAGCCTGTGGGCTTATAAAATGTATTTTTGAAAGAGGTGGGTTTTGAGGCCAGACTTGAAAGCTTTGAATGTAGATATAAGATGCCTTCCAACAAACAACAATATCATAGCACACTGCCACACCAGACAGACCCTCATAAAATCATGATTCAGACTTGCAAATGATCTGCATTCATTCACACATGATCGAAGTGTCCAGAAGTGGCATGGCCAAAACTCCAGAAGATCACCTCAATAATTATGTTCATCGGATCCTGTATGCAAGTACAAAGAATCAGTGACCTGATGAAAGCTGACACTGATAGGAGATGTTTATTATCACATAGAATTACTGACACTTGAAAATGTCTGCCTTTTATACAGAGTCTGAAGGTCACTCTGGGTCAATCCAATAACTGTTGAGCAGGTGTATGCAACATAGTTGAAGCTGTTCTTGTCCTTTACTGGTTAACTGTTGTAAAACAGATAATGAAAAGGGCAGCATACTCTCTTTATGAGATTTATAAAATATCTGAAGAAATCTCTCAGAGAACGAAAAAGACTTCAGCTTCCAAAGAAGGAAGAGACACTGTTTGGTCTTCTTCATGGTAGCTTGACTGTCAGTATCCCAGCAGAATCTTCTGTCAAAGAGACTGAAATGGTTTGAGTAGATTGTGGCTGGCAAAATGGTTCAGGAGTTGGAGCAGCAAAATTACAAGTAAACGTATAGCCAGGTGTACACAGACAATGCAAATAAACATATAGCCAGGTGTACACAGACACTTGCATAGGAATGGTTGGATACACACATGCACCACACACACATACACACACATCTGCATGTATGTGCTCAAATGTATACATACACGCAAGGCAAGGCTGCTTACTCAGTATGGTCTAAGGGAGAGTGAGGAGATAAAAATTATGTAACAAAAAATATACTGTGTAAGCTCACAGAAGGACCTTGGGGACCCATGATGCCAACAGGTCCAGGTGGTCCTTGGATACCTTGTTCGCCAGTGAAACCTGGGGGGCCAGGTGGACCTGGGTCACCTTTGGGACCAGGTGGCCCAGGTATACCTTGCTTGCCTCGTTCTCCAATCTGGCCCTGTGATGTACAATTGGAAATGGTTTACAATCAACTACAGAAACTTCCATGTGCGCACGCATGCGCAAGCACACACACACACACACACACACACACACACACACACACACACACACACACACAAACACACCCACAGATAACACACTCATGCTCACATATTCACACAGTGAAGCATAAACACATCACTAAAGCCATTGTCATTATTATCATTACTGTCTTCATCAGATTTTTTACGTTTGTACTTACCCTCACACCAGGCTCACCAATCTCTCCAGGTGGTCCAGGCAAGCCCTGCAATGCAATAACCCCATGAGTACAACACTGGAAGAAGTACAGCCCATACATACTTTGATGCAGTCATCGACATAAGATTTATGTCCAAGTCATGTTCTACCAAGTAGAATTTATTCTTAATCCCACAATTTTTTTCAAGTGAAAATCTGCCAAGTAATTGAATAGTTTCTATATTTTAATAAAATAATTATTTTTAATTTTCAATGAATATTTATAATCTTACACCTTTTTAAAACATACACCTTGTTTGACATTTTATTTTCATAATCTTATGTAGATATTTTGCCGCTTTTTGTGAAACAATTTACAAAGACTGTTATTATTAATTACTTTTTACAATTATTCTTTGTTTGCTGACTCTTGCATTAAACTGTTTTCATCTAAACTGTTTGTAATTGCAGTGGATTGATATTTGTATATTGTCCTTTACCACTTACTCTTTTTCCTCGTAGACCTCGACGGCCTCGTCGCCCAGAGCGTCCCAGCTCTCCCTGTGGAAAAGAGGTAGAATATCATGTACATGTGGGATCTGAGCTTTGCAAACCAATACATCATTCTGGTATGGTCATTTCTTAAAGTGTTGAACATTGTGGTGAGTGTAATACATTACCTTTTGACCTAGACCACCTGTGTAGCCAGGGAATCCAGGATTGCCAACTCGACCCTGTGAATATTTACAAAAAATCCTTTCATCAGACAAGAATTCAAAGCATAATACAATCTTAAGAAAATGGTTCTGCTCATTTCATTATGACTCATCTTTACATATATGTACCTATGATGGTTGACCAAGTGTACCTGGGACAAATATTGAAATCATGTTCACTCTGACAAAAGTTATTTGACATGAAGGATTTTCTTAGCAACATGCTGAAGGTAGGACTATCCTCAAAATGTTGCTAGAAAGTAACTAAATATTACATTGATCCTTGCAGAATAAAAAGCTTCTACATATTTTAATGCAGATAGCTAAAGGTGTATTAGATTCACTTCTGCCATAAATGAGTATGGGGTGTGTTAATTGCTATGATACTGCACAGACACCTATTCATGAGTGCATCTGCTACTCAAATGTTCTCATTGTCTTTCTACTTAATATTAACACACAAATTCTGACCTTCTCGCCAATCAGTCCTGATGGTCCAGTTTCTCCAGAAGGTCCATCATCACCCTGTGCAGCAAAGCTCAGTTCATTTTATTGTGTAAAAGCAAGAATTCAGGTTAAATAACAAGCTATGAGGTCTATGTTCTTCAATGTCAACCTATAAAAATAGACTTCAGAAGAACACCAACTGTGGTCAGCAGAGATATGTATCAAAAAATGGTCAGTGTCATCAAAATACTTATACTCTTATGACAAATCTCTTATAAACTTCATTGTAATCGTTACCTGATGTTTATAATCTTCTTACACTTTTGAAAAATATCCCATATTACAGCTATAAGACAGTTTTTCATGTGATTGGGTTACATTAGAAGGTTAGGGTTGTATATGTTTCTAACAAATTGTTTACAAACCTTTGGTCCATCAATGCCCTCAATGCCTGAAGAACCTCGGACACCTTTCAGGCCTTTGTCACCTTTGGATCCTATCTCACCCCGTTCTCCATCACGCCCAGCTTCACCCTGCAAAGATCACTCTTGCTAAGAAAAACTGTCATGGGCAAAAGGCATCTTAATAATATTTCAGCAGAAAACAATGCCCATGCTTAAAAGCACAGTTCCTGTAGTTTTCATGCATCCAGAAATGGTAACTGTCCATGGGGACTGGTACTTAATATCCTTACAATTTATTCTCTACAGTTTTACTTTCAGTTAGGTCTTGTGTATCTGGAAAACTTTGATTTCACAGGTAAATGGGACACTGTAGGACTTGAATGGCCCATCATATGTCTACAAATGTGTGAAAGTGAAAGCTTTGAAAGTAACTGTCACAATTTTGTCAATTTAAAAAATAATAAAAATTAAAAGAATAGTAAGCTGAAGATGTTTGCTACACATGTATCAATAAAATTAGAAATGTTTGAAAGCTCAACAGGTCAATAACGTTAAAAAAGCTCACAGAAATTATGGGAAAAGGTGGATTTACAAACAATACAAACCTTGTCTCCCTTTTCTCCTTGAGTACCACGACCTCCTGTGTCACCCTACATAATAATATAAAATGATACAAAATATCTATCAGTTATACCTTTTAATACCATTTTTTTTTAAATATCTGATCTTTCCTTTCTTGTTGCTCAAGTTTATGTTCGCACTGAATTTAAAAATATCTTCATTAATAAAATGAATGATACACTAAAAGTATCTTTATTTGCTCGAAATGGCAGAAGACAACAAAGTATAGGCGTTTGTAAACTTACCTTTACGCCTCTAGGACCAGGGTATCCACCCACTCCTTGCAATCCCATAGGACCCTAATACAGAAAAATTTGAAAGAAAATGCAATGTTTACTTTGGTTGTTTATTTATTTTTGTCAGTGATTTATAGGCCTTTTTAGTTATCCAAACTCAAAGTAAATGCTAAAACATTAATTGTTCTTTCATTCTGAAAGACTTTCTGATCCTAATTCGCAAATGTAGGATCTCTTTTTCACTGATCCTGTCTCTGAAATACTTGATGATAGTACTCATCATATTTACCTGATCTCCTTTTGCACCTACTTCTCCAGCAGTTCCAGGTAGACCCTGTCAGAAAAAAAACCGACATAGAAGGAAACCTAGTATCTGTGAAAAGTAGAGCTATACAAATCTGTAACAATTACTGTGCATTCCACACATATCTATTTCTGTGATAGGCATGCTCCATTTATTAGGATAAAATACATCCACCCCATTTACTGCTGTTGTTGCTGCTGCTGCTGATGATCTATGTCCTTGCACTTAGCGCTGATTTCATACTACAGAGGAAATGATGAACATTTACATAGCATCTGATTAGAACACATTCTACTTATAGTTTTACTGGATTTAGTTGATTTCTGAATAGGGTATTACTGATATGCTCATCCACATATTTAACCTTTAGTTTTATTTTAATACTTTTCTTCCCACTGCAGTTTTGCTGCTGTTTCAATGGCTAATCTTTTTTTCTAGCTGTGAAATTAGAAGATCAATTTTCTTGGTGTTGTGCCCCTTTTGATATTCTGTTTTAGATATAATCATGCTCTAGGTAAACCATTACAAATTTTGGTCTGTTATCAAAAGCACACAAAATTACAGTATACTACCAAAGTCAATTAACATAGCAATGTCAAGATCAAATACTTAATAAATCCAATTATGACTTACACAATGCAATCTTATTTATCTATTTAGAAAACTGACAATGTCAATAATTTATATGAACTTTCACAGCTTACTCAAAATGTAAACATTACAATTCAACCAGCATGCTTTCATTATATTTGAGTATGAGTAAATTTTTTTTCAAAGCAAATGTTTGAGGCAAACTCACTGGAGGACCAAGAGCCCCAGGCTGACCAGGCAGTCCAGGTTTACCTGTAGCACCAGGAATACCTTGGGGTCCAAGGGGTCCTATAGGTCCTGGAGGTCCCTGTTAACAAAAGTAATGATTAATGATTCAGTTGCTTCAAAAGCGTTCAGATCCAAAACATTCCCCAAAAAGGTGTTCACAAAACTGTTTTTCTAGTCTGAAACGAACAAAATAATATAGCGATTGATTATATGAATGTTACCTGTCTTACAGAAATAAGCAATTGACATTTGTAGCATCTGAATAGGGAAAGCACTTCTGGATCTATAGCATGCAGGCATTTATAGTTATTTAGGCATTTTGAAAAAAAAAATCTGTGAAATTTTCAAATCTTCAAACTCACCTTTTCCACCTCACCTTGATCACCAAACCTTACTGATATACTTTTGATTATTTTCTGTGGTATGCTTCATGTGTATGTTTCTCCTTTTTCTGTCTTGTTTTTAAGACCGTTTGTATCTTTATTTACTAATGTTTTTGGTCAGTGTCTGAATATGCAACATACATTTTGTGTTCATTTTATATTTATTTGTGTTTACAATGTGCATTGAGACTACTGTAAAGCAGGGTAATGCACTATAGCAATCCATTTATTTTTATGATTTACTATTTTCATTAGTATTATTTATTAAAAAAATTTTTTAAACCCAGTTTACATACATGCAGACATGCAAATACATCCCTTTCCAAAATACACAGAAGCCACACGCGGCACACATACATGTACACAAACTGTATGCTCACTGGAGTGGATACTTACAGTCTGGCCATTAGGACCAGTTTGTCCAGGTGCTCCAGGAGCTCCAAGAGGTCCCTAGACATGTGATTATCATGAAAGAATTGGTGGCAGCCTGCATCATATTTACTGCTTCTCACTCTCTTGCACATTCTCTTGTATTTCAATTCATAATACAATCTTTCCACATGTGAAATATTTGCAAGACCTAATATAACCTGAATGAATTTTTCAAATACAATCTTCATGAAAATGTCAAATGATCTATGACACTTATGTTTTCTACACTTATCGTTATTACAGCTTCATACATGACTTAAATAATTGTTCACAAGCTCTCAGATTTTATAAAAATGGGAGTAAATATAATAGGGCTTGTGTTGCAACAACAATAACAAAAATCCTCTCAAAATCTGAACCTGATTTCCTTTGGAGCCTGTTGAACCTTCTTCTCCTGGCTGACCCTGTTGGCAAGAAAATAATAATAATTAAAAAAAAAACAACCGTCACCAAATGTGACGTACCCTCACCACCTTGTCCAAACAGCAACTAGCTTTGACATAAATGTGAATGGAATACAAATGTAAAAAGAGAGCTATCATAAGCTACTGTTACACACACAAACACACACACACAAACAAACAAACAAACAAACAAACAAACAAATGTGTTCTTACAGGTGGTCCTGGAGGACCTGGGCGTCCTCTGGGGCCCTGGAATCCACGTGGACCCTGAAAGTAATCGAGGAACAAACTGTTACACCTTGAGAGGGGAGGGAAAACCTAAAACTGCTCAAACTTCTATTGACATAATGCAGCTCTGTTTCTTCTCGGTACTTTCTCAGATGACATGACTATGTGGAGTTATTCCAACTAGCTACCTCAATTCTAGCTGTCCACTCCCGATTGTTCAGGCCTGACCAATGAACAGAGAAAACACAAAATCAATCAACTCACCCCCTATCAGCCCTTGCTAGCCAGTAAGCTCTTTCTCCAGTCATGTCATATGGTTTTAAGTACTTTACCATCCTTTGTAATGTTAATGGCAGAACACAAAACACAAAGAAGGTATGATTTTTTTTTCATATTGTAAAATTTCTTCTACTTACCATGTCACCTACTGGTCCAGGAGGTCCAGGATCACCGGGATCACCCTAAGGATGATAAGAAAATACAGCTGCAAACACATTTCGTTTGAGGGAAAAAGTGATGAGTATCAACAGTGAAGCAAATGGCAAGACATACATTATTTTAACATCTTACCTTTGTTTTCTGAACATGCACAACAAAAATAACTCAGACTCTCTATCTCTCACCCCCACTTTGCTTGAAAATGTTATAACATCCTGACATAAGAAAAGGTTTTGTGATTTATAAAATCATTTGCACAAAATTTACTAAACAAGACAATACATCTTTATTAATCCACAAGGGCAATTCCAGACAAAGTTTACTCACAGGTTCACCATCTGTTCCTATTGTTCCAGCTTCACCGGGAGAACCAGTAACACCCTGAGGTATTGAACACATAATATATTACGATCATCTTGTTATGATTGACACATAAAACAATTTTTCTGTCACTAATCAATGTCTAATCCACAGCTTTGTTCTCACTCTCAAAACATAAACTACTCTCTCCTTTCTACAAGCATTGCAACCGATTTCTGTCATTGCTAAATAAACAAAACTTTCGTCTGTGTTAAAAAAAAGTATTTTAATTAATGGTGAAGGACTAATCATGGCATGAAACTGGAAGAATCTTTTCCAAATGACTAGAAAAAATTGTAGCTGAGATAATCTTGTAACAATTTAACAGTGTAGCAGCAACTCACGCGTTCTCCTTTTTCTCCAGGAAGACCAGGCATACCAGGAAACCCAGGAATACCCTGCACAAGTCATCAGGATATTGCTTTTGAGCAGAGATATCCTGCCTTTCACAAAGATATTTGACAGGTCCACTTTAACTGTAATACAAGTATCATTTATACAATATGCATAAACGTCTGCTTAATGCATGAACTTAGGATACTCATTGTTCGCATGTACACATATACACAAATATGTACAATGCTGTTTTTGGATGTACACACATACACAAACACTCACACACATGCCCATAAACATACAGACATATAAACATACATCTCATGCAAATAATCATACACCTCACACACATAAACATACACTTCACACAATATTGACCTTGTCACCAGGGGGACCTTGTTGGCCTCTCTCGCCATCTTGCCCTGCTCGACCCTAGACATAGCATGAAACTTCAGTAAACATCTGACCCTGATTACTAAAGTATTCATTAATAAATTACCATTTCTAACACTACTGTATCACTCTCACAAATCAAGGGCACCAGAATTCCCATAAATGGAAAAAAACATATCCTCACATGTATGTTAATTGGCGTGCTCCTTCATTAAGTGAAGCACACTAACGATTCCTAGCTTATAAAAATTTTACGGAGGCTGTTATGAGGTTAAGATTAGCAAGTTCAAGTAAATAACACATTTAACAAAATTAAATGTGGTTAAAATAGTGCAAAAAAAAAAAAACTGTTGAAAAAACATATCAGCATGATCAACATTTCACAAAATTGATGACACACTTACTCTTTTTCCTATCGGTCCTACAGGTCCTGGCATTCCAATGGGTCCCATAGGTCCCTGTAGACAAGAGTGAGTGAAACCCACTGATTAGCATCCTGTCTGAGTGACAGCTAATAAACAATCTTGCACAATTTTCTTCAAAAACAGATGTGAATGAGTACCTGCTGCCCAGTCATATCAGGTATCTGCATTTTGCCTCTGCTGGTTATCTTAATTCTTACCTGTTCTCCTGTGTTGCCAACATCTCCCTTCACACCAGGTGGACCTTGTGGACCCTGAGGAGTAAGAACATATTTTTGATAAGTATACTAGGTAACACACAATGCAGCAAAAATGTTCTTTTCTTTTACACAAATCAGCTATGAATATTAGATTGTGTGCAAGAATTTTCTGAAGTAAACCAGGTTATTTCCTTAAATTACGAATGTAAATGGAGTTTTTTCCTATATTCATCACTAACTGAAAATAACTGTAAATCTGAATATTGCAAATGAAATAGGAGGTAGAACACTAAATATCGTGTCCAACATTTCACTCTAGATGTATTCATTAATGAAAAGATAATCTTGAAAATACTTTTATTTATTTTGTCATCACAAAAGAACCAAAAGAAACAATATAGCGAATGATGTGGATCCTGTGTGAAGACAAAAAAAAGAAAAAGGTTGAGACTCACAACTCGTCCAGGTAGGCCAGTCATTCCCATGGGCCCAGGTGCTCCTCGCATGGCTAGCTACAAGAAAAGATATAACTCATTCTATGAGAGGGAGCATTTTAAACAAATAAATTAATTCTTTGCAAAATAAATACTTTTAGTTGAGGTAATATGCTTTGGATATCTCTGTATTGTGTATTTTTTATGTACCCACAAGTTTTTCTTTCATCTTGCTAATGTTTCTAATAAATGATGCACTTTGAACAGTACCTTTGCCAGGTTCTTTAAATATCATGGAAAGTGAATTAAATTCCTTTCCTCCCACCATCTTTGCTTCCCTGATAAATCAGGTACCCAGATACCCATTTATGAAGAGCAGCTGGTGGATGGACGGGGGTCAAGCCACAGTTCTGAGCAATCCTCAAATTAGTGATCTCCTGGACTACAGCTGGGTGCACTAGCTACTAGCCCAGTTGTTGTTGTTGACTTTGAAAAGGAAAGTGCTTCCACCTCTCGGTGATTTCACACAACTACTAGCCCACACTACCTACCCTTCAAATATTGCCACCTAGAATTACTACCACACTAAGTATGATTTATTTTTAATGTTAAGTAGGTCTAGCAAACACTGCCCATCATCTATGTGATGAAAAACAAGTGAATTAATACAAGTAGTGTGACAACAATAATCACAATTTATGTTTTAACTGTTTTACCATATGCTGATCCAGAAGGGTGCGGAAATGCTCTGCCTGATTACTCTGTTTCCCATCCTGACTGAACTGAAAAGGAAAGAAACATTTCCTCAACATCATAAACCAAAAGCAAATGTTTACCTGAGTTTACCTGTAGCATCAGATACAAGAGTCTATTAAAATCGTGAACTTAGAATACTCATTGTTTGTATGTACACATATACACAAATATGTACAATGCTGAATTTCACTTTGCTCCACCTTTAGACCTTATCACTGTCCTCAGAGCATATGCTTACTAAAGTAAGAAAATTTGAAGGTTTTACTTACAGGTATGACAAAGACATGGCCAGGTGGGCCTGGTACTCCATTGACACCAGGTACACCGTCTCGTCCAGGTGGACCCTTTGATGAATATAACAGACTGCCAGTTTCAAACTTTGCAAGACTGAACACAAGTTTCAACATGTAATTTTATCAGCTAGAAGACACTGAAAAAGTAATAATTAATTAAAATCCAGTGATTCATCTACTGCACCACTTTATAATGTATGATCATAATTTCAAAGATAATAATATTATCTTAGATTATTTATAGTTCATTTTATTTATTAATGTACTACAGCCTTGACATTTGGCACCACACTTCAATGCAAGAATATACTTGTCTCTGTTTTTTTCTGTTTTTCTCACACCAGCTATTTTAGTTGGAGAAGATCTGAGAGATAAATGTCTAATGCTATCAATGACACATATTAGACTGACAGATATAAAGCATAGGTAGCTTAAAATTTGCTCACAGATCTGAACTAAAAAGGCTGTTTAAAGTTTGATAAATGATAGTAGCAGATTTATCAACATCAAAATGTTTTCAAGTATAATACTCACTGACTCTCCTTTGAATCCTGGGGGACCAGGTATACCGCGGGCACCTGGTGGTCCAGGTGGTCCCTGCAACACGATAACAATATATAGCAGGTAAAAAAACAACCTGAGAATCTGTAAAGCACAGTATTATGAGAACAAAAAGGAAATTGAAAGATGACATGACCTTACAATGGTCAGCGCAGTGCTGGTAACAATAATAACAGTTTCATAAATGGCATCAACTGTTCAACCATATCTCAATTATTTAATTAATATATTTTAATACAGTAAGTGCTCAGCATTCAGAAGTTTATTCTTTAAAAATATAGCAATATGAGAACATTTTGTTTTCATTTAGTGTTATAATTTTCTTTTTTGCAAAAAAAGGGTCAACCCCATCACTATCATAGTATACTTTAACTAATGGGTTCTTGTGAAACTGAAAGGTATTTCTGTGTTTTTAATTTTGCAAATAAACATGTAACAATCACACAGGTTTTATATTCAGGCAAAATCTATAATGCTACAGAAATCCAACTCCTTGGGTGTATAACATCTTAATGTCTATAAATCTAATACAACCAGTAACCGGTCTCACCAGGTCTAAACCTACTCTTGTGAAAGTCATACTTACAAATCTATAAGTCACTTCTGTCATCTCAGCAGATCCATACTCTACAAAGACACCTGTCCCAGTTGCCTGTTACATCAGTAACAAAAGAAGAATTGACAAATGACTATAAACAACAAAGCAGAAAATGGCAGACTTTGATCTGTTATTCACACACACTCATATACAACAATAAACAAAAAACAAAAGCAAAAGCAACATATTGTCAAAACATATAACTGTAACATGGAACAGAATTATTCTCACCATTAGTGTGTCAATACAATAACCTGGGTTGATGACTGTTTCAGAAATGTTAAAATGAGAGCAGAGAAGATTTTATTTATTTTACATAAATTATTTTTCAGATAATTTGAAGTATGAATTTACATATTTCTCATATTTTAACAGTTAAGTCAGCAATAGATGAGGGAATTTTTGCAGATTAAAACATAGATTGTTGACCAACCAATATCTTAGAAGTAATATGTGTGTGTGGAGGCAGGGGAGTAGTAGAGAGAGAAAGAGTGCATAAGGAGAAACACCATAGTAGGATAAATTTTACTTTTTACAGAAAAACGAAACACTTACTGTAAGTAAATTATAATGACTTAATCCTTTTCTGAAAATGTGTTGTATTGTTATCTCCTCCAAATCACATTTCTTAAGAAATGTCAATGTTGTTCCCCCCATTAAAACCCCACCTTACTCACTCTCTAAATAACATGCATGCACGTGTGCGCACATGCACACACACACACACACACTATTACCCTACACTCAGTGTAACACCAACCCACAAATGTTGTCAAATCACAAAGGAAACAATGCAAACTGAATGTCTATAATTGGCTGGTGGAGGAAATATGTATTTACACATTACTGATATTGATGTATAACTAGCCAGGAAGTAATCCATACAATTACTCACTCGTCCATCAACAATTGTTGCAGGGCCAGTAATGGCCCCACCTGCAGCGGAGGAAGATATGTTTTGGCTGCTGGTAATCACAGTGGAGGTAAATGAGCTGCTGTAGGTGGCGCCATAGGGCAAGGGGACATCACACTCTGGGCAGTACACTTCACAGATCTCATAGGCTGTGCCCGGGTTGTCAGTGATAATGAGGTCTTGTATGTCACCCTGCATAAACAGCAGCAAGCCATTTATAAGCAACTACCTGTACAATGTGTGTATGTTGCGTTTTTCGGCAACTGTATCAGTTTGCCTACTGAACCATGATATTTCTGATTGTGGTTTGCTTGTTCAACGCTGTACAACTGGCTGGTTCTTGTTTTGTCTTCAGTGACTAGTTTGCAGTTTATTAATTAACAAAACAGTTCTTGATCATCTTAATGCCAAACATTGGTCTAAGGTAACCTGTTAGGAATCTCTTGTTACTTTACAACATGATAATATATGACAAAAAAACACATCTAGCTGCTGACAGCAACAAACAATTCAGTAAACAAAAAGATAAAATCCTTTGGCTAGAGGATTTATGGGGGTGGGGGGAACTGTAAACCATTCATATTGTCCGGGGCAGCACAAACAAAAGGCAAAGTCTAACTTTGCAGCCTAATACTACAGATCACCCTTGCAATTAGTCAACACTCACTTAATGTTCTGCAGGTCTATCCTACTGATCAGCCTTTCAGTCGCTACACATTTCTACAGTTCACCAATTATCCCGTATTCATCCTTGAGTGTCTCTACACACCTCTCTAATTCACCAACTCATCCTACTGCTCAGCTAATATCTCTATACACAGTTTGCTCAACCATCCAGCGCTACCCCACACAAACAGCTCACTGGCTATTCCACTGCTCTCCCAAACTCTCCCAACACAGACACACACACACACACACACAATTTAGCAGCTGTCCTACTGCCTAGCCCTGGAGTGTCCTGGCACACATCTACAGGTCACTGACTATCCTTCCTAGTTCTCACCCCTCGAGTGTCTCAACACACACTTACAGTGAACAGTTCTTCCTCGAAGAGCTGGTGTCCCACAAACATAACACCCTCTTGTTCCAGCTGTAGTGCTGGCATTGTCCTACCCAGCTTGATAGATTCTGATATTTGTTCACAGTTATGAATCACAGTCACTGTATTGCCCTTCACACTTAAACCAAGTCGATGCCATCTGCAAGCAGCAAGAATTCACCATAAATTCACTTTTAGCAAAGAATTTCAAAATTGTCATTGTCATTCTGCCTTTTAAAATATGTAAAATATATTTCTATATGTAATTTTCCTAAATATACAAAATAATGCATTTGAAATGTCATTTGTGTGTCAAAAAGTAAGTAAGAGTAGCTGTATGAGGATTTTCAAACAACACAAGCACAAAAGCATGATTGGTAATGCCTGTGTACACTCAGACACTCTCTCTCTCTCTCTCACACACACACACACAATCAGGCACACATTAGTAATATCCATATATTGATACAAGCAATTTAAATTTCAGATGCAAGAGTTATTTACCGTCCATCGCTGAGATCAACTCCAAGAGGAATGGGATCCTCGGGTATACCATTGAGATCTCTGTATATAAATTCTGTATTCTTGCCCATTTTCAAAGACAGAATCTCATTAGCACTCTCAGCGCCATAGACAGCAAAGAGCTTTCCTTGTGTACCTTCTTCTGGCCTAACAGTGGTTAAGATGGAAAAATCTAAAGGAAAACCCGCTGAAAATGACAAAAAAGAAAAGTAATTACAAAGACGTGTATTCAAATAAATATTAACTTTCTTTACTGATGCTTAAGTCAGAATGATGATATAAACAGACCACCAAACAACAAGGCTTGCTACAAAGGAGACTTAAAAAACATCGTATGTGACTTTAAGGGGACAGTGACCAGCAATGGTTCACCGTGTCTAGGGTACGGTATGTGGAAGGGAAAACCCCAAAGTTCTCCTTTCGTTGTCTTGACATATCCCGACAGTCTGGCAGGGAAGTTGACCAGCCACAGGACAAAGCCAGCAACAATTAATTAACCTTCCTGGGCAGTATAGTCATGAAGTGAGGGGAATTCGTTGCGCGCGAGGAAAATGGAGAAATCGAGGAAAAAAAAGTGATTCTCGGCAGCTACGATGTACTGTGCAGACTCCGCTGAGATTGCTTAATGCTGATCTCTACTCCAGGGTATCTTTGCCACTAAGTTACAGCTGGAGTCCCAAGGTATCTCTGCCACTAATTTACAACTACAGTCCCAGGTGTGAAGCAGCATCTACGGAGTCTGTAGGTCAATACGGAGACAAGGCTCTTGCCCCTGGTTTAATCGGGACAACAACTTACCTTCGCTTCATGAATACGGTCCCTGCTCCACAGGTTACCACCAGGTTATGCAACTTCCCTGTGGATCGGTATGTTTACAGCTGAAAAGGTTTCACGAAAGCTAACAGTTGCTTGAATATGATTACATTGCCTACGACTTCCTGATACATTAGCTGACTAGTGTCGGGGTATCCGCATCTGTCTTCCCTCCTCTCACCTTTGAAAACTTTGGAAAGGTCAGTCCGGAGCTGTGCATCTTCACTGATCCTGAATGCCAGGTCGGGGAGACCTTCATCCACAGACCCGCCGTCACGTGCAGCTCGAAGGGGACAAAACCCTGGCACTCTCTTCACCCCCTGAGATTCCTTCTGCTCTTTTATGTTCACCTTCTCCAAGATGTCCACCGCTCCTGAAACCGGCAGAAAACATCTTCACGGTCTTTCAAAATGTAAAGTACCGCAGGTTTGACTTCAGACAACCATACATATAGAGGGCGTATCAAATTATTAACTGATTAATTACTTAATTAATAAATTCATACATAACCATTGAAGAACATTTAAAGGATTGTTAAAAATTATGATTGAATTAAAATAGGTAAATAAAGGGTATTCCGACACAACGGTCACAGAACGAGGGTAAAATGTAGCAGGACATGTTAAATTGATTTAAATTGCTTAATTATTTTATTCAGAAAGAATGATTGAAGAACACATTAAGGTATGTTATCATGTCAAGTCTGTCATTAAGTCGTTAAAGACATGCTGGAGACAAATAACAGGGACAATAATCACCACCGTCACCGCCACCAATAATAATATTAATAATAATAATAATTATTATTATTTCTTTGAGTTCGTCTATTGCACAACTAGTATGAGACTGTTGAAGGTTTCCAACTGCTCCTTAACAAATGGTGTTTCCTTTAACATTAAAGCATGTTTTGCGTGAAGATGTCCATGGTAGCCCTGCCCAGAAACTTTCTTGCTAGGATCAGAATCCCTCCACTTGATGGATGTGTGTATGTGTGTGTGTGTGTGTGTGAAAGAGAGAGAGAGAGAGAGAGAGAGCTGCTATATCTGCTTTGTCTGTGTTTATTTTTAATACAACAGAATGTCAACGATTTGTAGGCGCACTAGTTGGAAAATTGCCGAAGAAGATGTATAAGTGGTTTTGTTGCTGCTACGATGCTGCAGCTTTTGACTGATAATAAGGCGATTGTTCACGTAAGAATAAAAAAGAAATGAGCTAACAGAGAGAAAGAACATAAGAGAAAGAGAAGGATACAGAAGAAAAATAGATCACATCTTATGTCATATCCTGGTGGGACTGAGGCTGCTTTTTTCGGAAAAAGTCTGGCAATAAAAAAAATCTAACAAATATGAAGGGTTAGATAAATACGATGACGGGAAACGATAGCCATGATTATTGTGCCGACGAAAATGCCGAGTGATAGGGTTCAGGACCAGCGAGGTGCACATTTCATTTCTAATACCCGGGTAAAGCTCAGCGCGAGATACAGTTCCATAAATCTGGGTGAAGACATTAGACATTATCTTTTACTCTCGAGGTACACGCCTGCAAACATCCAAAGAGCCCAGAATCGTGACGATACGTGTTTATAAAGATTTGCTTAGTTAACATCTCAGCTTCTCCCATTAGCCAAAGCTTCCACAAGGCAAATATATCTATGTACAATCTTGACATCTGTGTGTGTGTGTGTGTGTGTGTGTGTGTGTGTGTGTGTGAATCACAGATTTCCTCTGTGGGTGTACCAGACGCCGTACACAGCTTCACATTTCCAAACCAGGTGTAGAATGTTGTCTGACTCTCGAGCATCTACGTGACCCACACAGCAGCCATAAAATCCAAGGCTTGCAGTTAACTGAGGAGAGATAACCCTTCATTGCCAAACTCTGCTGCTCATTGCAGATATGAGCCACACACATTAATATTTAGCAGATAGCTCTTTGCAAAAACTTCAAAATTTGTTGTGGAGGAAAAGGGGTTTTTCCCCAACGCCCTATGTTATTTCTGTTATTTCTGTCTTTTTTATTTCGTCGAGTATAATTAATAATTAAAAACACTGGAAAAGCATTTCCAGCCAAAGTTTTAAAACGTTATCGCACCCTTAAAAGTTATCTTGCTCGAGAAAAAGATGTTTTTCGTAAATAAAATACGTTAGCACCCTGATATAAAATATTTTTAAAATATGAACATGTAAACTAGATATCTTTATAGTTATCGAAACTGCACTTACTGAATTTATGATGATCCCTTACGGACATCTAGGGTTTTCGCTTTTTTTTCTAAAAGAAATCGGTCAAGCCAGAGGTTATATAAACAGTTTTTATTATCTTCGGTCAATTTTGTTAAAAGGGACACGAGCACATTCTGACTCCTGTTTGTAAGATAAAAATACTTTAGCCATCAACAAATTCTCAAGGAAAGCACAACTGTGGCGTCACACTGATACAGGAACACGATTACATCATGAAGGCTACAGCCAGTAAAAAAGCTGATATCGTGTGTTCACTCGCTATATCTATCACATTACGGATTTGACCTCGCTCGTTACACATCAGAGAACGTCGATGTCAGTCAGTCAGTCGTCCCTTGCCTGCCACCTGGCGTTGGGGGGAGCACATGGATAGACGCGACAGCTGACAGGGCCCGCAACTCTTGCCTATTGTGGGCGATAGTCAGCAGGTCCTGTACAGGACGACCAGTCCAGTCTTTGACGTTCGTAAGTCAGTTCTTTCTCTGTCCTCCGCGGCGTCGGCCGCCCTCCAAGGTGCCTTGAAGGATAGTCTTCGACAAGGTGTCGTGCCGGGTCACATGGCCAAAGAAGACCAGCTTATGTCACTTGACTGTTGATAGTAGAGGTTCCTGGTGTCCTACGAGTGTGGCCATATTATTTCTCACAAAGTCGTTGGTTTTATGTTCTTTGTATGAGATCCGGAGCAGCCTCCTCAGGCACTTGTTCTCGAATGCCTGGATTCTCCTTTCCGTGTCGGCGAGCAGAGTCCACGTGTCGCATCCGTAGAGCAGGATCGGCACTACCAGGGATTTGTACAGCCTGTACTTGGTAGTGAACCTTATCTTGTGGCTATGGCAGATCCTATCTAGCCTAGCCATTGCTGCTGTTGCTGTTGCGATCCTGATGCGGATATCTTGCGTGGAGCTGCCGTCCTTGGAGAGGGTGGCTCCCAAGTACTTGAAGCTGCTTACCTCTTCGAGCTGTACCCCGTTCATAAAGATCTCTGCTTTGCCGTTGCCATTGATCATAACTTTGCTCTTTTCAGTGCTGGTCTCTATTCCATATTTAGTTGAGCTGTCTGTCAGTCTGTTGGTGAGGTCTTGCAGTTCCTTGTTTGTACCTGCTAACAGATCTATGTCATCTGCAAAGCGTAGATTGCAGATTGGTCTTCGACCGATTGAAATGGAGGTATGGTGGTCATGAAGAGCTTCGAGGATGATGTTTCCCAAAAATATATTGAACAGCACCAGTGATAGGGGACATCCTTGACGTACCCCTACTGTAGTGTGAAAGTAAGCTCCTATTTGGTTGTTCAGCAGTACTGTACTCGTTGAGCTGTTATACAACGCTTCAACAACTTGGACAAGCCCTTCTTCAATGTTGAATTTTCGCATCACATGCCATAGTCCCTCGTGCCAGACTCTGTCAAATGCCTTTTTAAAGTCAATGAAGTTGTGGTAAAGGTCCCGCTGATGCTGAAGATGCTTTTCTATAACAAGACGACAGTTGAAGATCTGCTCAATTTTGCTTCTACGTGGTCTGAAGCCAGCCTGTTCTTCTGCTAGCAGCTCTTCTGCGGTGGTTCTGATGCGGTTCTGTATGACCTTCAGCATGACTTTGCTTGGGTGGCTGATAAGGCTAATGGTTCTGTAGTTCTGGCAATGTTTGCTGTTCCTTTCTTTGGGAGGGGAATGATTAGTGACTGCGTCCATTCTCTGGGCCATTCCTTGCGCTCCCAGACTCTTTGGCACAGAACAGTTAGGGCTTTTGTAGTTGCCTCCCCACCCTGCTTGAGCAGCTCAGCTGGTACATTATCAACGCCTGGTGACTTTCCTCCCTTCAAACTATGTACAGCTCTTTCGACCTCTTCCCGTAGGACTGGTAGGTCTGCAGGTTCACTGTCTCTAGTCTGGTTGTTTTGGAGGATGTTGGCGTCGGTCTTCAGCTGGTAATTGTACAGGTCCTTGCAGTACTCTGTCCATCGGTTGAGTACAGAATTGCCTTCTGTGAGAAGGTGACCATTGCTGTCTTCGATGACTGAGATCTTCTGCTGGTCTGTCCTAGAGAGGGTCTTTAGAAGTCGGTAGGCCTTTTTGCTGTCACCTCGTGCCATTCCATCTTCTATGTCCCGGCACTGATTCTCGATCCAGCTCTCCCTAGCTGCCTTCATCCCTTTCTTGATGGCACAATTCACTTCTTTGTATTTGGTGGCTGCTTCTGGTTTGCTTTTCTTTTCTCTATTCAAGGCCCTCCTTTGGTCACAGAGGTCTAGGACATCCCAGACCTTAGAACGTGGATGTCGGGGATTCTGTATTCACCAATAGAAAATATGCTACGGTTTTGACAAACAGCTCTTTGAAAAAATAACTCGGGTGTGGCTTTCGTGCGCATTTTTATGACTTTTTTCAGGATGGCCAGGAGAGGCTTGCGCATCTCAACATCATACAGTAAGGAGGTTTGCGGGAAAAAAAATTACATTCGCTTTTAACATGAACATCAACGTTTCAAGGAGGGAGTGAGAACAGCGCTGCCAGACTTTAACGGCGATAAATGGAGAGATACCAGTGAATACGAACATTAAACTGGGAATGATGTTTCGGCTAGCTGCTGATATCGGTGGAGAAAATGGTCATTTAGTGTACTTTTCAGGGAAGCGTGCGTTTGTATGTGTGTGTGTGTGTGTGCACGTCAGACCGGTGTACACAAAGAGTCCAAAATGCAGGCAATGAAAGCTGTTGGTAAGGAGCATGGGAAAGAATTATTTTGCAACAGGGCGTTGGCAGGGAAGGTAGCTCAAATACTCAATTTTGATTCCGGGGGGGTTGACGAGGGTCACTGACCTCTCGGCTCCTTGAGGGCTCGCCGAAGTGATTTGCCACCAAAACCACAGGCAACAGTAATTTAAAAAAGAAAAAAAGAGCGGGGAGAAAAATAAAACTCGCACCCGGCGGGTCTCAGTTTCCGCGACTACACGTGCAGCAGGCTTGGCGCGAAAAGTCTGGGTCTCGCTGTGCACGTGCAAAACTGTGGCTTGCGCAGCCAACACATACGCAAGACTAAAACGCTTGGAATTTGATGAAACTGCTGACATGCATTTTCTCTCTCTTCCCTTCTTCTTTCTCTCCATGGATATCAACGCGCGCACACAGACCTACCTACCCACACACACGCGCTTGCTTGCGCGCGGTGTTATAGAGTTAGTTGTGTACACACATTATGGTATGGATATCAATGTGTACACACAATACTATGGATTGCTCGCACGCACACGCACACACACACACACACACACACACACACACACACACACACACACACACATACGGCATATGTAGCCTTTCGTGTGCAGCAGCATCCACACGAGGAAATGCGCTTTAAACATTCTGTGAGTACTATTACTGTACACAAACCCAAATGTTAATGATATTGATGTGCACGTTCTCCATGTTATGAATATCAATGAATTATGAATATCGAAATGCACTCACAAACAACTGATCTGGAAATACACAAGACGGCAATATGATATCACAGCTGTAGACATGCACGTGACATGTTGTATCTCTCTCAAGCATTATTTCCATTTTTAATGTTTTTTTCAAATATGTGTAAAAAATATAAGCTGAGAAATGTCTATCAGTTATAGCCTAGTAAAACCGCTAACATCCAGCTACATTTGTCTTTCTCCCTTTCTCTCTCTCTCCTTGACATATTTCACGCTGAAATGCACGCGCACAGATGTAGACACATTTATGAACACACGAAGAGACAAAAGACACACAAGTGCACGCATTAAGTTCGCAATGATTAGGATACAGCATCATAACATTAACCTATATTGATATATTTATCATCCATAGATCTCTCTCTCTCTTTCACACACACACACACACACACACACACACACACACACACACACACACACACACACACACACACACAAGGTTCTAACATTATCACACATTTATCACGCAGTCCTATAACACGTACGGTCATATAACAATCAAAGTGTCAGAACACTAGCAGTTATTTACCTCTCAGTATATATCTCATTGTCATAACACCATTTATTTCTCATATTGTCATCACACTCCCTCTTATTTATGACATGGTGGCAGCACTATAGCTTATTTATAGCAGTCGTATCGCAGTGTCACAACACCATCGTACGTTTATCCAGTGGCGGTTTATACTGGTATATTTATCACATCCATCGCATACAGCTTGTTTATCACTCCCCTATATAACAATAGCATGCGTTTTAAAGTGGCATAAATATTGTGATATATATTTATTATTATTCTCGCGATATGCCCATGGACATGTGTTCGTCAATGTGTACGTACGCACTACGTACATGTGTGTGTGTGTGTGTGTGTGTGTGTGTGTGTGTGTGTGTGTGTGCTATATAATTGCATGCGTATGTGTTTATATGTGCATGCATGTGTGTGTGCGTGTGTGTGTGAGTGTGTGTGTGTGTTTGTGTGTGTGTTGGATTGTATGTCTATGCACGTGTATCTGCATGTGCTGCACGTCCTGCCAAGGCATTCTCGTGCTGGGGCTGCTGAAACTGGACGAAAAGTAAAACCCCATAGGAGTTAGGTGATTGTAACAACATTCCCCCGCAATACCACACGCAATGCACCTCTGACTCGCTCCTCCTCCCTCTGCTCTACACACGTGACATTCCAGGCTGCTTCCAATTGCCGCCGCCACGTGGACCATCTGTTGTGTCAGAGAAGGCGAGGACAAGGGACACAATGGCACACGCCACTCCAGGTACCTCCCCTCCCCTCCCCGGCCACATCCTTTTCCTCCTCCGCCGCCGCCGCCGCGCATGCTCGGGTGATGAGAGTGTTGCAGCTAGCGAGGCTGCACGTACAACCCTACCAACACCATCTCAACCTACCAACCTACTCACCAACCACGTTTCGAAAAAGACTGAAGACCCATCTGTTTACTTAAGACGGACTTAAACTTAAACAACCAAGCAACACTAGTGTCTTTATTTTTTATTTTATTCTTTTTTTTACTTTCCTGGTGTTTATCTATTTATTTACTTTTTTTTGCTGCGCAATGAGCATTCTTCCGAATGGATACCTGCGCATTACAAATGGACATCATCATCATCATCATCATCAACCTACCAACTCCAGCAATCTAGCAACCTGTTAGCCTACCAAACTGCAACAGTCACTCAAACACTGTCAACCGTTTTCACTAATAAAACCCTCTAATTCCCATAATGTTCCACAGAAAAGCGCCAATCTTTTACCTATCTCCCCCCTCCCCATTTTGTCTCAATTAATAATATAATTTTTTTCTCAATTAATAATATAATTTTTTCTCAATTAATATTTTGTTCTCAATTAATAATATATTTTTTTCTCAATTAATAATAAATTTTGTCTCAATTAATAATATAATTTTTTCTCAATTAATAATACTATTTTTTCTCAATTAATAATATAATTTTTTCTCAATTAATACATTTAATAATACAATTTTTTTCTCGATTAATAATATAATTTGAGGATGACTAGATTGTAATGAAATGATGTGAAAAGACATCAGATGCGCGGTTGTTGAGAAGTCTAGCACATTCCACGAACTCTTAACAAGGAGAGACTGTGTTTGAGATTTGTGTTTTAAGATTGGCTGTGAGTGCTATACTCTCAGAAGTCAGAAGAAATCAAGGTTAAGAACATACGGGGGCAACTTCATAGCCGAAAGTTGCCGACTCAAGTTAGTCTTGTACAGTTTTGGCCTTTATCTTGGTAAAAAGAAGCAAGAAGCACACAACACTGCCACTGAAATCTCTTCACAACTTTCCACAAAGTGTCTCGTGAAGTCTCGTGAATATCTTTGGAGTCCCCAGTAATTATATTGCATTATATTATATTGTTTGTTCTCACAGACAGGTGTGTAAATTCATCTCACAGATCAAACACAGGTAGCAAAGTGTTGACAGGCCAGTTGGAAGAGATTGGAATACAGTTGTTAGGATGGTGACTCGTACGGAGATTATACTCGCATTTGTATGTCGAGATAAATTAAAATATAGATATGATAAAACAATAACGGCTTTTGTCGAAGGACTAGTGGGGTACATTTTTTCTTATGATTACACGCCATTAAACATCACCATACACAAAAAAGGTCAACAACACAGTCGTCAAGATTATACATGAAGATGTTTACGGATGTAAAGGTGTAATATAATAGGAGAGGTGGGGTCATTATTATGTTAATTAGACATATGTGTATACAAACATGACGTCACGGTTTGGAACTCATTCTGTGCATTGTGACAATTGTAAGGGTGTGTCTCGAGAACAGAACCAAGATTTGAGAAATATCATCTTGCACTGAACTTTACCCGATCATGAGAAAAAAAAAGTGCTTCCCACTAGTCCTTTAATCACTACATCATTCTAGAAACGATAGAAGGAATGGAAGAGAATGAATACAGAGGGCGTTCACAGACATTTGAAATTCACACAGAACTCTTATCATGCGGACACACTTCCCTTCAGAGGTTTTTGGCTTTACCTAAAGAGAGGTCAAGTGTTGAGCCTGAGTGTGAGAGTCTGGGCAAGGGACACCATCTCGCCGTTAGGGGCTCTGGGGATGGCATTTATGATGCCGAGCACGTAAATAAACTGTTCTAAAAATAGAAAAGACTCTGCCCATGATACCGTGGGTACTCACGATGCCAGCGACACACCAACACTCCGATTAAGAGACAGAGGATTCTTGTGGAGCAGTTAGACAGTGCTACGATGTTAACAAACGCTCAAATCTTCTGACCCCCCTCCACCCCCGCTTTTGTACTCTCGTACCCCTCGAGGTATCTCCTAACCCCCACCCATAGTTCTCGGTCTGTGCGCCACAAAACACTGAAAATCAATTCTCGGCAGGTGTTCGGGGCTCGAGCATGATACAACTGCGACAATACAGGTTTCTGGACTGGAGCCAGAGGTCACCCGGGTGCCACCAGCAACATCGGCAGCGGCTTCCAGCACCGAGCGCCGACCATTTAGAGGGCACCCGACACCCGACACCCGACACCCGCAGTCTCAGAAACAGTTGTAGGGTATAGGGCGTCTCTCAACTCTTGACAGAAAAGTCCAGCAAAGCCTTGTGGAGGAAGCACTACTCCCTCAGTGCTGCAGTTGTACGCAGACCACGGGGAGAAGACGGAAGGGAGGAAGAGGGATCGGGACGGAGATGTAAGGTGGAGGTAGCTACATCAGAGATGTAGAGGGCGCTTTCCCTCGTATAAGAGAGCGAGAGGTGTTCGCAGCATCCGGTGGACAGAGCAAGGAAAAGTTTCAGTAGTAAACACAGTACAACCATCACCATCTTTCAGCAACCACACCGCCCCCATCTACCATCACAGCCCCCGCCATCATCACCAGGTGCAGTAACAACAGCAGCAAGATATTTTAAAAAAGAGAGACAACAGAAAAGCAGGTGTTGGAGGAGTGGGACTAAAGACAGAGAATAAGAAAGGTAAAAGAAGAACAAGAAGGAAGAGAGAGAGAGAGCAGAACTACGCAAAGAATGGACAAAATAGTGAAAAAGAAAAGAAAGAAGGACGCACAAACAGACACGAAGAAGCAAAAGCAACAAACAAACAAACAAACAAAAAAATAACCCAAATAAGGGGGAAAAAGAAAGAAATAATAAAGAGATGCAATCGCAACAAACAAACAAACAAACAAACAAAAATAACCCAAATAAGGGGGGGAAATAAAGAAAGAAAAAAAAAAGAAATTAAACCAACAACCCAAACAACAAATACTGGTTACCGACATAGGAACAAGCTTACAAATAATTGGTATAATTGGGAGGAAAGGCATACACCATCATGCTGGCTCACACTACACCTGCCCACCTGTAAGCAGAAGCCATTGTTAAGCTGCCACTTCTGCCGACAATTTTCCCTTCCTTCCAGGCCAGCAACTGTATTGTTAACTCGAAGGGCTGGGTGGGGGGGTGGTGGGGGTGTAGAGAAGACGATATTCAGGTAAACTATCGGACATTCTGCAGCGCTCACGTCCTGCTCCACTGCCCCACCCAGTCTTTTGGGTAAACAGGTGCAAACATCGCTTTCACGCTCACCTCCGGTGCCCAGGTGTTTTCTGTCCCCATAGCAACCAGTCAGCCAGAAGTGTGTTGAACTCTGCACGGGGCTGGTGTCAGGTGTGTGTCACCCTTCACACTCTTGTCCTCAGGTCACGGGGCTAGTGTCAGGTGTGTGTCACCCTTCACACTCTTGTCTTCAGGTCACGGGGCTGGTGTCAGGTGTGTGTCACCCTTCACACTCTTGTCCTCAGGTCACGGGGCTGGTGTCAGGTATGTGTCACCCTTCACACTCTTGTCTTCAGGTCACGGGGCTAGTGTCAGGTATGTGTCACCCTTCACACTCTTGTCTTCAGGTCACGGGGGCTGGCGTCATGCGTCATCTTTAATGAGAAGCAAGGTGTGGCACGGAGATTTCTGCAAACTGGAGGATATAAAAGAGCTGGCGTGCACGAATTCTTCTGAACTTGTTTTTTTTTTCCTTGAGGAATGTGGATGGCAACTCGAGTAAAAAAAAAATCAGCTATCTGCTGTAATTATCAAACTGATACGGAATATGTGATTGCTGGCGTCCACCAAGAAGAAAGTCGTCCACAGCCTTATTCCCCTCGTGTGGGAGTAGACACTGCCTTGGGTAGAGGAAGAACTGGAATCTAGATGGTTGTTTATTTGAGTGTAGTTCAGAGCGATCATTTGACTACCTGAAGCAGGTTTAAACTGAGAAGACAGGGCAGGGTCCCACACTACACTGGCGCATTGCCTGGCACCGTTCCATCATTCGCTTCTTTTTTGGAAACGAGGTTCGCACTTTTTCCGGATTTCACGTGCGGCATTGTTCAGGGTACACAGTGGCCTTCCGCTGCGGCGAAGTTGAAAATATTTTCAGCATTAGTTTGTGGCAGTTGGGCATCAGTAAACCTAAGCTTCGTAGCTTCTCTTCCTACAGGAAGTAGGAGGAAAGGCCAAAGAGAGGCTGTGTGTGTGTGTGTGTTGGTGGATGTAGGGGCTTGTTTCAAGGGTGGAGATGAAGATAGCTTAATTAACATGAAATCTAGCCTTAAAATGTAAACACAGCTCAACGCCCTTATTTCGCCGCGGAGGTTACTTGCGTGTTCATCTTCGTCCGTTACAACTCCCACCTCGATGTTGATTCCTGGGGCCGTAGTTATGAAGTAGGGGTAAGTCCTTGCTCCTTGAGAAAACCAAGGATAAGTGTCTTCTCTCTGTATTTTCAACTTGATATCCAGACCCCCGCAAATATTGCTTTTTGTTACTTTACCTCAGGGCATCTTTATTATTATTATATAGCTACGGGTTCAGAGGAAAAGCAACATCCGAAGGGTCTGGATACATCTTTATAATACAGACAGAAGACCCCTGCCATCGATTTCTTCATGTTGTTCTACCGTAACGACTTTATCATCGCATCATAAATACGGCTTCAGGCGAGAAAAGAGGATACCACATCGTCCTCATCACATGCAATCTTCTCACTCTGAGAATCGGTCTTTATCTCGTGTGGTACGGACATCAGAGCTGACGACCCTCATCAGAGCCTCGCTACGACTTCCGATAGGCAGGTAGTGTAAATCGCAAAGAGACAGACTAACTCCCTGGGTGGTCACATTAGAACCGAAAAGATAACTTTCCCCGCTGTCTCCCACCTAGAGTATACTTTCCACAGCCCTAACATTTATGGAAACTGCTGGCCAATTACTGAATGTGTTCCAAGCTCTCGGCATCCCAAAACACTGATTGATGAAGGTGTTCCAAATCTCAAGTTCTAGCTACTGCTGGCAAATTAATGAAGGCATTCCTAACTCCCAACATCTAGAAACCGCTGGGTGGTTAAGGAAGTGTTTCAATCTCCCAACATCTAGCAGTGCTACGTGATTAATTAAACAAAAAATTGTAAATTGAGATTTGTTCCTACAGAAATCCTCAATGCAGACATCTTTGGTTAGCTTGTGAGCATCTCCTAAATATCTTTTAACTCTTTTGGGAATCGGCAAGTTGGTTTCACAAGCAAACGAAGAGAAAGAAATGTTTCGATTGGTCAAGTTAAAGATTTTGCAATGAGGGATCGTTCAGTACCTTTCACAAAGATATTTGATGAATCTTAAATTTCTTTCCTCTCTCAGCAAAGCAACTACAAACCACAAACTAGGTCGCAGATTTCCTGTTTGTTTAAACCTCGGAATCTCCGGTTTGTTCGTGCTTTTCTGTTCCTTCTGTTTTACAAAGAGAGCGAAAGAAGCAGCTTAACTGTACTTACTGAGCAAACCTTGAAAGATACGCACACGCATGGTCATGCACAATTAAATACACAATTTTTTTTTAAATTGGTGTTTTAAGCCAAGCCAGCAACTAAAGCTATATCACGGCAAGGCAGTCAGCCCTGTAAACAGATGCCACATGCAGAGTAAGAACAGCGTGCCTGAGACGAGAACTGAACCCAGGACAGCCAACCTTCACTGTATTAGTGACAGGCGCTAACCGTTGCGCCACCGGGCCGCCCGCACACACACACACACACACACACACACACACACACACGCACACAACAAACACACATTGAAATCAGAAAAAAGGAAAAAGAAAACTTAAAAGATGCTGCACCTCATTATACAGCCTCTTTCTCGGATGGCAACCTGTGGGAGGCGCCGACATTCAAGACTTAACTGCGCCCTCACCAGCGCCTGGGCAGCGATGACAACAGCTTTAACTGATTTTTTAACATCTTTATCCTCGTTCTCCTCCTCTCCTCCCACATCTACATTTTCCTTCTCTAACCCCTTTGCTCTATCCACCCTCATCAGCAGCGCCATCCTAGTAACATGGGGTAAGGGTGAGGACGAGGACGAGGAAGACAGGAATTTCCGGCTGCCTTCTTTCCCTCGTAAATTCTGTGAGGCAGATGTGGCTACCCAGCATAATCTTCTGCAGCAAATCCTCCTGCTCGTGCCCCCACCCTCCTATTTCCTCCACACTTAGCATCCCTAGTGCCGGACCCATTAACTCATGTTGTTGTCGTCTTTGTATAAACACCGCTACACAAAGAGCTTTTTCTCGCCGAGAGTGAGTGTATCCGCTCAGAGGGGATAAATATGTTAGACAGTCTGGCTATTTCTGTATCATCGCGATGCGGCAAGCGAAGAAATAATTAATGAACAAGAGACGACAGGTAATCTCTTTGATGCACGTCCGTTTGTCTACCTGTGTCCGCGTGAAATGACTACTTACTGATGATCGTTGGTTCTATCAAAGAGCGAAACAGCAGAAGAAACAAGAAAGGACCGAAAGAGAAACATAAAAAAAGAAAGAAGGAAAAAAAATACATCGAGGTCAGACATGTTTCAAGACTATTGAATACATTTCACAAACGAATATGTAGTTGTTGTGATTGACTGAAATGATAAATCGCCAATCTTTACAAGAGGAAGTGCTTAGATATGACAGAAATTTGCAACCATTAATACAGTGTTTTGCAGGAGCGGCTTATAAAAGAATCTCAAAGGTTTTCAGGGAAATAAAAGACGGCCCTGTAGCAGAGAGGGGGACCGGTTTCCAGGGTTTTCTTTGCTGCTGGTCTTTGGGGTCAAAGCTTCGAGATGATGAATGTTCGCCTGGTGTGTGTGTGTGTGTGTGTGTGTGTGTGTGTGTGTGTGTGTGTGTGTGTGTGTGTGTGTGTGTGTGTGAGTGAATGGGAAGATGTTGGACAGATGCTCTGGCACGATAAAAAGAACATCAGCAACAAGGTGTTTAGACTGGGATACGAGCGAGAAAGGAGAGGCAAGTGAGCAACTGTGTAAATAGAAAGGTAGGTGGACGGCCCTCGAAACCTCACTGAGTGGAATTTACAAACTATATGGATCTGAATGGCTTCTTCGTGTCTGGGAGACAAAGACAGAAGACTGATAGACGAGAAGGGAAGACAAAGAGGGAAGCAAAAAAAAAAAATGTTTGCAGACTTTAAAAGACACTTTAGTGGTTGGGATCCACGCTGACTCTAAATTCTTATTTTCATCTCTGTTTCAGAAGGACATTTGCTCGGGTGGCCAGCGATGTCTTCCTGGTGGCTACCTGTTGATCTGCACGTCTCACTGCATGTCTGCCAACGTGCCCGCGGAGAAGGCAAACGTAGGATAACGTAGTACGTTTTTGTTACGTGAACATGGCGGGTAGGTTAGCATCAAAGACGCCATCTAGTGCTTACAGGCGTGCCTCCTGCAGCTTCAGAGGCTCCAAAACCTGATAGACACCCGCCACCAGAGCCCCGTGTTTAAAGATACTTGACTTTTTTTTTTGAACCTGATAACCTGTGTGTCTGCTTCCGTTTTATTACTCACGTACCGAGAGTGATGTCCCTTTGGATATCCGGCTTTCTCGGGACTTCTCCCTTTGTTTGTTTGTTTGCTTGTGTGTGTGTGTGTGTGTGTGTGTGTGTGTGTGTGTGTGTGTGTGTGTGTGTTTTCCCCGGATCTACTTTGATTTTTGTGTCTCTTGTTGCCTTGCGCTCTTTGCTGCCCCTATACCCTTGCTTTCGATTGCTCTATTTCGCCAAGACGCTTGCACGTGTAGACCACTTCTTCCAATAACGAATTCTACAGTCTATTGTTTGTCTGCGCTGTCCTCTCTTAGGTTTCCTCACTTACTGGATTACTTGTTTTTATTTCTCTGCAGCTATAACTTTTCTGTTTCTGATCTACGGACCATTCACTTTTCTAATTTTCTGTGAGTTATGTTCTTCGTCGCTACATTTAGACCTGTATGACCAAAGGAGTTCCTTGAAGACAGAAAAGAAAACTCAAAGCAGCTTCCTAATGCATAGAAGTGAACTGTGCCATCAAGAAAGGGATGAAGGCAGCTAGGGAAAACTGGATCGAGTGGCAGTTACGGGGCCTAGAAGATGGAATGGCACGAGGTGACAGCAAAAAGTCCTACGAACTACTAAGGACCCTCACAAAGACAGATCAGCACAAGACCTCAGCCACCGAGGACAACAATGGCCACTTTCTCACAGAAAACATTGCTGTACTCAACCGATGGACTGAGTACTGCAAGGACCTGTACAACTTCCAAGTGAAGACCGACGCCAACATCCTACAAAACAACCAGACTAGAGACAGCAAACCTGAAAGCTTACCAGTCCTACGGGTAGAGGTATAAAAAAAAAAGAAAAGCTATACCCAGTCTGAAGGGAGGAAAGTGCCAGGCGGATATAATGTGCCAGCTGAGCTGCTTTAGCAGGGTGGGGAAGAAACTACAAAGATACTCACTGTTCTGTGCCAAAGAGTCTGGGAACGCAAGGAATGGCCCAACGAATGGACGCAGCCACTAGTCATATTCCTCCCCCAAAAAAGGAAACAGCAATCAGTGCTAGAACTACAGAACAACAAGCATCATCAACCACCCAAGACATTCGAGAACAAGTGCCTGAGGGGTCTGGTCTGGATCTCATACAGAGAACATAGAATCACCGACTTCGTAAGAAGCAAGATGGCCACACTGGTAGGACACCAGGAACTTCTACTATCAACAGTCAAGTGACATCAGCTGGTCTTCTTTGGTCACGTGACCCGGCACGACACCCTGTCGAAGACTATCCAAGACACCTTGGAGGGTGGCCGACGCCGCGGTGACCAGAGAAAGAACTGACTTACGAAGGTTATTGCATCCTGTTTGAGCCTGTTTGATGGTGGGGGTAAGACCCTATAGAAATTACATTATTATTATTATTATTATTATTATTACAACAACTGCAACGAGAACACAAGCTACCTTTCAAAGATCCACCAATTGCGCAACTCATACATACCCGGGTGACGAAGGGTTTTTAAGGACCTTGGTTTATTTTATTACAAGTATAGGAGGCTACACGAAACCATATTTAAATACATTACACGACACAAACACACAAACTGATAACCGTGCAACTAAACGGTCAAGCGCAAGTAATAGCTTTGGATACGCCTAAATAAAACTCCTACATCGGTCGCTGCCTTGAAAAGGTAATCATGGCCACGGGCTAGTATGGAATCAAAGATTTGAACTTTGTCTGCAGATGTTAAAGTTTAAGGACGTGTACCTCACCATAGCAAGCGACTGTGGTGGGATAAGACGATGAAGTTATATAAAATATTTTACAATGTATTTTAGGTAACAAAACTCATTCAGTTTTTTTTTTTTGGGGGGGGAGGCGGAGAAAGGGTGGGGAGATTTTACTTTGCACTCTAGTGTGCCTTTAAAAGCTCTTTCATACGCCCACATCGCAATCTGCTCTGCATTGGCATGTGGTTTACAGGCGTTTCACATAGATTGCTTACGGCAACACGGGGTGAGGGGTTGGGAGGGCGGTCAGAGAATGAAGGTCCCCCTTTTACCTAGAGACCAGGTAACCACAGCATGACGCAATCACCGTTAGCACGTGCACAGTGCAGGTGCAGCTCGAAGGGACCTGACGAGCTGGAACAGGAAAAGATAACGAATTTTCTCCTCTGTGCGATGGCTGGGAAATAAATCAGCCATTTCCGCACAGTCCTGCTATCATGCTGCGGGTACATCAGTCGGGTGGTTATTTCTCACTTCGTCAGCTTTATAACACCATCTCGTCAGGAACGAGATTGTGATTGGGCCGACACCTGTGACTATGACAATTCAAAGCCCTCTCCCACCAGCTATAAGACCAGGTTTCACGGAAGTGCATTTGTGGAATTGAGCCGGGTGGAGGGGCTGAGAGCGATGCAGTATTGGTTGCATAAGAGATTTCGCAGGTAAACAAGTGTTTAGTTTTTTGTATTTGATTCACTCAGTGGAGCTCAGTGTTTTTCTTCCCCTTAGTTTTTTTATCGTTGGTTTTGTGTGTGTGTGTGTGTGTGTGTGTGTGTGTGTGTGTGTGTGTGTGTGTGTGTGAGAGGTGCACATCTCCCCCTTGTTACCTTTCCTTTCCCAAGCTTATCAGGCGACAGACATCTATTCTACGGGTTGGTCAACAGCAGGGCGTACACTGCACCACATGGGTATCGAACCATGCATCCCCAGCTTCGGACGCCGTTGCTCAGCCTCTTAGTTATCCTTCTCCCCAAGATCGCGAAAGAAAGGAAAACCCAAGGCCGAAATAGGAAAACAGATCTGACCGTCAACAAGAAGGAATAGAACAGCAACTGCTGTCATCAAAAGAGAGGATAATTAATCCTTCTGCCAAAAAAGTCTTTTCTACAAGGCGCTTGTTCTACAGGTTCTATTGTCAAAACGATTTTTTTTAAAAAGCGGGAGAAAAGTTAGCATTATCTGCTTTACAAATGATAAATGGCTAAAAACTCGAAAAACGAAAATTGTGGTTGTAAGCGATACGAAGAGAGAAGTTCGTGGTGACACCAAACTCAACAGTGTACGGTCGACATTTCGTTATCAAGATTTTGAGATAAGTGACCAATGTTTAATCAACTTGATCCCAATATTTAATCGTGGGTATGAAAGATCGTGGGTATGAAAGATCGTAGGTATGAAATGCAGAAACATAAGCATCACCACAACGAGCAAAACAACCGGTTACAGTGGAAGCTCAAACACTTTTGCCAGCCTTTGAAAAAAGCAGAGTGAAAGCATCAGGCACTGACTCTGGAACACCAGATGGCTGAGAGAGCCTTACTCGTTTGAAATTTAGTTCTTTCCATAAAGCTGCCTCACGTTAATTTTAATTATAGGAAGGAACCCTTGCAGGAACGGAGAAGTGTGCAGAGTGATGTTTTGCCTACTGCCTTCAATTTTCACCGTAATGTGGTGATGTGTTCGCATATCACCAAATATAAATAAATAAATAAATAAATTAATAAACAAATAAATGATTCTTTTATTACAATTTTATGAACAGCCCTCTCTTTTTTTTCTCTCCGTCCGCTTTCTGTCTCTCTGTCTGTCTCTCTCTCCCACAGAAAAAGAGATAAGAAGGAAAACATAATTTTCCTAGCTTTAAGAGGAGTTTGCCCGTGTATTATTTAAGTACACAAAATATATTGAGCAAACACAAAGAAACAAATCAGCTAATTATTGCTGGTTTAATTAAACTAGTTATTTATCGAAGCCCTTACAATTATTAAATCCGTCTTATATTGGTGTTGATTAAAAATGCGAGGTTTGTAAGTAAATTACTATACATCTACGGCTCAAATGAGTGAAAACGGCTTTATTCTCTTTAAAACGCTTCACCTCCCCTGTCCAGTTCCCCGGCCCCCCCCCCACTCGGGAGGTAAAGTGTTTCCGATACACCAGCCGACAAATAATTTCTCTCCACCAGCACACAAAGGCCGAAGAGCTGAACGCAGGCAGCCCGTGCAGGATTCTTTGATCGATCTGCTTTGTTTCTGCTTCACATTACCTAAAATTATTGCTTCTACAAGAGCAGACAACTTTGAAAAACGACTTTTTCAGAATCAGAACTTCTCTTTGATTTTAAATCACCATTTCTCAATGTCATTGATATTGGCAGTGATTGATAGCCATGTGTCAATAAAGAGTTCAAGTTAAAGTTCATGTCATTGAAGCTGAAATATTGTAGCTCGTGAAAAGTAAAAAAATGCTGTAAGTTAAGCCACGCACATATGCTCGACCCCCATTTCCGGTTTGCGTACGTCACTACAAAACGGCTAAGTGCTGATTGGATGCAGCCATTGGACACTGATCTCAGCAAAAATTTCTCTTTTCATCGGACCGAGGAACCGAAAGATAACTAACGTTCCTCGTGCGTCTTTTCGCAACAGTTCCCCGTGCAGGTAGTCTCCCTTATCGTGTCCTGCTTTTCTTTGAAAAAAAGCGGGGTGGGTGGTGTGAATGGGGTGGAAGGGGAAACGTAGCAACTGGCTTTAGTGTCCTGATAGAATGAGGGTAAGAGGCGGCAGAGAGAGAGAGAGTGGGGCGGGGGGGAAGAAAACGGTTTGTCAGAAGCGGAACGACCTGATTTCATATGGATGTAAGTCACTAGGTCGACTGAAACGAGAGATGGGTGGGAGTTAATGCAAATTGCAGAAGCCAGGGGAGGCTGCTTAAATAAGCCTTGAAGTGAGAGGGAGGTTGGCAAATAATTGATCATGGTTAAGAAGTAGGTACATGAACATTCTATGATAGCTTTTTATGAACGTCATATATTTCTATGTGATGTGAAGGATAAAATGGAATGAAAGCATGCAAACCTTACAAGCAAAATTGGCTTTAGTGTCCAGAAGGAGAAGAAAGGTAGGTGTTAGAGAGAGTGTGCGTGCGCGCGCGTGTGTGTGTTTTTGTCGCGCACACATATTCATGTTTTTCGTATCATGTAGCTCTAATGAAAAGCTACACATATGAGTATGTTTATGCGTATGTATGTATGTATGTAAGAGAGAAGGAGAGAGAGAGAGGAGACTGTGTGAAAGGAGTAAAATAGAGCTCACTCTTTGAAATGACCCCAAATTAAAACACAATATTTGACTTAGACTCTGTTTTATCCACTCCGCGTGTTCCAGGTATGAAACCAACGTTATGTATCTACAGTAAATGCTCTGAGTCCAGACTATTTCCTCACTAATAAGATACAACGAAACCTCTGTTTCCGTTGACTTCGGCTATCCTCGATTTTATCCGCGAAAGCTTTGTCTCGGTTTTCGTCGGTTTCGCATTTTGGCGATTGTTTTCCCGACGGATTATCGACGAAAACTGAGGTTTCACTACATAACCTTTGAAGTCAAACACTTCCCTGTATTGAGCGAGTCTTTAAACAGCGCACGTTTCATATAGACTCTAACCTCAAATGGCACGCGTTCCTATATATAAAAGACTTCTAAAACAACACACACAGTCCTGCACAAGGTTTGCTTTGAAATCACCTAAGCTTGATTCCACGTCGACGCTGGAGGAACTATCAGCCTTGGATCTAACGTTGTGCCGGGATATTTTTTCCAGACTTGTTGATAGTCAGCTGGCGACCGATGTGGGGCAGAACACTGAATGAACCTGGCGAGCACCAGTGGCTTTGATCGCGCCCTCGTCTAGGCCTCCCAACAGAACATGACGCCATTGCCATAAAGACCCGTTAACAGCTCCCAGCGTGAGGAACCCGGGTATCTGTGTGGGGAGGGAGTGTCGGGGGATCAGAAGGAGGGATGGGGGTTACAGGGTGGAGATGGAGTTGCAGGAAACACGCAGAAATTGAAATGACTGAGTGTGAGCTTCTGCTTTTAGCCTTGTCAGCGTTGGGTGTGTTCCTGCTAATGCGCTCTAGTGACTACTACATCATCATCGACATCTTGCATGTCACCTGTCGGTGGCACGTCATGGAGTCACACAAGCACATTCTCGCAAGTGCACAAAAACAAAACAAACAAACAACCGCGCAAAGCACATTCATAGACATATCTGCACAATGCACAATGGAAAGCCTATCACCCACCACCCCATAAATATCAGCGGACGTACAGAATAAGCACTTCCGCCACACATGATGATAATGATGACGACGTATAATAACGCATATAATGTATAATTTCACGATGAGTAATTGCGCTGGATAATACTTACACGTTACAAATTCTTCAGTTTTTCAACACTTGAACACACAAACCTACCCGTACCAGACAGAACACGTCAGCATATGCTCGCGAACACACACACACACACACACACACACACACACAGAGTGCAGTCATTCAAGCCTCTCCAACATCATTGCAGATCAAACTTATTTCGCCTGCTGACGATCACACAAACTCTTTACAGGCGACCATGCATCCAGGTTCCTCGCGCGAAATAACACGAAATGTCACGAGACTTGCGGCCACGATACTTTACGAACCTCTCGTTTTATGTAAGTGCACAGCTGAAGACATCCGCCACTCAGCAATGTAAAAGTGCCAGGCCTGCACTTCTTGCTTGCTGTGTCAAGTTTTATCTTTCTCTGCAGGTACCTACATCTGTATGCTTGTGCACGTGCATCGCGTGAGGGTGTGTTTGCTTGTGCGTGCGTTTCTCATGTATTTGTGCAGGTGTGTAACCTGTATCTGTGAAATGGTGATGATTGCAAGGGCGGAGCAGTACCATCATCAGTCTCACCTAACAAAATATTAGCGTAAAAGTGAAACTAAAAAACAACAAGAGTAGGTATCGTGGTTGTTGATGTGGTCTAGAAGTACAGTAGGCCAACATTCTGTGTATGTATATGTGTGTGTGTGTGTGTGTGTGCATGTGTAAGTTTGTGCGTGATTGCGTGCGTGTCAGTAAGCGATCGAGCGAGGGCGCAGTTTCTGCCGCTTTTATTCGAATTTCGCTGACAAAGCACAACGTTTTAGCTATTTTTGCTGTAGTCTGGAATTTTTTTGTCAAATTTTCTTTCGTCTTTGCCAGCGGGTGTGAAGCATCGGATCAGATTTCAGGGCGAGCTTTGGAATCGCAACACACCACAGCAGGAAATCGACGCAAGTCTGATACCAAGCGCAGGGTTTCGTTCTCTCTCCTCTCTTTCTCAGCTCCCCCCCCAAAAAAAAAAACCCTGCTCCTCCCCGCCCCTACCCCTCTAACTCTACTCCCCCCTCCACGTTTCCTCTTCCTCCTAAATCTTTCTACTTTCTTCATCGCCATCTATTCCTTTCACCACTGAACCCCAAATATTTCCAGACAGTCACAAACAACATGAACGCAATGCGTCTAGCAGACCTTAAACACGATAACCCCAAACACACGATGACCCCAGACTCTGAGCTTCACCTCCTACCCCACCCACCCCCATTTGCACTCTCTCTCTCCTCGCTTTCTCTTTCTCTCACGTTCGCCCTCTTGACTGCTTGTCTGCCTACCTGCCTGTCGGTCTCTGATTTCTGTCTGTCAGACTTTCTTCTCCTTGCCACTTCTGTCCATCTCTAACGTTCGCTCCTCCAGCCCCCCGGCCCCCCCGGCCCCCCAGTACCCGCGCGCTCAAGTGTAGGTTCAAGCGAGCAGCCCACTAGCTTCCATGAATGATGTCACACACACACACACACACACACACACACACACACACACACACACACACACACACACACATACTGAGTCTCTACTGCTCAGTTTAGACTTTATTGACATAAAACTTAGTAGGGGCGCCACTAAATGCAGAAGCTTATAATGTCTGGTCCCACCCCCAGTGCTCCGTTTCTCTCATATCCGTATTACCTCAGGTGTAGATGCACACAGGTGTGTTTGAGTGCATGCGCAGAGGTGTGCTTCCTGGTTAATTTCCGACTAACGAAGTTGCAGCCAATGTCGTGGGTAATAACTATGGCGGTTGGCAGCACAGACCTCTGCAGATCACAGACCATAGAAGTCTGTAGCTGGCACAGTAAGCTCCCTAAACATGAAGACATATAACCCAGACAACCAAATGTCAGCTCCTTCTTTCTGTAGACCTGCTACTTTCTACGGGCCATGTTTTCACTGCAAATAAAAATCGGATCGAGTCCTTCAAAACTGCGTTCGTGAAGATCAGTGCTTCCAGATCCTGTTGCATTGTGACCTGACCTGCACATAGTTTTCCCGAATCCGGTGAAAATGTCGCAGCTACAGTAGCTGTTGCATCTGCCTCTGGCATGTGCGACCGTGAAAGCATTTGACAGTTGGGAAAACCCGTCTTTCCTTTCTTTTGTAAATCAGCGACTGTCTAGGCTGAGCCTGGAGTAAATCGCACAGTGTGAAACAGCCTTTAGACCACGACTCAACCATTGTAGGCGGTTTTCACCATGTCCTTTCTATTGCATTTGAATAATGCATGGCAAACGGAAGTGATTTTTGTTTTAATTCTAACGAGTGTACTGTGTATATTTACGAGAAGGGAAGGCGGTCTGTAGTTGCCTTGGCAAGTCGTTTCATCTTGAGACTAGCATCTTCAAATCTCGAGTTTGATAAACACACGGCCATCAACTACACATTAAGTTTAAAACAGAGGACCAGTGTTATTATATCCTTCTTCAAACAGCTCTCGATCTCAGTTTGTTTTCTCTCTCTCGTCCTTTCCCTCTCCCTCTCTCCCACCTACCACAAATGTGTCATCATTTAATCACACTTTCAAGTGTGTTGAATTAATGCTCCTCTACAGGAACGAAGTCCTCACTAGGACAGATTGTTTGGCCAAGCCCGTGCGTGTGTTCCAAGGAACAGCCAGACTTTTGTTTACATACTTTCGGACAACAAGAAACACGTATTACATCTTCTTCAAAATGTTAGCAAAATGGTCTCGTTATTCCAAAGTCTGTTTTCCACTTGTGTCCAATACTTCAGGACTTCTGAAACTGTACCAATTTCTTATGGTTGCTTGGAAGTGTTATGACAACGGATAACTCGAGTTCTGAGAAAGAAAAAAAGAGAAATATCCTTTAGACCACACACAGCCAGTGATGGTGGAGTATGTCACAGGAAAACAGGAAACCAAAGCAGCGATATTCGTGTGATGATGAAAACGTGTTTATCGAGCACCACGAGACTCTGATGTGGGCCCAAGCATACGAAACCCGAAGGTTCTGCAGTCACGTGACTTTTGTTTTCCGAGTGCACTGTCGGGATGTTTGTGTTGCGTTGTCTTTCAGGCAAACAGAGAAACTACACCCACAATCCTTATGTTTTACACGAAGAACTCATCGCCACAGTAGGTGGGATTCAGTGTGTGGCATGTAAGGTCCCCAAGACAAACAGCAGGTAACTGTCCAACATGCGGAGAAATAATCGAGTTACACGCCAGCTCTCATCAGCTCAAAACTTGAGATCAAACAGACAGGCAAAAGGGGATACGACTTGTAAAGAAGTCAAGGGAAACAGAAAGAATGTAAGGAAAAAAATGAATATAAGTTTAGAATCAAAGCAGGTGTGAAAGAGATGATGCTAGAGGAATGCATTAATTAATGTGAACAAACATTTGAAAGAAACACACTTGTTACCGTCGTTAAGAAGGAACGAGCCACGATTCCACTTGGCTCTCGACAAGACTAGTCAAACATATTTGAAATCTCTCTAAGGTAGAATCCTGCAAAAATATTCTTGGAAACGTTTGCAATATGTGAAAGGTATAGAACCAGGAAACTGCTAGGAATATTCTCTGAAAGGGTTAATACAGGGTTAAAAGCTTATATATACTTCTAAATAAAGCAGTGTAGAAAAGTGTTAAAGTATCACGTGTAGATGACGAAGTAGAAAGAGGAGTAGCAGAAGAAGAAAAATGTTGCTGGTGGTGGTGGTGGTGGTGGTGGTGGTGATGATGATGATGATGATGATGCATACAAAAAGAAACATAAGTACATACAAAGGAATACCAGGAATACATTTCTGATGTGGCAGAAGATTTAAAAAAGATAAAATATTATGCCGCTCTGCTCTGCTCCGAGGATGTAAAATTTCTGACCCATAAAATATAAAAGTAAAATAATCGCTTGCCAAATCGCAAAGCAGCATAAATGGTTTCTTTCTCGTGAACTCGTATATAATAGTGTGAACATATATCCATACATATAAAAAAAATCCTCTCACACACACACACACACACACACACACACACACACACACACAGACCACACAATTAGAGGCGATAACTTGATTTTAGCTGAAAAGCGTCTAGCATGGCAAAAAGATAAAAATAAATAAATCCAGTAAACAAAGCATAACTATTCCAAAAAGCCTGTGCTGATAAGCTCTAACCGTTAGATTCCGTTCTCTGGCGTTCCTCTAGAACGAAAAAAAAAAGTTGAGGAGAAACCTTTGAAACAAGAAACGATGTTGGCAGGAAGAGGGTGGGCCGGTAGAAGGGTCGGGTGAACACAGGGAGTTGCAGCAATTGATTCAAGCAGCCCCTGAGGCCAGCTCACCAAGATATGTTTATACTCTTGCCAAGCGCACAAGCAGCAGCAATGACTTGAAGCAGGCATCCGTCCAGGTGATACGGACCTCATAAACAGCTGAAGAAACATCTTAGACCCTCCCTTCATTTTTTTATTGCACAATAATCGTCAGTCCAGTTATTTTGAGTAGGTCAAGGATACTGCTATAATTTAATTTCATATTTATTTTAGATGCCCGCTTGAACAATACTTTAAATGCAAAAAATAAAAATAAAAATAAAAAACCAAACAAATCTTCTAAATAGATTGTTTTTGTTTGATAAATAAATACTACATTATTTTATACTGTTTATTATGATATAAAATCATTGTTAACAAAATAGCAACCGAGAAAGCAGAGTTTAAGTAATAGTCGATGGTACTTTGGTATCGTTGGCTCTGTGAAATACTGAAAGTCGATATGAAAGTTGAGATACAAACAAGATGATAAAGACATGAACCTACCCAAGCATTTGATATGAAAGTGGAGACGGGTGATACAAACAAGATGATAAAGACATGAAGCTACCCAAGCATAATCTACACGAATATTTATGCGTTTACGCCTTCTCCATGCACTTTGAACGAGTTCACACTAACATAAGCACCTGTCACACCGAAACAGGTCAGATATCAAACAGACAAACATGTCATGGAGGGTGGAAAGCCCACATTTCTGGCTCAAACACAGTTCTCGTGGCCTCGCACAGTTGGCTCGCAGCCTAAACTCCACATTCCTCTTTCTGAGGAGGAAGTCAGGACAGGGGGTGGGTAGCTGCATCATTTTCTGTGGGTACTTATTTCATCACGATGAAATCCCACCTCAATTTTTTTTTAAATTTGTACTGTAACCTTGCCCTAATCTGTGCATGTTATTGAATACATTTTGAATTCGAGGTTTGTCCCTCGGAATGAAGCTTCAGCAGCAGACCCAATCTATTTTAAGCAGCTTTGTGGAGCACTGCGAGATGCAGTCTGCCGTGTGCAGCGATGACTCAAGGTATCGCAGATGAGAGAGAGAGAAAAAAAATTATCATCGTGCCAGACAACGGCGATGATAAAAGTCTGCTTCATCTTCGGCGACCTGACTACAGACGGTATCCGTGAGGATCGACCTTTGGCGCTAAAATCCTGCGGCCGCTTTGAGATAACATTTATCCAAATGAGTTATCTTGAGCATAGCACCAAAATATTTATTTCCACAATGTGTGTGTGTGTGTGTGTGTGTGTGTGTGTGTGTGTGTGTGTGTGTGTGTGTGTGTGTGTGTGTGTGTGTTGGCAGAGATGTTCAATGAAATCGCATAACCTAGACGCACTCAGGCACTTTATTTATTTATTTATCAGGTGTTAATACCACTAGGAAGCTGTAGTCGAGGGAAGAGTGATACCACAACCTCGAGAGGTAGGTAACGATGTACGAGCTCCTAAGTCCCACATCAGGATCTGTGAGGTCGAATTTTCGCGTTCCTTGTATCCATTGTGTCTTAAAACAAAAAAGAAAAAGTTAAAAGGAGAAAAAGATAAAAGAAATAACAGAGAAAGAGGGAGAGAAAATTTGCCTCTGGGCGACGATGCCTCAACAGCGTGGGCGACTGTTGCTGTGACTGGCGGGCTGTGCAAGAGGCGAGAAGCTCCATCAGTTTGTCTCTGAAACTTCGCCTGGCATCCGGCGCGCATGCCCAACATGCTCCACCCGAGCAGGGAAAACAAACCGCTCGTTCCCACTGTGCAAACGAACTTTGTCTCTTCCTTCTCCCACCCTTCCAGTATGGCGGCGTCCTCAAGTAAAGTGTCTAGAAACTTCCGTCTACATCTCAACGTTTTGCACGATAAGCATTTTTGTCGAATCTCTCTCTCCCCCCTCTCTCTCTCTCACTCTCTCTCTCACACACACACACACACACACACACAGATGCCAAAAGTGATTTCTCTATCATGGCATTCTGGGCTGTCTCAAAATAAACATCTAAACTACTATTTTTCTAAACCTATGCCAACTCTCTCTCGCTCTCCTTTTTTCTCCGACATTAACTATATTTTGCCCTCTTTCACTACTGACTATTTTGAAATTCAATTTCTCTGTCATCTTCAAGATCTGATCATTTAAATGTCTTTCTTCGTACTCACTTTAAGCTCGCGTGTCTAATATTCTATGTCTTGCTAAATGTTTGTGTGTCTAACATCCTATACATTTTTTCTATCCCTCGCTTGTCTAAAATCTCATTCATTTTTGTGAGGTTTGTGGGTCTAGCCATCAGCCTCCTACTTAGGTGTAATTCCTGATGATAAAAGTTTCACCACCATCTTTTTGTCACTTGATCCATAGTAGCCAATGTTTTTGTTGTTGTCCCGGTAATTTAATTTTTCGCGCTTTCTTGAATTCGCGACTGTTTTATAGTAAACATTCTCTGCCATCTTCACTAAGTTGTACCACAATGAACATAAGACATGGTCTTTTGGACAAGTGTGTCATCTTAACAGTCCAGCGCCTCCATTCAGGTGTTTTATGATCAGCTTTTTATTTGTAATATCAGTTAATTATTTATATTATTAATTATAGAAATTAATTTCATGATTACAAGCTAATTATATAATTATTAGTTAATTATTTTATCAGTTTATTATTATTTGATGACGAACAACAAATAGTATGTCTGTTAAAGAACAATATATTTCGATTTTAATAATAATCAACTTTGATAATGAACATGTTGCATCGCATCTGATGATGACTAACATAATTTATGTTTGAGAATTATCAACAATATTTTCAGGGCGAACAAGCACGTCCTCCCTGTGAACTCACGGAGATCATCTTCACAATGTATTTTAAAGCAGCCCCTTCCTCCCTAATCAATGGCGCTCTTAATTTTTCGTTGCCGCCTCGTAATCAACATCAGCTACAGCTGTAGGCGTCTAATTATCTTGCTTCGTCTGTCGGCTGTGTCTGTAACCGCCTATACGCCCTCTGTCAGACCAGGGGGCCCCCACGAAGAGTTGCATCCTCCTGCTGTTCCCCTGATCAACCCCTTACCTCGCTCCCCACTTAAGGTTCGCGCTTTCAGACGCCTGGTCTATGATTCGCGATAAGGACCTCCTGAGGCCTGGGGCAGGCTGCATGTGTTTCCTTCTTAAAACGAGTCTGTAAGGGGGCTGTTCTCATTGTTGGGATTTACGGGAACATTTATGTATGGACAGTCAGTAGTAAGACCCATGCAACGAGACCCTGAGCGACGTGCAAGTCCATGCGAACGAAGCAGATGAGCTGGCATTGGGGTTGTACCGTTGTACATTTACTTCCGGTTTCCTATATTGCGCCGTTGGATGCTCAGCGTGGGAGGAACATGGCACAGGACGGAGGATAAAGGAAGGAGGGTGTGCGAATGTGAGCCGAGGGAACTTCAAAGACACCGCCAGCGTTTAATGCAAGAAGAATTGTAGAAAGGTTTTGTAGAAAGAGAGAGACGCCAGGCAATGTTAAAACCCGTTGCTGCCACGTGTCCTGAGTGAAGCTCAGCAACAAGACCACGAATTATCTTGAGCAATGCTGCATGTCAACGAGTGATGTGTGTAAATTACAATGTGTGGTGCTCAGCAATGCTACATCTAAACAGTACTGCAGCTCATAATGCTGTAACACCACAGCGTGTAATGATGAGAATTACTGCGTGTAACGCGGTGCAACGCACAATGTTCCACAACACTACGACAATGTTGCACCAGCACAGAGTCAGTGTGTACTGCTTGTAATGCTGTAACAGTACAGCATAACACAGTACCACGAATAATGCTGCAACAGTTTAACATGTAATGCTGTTACAATGCTCTGAGCTCTCGTGAACAATATTGCATGTAATGTAGCGCCAGGACTGATTGTAAGGCTGTAAACACGAAAACAATGACAAATTACAAAAGGTGTGTAATGATATAAATAGCAAAGTGCAATGATGCACAATACTTTGTGTAATTGTCAAACATACTTTGACAGACTGCTACCGGTATTGTTAGTAATTACTACAGGATATTTGTTGGGTAACACTGTCCACTACTGAGCCAATCGGCAGACAACAAAGGTCGCGTGTGAACCAACCGGACCTAGCGGCTTTAAAATCTCAAAATTGTTTTCTTAAAACAGAACAGGAACAAAGTATTAAGTCTGTAAACATACACGCCGACAGCGCATGCGTAGAAACTACTTAAACAAAAACTAAATAAAAGGACTTGAAACTTGAACTTTGTTCCAATGCGGTTCAAACTGTTTGCCGTAATATAAAGAAAAGTTTTATTAAAATTCAGTAAGGTACATGAGTCAAATAATAAATATTTAACATGAACAACATAAAGACACTTTAAAAAAATTCTAGAGGTATAGAGGGGTTTCAGTTCGTATAGTGTTTGATTACCGAGACCAAGAAGTATGCTGTAGCCGAGACAGCCTGAGACGCCATCTTGTCGGCGGACGCTGACCAGCATTATATTTGACTATGATGAATGAAATCGCCCTCATAGTAATCTGTAGGTTGATTTCTAATAGATTTAGCCAGAAAGTGGTTAGAAAAGTCCGAGCACAAACACATAAACACTCCTGTTAATCACACATTTGGGATATTTCGTCTACCAAAATGGCTTCTGATGACGGCATGACCCGTTCAAAATAATTCTCGCTAAAACTACTCTACATACATTCATAGGAAAAACTACAAAAAGAAACACAAAAATTAACAAATAAACTTCTAAATATCATCATCTATATTAAGTTAAAAACAACACACTTTGAAGACAATATGTAATCAGACTGAATATAATGTTGAAAATAAAGCCTTAGCACTATGAGGTGAGAGGATCGTGATGTTAACAGTATTTTGAAAGAAAATGTCGGCAGATTTGGGGGAAAAAGTTGCGTAAGCCACTTAAAAGAAGGTAGATAAAGCTCTCTTGATGAAAGGTAACAACTAAGTAAAATATCGTGAAGATCATACCAAGCTAAGCATTTTGGTGCAAACACGTTGTAAACAAGATATAAATGGGAAATAAGTGGAAGGCGAAAAAACAGAAATCAAAATATTGCTGCTTGAAAAAGCAAAAGAGGGAGACGGAGGGAAGGAGAGAGAGGGGGCATCTAGACAATTGGTGGGAACATACTGACAGACACACAAACCACACAACACTGGACAGAGAATGAGCAGAGAGATGAAGAAACAGAGATAGAACAACAAACCACACTAGAACAACAAACCACACATTCAGCATAGGCTGGAGGCAGGGAAAGGGGGACACACACACACACACACACACACACACACACACACACACACACACACACACACACACACACACACACACACACATTCAACACACTAATAGATAAAGCGGGAGATCGAGACATAAACACAGACAGAAAGATGGCTACAGAAATAGAGAGAGAGAACATCGGCAGACAGAGAAAATACAAACACAAGCATTGTGTGTTAATGTACTGTACAGATAAGATACAACTGTCGCATTAAAATAAAATCAAGCATTGCAAATGAACACTGGGAGAAAGAAGGAGAGAGAGAGAGAAGAAGAAGAAGAAGAAGAAGAAGAAGAAGAAGAAGAAGAAGAAGCGACGTAGATGGAAAAATAAACATTCTGCAGTTTAGAAACATTACCGTGTACATACTCATACTTTGCGTAAATAAAGGATGAACCTACCAGACGAAAACTCAGAAGCACAGAGAAGATGCAAAAGCCACGTTGCTTAGTGTGAGAGAGAGAGAGAGTAAAGATACACGTGAGACAGACTACAGACACACAAACAGACAAGCTCCACACAGAACTGTGTAAAAGTCGAGGAAAGACAACAGGATTCAAAAGCGCTAAATGTAGGAAATAGTCTCCGACATCAGAAAGTCCACAACATTGTTTACAGGCCGCAGACAGAAGGATATTTAACTTTGACAACAACTCACGTGTTCTTTTATTTTATCAAAAAGCAACTCAGAACTGCTGACTGGGACAAACACAACAACCTTTGCGTGAAAACTGAGAGCAGAAAGAAAGTTGTCATACTAAAAGTGCCAAAAAATATCAAAAGGAGTTTAACACGGAAAACACGTTGGCTTCTTGTTATTTAAGAACGGACAACTTTAAACTGCGTATTTTGCTAGTCAGAAAATTTGCGGGGGGGGGGGATGTGAAATGAGATGGATGGCAAATGTCATTAATAGTAAGTGTGCACAAACACAATTATATCGGGAGAAATATATTAACAGTGACTGTGACTTGTTTTGTTATTAAAAAGGCTATAAATTGCTGTTTTGTTTAACAGCTCGTGAAAAACAGGTTGGGATGAAATGTAAGTGATATTCAATGTTCCAATTATAATTAAGCCCCTCCTTACTGGCCTTTTCACTATTTTTCGTCCCCGCTACGGATTGAACGATATGAGCAAACTGGTGTGTAATGTTCGCCTTGTCGGCGTCCTAGCACATCTCAGAAATAATTAATTAATCTTCTGCATGGGGACGAGGGAAGATAGATGACCTAGAGAGGGATCGAACCGGACTTACCTTCTTGCAAGGGGACATTGGCTGCGATTATCCCCTGCACCCCAAGAAGGAGCAGTGCAAGGAAGGTAAGCATTCCTCCGGACCAGCTCCCAACTCCCTGTACGAGGTGTCTGCTGACAGGGCTAGAGAGCCGAGTCCCAGTCCTTCTCATCGTTACACTTCTATCGTTGCACATCCTTCACCATCTCCTCCTGGTCCCTCCCGTCACCACACACCCGACACTGCCGCGCGGGGGTACTGCGTCCTCCCCGCGGGATTCGCCGGGTTCTGCGGTCAGTCTTTCCTGCTGCTGGACAAAAAGAGAGGAGAAGACGGCGGCTATGTACGCGCAACTCTTGTCACAGTGGCAGCATAGTTACTGGCCCCTGTGAGCTCGTTCCACGCAGTCTGCAAAAGAAGGGAAGAAAGTGGGGGAGAGGGGGTTAGGGAGGAACAAGCAGAAGCTCGGTTTCTGTCGCGAGCAGGCCCAGTGCGCCGGCGCGATGACCTCACGTTGGCCAACCCCTTGGCTGCCGTGGCTGGAAGAGCGTGCGAGGTGAGCCCGAAGAACTCTGCCGCTAAAAGTCGGCAGCACGCGTCTGAACTTCCATCCTTCTTTTCAGCGGCGGGTGCTAGAGAGGGTAGATAGGTGATGCGAGGAAGGGAGGGGGAGGGGTGGCTGAAGGAGAGGTGGGAACGAGCTGCCCCACCCGACCTTTCCCACCCATCCAGTTCTGTCACGTGACTTGCGGCAGAAAGTGACTGAAGGCTGGGACAAGAGAGGAGGAAGAGGAGGGGGTTGAGTGTGAACCCGAAAACGCCACAAGACGGATTGCTGACGTTGCAAAAACATCGGTGGCGGTTGCTAGGGTGACGTGACTGCACGAACGGGTTAGCAGGTCTCGGATGACCATTCCTTATGTTGTTTTTTTTTTTAATGAAAGAGGGGCGTTCCACGCATTTTCTTCTCACTGCTTTAGGCACGTGCTTTCCGCCCCACCACCACTACCACGCCCATCATCATCATCATCATCATCATCATCATCATCATCATCATCATCATCATCATCATCATCATCATCATCATCATCTCGCAATGGAACTTTTCCCTTCGCCATTTGAAATGTGCACACACACACACACACCAGACACACCAGACACAAGACAAAGCATATATACAACGAGACACGACGCATGAGGTGACACAGGGCACGTGACACACGACCCGCAGGTCACAATTAAAGAACAACTCGTGACACAAGACATGACACATGGCACACACGGCACTACACACGGCACGTAGGTCACAAGGAATAACTCGTGACACAAGACATGACACACGACACGGGACATGCAATGCTAAATTTAGACGCCCTAACTTTTTCAACTAACTTTTTATTAGTCGCAGACTTGCCAGATGGACCCTCCCATTTCCCATTCCTGAGGACCACCCCCGTCTCCTCCTCCCCATCACTGCTGACGCCAGCTCTGACACGTGTAATGCTTCTCCTCCAGGCTGTGTCCCGGCCAACGTTCCCTCTAAGCTTTGCGCGTGCAGGCACATAAACAGATTTTAGCATCAAAAATGCACGTGCTTAGGTCCGTGAAGACCTAACACCAGACACTCATCGCAAGTGGCAAACTCAGAAACAGTTTTCTTCCTCCCACGAGTTCATGGACAGATTTGTTGTGGCTGCTGCTGCTGCTGCTGCTGCTGTTGTTATTGCTGTTGATGGTGTGGGGGTGTTGCATTGTTCTTCTTGTTCTTGATGATGGTAAAGTTGTTGTTCTCCTTGCTGCTGTTCTCTGTTGTCATCATCAAGAAGTGGGTGATATTTTTACCATGTGTTTGTTGTTTTTAAGGGAAAGAAGGTGAATGAGCAAGTTTAGCTTAAAGACCCAGTCGGGCGGTTTGAGTTTTACCAAGATTCAGGTAGGTGGGGACAATAAAAATATTCAACACCTGAGTAGGTGGGGACAATATAAATATAGTCTGTAAATTTCAACACCTGAGTAGGTGGGGACATTATAAACATAGTCTGTAAATTTCAACAACTGAGTAGGTGAGGACAATATAAACATAGTCTGTAAATTTCAACACCTGAGTAGGTGGGGACAATATAAACATAGTCTGTAAATTTCAACACCTGAGTAGGTGGGGACATTATAAACATAGTCTGTAAATTTCAACAACTGAGTAGGTGAGGACAATATAAACATAGTCTGTAACTTTCAACACCTGAGTAGGTGGGGACAATATAAATATAGTCTGTAAATTTCAACACCTGAGTAGGTGGGGACAATATATACATAGTCTGTAGCTTTCAACACCTGAGTAGGTGGGGACAATATATACATAGTCTGTAAATTTCAACACATGAGTAGGTGGGGACAATGAAAATATAGTCTGTAAATTTCAACACCTGAGTAGGTGGGGACATTATAAACATTGTAAATTTCAACACCTGAGTAGGTGGGGACAATAAATACATAGTCTGTAAATTTCAGCACCTGAAATACAACCTTAAATTTATTATCTTTCTTCAAAGTTGTCGATTTACATCTGTAATGAGAATGTCCTGAAGCATCCCGTACCTGCGCGCTAATAACATGCTCCGGTATCACCTGTCCATGCATGTAAACAATGACCAGTGGTCAAAGTTTGTGAGCTGCAGCTGTTATTCTCGTGCAAATAAAAAGAGGAGCACTGGGGAATATCTTCAGTGGCTAGCTCTACATAGCCTGATAGTCAGTATTTCTTGAGTGAAGACAGTTGCACTACTAACAGTGGACACTAGACCATCTTTTTACTGTTGAATCCTCGTCATGGTGTTGCCCCATCATGGCTAGTATTTCTCCACCTCTTTTGCTGCGGACTTTCGAGTTAAGGTTAACTATTATTTTACATTGTGATAGTTATAACTAATAAAGCCTCATGCTAAACAATATATTGTTAGATTTTGTTTTCAAATATTGTAGAAACCTTTTGAAGAGAATGGGTTTGTAAGTTTGGAACAAATGGTTGTAATTCTCTCTTTCCTCCTTTTTCTTCCTCTTATTCTCTCGTTTCCTTCTACGCGCAAGTAGCTCCACCTTGGCCCTCTCAGGAGACTGATCCCCCACATTGTAACAACAATAGACAATTTGAAAGAAATATAAAAATTATCTACTTTAGTTAGGGGGGAATGACCAGGCTACATCAAATGTAAACACGAAAATTAATGAGGCGAATTAAAACTTGAGTAACAATGCACATTCCATAATAAAGCAGTCAATAATATTCTATCTTATTATTAGGAACAATATTACAACATTATAATGAAAGTATTGAGAGAAATCCCAAACCATCAAAAGGATTTATTTATTAAACGATCAGAATGCAAATGGTGGCCCTCTTTTTCCATTTAAATAAGGGCAAGGAAGATTTGAACACAATAACTGTGGGATGTCATGGTAAAAAGAAAACTAAACCTTTACACTCAAATGTAGTACTCTCTGGAACTTTCGGCATAAATCCACATGCCTTCTCCAGCAACTAAAAAGGGACCTACTCAGTATACACCACCCTGAGATGAGCACAGGGTATGAGACTGAAGACGACTGTTGTAGACTGCCGGCAGTTGGTGTCGCCCTCGGTCTTTGTAACTACAGCAAGCAAATAAAGTGTCTTGTAAACGTTGATCATATTGGCGTGAAGGCCGCTGGGATTCATGAAGCAGTTGTTGTTGGCAGACATGGAACTCAAAAGATAGACTAATGTAGTTGTAATATGACGCACGTACACTTACCTTGCATACGCACGACGCATATCACACACACATAACACAACGCTTGACGAGCCCCCGCAGATGACGATGAGGATGAAGAGGTTATGGGAGACAAAGATCTCGATGTTTCTCTTTTCCCATCCGTCCATGGAACAGTTTTTTTTTCTCCTTTTTTACGTCATCCCCTTTTCCGAAATGACGACGAACAAATGACGCACACAAGACGTCAAACACAAGACTCTTCTTTTTACGTCATCCCTTCTCCGAAATGGCGACGAACAAATGACGCACACAAGACGTCAAACACAAGACACCATTCACACACGAAACAATACAAACCTACTCCTAACTCATTACAGTAGTGGCCTGGAGACCTCTCTTGTAGAGATGTACGTACCTGTGATCTCAGTGAAGACAGGTGCGAGTCACATCACAGGTTTCTTCATAGTCCATAACAGCCCGAACACGGAGGAACAGGGGGAGGTATATGGAGGCTTACTATTTGAGACTGGGGGAATGGACATCGCAGCTGCGAAGAGCCAGTAACTCTTAAGCTTAGGTTAGTTGTTACTTTGCGTTGTGGTAGCTGTACTTACTTAAGTCTCATGCTGTGCTCAGCCATGTTTACAGCAGCAGATCCCTGGCAAACTACTCGCTGGACGTCACGCTGGGGGTTTTTTTTTCTAAGGGGGAAGGGATTTCAAAAGGTGAGAAAAATTCTCTTTTTTGAATTTCTAGAGATTCTCCTTGCGATTTTACGTTCTAAACACAACGTAACATGAATTTGTCCAAGGAATTTGTCGAGCAACAATCTGCGTGAAAAAAATAGAAGAATACATTCGCAAAACTGAATGGACTTTCTGTATCACGGAGTTGAATCTATTTATCCTGGAAGTAAAAATATTACAGAATCCTGCACACAAATGAAGATGGTTCCCAGACTGCACTCTACTTCCCTGTCATCTTCAGTGATAACTGTGGGCACAGCTGGTCATTCAGCCGGACTGCTCACAGTCCACCCCCCTCCCCGACACTTTTCTTATCAAATGGTTCTCTCTACGGCACTATTAGCCTCAACTTGCTTTACTTCGCGAAAGAGAACGCAAATGGCAGCCTTCATGAGTTCTGGGAAAGATTGTAAGTAAACGATTGTTGTGCAACCCAAAGATGTGAGAGAAAATATTTCAGAAAGTCAGTATCTGTCATGTAAGTCCAACGTGTTAATTCTCTTTCCGTTGCTGCTTACTCCCTTATAGTTCAAGCAGCTTATTAATTCCCTTGTAATAACGGTGACGACGATGAAGTTAATGATGATGACGATGATCCGTTATGACTGCAAATGAACACCGTTCAATCGTCGTCGTCGTCGTCCTCGTCGTCACAATCCTCATCGACGTTGTCGTAATCACCGTCATCTGCATTGTCGGTGTCATCGTCATCACATGTTGTAATCATGTGTCGTCGCCGTTACCGTCATGATAAAAACCAGTTTCTTCCCAACACCGGAAGTGTCTGAAGTTCACAAACTACTGCAGCCGCTGGCCATGGTGCAGGCGGATGGTGCAACACACACACACACACCAGGCGATAAACGTCTGCTTCTTTCCATTTGGGGGGGGGAGGAGGGAGGGATATTTTGGAAAACGTTGGCCTGGATGCCAGAAAAAACAAAGTATTTGCTGACATTTTCTCCTGTCAAAGTTATGACCGCATCAAAGCCGCTGACACTGGGCCCCGAAGGTTAACCATGGCAAGTCTTCTTTAGTCCCGACCAGATGGTTCTCCTTTGGCGCATGGCAAGTCACGTCAATCCACGGGACCCGCCCTACTAAATTTTCAACACCAACCTCCCACCATCCTGCCCGCAAAATACCTCCTTACACTGTTGCACCCTACGCTGCCTTCTCACCCTAGAAATTAGCGAATAGTGCAGGAGAACAAGAAAGGTCAAAGTTCATTGGAGGTACTACTAAAGCTATTTGTTGCGACCATTGTATGTATGTTTTGATATTTAATAGTTGAACGATTTTTTTTCGAAGGACTGGTTTTAGTGAAGAAAAAGATGCTAATTTTCTTAATCTGCCACAAATTGTCCATGTCTCTTCCAACGAGTTCCCAAGTTACAAGCGGGTAAAGATTTCTGTGCACTGACTGTAGCCGCAACGAGGATGTCATGAAGGCCATACTGCATTTTCCTGAACGCTCAGCCAAGGAAAGGTGCTAGCAAATGTTAAACAATATTTATGGAGGTTCGTTGAAATTCTGGCTCTCTGTCTATTCTAAGCACGTTACTCTCTGGTAAATATTTTCGTTTGTAAAAATCAAAAGGAGTCAAGATGCTGCCCTGGTTTTGGCCAGAAATACTCTGTAAAAATAAAATAAAATAAAATAAACCTGGTATTAAAATTTGCTAAGGTCTTGCAAGAGCACTGCAAAAAAAAAAAAAATGTGGCTGTCGTCATTAAATCTGTTAGATGATGTGTCTTGGGGCTGAGGTCGCATGGTATTTGCATCTCCTTTTCTGTACAGAAGAAGTACGTTTACCCTTCGAAAGTTACATGTTCTTTTATGCGCAGAAAGAAGACATGAAAGCTCATGCAGCCCACCGCACGTGCTGTTTCAATCTTCTTTTTTTCCCCCTTTTGCAAAAGTCCTTTTCAAAGGTACTAATCTCTTACGACCGTTACTATGCTACAATGGGAAAGTGCTAAAACAGATGTCGCGACCCAGTGGTCTCGAGCATTTGAAAAACAAGAATATCTGCAGCTCCGCCACCCGCGTCACGTGACTTCCAGTGACTTCAAGAGTGGCCTGACCTTAAGACTTGGGTAGACTTGGTCCTGCCGGTGGGGACCTGGCAACGTGTGGATCTCCTGCAGGAGGAAAGGTTCCCACACACGCTCTGATGTAAAACGGCTCTCGGTGGCTGGAGGCGTGGCCTGGCTGGTTCATGGTTTGTGGTGGGCTAAGAGAACCAATTATTGCTGGGGCAAGCCATTTCACGGGAAACCGCAGCTTTTTTTTTCTTTTCAAACAATAATATTGTAGTGTGGGAACAGGGGGAGTAAGATACACGTGCGTGCATGGAGAGGTGTCTGGAAAAAGGAATGCAGTATGGGCTAGCAAGGAAGCAAGCGACTGATGATGATGATGATGATGATGATGATGATGATGATGATGATGATGATGATGATGATGATGATGATGATGATGATGGCACCTTTCTCCAAGGTGTACTCAAAGTGCTTTACACAAAGAACACCACACATACATGATTGATTGATACCGTTTAATGTTATAATACAGACACAACGACACGTTCGTCGCCACATATGGTGAGTGAGTGAGTGAGTGAGTGGATAATGAAATACAGAGGAAGAAGTGTCGTGTTGTGCCATGCGACATCTACTATTTATCCTGTCGTTACATGTCTCATATTGTGTCTTATTTTATGTCACATATCGTGTCTCGTGCCATTTCGTGCCGTGTCATGACGTGTCATATGATCACCACGAAATGACACAATATGGGACATGACACAGCACAATGTCCCATATTGTGTCATTTCGTGTGCCATGTTACGCATCTTCTGTCACGTGTCGCATCGTGTAACTTTTCGCAGAAAAATCCCTGTGTCGTGTACCAAGTCTTTTATCATGTGACATGACAAAGATGTGTGACATGACGAGACCTTCGTCTTGCATCCTGTAATGTCCAATCTCACGCTTTCTTTCCTGTCACGTGACATTTTTTTCAACGTGCTGTTTCATGTGTCATGCCATGTGTCATTCCACACCCTGCAACGAGTTGTGTGCCACGATATCTAATGATGATGATGATGATGATGATGATGATGATGATGATGTCCATTTGTAATGCGCAGGTATCCACATTCAAAAGAATGCTCATTGCGTAGCAAAAACAGAAAAAAATGCCATGATGTCTGTCCCGCTATATGTCACGTGTCGTGTCTTGTCCTTTAGCCCCTTTGGCCCAAAGGTCTCAGAAAAAAAGCGGTAATGGAGGGATTCTGGCAACAGGCGGGAAATACTGTGGGTCCATCAGCTCTGTGACACAAACCACAGACGTCCTGACCGCAAGAAGAGGCTCCTGTTACACCAACAACATCATTATTCTCGCATTGCACGACCCAACTTCGGCTGCCATCGAGTCGACAAAGTTGCGCACGTTTCTGGTAATGAAAACACCGCCGCACTGGTGGCTGTCCCGGGGGCCTGAGAGTCGTAATCAGCACCAACTGTCTCCCTGACCTTTCCCGCCCTCGGCAAGTAGGTGGCCTGAATGAAACGATTCTTTACAGTCTCCAGGCTTTTTAAATGAGGGAAAAACATTGTGTTGGTAGACATAAAGAAAGAGCTGAAAAAGAACAATCTCTACTGCATATGCACCGAAGAAAATTAATGATACATTAAGTTGATATGTGTATGAGTGAGTGAGTGAGTGAGTGAGTGAGTGAGTGAGTGAGTGAGTGAGTGAGTGAGTGAGTGAGTGAGTGAGTGAGTGAGTGAGTGAGTGAGTGAGTGAGTGAGTGAGTGAGTGAGTGACAGGGTGGGTAGGGGTGAAGTTTCTGAGAGTGCGTGTTACTGTGTATGTGTACAGATATAATTACATATATATAAAAGAATATATTTGTCTGTGTGTAAATATATTTATATACAGAATTTAGACATCTCGGGCCAGTTGCACAACACGTTTCTAAACCTTAAAACTGTTCTAAACAAGCAAAATCTCTTCTTAGCCATTTTGATGCATTGCAGAAAAACATTCCAAATTTTGTACTGACTGGACGGAAAATCAGACTAAAATAACGTTATCTTACTTAAAGCAGTTATAGTTTTAAAAATTCTAAAATTGTGGTGTGCACTTTAAACTAATTATCTAAATAGAGTTAAGGCTTAAAAGTGTTTAAAATTAGAAATGTGTTGTGCAACTGGCCCCTGATTTGCAATGTGCTGTACACAGTTTTTGCTTACTTCAAGAATTAATCCGTAACCCTGCCATGCTCTGTTGTGAACGATTGATATAACATTTAAGACGATTTTTATGAACTTGCTGAATTTGCTGTCCATGCTTGATTGATCTATAAAGGGTTAAAAAATAATTAAAAAATAAATTGTGGTGTAGCAATAATTTTGGAGTCGTAGCTATGAGTCGAGGGTAAGTCGTTGCCCTGGGGTAAACTGTGGAAACATGAGGGCAAGCGTCTTGTTGTCATTGTTACGAAGTGGCCTGCCACCTCACAGATATTGCATTATGTTACTATACCCCATGCTATAACTTATGAACTTGCTGCAGCCATCTTCTTGAAGCGATGAATTGTCATGTCATGTCCTGTCATGTCATGTCATGTCATCTCTCTCTCTCTCTCGTGCACATGTCCTCATGCCTGCGTGCAGGTCCACCTGTAGGAATATGTCCACAACGTGAGAAGATGTGGGTGCACTCTCTCGAGGATGCAGGTGCATCTGCATATGTGCAAGCGTTGAGTGGTAGAACTATTTACAGGCGTTAATGAGTAAAACAATTTTTAGGCGTTAATAAAAAAAGGAAAGACTATTTTTCGAGGAAGCGCCAAAAAAACCACGACGCGAATTTGCAGACGAAGCTGCCTTATGAGTGATGAAGGCAATCAAATGGCAAAAGTTTCGGATATTTTTCTTGTAACTAGGCATTCGAGACCTCCCGAAGAAGTCACGGAAATCCGAAAGCTTTGCATTAAGGGTGTGTCCCAACAGGGAATTAATCAAGTCAAATATTGCTGTCAACTTCATCTCTCACAGTCACACAAAGCCATGATGGGAGAGTAAAGATTGTCAAGTAAGGTCTCTTGTAGAAAGTCTCGTTATACCAAATGCTGAAAAATGTGTAATGTGTATATATATTCATTATATTTATATATATGCGCTATGTGTGTGTATATATGTGTGTGAGCACATCTGCACGTGTGCTTGCGTGTGTCAGTGTGTTTATGTGCGCATGTTTGTGTGTGCTTCCCTGCGTGAAAAGCTCAAGTTAACGAGAAAATGACTTCCTAACCGTGAGACAGACCGGAGGATCTTGCAAAACATTCCACAAAAACTCGCCTCAAAACCCGGAGAAACATCCTCCCCCGCCCCACCCCTCGTATCCCCCTCAGCCCTTGAGAAAAGATGGCGCTTGGTACGCCTGCTGTCGTTGGAGCTTAAAGACACAGACTTCTCTACCATCGTCTGCTGTGCTGAAGGCTTTTCCAAACAGTTGCCAAAATCCTTGCAGACGTTCCCAGTAAACTGCCAGCTTGAATTACAAACGGTATGGTATAGATAGGATTTCCGAAGACGATGTTCTTATCCAGTGACTCCGTCTTCTTTATCCCAAATATTACAAGGTAGAGATCTCGTCTTGCACAATTTTAACCTCTTCCCCAATACTGTTTATTTTAAGAGGTCTTAGCGTTAGTCTTAAAACAGATAAAAATGTTTTCCTGACTTCAGGCCAAGCAGGCGTTTAGACCAGAACAGAACTTAGCGAATCTTTGGTCTGGTGTGCGGTTGCACATAAAGGGCTGCGGGCATCGCAGACTTGAAAACTTACTGACATGCTGGAGCCGGCTGTCAACTAGAGTCTTCACTCAACTTTTTGTCATCTCCTTTGAAGTATTAACGGTCAGAAAAATGCAATAAATACTACTGGCTGCAGTCTGGTATATAAGCCCCGTAGCGCCATGGTTAGGAAACAAAGAAGTCGTCCAAGGGAAACTTGGGGAAATCAAGGACTAAAGTCTTGTTTCTGAAGACCCTAGAAGAACAGGTTGCTTTACCTCTGGGACTGTAGTTATGAAGCAGTGGCAAAGATGTAAAAAAAATGTGGGGTATAGTAACACAATGCAATATCTGTGAGGTCTGCAGTCGACTTTGTAACAATGACAAGACGCTTGCCCTCATGTTTCCACAATTTACCCCAGGGCAACGACTTACCCTCGACTCATAGCTACGACTCCAAAATTATTGCTACACCACAATTTATTTTTTAATTATTTTTTAACCCTTTATAGATCAATCAAGCACGGACAGTCGAAAAAGATTACGCCTTTTATCGACTTGATCAGCAAGAAAATCCGAATTGTAATGAGTTGACAGGAACAATACTTTGACAAGGAAAGTAATTACACATATCAGTCATGTGACCCACAGTCAGTCACGTGACCATGGAATAGCCAGAAAAACTTTTTAATACCATAAATGATAAAAAAAAAATTACGATAAAATCACATCAGACGGATAAAACAAGACAGTCCTCCTTCACTGGTAGTCGGTTTAGTTATTCAGCCCCTGCGGTCTGTCGACATCGTGGTTAGTCTCCCTCTAAAAGCGGCTGTAGAACGGTTTGCTGTGGAACTGGGGCTTAACACAGGGGCCAAAGAAGGGTGAAGAATGGGTTGCAGAGCCTTGCTCACTTCCGCAGAACAGGAAATGGATATCCGCAGACAGCAACATTCTAGCTCCCAGAATTTCCAGCAGACTAGGGGCTTGCGACACAGCTTCCTAACGAACGTCAGCACTCCTGCCTGGATGCAGCATCGAACAAAAAATGTCAGCAGGATGGGGAAGGGGGCAATTGTAGTTTGTTTGGCGATAAAACACGAGATAACAATGTTTTACACTAAAGGCAAAAACGTGAAGGAGTTTCCCCTTAAGGGTTCGTTGCGCTGAAGGAAGGAAAGAACTTAACCTTGTTTATGATCTTCTTGACCAAAGTGTGACTGGAGGGGCATGTCGCTAGAAAGAAATGTTTAAAAAAAACAAAGAATGTTTAGTCTACATTAATAATTCTCGTGTGCAATTTTGTGTTAAAGTGTCAACCCTGGAAGTAAAGTCTTTCTGGAAAGCTAACTTAAATGTAATTAAGTTTTATTTGCGTCCAGATAGATACTTGGTTGGTTCGCTGGTTGTTTGGGTGGCTGGCAGTAGTTCCTACAGTGAAGCAGCGTTTCCACAATTAAGCCTTTTATAACTTTAATCACCCCCCCAACACACACACACACACACACACACACACACACACACACACACACAAAATGATACCTTTTAAATACTTTGCACGCATATAATCCAGCAACGGTTTAATTGTAATTTTTTCAACTCTACCAAACCCTGGGCTCCCACACGCACGTGCGGGAAATGAGAGATATTAAACAAATGGCCAATTGTGTTAATGCCACAGGGCAATTATAACTTGGGAATGTGTGCCCGGTCATAAAAAAAAACAAGGAGAGGAAATCGTATACAAAGTTTCGTCTTAATTGTAAAACCGGGAAAACATATCTCAGTGCAGCCCAGTGTCTTGGAAGATTTCCGCTGGACGGCTGTTGGCGGCATCAGGAATTATTTTGATTCACCCCTGAGGCACAAAGCATCGCCTTCTATCATCTTCCTCGCTGGGCCGCCGCTTGTCAAGATGCTATTAGCAAATTAATGAGTATCTCCTTTGGTAAACAGTGCAGTCACTCCCACATTTTATTCTCAAAGCTCTCGTGCCAAAAACAAAAACAAAAAAATAAATTTCTTAAGCTAACATTTCCTATCCTGCTGAAGATGAATTCTTTTACAGCAGGTTCTATCTTATCCTACTCCTGCATCTCTCCACTGCTACCCAATGAGCAGGAGTTAGAGATGGTGTTTGAAGAACACTCGCCAACGGAGTGGAACTGTTTCTGCTGATGCTGCTCGAAAGATGGATGGGGAGGTGGGGAGGGCGGAGGGCGGACGCGTGTCACAAAGCAGGTCAACCGCCTCCCTTCCACGCTGCACTGCCAGTTCCCAGAGGTGAGAACTCATCCTCCACTCCCTCCCCAAGATAAGCACGCATTTTTGTAACCCCTGTACCAACCACCCACCCAACAAACGAGTTCTGCTTCAGACGACTGATCACAGTAGTTTTACGGAAAGCCGAATAGAATATCTTCAAAGTTCTGTTTTTCTCACACGAATCGAGAAAAAAAAATAACAGAAAGTCGGAAATTTCAACTTTCCAAACTTCTGACCAGTGCAAAGTATTTTTTTCAGCTTCTAGTTTACCAGCAGAAGGAGACACAGAGACAACACGGGGTAGTGGTAGAGCGCTAGCTGCAGAAGATGGTTGATTCAAGGCTTGCTTGGACCTGAGGCTGGAAAACTCAACTTCTCCACCCAGCAGTATCTCCGACATCCCTCTCTTTTGATGTGGCACCCGTTTACAGGGCTGACCGTCGGTTATTTTCTCCGGGTACACCGATTTTACCACCCTGGGTGTGCCATGTGTGTGTGTGTGTGTGTGTGTGTGTGTGTGTGTGTGTGTGTGTTCGTGCGCCTGGATTCTGGGACAAAACTGTATATAAACAGTCACTGTAACTATAGCAATGGGTATAGTACAATAGGACAATGGCTTCCTGCTTGTCGAGGGCAGGTAAAGACGCCGGAAGGAGTGCGACCATGCCGAGCCCTAGACCTGCGATTCACGTTCGTTTCCCCTGTAAGACCCTCTAGCTTTAGAATAACAGCCATGTTAGGGGGCGTGGTAAAATACTTCTTATTCCTATGATAGCAGCCATTTTGGTAGCGTGCTTTGCTGTTCTTAGCATAGCAGCCATGTTTGGGACAAACCTTCGGGAAGTCTAGCTTAGCAACTGTACACTCCCAACCTCGCTATCATGCAATGAGGAATTTCTTTGAAGGGGTGGGGGTGAGGAATAGAGTTTCACACTCAGTGTGTCCTTGTCTGTTCCCACCCCCATGTATCCTTCAAAAGAATTCCCCCAACCGGAGTCCCAACCTACTTTGGAAACTCCCTGTCAAATATGTAAATAGCTCCTCCGACGCAGTCTCCCCTTTTCCTCTAAAAACATATTTTCCTTGCTCGTTTCACTTTCCACAGACACTGGAACTCTGGGAAACACTGGAGGGGGGCTAGGTCTTGGCGAAATTTAAATCCGATTTCCTGTGGAGTTTAGACCCTGTGCAATACGTGGCAATAGAGTCAAATAAGGGTGCGACCACCCACCCACCCACATCCCATCCAAGTACCTTCTACTCCCGTACCCCCTCCCCCCACAAACACACACGCATTCGCACCCACCTCACCACCTGCCTTCTTAAAAATGTTAAAGTTGATGAAATAGCAGTGGGGGAGGGAGGGTAAATCAAAGCTTTGACAGTCAGGGTCTCGCTTGACTAGGGACAGGAATTTGGTTTACCAGTGCAAGCCGTCTGCGTGTGAGAAAACTCCGAAAGCAGGCCAGCAAGCTGCATTTCTCCTGTTGATATTTGCATATTCTTCTGGCTCTAAGCTGGGTGCATGGCGACTAGCATTCTCCTCCACCATGGCCCTCCTCCTGCTTTCACCCTCTCCCACCTTTATATTCCCTGCCCTCTCCCCCCCCCTCCACATCATGTTCTGGAATCCATTTCACTGAAATTTACAGACGCTTTCATAATTACAAGGTAGAGTAATAAAACTCATCTAAACACTTTTTGTCTCCCCCTCCTTTCTTTTTCAATTCTTTTCTTGTCGTGTTACTGTTAATAAGGTGTAAAATCGCGAAGCAATTATCTTTAGCTCCTATGTCCTGGGTTCAGCTCTCGTCTCGGGCATGCTGCTCTTTCTCTGCATGTGGCATCTGTTTACAGGGCTGGCTGCCTTGCCGTGATGTAGCCTTAGTTGCTGTGTCGGCGTAAAACATCAATCCCCTCCCCCTTTAGCTCCTAAATCAAGGAGATTATGCTAATGAGCAAAGGTTAGAGGTTCTACGTAACCTCGTTCAGAGTGTACAGGGTAAGTATTTCTCCTGCTGCTGCTGCTGCTGCTGCTGCTGCCCGCAGGATGGTGTGAAGTGGTGGGGGGAGTGGTGTCAGATGGTGGTGGGGGGATGACTTTGACCGTAACAATGGCACGTGCACTGATTTAGCCCTGGAGTTCAGGTCATACCCGTCACTGCCTCGTGTCCTCATGTCTTTATGACCCGTCTTGTCCCTCCCTGTATACTACAAAGGTTTCTATTCTTATTGGGAGTTTTGTTTAATTTATGCATGCTCCTTTTTTTGCCCTTGCTGCTGTTTTGCGCCTCCTGGTGTATGCAAGTGATACCTTCGTGGCTTGCGTGTTTGGTCATGCGCATGAATTTATCTCCCCGCTTTCCTCATAAATTTCACAGGACGTGACTTCACCATCGACAGGCAGACAACTCCGGTACTTATAGTTTTGTAAACATTACGAATCCGAACATTTGAAAACACCTCAACTGTTGTCAGATGTTAACAGTGAATGTAGAGTGGTATCCCCGTGGTATCCATTCTACACACACCACCATCCACAAACAGCTACCTCCGTCGCAAAAAAAGCGAGAAGTAGGTTCTTTGGCTACCTGAAAAGGCTCCATTATATATTTTTGGTTATAGCTTTTGGTGTTTTGGTGTATGAGCGATCAAAGAAAGAAAGAAAGAAAGAAAGAAAGAAAGAAAGAAAGAAAGAAAGATCAACGACAAAAGATTAAAAATATCAATCAGAAGAACACTACAACAGGAACAGGAATAAGAATAAGAATGTGAACAAAAGCAGAAACAGGACTAAGAACAAGAACAAGATCCCCAAGAAAGTGAGCTCACAGCTGCAGTCAGTAGACACAACAAATCACATTTCAGGCGAACACAAAATTCCCAGGCTTTTAAAATTTTTCATTCTCGTCGAAAAGCTAACTTGGAAGAACCCACTGTCTCCTATGAGTTCCAGAGATGCTGTCGAGTGTTTAGCCGACTCAGGGATTCTGAGTAAGCTGGGTATTTCCGCAGTCCTCCCACTCGTGCTTTCAAGGGCTGATGATCCATGCGATATGAAATCGTTGAATATCTGCGGCAAATATACGGGAATCAGTAAAATCTAGGGCCACTACTCCCAGGCTGCATTATTCCAGCCGCCATGTCCTTTCCACTTTGAATGTGAAACATGGGTTAGTATGGGCTAATCATTTCCTCATTCCACAGATGGAGGCACAAGGGTGTGTGTGTGTGTGTGTAGGGGGGGGTGCGTGCGTGCGTGCGTGCGTGTGTGTGTGTGTGTGTGTTTATCTATGTATGAATGTGCCTGCGTGTGTAAATGAATATGTTTGTACGTCTCTTTATGCGTGCGGGTGAGCGCCTGTGTGTGTGTGTGTGTGTGGTCATGAGTGTTTGGTGTGTTAATGTGTGTGCGTGTGTATTTGTATCTGCGAATGTCACGTGTGATTGTCTTTGTGCGTGCTTGAGTGTGTGGGTGTGAATATGTATAGGGAGTGAAAGAAAGAAAGAAAGAAAGAAAGAAAGAAAGAAAGAAAGAAAGAAAGAAAAAGATAAAAAGAAATATGTTTTACGGAAATAAATTCTCGACGAACAGGCTTGATTCAGCTAGTATTCGCTACCCCTCCACATGCTCACTTACAAACAGAACAATTTTTATTTGTGTCTCTCGCCATTTCAGCCATCGCTGTTTCTTTACTTATTTCCGCGTAACTTTTATTTGTTGAGCTCGTTTCCTATTTACTGAAAATGTTTTAAAAGGCAAGGAGATTATTATCCCCCTGTGAAAACAGGATCCCAGTGTATAGCTGTCAGATTTTGTTGACGCCTATACCAGTTGCTTTTGGATGATAATGGAGGACAACTAAGATAATGGAAGACAACTGCTGTGACGTGGACGAAGGTTGTCTGAGATACAAGCTTACAAACAGTGTGGACATCCCAGCACAACCTGGGGGATGAGTCGCTGAAACAATCAAAACGGATGAGAGAGAGAGAGCGAGAGAGAGAGAGAGAGAGAAAGAAAGATAGAAAAACGAAAATAATGAAGGAAAGAAAGAACAAAATAAAGAATGAAAAAAGAAGAATGACTGACAGGTAAACACAAAGAAATGCTTTCACGTGATCAGGAATAGTAAGGATAAGGGATGTCTTCCTAAGGGTTTGAGGAATGACCGACAGATAAACACAAAAAAGAAAGAACGAAAAGGAGTGAAGACAGACAGACAGACAGACAGACAGACAGACAGACAGACAGACAGACAGACAGACAGACCAAGAAGATAAATAGAAGGAACACATTTACACTTGACAGGCAATTGGTGGGCCATTAGCTGCTGGTCATTGCCATGCAGTTGTGAGGAGGGCACATGAAGAGGGTCTGGAGTAGGCGCAGTGGATCTATTAAGACAACTGAAACAGACAAACAGCCTTTCATAATGTTTACAGGTATCGCCACCCGGTGAGGTCCCCATCATTACACGTAAACCGAGGCTCGCATTTCTAAACAAATCCCCACTAAACAGTCCGCCACCCCAAGAGGCACCTGAACGCAGCTTCATCCATTTTTAAACAGTCTCAACCCACCCACCCAAGAAAAAAAAAGAAAAGAAGTAATGGACTGAAGAATGAGCACTGCTTTGAGCACGAACACTACAGTTTATTAACTCAATCTGGAAGCTACATAAGAAACAGATTTCAATGTAAGTGGAGAGAGAGTTTATTCTGTTTTTTTTTTTAAGCAGCAGCTAGTTCTCGAGTGAGAAATTTTCAAATTAAGTCCAAATTACATCAACAGCAAACTCTTATGCCTCACTGGTATTGAGATTTCAGTATGCCAGGACTGGAATTAAAAATTTCTCTCGTAAAGACAATCTCCGCTAGCTCACAAGATATAATCAGCTTTCGTCACCTGCTAATGATGTTAAGATCCAGACGCTCTTGTGAATCATCTTCAGCAAAAAAAAAAAAAAAAAAAAAAACGGTCTTAGCTGCCTGATATGAGGCATGAAAAATATGTCAGACTAATGAATACATCTAAAATAATTGTTGAATAGTTGTCGAGATCGAAATACATTGTAATGAAGCGAAATTAATTTTCTACCAGTAGGCAGCAGTGTCCGTGTAATTGCCCAGGGAGACCAGATGACCTCCGACACCATCGGAAACCTCGAGTTTTGTGGAGGGCTGAAGTCATTTTCTCTGATACTATGGCATGCACTGTGCTCAGTCACTGACTACATCACTGACTACATCATCCTTATCGTCATAGTATCCTCTGTCACCAAAGAGGAGACGACGACGACGACGACGATTTTAAAGACTGTACTGTCGCTGAAAAGAATGGCGCTGACAATAGTTGTCAAGCTGATCTAATTTCTTTAAGTAATCAACATTAAAACACATAAAGCTATGGCACTGGACGACAAAACCTCTTTTTTTCTTCGGTCTTAGAACAGGTGCGATTTTAAAATAGTGACCAACACATTGCACAGACTCGTTTGTCTTGGACAACATCCAGCATGACTGGAGTCACTGAGACGACATGTCTTCTCGGAAGCTACACAACTTAAAGCACAACAATTCTTGCTTTCGAATTATCAGGAGTGGGGTCGAGTAACATATCAAGCAACCACTTTTGGCCTGAAAAAAAAACCCTTACTGCAAATTACCTTTCTTATTGGTGCTCAGATCATAGAGTAAAAGGCAGTAGATGTATGTGACTCATGATATAAAATTGCTGGTTATCCCTCAGGATAAATTTTTCACTTATTGTCGGGGTAAGTGTCACAGTTGTCAAGATATTTTCATTCCTTCTGTCCACGTGTTCATCATAAAAAATCCACAAGAAATAAACAAAGAAACAAATACTTCCTTACACCACTCATGACGATGTCCCGGTGTCACGATCTATGGCTTTGCCTGAGCTACCACTTTGCCTCTCACAGTGCGCATGCGCAGGGGGCGTTGTATAGTATTATAGCGTGCTAATATAGTCCACACAGACTGATTTTTAATTAGTTTCAACAAAATGTGTTATGGGAAGTAATCGTTCGTCGGCTGTTATTGTCGTTTAGCGATACGAATCACCGATCGTACATAGAAGTCAAGGGAAGTAATTCAGTCGTTTTGACTACTTAGATTTCATTCTTTATTTCCGCACTACATAGTATACACAGTTACAAGATGTAATAAAATACATACGTTTATGAATATGTACTGCATAGCTTAAAATGCTCGCAAACCTTTCGAGAATATGACAAACCCGTCATGTGGTGGACATGATCTGTTCACCCTTGCGCATGCGCACTGTGAGAGGCAGAAATGGTAGCTTAGGCACAGCCATAGATCTCTCCCGGTCATCATCATACTTTTGTTTCTTTCTCTAGCGCAGACGATCGCTAGTCAAGTACTCCTCACTTTGAACACTCCTGTTTCTGTTAATGTGTCAACACTTTTTCTGCTGTTACTGATTTTAAACAGTCCTACTGGTTTTGTTACTATATTTTTTACACTTCTGATGCTGTTATATGTTGATGATTTCTAAAACATCTGCTGCTCGTGTTGTTCATGTTTATCAATGTTTCTCCTGACGCTCATCAAAACCAAATTTGTTTCAGCAGCTGCTCTTGAACTGTGAGCTTAGCGAATCCACAGAAACTGGACCGACAAGGATAAGTGAAAAGATTTGTAATATTTCGACTCGTACAGAACCAGGCCCGATGATGATCGTCACCAGGTCAGCAGACGTAGATTTTCTTTTCTTACTTCAGTTTCTTCCTCCCTTCATCATCCTTCACCTCTCACAGGCCGAAATCGTGACAAGGATGGAGGACTTTCTCTTGACAAACCGACCAGAGGATCCAAAATGGTCAAGATCTTACTTCTAATTAATATCTCAACTGGGTTATTTCTACCCGTGCTTCTTGTGTGTTTCCTGTTTTATCACCGTTAGACTCCAAGTCCGCTGTTCTCTGATATTATTACTGTCTCGTCATGAACGTTGATCTACTGGACTGCTAGCAGACGATTTTTTTCAATTAAGTCAGAAAGCCGCGAGAACGAGGCTCGAGGAAGAATAGCAGCTTCCGGTAGCGAACCACGACAACAATGGCTATGTCAGCAGTAAAGAAATATAAACAGCCAGGAAGTGGTAACTCCTGCAGCATGGAAGGATGCCACTGTGCAAGTTACAAATGCTTTGGTTTAAGTTTATTCGCCTTCCGCGGCCAGGTATATCGAAAGAGCAAGACGAGTGGCGAGCGGCTCTCATTCGTGCTATAGGCCAGCGGATTCAGTCCCATTTCCGTTTCCGGAGACGCAGCACGACGATGGAATCAAGAGGCTAACCCGCTAAGCGTTGGTCTCAGCATTTCGTCAGCAGTCCAGTAGATCAACGTTCATGGTCTCGTTAAAAACTGCTTTCGACTATATTTCCTGTAACACCATCAAATATCAAACATCAAGCTTGATTGTAGTGTTACACTGCTGCTTATTACCACTCTACCTACTACCACTGCGTGTCTACTTGATACCATTGTCCCCTCATTGACAGACTTAATATTCTGGTATGACATTAATTGTCTGTTGCCATATTGCTGTTGCCATATTAACACCGTTATACTGAACACCTTATACTCAACTATTACTGCTGTCAGCTGTCTCATTATTATTTCTACTAATTTCTCCTTCTTATCACCAACACTTCTTGCACTACTACTTCTGCTTTTTTTTAAAATTAAACTTCTGCTACTTCTATTTTATTTCTCTTTTACTACTATCACTTCAGCTTCTTATATTTTATTAATTGAACCACTGTTATTACTTCTTCTACTACTACTGTGCTGCGTCTTCTACATTTTCTTTTTACAACTACTGCTTTTACTGTACTCCTCCTCCTCCTACTACTACTACTATTACTGCAGTTGTTGCTACTACTATTGCAGCTTATTTTTCCTTTTTATTTCTACTTCTGTTACTCTTGCTTCTACTAATACTACTGCTACTTCTACTACTTTTCCCCCGTTTAGCTGTTTTTACTTTTACTACCACTGTTACTTCCACTACCTTTACGCAATTTCCTACTACTGCTTTTACTAATACTACCACTGCTACTTATACTATTTTTTCCATTTTGCTGCTACTACTTTAAATAGTACTACTGCTGCTACTTCTACGTCCATTTTGCTACTACTGCTTTTACTAAGAGGTTTTTTTAAAAATCAATGCTAATACTGCTTCTAATACTTTCAATCTTGTTACCAGTTCTTTGTTTACCACTACTAACGCTGCCGCTGATCCTTTGACTTGTTCATATTTACTAATACTGCTTTTACTACTATTAATGCTGCTACTACTGCTGTTACTACTATTACTGCTGCTAATACTGCTTTTACTACTATTACTGCAGCTACTACTGCTTTTACCACTGTTACTGCTGCTTTTACTACTATTACTGCTGCTAATACTGCTTTTACCACTGTTACTGCTGCTTTTACTACTATTACTGCTGCTACTACTGCTTTTACTACTATTACTGCTGCTAATACTGCTTTTACTACTATTACTGCTGCTAATACTGCTTTTGCTACTATTACTGCTGCTAATACTGCTTTTACCACTGTTACTGCTGCTACTATATTGCTTTTACTACTATTACTGCTGCTAATACTGCTTTTGCTACTACTGCTTTTACTACTATTACTGCTGCTAATACTGCTTTTACCACTGTTACTGCTGCTTTTACTACTATTACTGCTGCTGCTACTACTGCTTTTACTACTATTACTGCTGCTAATACTGCTTTTGCTACTATTACTGCTTTTACAACTATTACTGCTGCTAATACTGCTGCTAATACTGCTTTTACCACTGTTACTGCTGCTTTTACCACTATTACTGCTGCTAATACTGCTTTTACTACTATTACTGCTGCTAATACTGCTTTTACCACTGTTACTGCTGCTACTATACTGCTTTTACTACTATTACTGCTGCTAATACTGCTTTTGCTACTACTGCTTTTACTACTATTACTGCTGCTAATACTGCTTTTACCACTGTTACTGCTGCTTTTACTACTATTACTGCTGCTAATACTGCTTTTACTACTATTACTGCTGCTAATACTGCTTTTGCTACTACTGCTTTTACTACTATTACTGCTGCTAATACTGCTTTTACCACTGTTACTGCTGCTAATACTGCTTTTACCACTGTTACTGCTGCTACTATACTGCTTTTACTACTATTACTGCTGCTAATACTGCTTTTACTACTATTACTGCTGCTAATACTGCTTTTACCACTGTTACTGCTGCTACTATACTGCTTTTACTACTATTACTGCTGCTAATACTGCTTTTGCTACTACTGCTTTTACTACTATTACTGCTGCTAATACTGCTTTTACCACTGTTACTGCTGCTTTTACTACTATTACTGCTGCTGCTACTACTGCTTTTACTACTATTACTGATGCTACTATACTGCTTTTACTACTATTACTGCTACTAATACTGCTTTTACTACTATTACTGCTGCTAATACTGCTTTTATAACGATTAAACTTTTATGCTTGTACTGCTTTTTTAAAAACTAATACTACTGCTGCGTCTACTAACGTTTAACTTCTTTAGTACTACTTCTACAATTACTGCTTGTTGCTGATGATGATTCTGCTAGTATGTCAACGACGACGATGACGACGACAGCCTCATTTCCCCTGCGAGTTTTTATTACAAGGAGAGTGTGAAACAGATGAGGAGTGCGCCTTGTGACGGGTGGGAGGAGCACCCCAAACAAGCCATGTTGAGCTTCACGCGCGTTATGTCAGCAATGCAGACAGATTCTATCGCCACCCCGCTGGTCTCGCGTTGCCTTGAGATCTGTGGGAACTTACGAGCCACAACAATCCAAAGACCGCAGCTATTAAGTTTTTTTTTTTTGTTTTTAGTCTTCAGCTGCTTTTCTTTCCTCCTTTTTTTCTTTCTGTCCTTCCTTCTTTATTTTGCTAATTTTTGTACCTTCTTTCTTCGTCTGCTTCACCGCTTTTTCTCCCTGTGTTCATTACTTACATACATTATATGCATTCATTCGATCCTTCTTTTCTTTGTTTCTTTTGTCTCTCTCTCTCTCACTATATATATATATATATATTGTGTATGCTTTCTTTCTTTTGTCTCTCTCTCTATATATATATATATTATGTACCTCGCCCAGGTCGTCGAAGTAGGCACTTGAGGTAAAAATATTTCGGTGATAACTATAAAACGGAAGTAATTCCAAGCCGGGGCAGATGTCAGAGGTCAGTTGATAACCCGTGTCCACCTCTGTGGTTGCGTTTGTTCTGCTCTGTGGCGGCCTTGGGGATCAAATTGAGGGAGAGCCATGTATCTATGGGACTAGTCCCTTCCTTTGAACACATTTCCTTGGAACATTGTGCGACTCCGCTTGTGTCCACCCTTCCACAACATTAGTAATTTGAATGGTGTATACTATGCCGCTAACTTAAGGCTGGTTGAATTTCTACCCCCTATCCGAAAACATATCTAACTTTCTTGGAAGAGTTATAGAAGAAGAACCACCACTTGTTGCCAAAACGTTTGCTGAGCAGGTTCTAGTTTACCAGTGGGACTTTTTTTTTTTTTACCAAACCCACATCGCCAGAAAGTGTTGAAGTATATAAGCGCGATGTATGTCTCTTTTTTGTCTTTATTTGTTGTGAAAGTTTGCAACATCTACATATGCCTACATAAACAATTCCCAGACACTAGAAGGAAGGAGATACGTGCATACATCATACCTCCGAAGAAATATTCATCCATAGCCGGCAAAGAACAAAAAGTTTACTTTTGCCCTGAGCTAGAACGAAGAAAAGAAAACCTCAGTTCTGTTGTTATTTTCTCTCGGCCACGACCCCTGCTACATTACTGCATGTGCGGAACTGTACATATTGCCAGGACCCAGTGCAAAAAAGAGGGGTGGGGAGTAGTGGAACTCAAAAACATTCTAGCTTGCTTTCCCGCAACTTTTAAATGATTTATTCTTGTGAAAACTTGCAAAACAGACGACATATAAATATGCCAAGGGCACACCTAATTACAAATAATAAATGCTCGGTTTAAATCTTTGCTAAGTTGGAAAACTGAAAGCACCCTTTTTTTCGTTTTTAAAGTCGGTCCACCTTTTCCTGGTGGGAGGAAACTGGGCAAGTTTCAGTTGAGAGATCTGTTGTCTGTTTTGCAACAATAGAAAACATCCTGCTGTCAATTTGAGGATGGAGTGCAGTCCCACCTGTGTAAACACGTAATCTGCGATGAACATAGGCAGAGAGCAGGTATTAATCTCCCTGTATGCACCCCTAGCATACATCACTTCTGACACCTAGAATCTACTAGGTCGACATCTAGAATCGATTCAACTTTGACCGATGACGTGTTGGCCAAAATTAGAGATCCAGCTGCCAGACCATTTTAATATTAAAATATAGTTTACACATTTATCGATGCTAAGAACGCGCGATATCCTGCGAGAATTCATGAGCACATGCTCAAATTTTATCAAGGTTGAGGGGACCGTGCTGTGGGAATACTTTTTTTTTGGGGGGGGGGGATCTTTCTAGAAAGATTGTGCTGGAGGGATTATGTCAGCCCTCATGGTAAAGCCGGTAGTAGCCGTTGTATTAGACGTGTTAGCAGTAAACTCGACAAGGGCAGGCTATTTTCATTCCACCCACTGAAGGCCTTGAGCCTTAAAAGGTTGTCTGCCTTGTGCACCCGTGCAGGCTTGCCGGATCCCGATGCCATATCTCTTGATTAGACTTGATTAGCACACCAGACTAAGCGGATGCTTGAGGTGATGTACAGACGGCGGTGAGACTCGGAAGCCGAAGAGAAGTTGCCAAAGCCATAATTTGCGACAAATATCTCAGGACATAGGCCGGGGAGCGCTTAGACGAGCGCCTCACAGAGGAAGCCCCATGAATTAAGGAGGAAAGGAAAATGAACACAAAGTACAAGTGGGGTGGAGAGGCGCTGCTGTGAGCTTTGTAAACTAAGGCAGGTAATGCGATGCTTGGAAACTCTTCATGGGGTTCGCTATTGTCACAGAGCACCTCTCCCCCCCCCCCACCACCCCTATTAATGTGGTTGAGGGGACTGGAAAGGCAGAGTAGAAAATTCGGGAAATGTTTTGTTAACCTCCGAAGAAAAGCACAGCGTGCGAATTCTTTACACGAAACAACTGGAATTATGACGAGTGCAAAGGAGAGGCACTGGACTTCACATACTTCGCCTGGAATGCGGTAATTTATGCTTAATCTTTGAAGGAGTTGTAACCCGGCTGTTACAAACGTTTAATGTCACATAAAATTTTTAAAAAAATCATCGTTATCTTTTTTAAAATGTTTACTGCCTTGAAATGTCCAACTCCTAATATGCCGTATGACAGTATTCAGTATGTCTGCTACATGCACTCATTTGGTTCAAATAATCTTTGCATGGCGAGTCCAAGGAGCAACCTGTGGACGAGTCTGTGTGAGACATCATCTATAACGAGATCGTCGCCGTTATACTCCACGGTTTTAGTTGTTACTGCTCTTCCCTTCTAGCCCTTTACAGCTTTGACTAATAGAATGAGACGTAAGAGCATGACAAATTTCATCAATCCCTAGCAAAATAATAATCAGAGAATGTAATATTTAGAAATACACGTGCGAAATTTTAATGAGAGGAACATCGTGGAAAACTAAATAATAAAATAAAATGAAAAAAATGAAATGGGAAAACTAAGAGATGCAAACATGTCACTAGCTCCCCCCCTTCCCCGAATGTCAACCTCCATACGTTCCTCCCAACCAGCCCCCAACCTACGAGTTTGCTCCTCCACCCGACACCCCGACGCCTGCACGCAGCATCATCAGCAGTTTAGCCGCCTGGAGAAGCGACTCACTTACATCGGAGTCTGTCGACGTGTCAAGTCTGCTCGCCTCCGACAAAGAATCGACGTACGCCCTAGGCAACAGCTGATCCCCTCACCCCCAGATCGTTAAAAAAAATGTTTTTGGTCCCGCACCCCCCCCCCCCTGTTTCCTACCTTCCACCCTGTTCTACTGTTGGGTCACGTGACCCAGCAAGTTGCAAGATACCAGCCACGTCCGGAGTCGTCTGCGCATACGTCATGGCTGACCTGGGCAACGTTGATTGAATATATACTAGCTTGAAGTATACTTTCCCTTTCAACACACACACACACACCCACCCACCCGTCAACCAGACATACCCCAGCAGATCAGGTGTTCCGAAATATCCCCCCCCCCCGCTCTTCTTTTCCACCAGACAACCTTTGACCCCACAACTCACTCCAGCTCAGCGACCTCATCGTCGAGGACAGCCCGCACTGAACACCCAGTCGTGTCAGGTGGCACTGAGCAGCTGAGGTTGATTAGCCCACACTGAACAATTGCTCAACAACCGTGAACAACCTCTGTGAACTGCCTACAGTATACAACTGACGCTGACGTCGACCACTCCGTCGTCTCTTTCGTTTAGTTGGGTTTTTTTTCTTTCTTCTTTGCACTGTTTCTTTCATTTCATTGTATTTATATTTATGTCTGGTCCACGTCTTTGAGGGCTTCACATTGTATAAAGCCCTGAGTCCAGAATATGCTTTCCTTTCTTTTTCTCTTTCTTTAGTTCTCGTTCATTTATTCGCTGTTTTTTTCTTTTCTTTCATTTTTCAACTGCCTTAAATTTTAGATAGTTTTCCAGCGCTCACTATTGAAAATACTTCTACGATATTTTTTTTCAAAAAAAAAGAGTTATTCATATATCTTTATACGTTCTTTACTTTCTGTTTTCAATGGTCAGGGTAGAAATTTAACTTTTTGCACAGAATACAAAAATAGTATTTTGTACTTAGAATCGCTCAATCTCTCCATTTCATACCGTGGCTCTATTTTCCCTATCTGTCCATCTTTTTCCCAGACGCGACTGAAGTCAGGTTTTCTTCGTCCCTTTGGTGTTTTGTGCAGAACTGCAACATCTCCTCCTCCTCCCCATTTCCCGCTTAAGAGTTGTTTACTTTCGGTTAGAAGTAACCCTGTACCGCTACTCAAATACTTTTTACAGACACCACTTATAGTCCCATGGAAGCAATCCTTCCTGTTGTAGTAATAAACGAAAAATTGGGACGACGAGCTCCGCAGGTCGAGATTTCACGAGATTCTCGTCCAGCTTCATGGTTCTGCTCACGTGACTTGACGCCTCTGGAAACGTGAGTCCCTCTGACACATTTTTTTTTTTTTTGGTATTAAACAAGGTCAAGAATCTCTTCGCAACTGAAGCAGAACTAGGTCACCATATGTTAACACACTTCATGCTAGTCAAGGGTTGTTTTTCTTTATTCTTCCCTCCTAAAATTCTTTTACTCCCCCCACCCCCCCGGGTGTAAATCTTTATGACTAAGCTAGCATCCTACTGCTAAACTGCAGGCTTTGTCCTTTGTGTTGGCTTGAGACTATGTCTGGGATCAGGCGGTTTGCACTATTGAAGTGAAATGTCGCATGACATCCACTTTTACAGACCAGGTGCTCCCAGAGAACTGCTTTAGAGAAGCACATGGCAACATCTACATCATCATCATCATGGCTCTTCTTCACTTGCAGTGATTTCTAGCAATGGATTTACACAAATTTCACGCCCCGAACTCCCGCATAAAATGGTTTCATGCAAGTTGTCTGTGTCTGGAGTTATGGCTGTAGACACTGTAATACAGTAAACTGTAGCTTTGTCTGAAATCACATGCATCATGTGACCTACGCCATTTTTTGGTGGGCGTACAAATCTACAAGAACATGAGAAAACCAGAGAGCGAACGAAAAAAATAAATAATAATAATGTGATTTATATCGCGCTTGCTCGCGCTCACGAAGGAGCATGCTCTCAGCACTTGAGACAGGAAGGAGACAGGGACAGCATACGAAGACGGAAAGACAAACAACCGTGCAGACTAGTAGTAAAACACAAACACGGGAGACGGAAAGAGGAATCAGGGAACAAAAAGTAAGGATGGAGAATGTCATTTTCAAGAGACTAGCTTGCCAATCTTTCTGTTTTGCTCATTCTCCTTCTCAATTCTCCCTCTCTCTCACACACACACAGAACGGGTGGAGGAGAGAATGAACTCAAATATGCTGACGCACCATCTCCTGTGTCGGTATCTAACACTCCTAGACATGCCACGTATTAGGATGAAGAGTTTCCAGCCCAGCCTGCTCTGCCTGAGCGAGTCAAGTGGAAAACAGCCGAGAAAAGCCGAGTGAGCCGTCACGTCGCAGGTCAGGAGGAAGTCGCCATTATTACCGCTTGTAATCGCCTTTGTTAAACAGTCGCTGGAGTCGTCAGCCACCCTGTAATATTGGCATCAGATTTCAACAAAGACCGTGAAGGAGTCGGGGCTGGGAGGTAGCAGCCACTTGGATATTTTGCAAAAGCCATTACACGGTGTTAAGTCCTGCCAGATGGTGCAGAAAGATCCATTTTTAAAGCAGACGCACAAAAAATTACACTAGGTTCCAAACGGGTGAAAAAAAAATAATAAAAACAACCCACTTCGCCACCGTCACTAACACCAAAGCACAAAGAAAAAAACTCATTAAATTTTTTTAAAAAGTTATCTGTACCCACGATCGTGAAACAGAACCTTTTTGAACTTGGAGGAGTAAATTATTTCCGTGTACAATATTTCTTTCCACCTCTCCCCTCGCAAGTCGTTTATTGTGTCTCTCTATAAGACTCGCTCTGTGCGGCAGCGAAACCCAGTTCTTGTTCACCTCTTTGACAAGCAAGACTGGCTTCCATGATATCTTTTTTAAGTACGGCATTGAAAAAGAAAGTGGTGGAGAAAACGCCCTTGGGAAGATAAACACTGCTCATTAAGGTGTTTCTGAGAGTAGCGCGCTTGTGTGCGTGTGTGTGTGGAGAGAGGGTTAGAGACGGACGGACGGACGGATGGACTAGCGTGACGACTCTATTGCAGTTTTTGACAGGGCACATGACAAAACTTAGGTTCGGTGAGATTCACGTTTGAGATGCAGCGTGATACATCCTCGTAGTCATTCCGTTACAGTTGTCCCATCTCTCACCAACCATCCTGATAATACATCATTCTCTTTTGGTTGGTCTCAAACTTTGGTTCTTCCCTTAATTCCAGTCCACGCCTCTCCACTCCACCCCATGCCTGTGGGAAGGAGAGGAGATTTGAGGGTGGGGGTTAAGGCGGAGTTGAGTGCGTGATACCTGATCATACCTCCCACAACAACGGCGGCTAAGCCTAGACATCGGAGCCATCGTCGCTGCATGAACACCAAGACGTCTGCAACACTTGAGCCCTTGCCACAAGCGAGATCTGAGCCCTCCCGGAATAAGCTTTATACGAGTAAGGTGAGTATTGGAACAGACAGGGAGGAACGGCTCTCCGAGAACCTAATGCCCCGGAAAGTTGCTTGCTTTGTATCGGCACAGCACAGCCAGCAGAAGCTGAGAACTCCTGTGGGTCGCCCTGTCCGCGTATTGTACTAGCATGTCTTGCATGATGTACAAGCACCACATAACAAGATACAATATTTTCAAACTTCTGCAGAGAGAAATCGCAGCATGGTGTAGCTGCACTGCTAAAGCATAGGCACAATTCTGGCATGGAATAGCAATTTGAAAAAACAATTGTGCCTCTAGAAACAAATCTCAACATGCAGAAAGTAGCTGACAAATTAAAGTCTCTTTAAGCTACTTCAGAAACTTAGCATAGTGCAGCTACTTGAGAAACATTAGCATCCTAAAATATACTTGGTATACAATCCATTGCATGTTTGGTACTATTCATAAAAAAATTAGATCTTTAAGCTACTTCAAAAACAAAATCTCCCATACATACCTGATGATAAATGAAAACTTAGCATGCCGTAGAATCTTTACTAAGATTTATTTAAAGTGCCAACTTTAAAATTCCTTGGCAGTCATGGATGGAAGGCTCTCCTTCAGTGATGTCTTGTGTATAAAATGCCCCAGCACCTTACGTACTTGAGGCCATATACAGGTCCCTTGTTGAAAGTAAAACAACTGGGCAAAGCCACCTCCTTGCCAAGGACAAGGCAAGGCTAGCCAGTCATGAGGCAAGCAAGATAATTGGCATGAAACAAATACCACTCTGGCCTGTGGTCTACAAGCAGTCAGAGAGAAGGCCACTCACATTACTGCAGACTTTAAACACAAAACTAAAAAAACCATCTCCAACCCAGCTTTCAGCTACCATCTTCTAGGAGGCAAAAGTAAGGGCCACTTGCACATAGAAATGCATACAAGATGTCCTTCACAGCAGCTGCCATCACCATCCTTAATAGTAAACAATGATTCCTAGGATTTCTTTGTTTAGGAGGGGTGTGTGTGTGTGGTGGGGGTAGAATGTGTTCATATGTTAATATCTACACAATCAGCTCATCATATGTCATCATTTTAAGTGTTCCTTGCTTGAGCCTTAGGCAAAATAGTTTCTGTTCTGGACTTGTGCCTTACACAGACAATAAAGACTGATTAAGAAAAAACAAACCTTAGCATGCTTTCCATTCTCTTGACAGGTAAAATGTTAGAGAAGAACGATAATATTCTTGGTACTTTTCTTGTCTGCAGTCACTTTCACACTACTAGCATTAACTTCAGTCCTCCCTATATTCTTTCTACTTGCTTGTAACTAAAAACAAACAAACAAAAAATGTTGTTACAGGGATAAACTGACTCTGAGAAGGTGTTCTATGTTTCAGACTTCAGGCAGCAGCATAGAGACAAAATGAGAATGACAGCCATGACAGTTCAAAATGAAGAAAATTCTATATTTATTCTTTAGTCACTTTTTTAAAATGTCATCCAGAAAGTGAACAGTTTTTTTCTCGAAGCACTTGTATGCAATCACCTTGAACCAATGGATTATTGTTGGCACAGTTGTTTAAATCATACACAAAGATGACTGGCGGGTGGTGGAGAATTCCTTTTACATTCAGGTCCATGCCGACACAATAGAATTTATAACAGGCTGTCATTCCATGCCTGTGCCATCCAATTGAAATGGATCTTTCTTGTGAACTTGTCACATCATTTGGGAACACTTTGTGACAGTGATTTCTTATTAATTTTCACATTGCTCCTAAGGCAAAGTTTGGCAAGTTCAAATAGCACAAAAGAAAACTTAAGTTTTCTTCTCTTCACATTGCCAGTGCAATTTTCGATGCAATTCCATTTCCCTTCACCATTTCCCATCAACAATTAAACTTTTAAAATGTTCAAGAATCCTTAAGCCTTCACGTTTAACAAAATATTTAATGTAAGCTCAAATGGCAATTCTCATTGTACTTTCTAGGCTAGAAATGAATGGCAAAACATTTCACAGAGCCATAAAGAGACTGGAATATCATGAATCAGTGCAGGAGATAAATAAATCTGTAAGTCTACTTCATTGTTGCTAGAGTAGCAAGAGCAGTGCTGAGTCGGTCAATTTCTATTGACAACTGGTTCATCTGCAAAAACAAAGGAACATAAAGGTAGACATCTTGTAAAAATACAAGAGGAAAATGTATCCAACATATATCATTTTTGTGCGACATTGTGCTTGCAGGAAGAAATGTACAGGAAGGCAGGCAGGCATGTGCGTACACACACATGCTCTTGCTCTCTCTCTCATGAAAAGAAGAAAGAAAAAGGTAGTGTGAGATATGAACGTAAAAAAGCAATACGCATATAACTGGGGATACCTTTTCTGAGTTTTGTGCCCTCACTTCCTCTGGAACTTTGGTCTGATAGTCTGGAACAGTTGAAGCATCCTGCAGCTTTTTCAGCTGTTTACCTAGTGTATCCTTTTTACCCTCCAACTTTGTCACTTCCTTGTCGACATCAATCACACCCTGCATAAAGAAACATTTTTGATGAGAAGAAAAATAAAACACACACACTGTGCAGCATCCTTGAAACTGAAAACATGGCAGAGTCAGCAGTAAACATCAGTACTTTTTATTGTAAAGAAAAAGCTTTCCCCATTATAGGTAAGAGAATCAAGGTGCAAATCTTTTAGTTTAGGCTGGATGAAATCCTCCTGTTTTATTTCACTTAGCTAACCGGTAAAGGATAGCCAAAGGATTGCAGGAAAGCTGTAAGTGAAAGCAAGTAAATGACCTGTGATTTGTCAAGTACTAACCTTTAGCATGATATGAGCCTCACAAAGAGCAGACACAGTCTGCATGGCACACCCTGATGGCAAGGCCTCCTCGATCAGGTAATGTATGCTGTTGGTGTTTGCTAATGTAGCTATCATACCCTCAAATGTTTTTAAGGTCTTGGATGTAGTCTGGTCCAAACATCGCAAGTACACTGAAAATAATTTTAAATAATCTCTGCTTCATTTCGTGCCATTTAAATTTTTTGTACGCTTTTGATTTCAACAAGGTTTTAGCTTTATGCCATTAACTGGAATTTAACTGTCTTTCTAGCATGTCTATATGTACTGGTCAGGTATGTCGAAATTTCTCTGTAAATAAAACAAGGAAGCAGATTTTGTGGACCCAGAACCTATGATGTAATAAATGAATGTGGCATTTGGCTCAAAGAAATATGGTTACTTTTGGTGTCTTGATAAGAAAAAGGCATGATGCAACAAGTGCACTTAGCTGTCTACCAGAACTCACCATCTACTTTTACCTTTGGAACCAGCATGTAGTCAGCACGGATTGAACGGATTGTTTTGATAACGTTTTGTGCAAACTCCACCTCTGACTCCAGTTTTGTGTCACGGCATGGCAGCTGCTTAGGAAAGCCACACACACACACACAGAAGCACATCCACACACACACACACACATTTAATGAATGCATAAATTGTAAATAACAGAATGGCAGCCAGGATGCAGTGACAAAGCCTCTAAGCGTTTACCAAAGTGGTCAGGGATAGATTATTTCCATGTTACACTTGCTAATATTAGCATCAACTATATTGACACAATATCTCTATCCTTCTGCCAGACAGTACAACGAAGTGCCTGCATAACATGAAAAAGCAGTCTGGACATTATAAACACTGTTGTTCATTCAGTGAGCTTCACATACTAATGCAACAAGATCTGCAGTGTCCTGAGCAAACAGATTTCAGGCACAGACTGTGAGGGTGCAGACGTGACTTAATACGAGCTTTCTAGTTTATCAGATCAGTCAAAATTCTAAATGTAAACGCATTTTCAATTTATCAGGACTTAATACAAGCTTTCTAGTTTATCAGATCAGTCAGAATTCTAAATGACCAAAATTTTTAAGCAAGTAAAATGTATGTACATTCAGAAAATAGCAAAGCAACAAAAAAAATATATATATATATAATATTCAGAAAAACAAGTGGTCACAACCGTGCCATGTGACTGACCTCTGCAATTTCTGGATAGGGTGTGACACAGATGCTGGGTGGAGCCTGAGCACTACGGCGGGGCAATCGCTGGAAGAGCTCTTCAGTGACAAATGGCATTAGTGGATGCAGCAGGCGCAAACCAATATCCAGACAGGTGTACAGTACATTACGACACACATCCTTGGCATCTTCATTGTCTCCATACAGCACAGGCTTGATACATTCCTAGAGACAAGAAGTAAGCTTGCAAATGATGCTACTAATGACAGTTTAAATTTTATTCTTATGAATGTTTACAACTTGATAAAATGTCTGGTATATTTCAGTGAAACCTAGAAAAGACTGTTTTGAACTACCATAAATTTATTTGTTGCAGAAATCATAAATCATGTTGGATTTCTGCAGAAAATTATGGGAACTGTGTTAGAAGATGGAGGAAGAACAAGGCACAACATAATGCACAATCCTGACAAATCATGATGCAATCTCTCTGACAAATCAAACATCAACTCATAGATACACACTAATTAATGACAAAATTAATATGTAGAAAGCATAAAGTGTGCAAAGTGCCTACCAGGTACCAATCACACAGCTCATAAAGCCAGAAGTTGTAGATGGATGTGGTGGCAAGAGGAAAGTCATAGGCTTGAAATCCCTGGTTACAGGACTCCACAGCCAGTGAAAGTCTGCTTAGGATCCACAAATCAAGTTTGGACTCCTTTCCAGACAGCTGCAAAGCATTTGATAAGAATGTATTCAAAAACTCTTTGTTTAAAGAAATGATTTAGTGAAGCATTTGGGAAATAATTTGCTGACAGAGATGGATATTTAACATGCCTGCTTGACTGACCTAAAACTCCACACCCGCTCATTGATGGCTGTAACTGGAGCAACATGAGGACTAATTTTGTATAAGCCTGATTACTTATTATTATGGCCATACTAACCTTAACCTCAGACGCAGGGACAAAGCCTTCACCAAGACCATTGACAGCAAACTTTGTTGCATTCCAAAGCTTGTTGCAGAAAAACCTGTACCCTTGCACACGCAGGACATCAAGGTTGATGTCACGACCTGCAAATAATGCTTTATCTTAATTTTTTTACAGTTGGAGAAAACAGCCTGATGGTTAGTGTGCTCATGTGTGAAGCAGAAAGTTAAAGGTTCATATCCTGCTCAGGCATGTAGCTGAAAACTCTTTCTGCCCACCTGCTTTCCAAAAGAAATGGGAGCCCTATTTACCTGGGCTACGACCTTTTTTCCCTTTCAATTTATCAGGAAATTCCAAGTGTTAGCCAGACAGACTTTGAAATTCTAAGAATTTATTTCTAACATATTTTTGTTTTCACTCAACTTTTGTATAAAACACAGCAGATCATGTGCTGCTTTGAGATACTTTAAGTTGTTGACACCTTCTCCTGGTATGCAGCTAAAAGGAAGATGGGTTCTAGGGTTTTAAATGAGACTGTGTGTTACTAATAGGTAAGCATGAGCATGACTCACCTTGTGCAGTGTATGCAACCAGAGCAAAGCGTAGAGCATCCGTTCCACATTCAGGGACGCCTTGTGGGTAGTCAAGTTTCTGAAACATAGAAAAGCTTCATTATGTTTATCCTGCCCATGTCTCTCCATGTAGAGGAGAGGAAAAGGGGAATTACCTGAATTGGTGTTTTACGCCGAGCCAGCAACTAAGTCTATATCACAAAAAAGCACCCAACCCTGTAAACAGATGTCACATGCAGAGAAAGAACAGCATGCTCGAAATGAGAGATGAACTCAGGGCAGCCAATCCTCACTGTATTGGTGACAGGTGCTAGCTGTTGTGCTACTGAGTTGCCTGGGTAAAGGGGGAAAGGGTGAGGGGCTTTTGAAACCTGGATTAAAGACATTTATTTTTAAAATACTTCCCGTGATCCACACTGGCAGACTACCCATTCCCACTTCTTCTTCTTGTATGCTTGTACATTCCCAATGTGATTTGTTTTGTGTGAAGAAATGTACTGTTATTTTACTGTGCATCAACAACTGAGTTTTAATTGTTTTACACTTAAAATACTCGAGTACTTGTGCACAAACAAGACTGCTACATGAAACAAGTCAATTCAAAACTAATTAACATTATTACCTGTCCTTCTATGGCTTTATGGTACTCCTTTTCATCCAGATTGTAAGACAGCAGGGACTGGTGCAAGGCCTAGACCACAGTTCAACAAAAGCTAAGTCTTCATTTTCTGGATGATGTTAGCAATCAGTGTTACTTTTAATGTAGTCAAAAGAATTCAAACAAGAAAAGAAGTCATTTAGATCGGTTGAGACTGGCAAATTTAGTTTTTCAGAACAAATAAATTACATATTTTAATATGCGAAAAAAAAGACCCACCTCAAGTGTGGTGCCACTAATAACATCTAAGGGATCAATGATGTTGCCGAGAGATTTGCTCATCTTTCTACCATGAGAGTCACGCACCATTGCATGCAAGTACACCTTTGGATAGACAAAAAAACAGCAACATTACATGTGTGAATAAACAAGACAGCAACAGTACACTGGTTCCTTCCTGTCACATTGCCTGGTCTCTTAGTTCTATTCTAGAATGTGCTGCTGGTAAAAATAAAAGAGAGGCGTGAGCAAGTGAAAATATCAAACAAAAATTGCCAGCATAACAAAAGACAGGAATTGATAGAAAAAGGTCATATCAACAAAGGTATATGAAGGCTTGCTTCAGAGCTTTGTGCGCTCTTTTCTGGAAGACATAAGAGTCAAAGCACCATAGTTACAGGAATGTGATTGTAGAAGCTTGTTACTTGTCCAAGTATCTGATTAGGCCTATAATCCCCCCCCCGCCCTCTCACACACACACCAGTTTGTCACATATCCCTTCTAATTAGGACCCTATGTTCCAGTTCATTACATGTATATTTCCTTGTAACTAGGACTATATATTCTCAATTCATCATACAATTTTCCTTCTAATAAGACTGAATCACACCTATATTCATCATGTACAAGTAGGTGAACACACATTTCTCCCTCCTAGAAAACGGATGTGGGTCCCAAAATAAAGGACCTACCTCAGTGAAAGGCAACTTGCCGAGCAGCGTCAAGCCAAACATGACCATACGTGCCACCCAGAAAAACAGAATATCGTGTCCAGTTTCCAGCAAATGGCCAGGATAGAAAGCCTCTAGGTCTGGAGTCTGTAACAAGCAAAATACCTGTCCACTTCAATAGCTGTAATTTTTGGCCCATCACTACATAGACAATCAGACTCTTGCTCTATCACAGCTATCTGAAATGAGACAAATGATAAATCAATCTGCTATATAATCTGCAGGAAGCAGTTTTACGCAAACAAGCACAGTAAGATAATGATAATGATTCACCTGATTTGCTCACCTGATCAGGCCATCCAAAAATAGAGAATGGGAACAAAGCTGATGAGAACCATGTGTCCAGAACATCCTCATCTGGAAAAAAAGAATAATCATTATGGGGCAAAAAAGTAAGAGGGACAAAATGAGAAAGAACCATTCTGAATGTTGATTTGATGGCAGTTGACCATCTAAAGGTTTGAAGCTTAAATGCATGACAGAATACTGAAGCTTTGGAGCTATACCTGCTGCTCTGCAACAGTATGAAACAGCTTTGTCCGTGACCCCTCTCAAGTTTAAAAAACAATGTACAGCCAATCTGCTCACACTCCAACATGTTTTTATAGAATTAAAAAAATATCATTAAGCAGAAAGAAAGTCCAAGCCTCTACTTTTGTAGCTAAGAAAGGCTGACCTTGTCTGAGATGTATCTTGTCCTCAGAGACATTGAACTTCTGAGCTGCTTTCTTCCTGGCCTCCTCCTCTGTTCTGCCTGACACCCAGTAGTTGTTGTCAGTGTCCTGAAGTGAGAAAAGGAAATTTTATTAGAAAACCATTATTAGAAAATTTTGTAACCATGTTCTTTCATGCAGCATATTAGCTGCACTGCAGGGTCTCTGAAAGCTAGACTCTTGGTGTGTTTGAATCTGTTGGATCTCTAATCTGTAATTCTAAAGCAGTGTCTTAACTGAACAATTCTTTCTATGTTCTTAATTAAAAGCTGATCAACCATTAACAGATTTCATGCTGACTGGTGATCTTGCTCAAATGTCTTAATTTGCCCACAGCTATCCCTGGGTGAGCATTCTCTCCCCTTTGTGCACTCTTGCTTTGTTCTAGCACATACTCTGCTAGTGTTACTGCTACGAACATACTTCTTCCTTCATTTCAACACTGTGACAGCTTAGTAAATCAGCTGTAAGCTACAAGTGTAAGACTGATGAGAAGATTAAAGGATCTCTTAGAACTTTGTGGGAGCCTATCTCCATTGTGAACTTAGTGCTTGACCAACGTTTGAACCAGTTTTCAAAGTGGAGTTCTTGATCGTTCTCAAGCCTTTAACTACTGAGGAGGATCACTCGTTTAAGACAAGGCTTAATCATTCCATGAATCTTCTTGCTTGTAGAACTTCATAAAAACGGCAGACTAAATGCTTTTTACTAATATTTATCATTTAGGATGCTGTGACATTTTTATCATATGGTTCTTTCAATATTTTTGTATTTTATTTTTTTTTAAATTTCATCAACGCTAATGGTCACTGAGTAAGTGTTGTCCTCAAGAGCAGAAAATTAAAACAATTACAGCAAATGTGACCAACGTGAGATTTATTTCTAGCATGTATACTTCACATTGGTATAAATAATAAGTTGGCCAAGAAATCTCAGAAAATGCAACAGGATGTAGCTTAGTCCCATAATACATTGTAAACCAAAAATTAATGGACATCAAGTTCAATACCTGTCCAGCAGGTACACTTGGATCATCCACTGTGACAAAGAAAGCAGGTATACGGTGCCCCCACCACAGCTGCCTGGAGATGCACCAGTCTCTGTGGAGAAGTAAGTGTGACTTATATATTGAACAGTACTCTCGCAGTCAGCAGCATCAGCAAAGACAAACTAGTTTCAGGAACATTTCTAAATTGCAAAAACTTTATATCTGATGATGAGAAAAAGAACTGCAATATCACCTACCTGCTGTTTTCTAGCCACTGATACCAGGTCTTGATATACATTTCTGGAATAATTTTAAGCTCTCCTTCTCGCACAGCCTAGGGACATATAATAATATCAAAGTTTGAAAAAAGCTGAATGATAGTGTTTTAACAGATTGAAGAAAAATGAAGAAACCACTGCTACAAAGTAACATATATGTACAAAATCAAATAGGGATAATTTAATAATGTTACTTCATTACTATAACTTCTGGAGTGAAGGGCTTTAGATATCGTTTAAGGAAATGATTGCATTTTTTAATGAGGAAAATCAAGTATAAATTATAGTGTTTCCCAAAAAATCCTTTCACACAACATTCGACCTACAAAATGTCTTTGTTAGATGAACTTGCAGCTTAACAAGTCTACAATATTCTAATGAATATGACCAGAACATTAAACTTTTATGAAAAGCAAAATTCAAGGTGCATGAAATGAATTTGCTGTCAAAGAACTTCAACAGATATGAGTAACAAATTTTAAAAAAAAACACTGACAAAGAAGACAAAATAATTTACCATACACATCACCACAGAAAAATGTAAGACATTTTCTCGTCTCCTTGGTAAAGACAAGCTTGTAGGAAAGGAAATGAAGCTGTGCCAGAAAAGAAATTCTTAAAGCTGGCCTTGATGTCTTACCTTGACTGAGTCTGCAGCCATCTGCTTGCAGTCCACATACCACTGCGGTTTCAGCAGAGGCTCAATGACATCCTTAGATCGACTAAAATGGAACATCAAGGATGGTATGAGCAAGGCTTAATGATATCTTAAGATCATCTGAATGGAAACACTTAATGACAGGTGCATAATTCCACCATGACCCCTAATAATTTCTGGAATAAGTATGGACAAAAGGATGGGAGGAACCTTTCAAATCCATACCTCACATGCTCTATGATTTATGTGTATCCTTATCAATGATGATAATTTTTATAATTAAACCTTTGAACACAACAGACACAAGAAAACTCCTGACATACATTATCACCAGAAGGATATGATGACATTTTGAAATCTTTTCTCCATTTCATGAGTCATAGGAAAAAAAAAATGGTTGCTTCAACTTGCCTGCACATTGGTACCACCATCGGGTTTTCCTTTGTCTCACGGTAAAGTCCTTTCTCTTGCAAGGCCTTCAAAACTGCCTTACGAGCATCAAAGCGTTTCATGCTCTGCATGAAAAACAGTATTGCTAGACATGTTCAGCACTTGGGAATTAAAAAAGTAATCTTAATTTTTTTCTCTCTTTAAAATGATTAAACTATCAATCCAAAAGCATGTTTGATGAGAAGGAAAGCAAGCTCTGAGTGAGGCCACAACCATCAATACGAAGTATAAAATAAACTCTTCTGTCTTGTCCTATTTTCCCAATGTGTTCTTCTTGCCGGGGCATCTTCATATATTCTACACAGTATGTCTCTAATGGAAACATGTGACATCTTATTTCATTTAAAATAACAAGAAACAGTTCAACCCCAGAAGGTGTGTAAACTCAACTGAGTTAAAAAATTTCCCCTTAATAATAATAATCAACAATTTAAGTTCTATAAACTTTTCAAAAAATAGAACATAAACAAACAGGTACACATGCATTGCAACCACTTAGCCCCCCAATATGATACACACATCAATGGAAGTATGCATGCATGCACACACAGGCTCTGTCTCACTCTTGCGCACTTCAACAACATATGGTCACAGGACTTTTGGCTACTGTGCTGCAAAACAATGGAACTCTCTTCCTTTCCATATCCGCCACCTTCCTACAACTGAATCTTTCAAATCTGCACTGAAAACGCACCTCTTCCTTGAGCATTTCTCCTAACACAGTCCGCACAATGCTCGTCCTTCTTAACCCCGCCCCCTTCCCTCTTGCTACTTTACCCATCTTTCTCGCAGAATCACTATATTTTTCTGTTCCTGTTACTTGATGCCTTTTAATGTTTTCTGTTTCGTCAGTACTGTCGTTTTCTTTCGTCCCCTTTGTTCTGTGTCTACTTAGTCCACGTCTCTTCCTCGTTTTAAGCGCTAAGAGCATGCTCTCTATGAGTGTGAATATGCGCTATAAAAATCTTCACTATTATTATTATTATTATTATGTGCACTTACACACACATATGAATCCAGACACAAAGCCACCTAAGAGATAAAGAGGTTTTGACATTTTTTGCAAAAACAAAAAAGAAAACAAAACAAAACAAACTCACTGCAAACTGGCCACAGTCTGAAGTAATATTGCCATTGTTGTCAATGATTGTGATGAAAGGGAGCTTGAGTCTCACACCAACTTCATAGTCATTAGGATCATGAGCAGGAGTAATCTTCACAGCACCTGTTAAATGTTTAAGCTTCATACTTAGGTGATTAACCTTATGCTAAGCCAAGGCAATTCAGCATACTTGTTAATTATGTCATTTTTGATTAAAATATATAGAAACTTGTGTAATATTTTTGTTTTTTTTGCTTGTGTGTCTCATAGCCATTTCTATCACCAGATACAATCATAAGTTTGGTGAAATTTCAAGATAGAAAATTACATGGATTATTTTTGCTAATGAGATTCTTTTACCTGTGCCAAATGACATGTCCACAAAACTGTCACAAATAATGGGCAATTTGCGGCTGAAGAATGGATGCTGCACAAACTTTCCATGCAGGTGTTTGTAGCGGGTATCATCAGGATGCACGGCCACAGCTGTGTCTCCAAGCATAGTCTCGATACGGGTTGTTGCAACAATGACTTCTTCATCTGCAAAATCAAAATGAAAATGAATTGGTCTTTTGAGACCCTCCGTTAATCTATGGATAAAGTAGAAGCGTGAAAAAGAAATCTAAAATTTGTCACTTGAAGTAAAAATGTGGTCTAAATTGTTATTTGAGGTAATCCATTAGTCCTGATGTGGACAGTAAGGAAACTGAAAATTGCTATAGACATTGCAGGATTTTAATTTTATGAACAAATGTGAAGTACAAGTATTTCGTATTGAATCATTAGCTTCCTTACCAGCTTATAGTATGCAATCCTGTTTTGTATATCTGTCACTACAACCAGATTGCTAATATATTTTATTATAAAATATTCAATTATAATTTTGTTTTTAGCATATATCAGGTTACAAATTAAGAATTCAAGAAAATGCATTCACCTGAGTCACAGACAGGATACGCAAAGAACACAAGCACTCCAAACTCCACTTTCTCTTTGTAGCCTGGAACACTCAGAAGTGTTTTACCCTCAATTTCCTTTTTGTCCACCTAATGAAAACAAGGATAAAGGTATACAACTCTAGTCTGAGAAAGAAAGAACTAGTGCAGAGAATGCTGAATTTCTTGCTGTAACAGTAATACTGTCTAAAATTATTCATGATATCAATCCCCTGAAAAGAAGGGACAGGAACCTAATTTTGAGACTAAAACCATGTTGGAAACCTATCATTTTGTAAGTAAAGAATCATTTTGTTGAACAAGGATTATGAAATTTGTGTCCAGCTTTCAATTTTCTTGGTTTAATGTGTTCTGCCCACTTTAATAGAATAAGCTGACTTTATTGACACTAGACCTAAGGAAAGAGCTCATACACTGTGTGTGTCCAGTGTAGTAAACAAACCTCAATATCTGATATGGCAGAGTTGAGTGTGCAGGACCAGTTCACAAGACGAGTGCTTCGGTAGATCAGATTCTTCTCATGGAGTTGGACAAAAGCCTCTAATACAGCCCTGCTCAGTTTCTGCACAAAGAGGCCAATGAAATACATGCCAAATTAACACTCCAGAATATTTTAAAGACATAATTGTTAAAAAGACAGGTTTCAAGGAAGATAACATATTTTTTAATTGAGCATCAGTCAGGTTTAAAGATGTATAACAAAGTAACTGAAGCTGTATGTACAACAGACTCCAAAGGTAACATTGGAGGGCAGGGAAATACTTTCATAAAATACTGTCAATACTTTTTTCTTTTGTTTTTATACTTTTTCTTGGGGGTGAAAGCAGCTGCTGTGAAACCCACTTCAGACATCAAGAAAACACTTTGATCTTGCACATGATTTTCCATATCACTGTGTCTGGCCAGAGAATGTGTGCAGTAAAACTCTTCTGTTCTCTCCTTTGCTACATTTAGCTTCCTTTTCAAACATCACGAAGTACACGTATTCTATCATAAATGAAACATTCACAAACTGGTAGACTAACCAAAGAGATTTTCTTTAGTCTATCATCAGACAAAGTCAAGAAAGAATACCTTGCACCAACCAATCAGCAGGAAAATCAGAACAAGAAAATAAATGGTAACAAATATTGTTATGACATATTTATAAAATATTTGCAAGTAAAAAAAAAGTGAATACTCATTATATATTTGGTTGGCCACCTTATGAAAGATCGGTGATAAAATCAAACAAATAACTCACTGGGTCCATGGTGAAGCAGGCACGATCCCAGTCAAAGGAACCGCCTAGCCTTTTAAGTTGATTATAGATGCGATCGCCTTTTCTACACAAAATGAAATTTAAAAAAAAACCATATTTTTACAGGTGTGCTCTTATAATCCTTTAACATTAATGTTTTCCCTGAAATGTATGAGAACATGTAAAAACAAACAAATAAAACAGATTTTTAAAAAAAATTTCTTTCAGAAATATCTCCTGTAAATAGCAAATCTCCTCACCTCACTACCCCACCTTTATCATTGCGCCGTTGTTTCTTGCAACTGTGTATCCTGCATGGTTTTTAATTGTGTGCTTGGCTGTATGTTTGTTTATAGTTCTGTGAGCACCTCACACTGAGCTTGCCTCAGCAAGGAAAAAAGCAATTTATAAATTCAATAATTATCATATACTAAAAAAAAAAAATGCTGAAAAGACTAATTTGTTTTTCTTCTCTCTGTAAGAGGGTGCAGACAGTTTCTGGGTGTCACAAATGCACAAACTGCTCACATATAATGCTCATACATAATGATCACACTGGTTCATAAATACTCTCTTCTATTCTGCCCAAGCCTTGTATCTACAATACAATACCACTTTATTTATCCCCAAGGGCAATTCCAAATACATACATGATATAAAGAAATAATATATACATATACATGATATAAAAGAGATAATACATATACATGATATAGAAGGAGATAATACAGCCATATACATGATATAAAAAGAGATAATGTATACACCTTGAAATAATCTATTTCTCTCTCGGGCTCGCGCGCGCGCACACACACACACACACACACATTCCCAGTAACAGTAAATATAGTGGATATAAAATTTTATCAACAGACACTCACTCTTCTTTCCATTTCCAGACCTCTTCTATGAATTTGCTTCTGCCAAGGTCATGACGTGTCAGTTTCTGCTCTCGCCACAACTTTTTCTCTACGACAACCTGAGTGGCAATGCCAGCATGGTCACACCCTGGGTTCCATAGCACCACTCGTCCTTTCATCCTATGCCTGGTGTAAACAACAACAAAAATCCATCGATGACATTGCTAATTCCCTCATATACAAAAATGTTCCAGCTGTACAAATGTACAAAGGATTATTAACAACTAGTTTAATTATTGTTTTTAAAGTATCCCCCAAAAAACAAAAAATACAGAGGGTAAATATAATGAGGCATTTATACACTCTCTTACCAGCGGACCAGACAATCTTGCACAGAATTGGTCAAGGCATGGCCAAGGTGAAGAGTTCCTGTCACGTTGGGTGGTGGAATCACGATAACAAACTTTTCCTCATATTTCAGACTGCTGACATCTTTATCCTTTTATAAGCACAAAGATGATTTGCTGATAAAATTTTAATGACACTCCAAAGCAGGAAAAAAAATCACATATAAAATTAAGTCTATTCACCATAGCTCATGTAGTTGAAGGGGAAAGTCTGTCAAAAATAGTTTTGCTTAAGTACTGCTTTACATGACATGTCATAAGGTCACTTACACAAGCTGTGGTAGTGCGATGTCTTCTTTAATTTATAGTGCAACTGAGGTATTTTCCTCCAGAGGAGTCTAAAATGTATATTTCATGAAACTCACCAAGTATTCTGGCTTGAAAAAGCCTTGTTTCACCCACCAATCATACCAGGCAGCTTCCACATACTGAGGACTGTATGCATCAGGCATGTCACAAGTGGTATCTGAACACAATCATAAGTAGAACACAGACTGAAAACAAGACTGCTCACTCATGGTGCTTTGCATTACAGCTTAACCCATTTATGCCGAAGGTTGAAATTTTTGAGTTCGTGCATGAAATTCACATATGTTGCGTAGAAAAATATAAGGAATACGAATTTGAAGAGAAAAAAATATTATTACTTTCCATTATCACCCAATTATTAGTATTTTGGATGTTTATATCTTTATTTCGTTACGTTTATTTACATTTTCACTGTACCATTGAGCATGTTAAAGTTCATACTTCACCTTTCTTTTCTCCCTTGGGAGTTGCAACCTCGTATGTGATGACATCCTTTGGCTGCTTCTTCTGCTTCTTTTTCTGAGAAAAAGATTAAACTGCTGACTGGATGAATCTGATAATAAGCAACTAAAGCTGCATAAATTCTGCAAAAATTTGTTATCCCTTGACTGATCGCAAATAAATAGTCATGAAATGGCTTAAAGAAGAAATCAAAAAGAAATCTAGTCTCTAAAGCTTATCATTGAGTCCTGACCCACTACTGTGATTTCTAGTCTTTTATCCAGGCATGTTCAGTCTGTTAAAGTAAACCACTTGTCTAGGTATAAAAGTGACATATCTTATGTCTATAAGTATTGATCTCTACAAGCCTATTCTTGAAAGTAATGAAGCACAGTGTGCTCACAACAAATTCAAACCCCATCTTTCCACTACTCTACGGGTTTAAAAAAAAAATAACCCTGAGATCAGTGGTGCTGCATCAAAGAACTTCCCGTTTGCCGTTTGTATCTGCTTTATCATCTAATGATAGACTTTAAGCATATAGTGATTTTATACAGTAGAGGTGAATATCTGTAAGTTCTGTCACTTCCTAGTCATCCATGTTTATGTGCTAGTAATTTCTGAGCACTGTAGTCTTGATTCATATATTAGATCTTTTGATCCTGGTAGTAATCTACCAGCTCTTCTTAACATTTATCAGGTTTTTTTTAAACTCTAAAAAACTCACAGCCCTGAATGTGAAAGTCTTCATGCCTACAGCTCAACTGCATTGATAAACCATATTGAATGAGTTTATTTCTTCGAGTCTGTGAAAGTACATCATGTTGCTCAATTCATGGCAGGATCTTGAGAGCATTTTAACATTCATTCTGAATGGTTTGGCAGTCTCTCCATCAACAATAAAGCTTGTTTGATAATGGTGGTCAAGATTGCTAGCAAGATAGTTGGTTTTCCATAAAGACCATTAGGTGATCTACACACAAGGGCTCTGAGGTTCAAATCTGTCAGCGCTATCACAGATCCCTCTTATTTGCTACATCACCTTTTCCAAAACTATCCTCTGGCTGCAGACAGAAAAATATTTGCCATCAAGAAAAGTGTTTTTGCCAAGTCCTTCTTATCATGCAAATAGTATTCTTTAACAGAACTAGCAAATGAACCTCACTTTTCTTATACCTAGCAGGTAACACTATGATGTGCCTCTGCCAAAAGTTGCTGGGGATACTGAGTGTAACTGTGTGGTTGTGTGAGGTATGACCATATCCATACCATAAAAAGAACATTTCTGTCTCTGTTGTGGAGAAGAGTAGACAATAGAAGTATTGTATTATATTGTAACTTGTTGTGGCTAAGAATAATATCCTTATTAATATTATATATGGGTTTAAATGTGAAAATGATATTTATAATTTCTATTAGCATGCTGGCCTTCTTCCCCTGAATCTCCATATGTTATAAGTACTTGTAGTTTTTGTCCATGTGGACTCCCCTGTCTCTTTCAGGGGTGGTTGACTTCAACAGTTCTGTCTACAGTTCTTTGCTATCTTGTGCAATAAATGGGGTGTTACAATTTATATTAAGACCACACAAAACTGTGGTACAATTATTTCTTATATAACCAATGTTATCATTTAAGACCATAAAGTAAATATACTCGATAATGTAATTCTTTAGTGCAGTTCTTTTTTGGTCAGTTGATTAAGCATTAAGTCATAGGTATATGGAAATCCTATGATAAAAGACTGTTGATTGTATTTGTAAAACGTGCTTCTGCTTTAAAATAATCCCTAATTGTATTCATTAGTTAGCTCATTCAAACAACTTTCGATTTCCAATTCTCTTTCTAGCTTGAACATCAACAAACAAATAACATTGCATCAGTCGGGATGTCAATAATATACATCCTGCTTTACCCACTCTTTCAATTTCTTACCTCATCCCCTTCAGGCTTTTTAGACTGCTGTGCTTGAATCTTGTCTTGTTTTGCCTTAAATTTTTCAAGTTTTTCCAATCTTTTTGCTTCTTTTTGCAATTCTTTAGCACTCTTTTGCCTCGGCAAATCGCCTGCTCCGGCATTTTCTGCTGTAGCAGACGATTCCCCGGTAGAAGGTCCGTTTTCCTCAGGTGTATCAGCCATTGCAAATAAATCAAACTTCCAAGACGTTAAATATCTCAATTAAGCGTTTCCTTTCGAAAAAATTACTTATATTGACCACGATTGCGCAAACTTAACATCAGAAACAGTTGCACATGTGGTCAACTCGTTGCGTGAGGCAAAACCAGAACGAGGCAAAGTTGTGTGCATGCGTGCGTGCTTGTGTACGAAGCTCTTAATGCACAACTAAAAACAGAAGATTACTCTCTAAGACATAAAAATATATTTATTTGTATGCAAACATACATTAATCTGTCAGAAAACCATAATGCATCACACTTGCGAATATTGCTCCTGCCTAGCTTTTTGTCAAATATGGCGGCCTCCTTGAAGTTTTTGTCTGCTATTCCGTCACCAGAATGTTTCATATTCATTCGGAATGTAAATTGCTTTAATAGATCTGTAACAAGTAAACCTTTGCGATCATTCTCTAGCTACAAGAATTTCTTCTCTGGGAAATTTTGTTCTAGAAAATTAGTAGTTGCCAGTTCTGTAGGTTTTGCAGGGGTCACTTTTGCAGTCCTTAAAAGTTGGGTGCCTTCTTGGCCAACTCTTGCAGCTGAGAGCAAAAAGAAACCTGACATCGAACCCTCGAAAAGCGTATGTATAAACTACTGTGAATCATGCGTTTATTTTAAACCACAGTTCGTAACATTAAATTTATGCAACGGATATAATCCCTTTAAATTCCATTGCCAGAATTATCTTCACTGAAGCTGTTCACGCTTTCTGCTTCACGGCCTATTTCCTCCGCTTCTTTAATTAAAGTCTGAAACTACATGAGGAGTAGGTTGATCTTTTGTCTACAATTCTATTCCTGCGCTGTTCATTTTCTTCTTACTGTTGTGTTGAGCCGACCTTGATGGTGGGAAATCAACATTATTATTATTGTTATATTAATAAGATTATTATTCACAAAATCATCATTTACATACAGTATTTGGACTATGTTAAATTTAACTATTTTTTCATATATATATATAAATAATTCTTTTTTGCAGATTCGGATTGAGACAGATAACTCAGGATTGAAGCTGACTTTATTTCAGTTTCAAACATGTCCATTCTGTTGCAAAGTTCGAGCTGTGCTAGATTACTATGGGTTTTCATATGATATTGTGGAAGTCAATTCTGTCACCAAAAAACAGATTAAGTGGTCTAACTACAAGAAAGTCCCAGTCCTTATAGCAGATGGCATAGGGGAATCTGGATATCTGGTAAAAACTAAACTGTCATCTTTTTTTCCTAAAAGTATTTATTAGTAAATAATTAGGTGTTCACTGCATGGCATATTGAATGTAGTATTTTGCTATTACTGTATTCACTTCATATGTATTTCATTGACTCTTACAGCTATGCTGGAAGTAGATGGTTGATATGGCATTGAAAATAGAGAAATGAAAGTGGTAATTAATGCTGCTAAATTATATACACCACTTAAAAGTTTGAAAGCTGTGATGTGATGTATAGTTTGTATTTCTAAATGTGGGTTGTTTGTACATGTGGCTGACTGGGGCACTCCAGTGAGTTATGAAATTATTGAACAGACAAATGCAAAGCAAGTCAGAAAGCAGCTTTCACTTTTGTACATGTAATGTTGCTTGTTTCTTCTGTTGTTGCAGATGCATAAAAATAAATCACAAGCAAAGTAACAGATTTGATTGTTTAGAAGGACAGTGAATAGTTAAATTTTATGAGGCACATCACATGCAGGTGATGTACCATTTTAAGCCAGAAATGTTAGTATGGTTGTGATTTGTTGTTTTTTTTATTTTTAAAATTTGTTAATATATTTTTTTGCTTTTTTCAGCAATTCAATGATTCTTCCGTAATCATCAGTGCATTAGAATCCTGGAGAAAAAATCCCATTAATTCACTGCAAAGACTTCTTGAATGCTATGTAGTGATAGAGAGCGAAGAAAAAGGAAAGAAAGTCTTTGAGTATCCAAATAAGTACTTTATCATGTTAATGGAGACAGAAGATGCATCTTCCAATCCAACACAACGCCAGTAAGTAATATATCAGTTAATGATGATAAGATTGTAATTAGACATAAAGAGATCTTGTAAGGAAAACAGATAGAACAAATAGCTTATGTATCGGTTGACAAAAGCTGGAGTAGAAAAACAGATAGAGTAATTTGCATATTTGTCATGAATCATATGATATTCATGATCATAAAATGGATGGCTATAATTTGTGACTTTCAGCTGTACTAAACAGTGATTTTATTATTTAAAAAAACTGTCTCAAAAGTTGACTGCCAGCATAGTAGGCCATACTAGCTTGCACCTTCTTTTATTTTTTTAGCAATAGCCTTCTTCTAGACAATATAATACAGCTCATGGTTATTTTGGCATTTTCTTATCCCTCATTTCTTATAAATGCTTTTATTTTGTAATGGTCAGATAAAGATATCTGCTGTCTGTAATTGTCTAAAGATTTATATTCCTGTGGTGTAAATCAGGTGTGTACTGGTTTGCAAGTAAGCATATTTTTTAAAATATAAATATCTACATTGTTTGCTTTTATGTTGAGTTTTTTTGGCATAATTTTGGGATTATTGAAAACTGTAGAAAAAAAATTCTATTTTCAGAGAAGAACGAAAGTGGAGAAAGTGGGCTGATGATCACCTTGTCCACATGCTGTCTCCAAATGTGTATCGCTCCCCATCAGAAGCTCTGCAAGCTTTCAGATATTTTTCAGAAGTTGGAGAATGGGAGAAGAACTTCTCTAACCTAGAGAGGTGGATTATCATTTGGACAGGGTCAACTGTCATGTATTTTTTGGGAAAGATGTTGAAGAAAAAGTGAGTAAATTACATTTTCCCACTTTTTTGGTGGTAAATCCAATTATCATGATGAATCAGCAGTTCGAAAAAATGCACCATAATATAATCAAAGGTGTTATACATCTGAATTATTTTCAAAAGCTTTCTAACGCATAATTCCTTTATAATTCTCCTTTTAATTCTAAAATGAGTCAAACAAATAATATCCAACATTTAAAACATAAATTGATTCTTTGCTTGCTATTTATGGAGAATGATATGTTTGCTGAATCAGCTGTAGGAAATTAACTTTAGATGTTATCATTCCTCTGTTGTAGATTTTGTTAAGCGCTTACACACGTGTTGAGGATGCTGTTGCATTAAAATCTGTAAATGAGGGCAAAAAGCATGACCCTATAATCATGCTATGTAGAGTAATTTTTTTTCCAGTTTGATCGATCTAATGCTTTTCCAATGATCTGCTTCATTAATGTTTTTTGGGGAAAATTTTGATAAGGAGAGGTAAACTAAAGAGGAAAAGTGACAGATATGCAAAAATGTAAAAAAAAAAATCATTGTAGGCTCTACATGAAATTTTGTAATTTGTTGAATGGTTCATTTTTATTACCTTCCAGGTATCATTTAAAAGATGACGTCCGTGAATCATTGTATGATGCCTGTAGAGAGTGGATGCTTGCTGTTGGCACAGACCGCATATTTATGGGTGGAGACCAACCAAACTTGGCTGACTTGGTAAATATATATATAAAAAAGTAACAAAAAAAAAATTAATAAATAAAAAAAAATGAGCATCAGTGAAAATTAAACAGAAACCTATCTGCTACAAGATAGTTTTGCAAGATGTAATTCTGTGTCATTTTGATGAGAGATTATAGGCTTTGGTATGCATGGTAATTTCCTGAAAGTACTAAAAAATAACATTTTGAGAAATAAATATTTAAAAGAACTGGAACCATGAAAAGAGAAAGGGTCAAAGGGTTAGATAAGGATTTCTAACTGCCTTTCAGCTTGCAGATTAATCATAATTAGAGCAAAGTTTGCCTTTTTATGTTTCCACTTGAGCTGATTGTGTTTCTTCCCCATACTTTCATTTTGTTCCTTTGGTTTATATTCAGGTAAGCTTTATTCCATATTAACAGTTTTCTTTTCAATGAAATATTTTGTAAATTTGGTAAATGATTCTCATTTTCTGCTTGGCTCCAATCTATAGGCAGTCTATGGTGTGCTAAATGCTATAGAGGGTTGTCAAGCATTTCAAGATGTTTTGGGCTTCACCAACATTGGACCCTGGTATAGAGCTGTTCAGAAAATGGTCAATTCGCATGCAGGTTCTCATCTGCTTAGCACAAACAGATCACAGCTTGCAGTGTGAGTTACTCTATGAAACTGCATTTTCCTTGGTCCGAGAGTGAGATTTGTAGCTAAGTATTTATTTACTGTGGTATGTGTATATCTCAGTATATTTTTATGTTATTTGCGTAATGAAGTGTGTGGAATTCCTGGAGCTTGTTAAATTGTTTTGAGGACATGAAAGACATTTTCAGCATTTGGCTGGTTTGTTAGGAATGGATGTGGCCCTTTATTTATTGTTTTTGTTTTCTTAATACTCTAGGGCTTATTGAGTGCAGCTAATTAAACAATGTTTGTTTATATATGGACATTTTCAATGTCTCTTGCTAGTGCCAGAAGAGAAATGTTTTCTTGTCTAAACTGCACTTACAATTTTATTGGCATTTAGATAGAAGTTATGAAATTTTTTTTTAGTTGGTAACTGTAAAAGCTTTAATTGCTCTTTTAAAAAAAAAAATCTTGTTTCAGATTTTTGTTGTATTTATTGTTGCTTGCATATGTCACTTTTCTATCGTTGTATTGGTCTTAAATGAAACATTATTGCTCATGAGCTCACATTTGTTATTTCTTTTACAAATGTGTGGCAACCGATTGATTCAAAGCAACCTCGTAAGGATACATTAAAGGTAATCGTGGTGAAAGAAGCTGGTGTTATTTTACTAGGTGTGCTAGCCTAGTCTCATGCTCACTTTTACTTGAGGTATGTGATGTGAACTAAGGCCAAAAACATCTCTTTGCAGCACACCTTAAATTGGTGCTGTCAAGGTGGACTAAACACTAATATGTACAGAATCTATAAATAATGTGACAGAATGATTATTCCTAAGCATATTTTGTGAAGGGTTAGAAAGAAAATGGAAAGAAATAGAATAAGGGGGTTGCCTGTTGTACACAGTCAGTGGCGTAGGGGTAAGGGGGGCAGCCGCCCCCCCAAAAAAGATTCTGGGAAGGCAAGAATGTGAACGTTATTCATTGTCAGCATGGTGCTTGCCCCCCCCCCCCCCAAAGCCGAGCATCTTCCTACGCCACTGACAGTGGGTGTAAATATTCTTACATACTTCATAGATAAATAGCCATTGAACAAGTCAAATATCTTGTTTGTTGTAGTTATCATGGTGGAGTTTTTTTTTCTTAACATTTTTTCCACAATGTCATTTTTTTAATTTAGTGGTGTTTTCTTGTTTGGTTGACTTCAGCTGTGGATGAAATGAAACTGCTGAAAAGCAAAAATGATTTGTTAAAATTAGTCAAGAGGATAGTGAGGAGGTGGTGTTATTATTAAAAATAATGTTATCATAGAACAACTGAATATTTTAAGGAATGAAATGTTGTTAATCAACATTTAATAAAACTGAAAAATAACTCCACTTATACTTTGTAAATAAACTCATTCACAAATTGTGTGTAGTTTCTCACAAGTAACACACCAAGTTGTTCAGCATACCGAAAATAGGATATCTCACAACTAAATGGTTAAAATACACTTGTACAATTCGTCATCTTAAAGGTTAATTTAAAGTTGTACTTTGAATGCAAGTAAATGACAATGAAACGTTAGTTATTGACTAAGATGTATCCTGATCCAGCGTAAAAAAAGTACTATATTTAAAACATAAATTATGGCATCCACCCCATTATTTAGCATCCTAAAATTTGTTGTACTTCTGACCATCACAAAACAATCAACCTGTCACCAGAAAAACTGTCATAAGTTTGTGAAATAAAGAGATCACAAACTAACCTATTCATGAATGTGCTAATTACATGTCACATTCATATCATGCCTTATTATCAAATAAAAATACACTCTCACCATTAAAATGAGATAGAATCTAGTAATACACTCAAAACAAAGCTGCCAAGTTGCAGTTTACATACTTTTCTAGTTAGATTTTTTGTAAATTAACCCTTTTTGTGCCACTCAAGTTGGTATTCAACCAAAGCAACAACATTTTTGCATTAAACACTTCATGATTCTTTTAAATATGCTACTCCTCGCACAATATTTTCATAACATCCATCCTCACCATACAATCCACAATTTAACAGCTTGTGGAAAATGTGTGTGTGCATTCGCAGTTTTCACCTTTGTGTCTGTGTTTGTTTTTCAGAACCTGCAACCTTAAAAAATAAAATCTTACCCCCAGTGTAAAGATGGTTGCCTCATTTTGTTTAATCTTTTAAATAGATAGTATAAGCTTTGCTTAAAAAAAAAAAAACAGATAAAAAGTTGACGGAAAATAAATTTCATGGATGCTTCTATAGGGTACAAAACCACACAGAGATATCCCAAAAGCCCAAGTATCTGGCTGCTTGCTGGCTATTCCTGAATATATAAATGTAACTAAATTAAGACCTCCAACTTCTGTCACTGTTGTCTATTCTTTCATGATGCTACTCCACTGCCAGAGGCACCTTGTCCCGAGTCAGGGGGTGTACCATCAGATCTGCCATTTAGTTCCTGAAGCTCTCGTTGGACTTCCTTGTTATCTGCAAGAAGGGCTCTTAGTCTGGTGACCAGATCATCGTTACGTGCTTCCAGATCATTTAAACAGGCATTTAGCTGGTCCAGCTGGTTATCCAAAGCCATGTATTCTTCATCTGAAACATGTTAAAAATTAAAACTGGAAGTTTTCCTTACTTTTTCTGAACATTGAAATGTATTTTCTTTTTCAAAAGAGAGCTATTGGATGCAGCTAGATCAACCACATGTATTTTTTTTCTAGTGCCTGTTGTAAGCATACAATAATAATAATAATAATCATAAGCATATTTAGTGCCTTTCTCCAGCAGGACTCAAAGTGCTTTACAGTAATAAGAGTTCACTTGTATAGCCTGCGTCACTGTCAAAAAGACAAGCTCAGTGCACTGCACAGAAAGATCAATTAATACTCCAATGAAGAAAAAACAACAGGAAGATGAAGTGGTGATGTGATACAACAGCACACAATGCGGCAATAACCAGTTACTCTTTGGAAGAATGCAGTCAAATGAGCAAGCCAGGTGGAAATCAACATGAAGAATAGAAAAAAGTCATCTTCAACTAGTTCACAAAGGGAGATCATGCCAATCAATGACATAAGACTGGATCTAAACATAAATTAAATAAAATTGTTGTTCAACCATTTACTTGAGAGAACTAGAGACAATATTCCAGTTTGGACAAATGTTATTATATCTGTGTAAACCATATACAAGTGACAAAAAATCGGAAATATTCAGTGCTATTCAGATTTACAGTTATTGTAAAAAGAACATATTGTTTTGCATGACAGCTTCACAAATTCAAACAATTCACTTTTAGCATTTATACTACAATGTCACCTAACATGTTGATACGTTTATATCCACTGTTACTTTTTTTTATTAAAAGACATTTTACTTGTTTTACAGATGTAAGGGAAATACACCCGTAACAGGACATTGTAGTTGTTTTTTTTATGATGATGTAGGTATCTATCACATGCAAACTTATTACACATAGCGAAAAAAAGTAGGTAAAAATTCAAGATGACAGTAGAAATGTGAAGGTGGTATAATGAGAAAAGGATAGAGAGGATGGTGTTAGACTTTAAAGGACAAACCGAGCTCAACATTTTTTCTTTATTATCGGGTTACGTTTGTTTTAAAATAATAATTCCCAAACTATGAGTACATAATCATGCTTAATTTTAAAAAATATAAGCGGGGAAAAAAATTACACTCCTATACTGAAGGTTCTCTTACGCGCTCAAAATATATTTGTAACAGCGAGTGTCCATGTCTTCAAGTCAAATGAAGAAACATCGCTCAGATTGTCGTGTTCAAAAAGCGATTTTTTGTTTTTGCCCAGAAAATGAAACAGCTGAATTTGGAATACAGATTGGAACTTTATTTAGAAGCTTTGAATGGAGTTAAAAAAAATAATTAAATGGTTCAAACTGAATTCATTCAACAGGTTGGTAAGTTAATCGGATCAAAATTTAATGGGCAACAATCATGGTCATTGCAGACTACTTTGCATTATTACTGATTGTCTGTTACTAAGTGGGCGTATTTGAGTTAATTTTCATGTGTATTATAAATAAAATGTAAACACGTTTCAAAAGTGTTTCTCTAAGAGAAACTCCTGTAATTTTATTTTTATTTGATGGTTTCAAGCATTGCATTTTTATTTTATAGCTACAACTGACTGCTGATAAGGATTTTTTTACAGTTAAAAATATTATGATAGATTGAAACATGTTTATCGATGTAAAAACTTATTTCTTCCTCATTTAGCTGCATGCAAAATGTTATATTTACTGATACTTGCAGGTGTTCCTGTTTAAGTTCCTTATAATAAGTTTATCACCCTCAATTCTTTTTTTTTCTTTTTTAGCTGTTTCAAGCACGCACATCAATGGTGCAATCACACTGTCAGTTGTTTTTAGCATTATGCTGGATAAAGACACGACTGATAATGTTGTGTATATGACTGTCACACGATGTTACTTGTAGACCAGATGGTGTAGACACTGTCACTGTTTCATATCTGGTGCTTGATCTACCTGCAGTCGTAGTTTGTTTAATAGGAATAAGATTTCTTCATTTTAATGAAAATCAAAAACTGCTTGTACTGTATAAGTGACTAGATAACAATCGATTTTGAAATCTTTTAAGCAAATTCTTGAGTACGGTGTGGGGACGAAGTTTGCACGGCACGTTTGAACAAAGCAGAGATCTGTATATACACATCCCTGAACAAAGTTAATCCACTGGCGTTTGCTGCCATTATCTTTAGGATTTCCTTAATGAGTATCTAATTGCCAAAGAGAACATTCAGCAACAGCACAATGTGTCCTGGTCAGTTTTCTTTTACCCAGGATTGCATCTTTTCTCTTCAACTTCAGCTAGTGCAGACGAACCTATTTTTAGAAATACTTCCGTTTCGTCACTTCCTGTTTTCTCGACACATCCAGGTGTGCTTAAAAGAGAAATATTAATCTAAAATCTTTCAGTCATCTTTGTCATAAAACTCCACCAGAATATGTTTTTGTGATCCTTTGTGCTCTGTTTCCATCGATTTTCGCTCAGCGATCGGGTTGGGCTTTAAGCTTATAAAACAGCTGATCTGTCACTTGTGGAAGACTGCTGCAATCTGAATGCTTTAGGAGGCAGCAGATTCCATGTCATAATACTAGCTGTTTTCACCATGCCCTTCCCCCCATTTGCTTTCTGACAATGTCCTTTTGAGACAAATGTAGGGTTGATAATGAAATGGCTCACAGGCACCACATTTTACGGGGGATTTTTTTTATGGTGCGTGAGAAAGCATGTAACATGATCTTAATGTGCTTCTATATTGGAAGCCAATGGAGTGACTGCAGAAAAAGTGAATGTTAGAGATTTGTGTATGTGGCTGCTGTGTTTTAAATCTTTTTTAGGTTGTGCACACATTTTGATTTTGCATTCTGCAGCTCCATCCTTGTGACTGCAGAACAAGTGATTGTTAGAGGTTATTTTAATATGGCTTCTGCGTTTTTGCATTCAGCTGCATCCTTGTATCTGACCTAGGCTAGACACCACATAGAGAACAATCTATCCATAACAATAGTTGTAATACACTGTGTGATCTTCATGTTTTGTCACTGACGATCAGTTAGAAACTTATTTTGTAAACAATTCAATATTTAATGTGTAAAAAATGCTCTCACCTTCCTCAAATTCATCTTCTGCACTAATATGAGCACTTTCTATCGAGGGTATTTCTTCATTGTCACCAACAAAATCTTTTGGATTGGCGTCACTGTCTTCTCTATCGTCTCCTGCGGCCATTTTGTAGTCATGTGATCAAGTAGAGTTAAGCCTTATTTTTAAAGAAAATTTATTTGCCGAAAGGTGTTTAATTTAGTATATTTACCTATAAAATTCAGCGATTTAATGACTAAAAAGTTAAAAAGAAGATAATAAATATTGAACCACGTGACATGGCCATGCTACTTTAGCTAACGCCATCTTGATCGCTAGTCGAAGGAACAAAGACGTAAGAAAACCTACGCACATATTCTTTTCATGAACGAATGTTTAAGTTTTGTTTGTTTGTTACGTTTTTTGCAGCCTTATTAGGCCTATCGATAAACTTATCATTTAAAGTCGTTTATGTATATATATATATCTTTTAAATATATTTCATTTGCCAAACGCGCGTGCACGAGCGCCATTTTCTTACGCTGGCTGAATACGTCCAACTAGTACTAATTTTCAACAGTTATTAGGCCTATATTATTTAAAAATGCAAAATATTTTTTATTTTTGACTGTTTTTAGTTATAAATATAAAGCTTTGTGCCAAATCGATTTTGTTAACTGCACAAGTACAGATTAAAAAAATGGAGTGGAAGTAGATAGCCAGCATTTTGAAATGTTTCTTTAGTTCAGTTAGCTTTCCAAGAAAACGAAAAATAGTTAAAAGTGTAGACACTTGTAGTTTAAATATCTTGCACATTAACGTTTTAACGAAGGTTGCAATAGGTAAATCAGAGGAGAATTTCTCACGTTTTAATTTTGTTTTATATTGTTAATTTTTGGATTGTTTTTATATCATATTGTGGTATTTATGTCGTTAGAAAGATACTTAGAAAAAAATAATGCACTACTGAGGTAGCACGCGTCTGTACCTCTGAGAGTAACGCAAGTTGTTACTTTTTCCCTCTTTATAGTCAATCGCAATGGCTGATGACACCGCAGAAGAAAACATTTTGGACTATGAAGATGAGGAGAATGAAACACCTGTTGATGGAGCATCTGGCGATGGCCCTGCTAAAAAAGATGTAAAGGGCACATATGTGTCCATTCACAGTTCAGGCTTCCGTGATTTCTTGCTAAAGCCAGAATTGTTGCGTGCTATCGTAGACTGTGGGTTTGAGCATCCATCAGAGGGTAAGTAACTTATAAACCTGCCTTGCCCACACACATTCTTTTAGACATCAACGTTATTTAGATAAAAACTGAAGCTGAAAAATTATAGTGAAACTTTTACTCTGTAATTAGTATCTTCTTAATAGTGCAATAAAAGCCAAAGTGATGGTTTGTTTTACTTATTCCTTTTTAAAATGTATTTGATGACTAATGTTGATGCTGTCTCTTGCAGTTCAACATGAATGCATTCCACAAGCAATTTTATCAATGGATGTGCTTTGCCAGGCCAAGTCTGGTATGGGCAAAACTGCAGTTTTTGTTCTTGCTACTCTTCAGCAACTGGAGCCTGTTGATGGACAGGTAGTTAACCCACTTTTGTTTTAGCGTATACCTTGCCGAAATGATCTTGTCTTGGGTGTTTTGAAATAATAATTAGCGGGTTAGAACTTTCATTATTATTTTACCTAATTTTCATTTAGTAATGATGACCTGTATTGGTAAAGCACAGCTTGTTTGCAGGTTTACTATAAGTGCTTTTCTGTTTCTCTAGGTTTCAGTGCTTGTAATGGCACATACTCGTGAGCTGGCATTCCAGATCAGCAAGGAGTATGAGCGGTTCAGCAAATACATGAACAACGTTAAGATAGCTGTTTTCTTTGGAGGCATGCCAGTTAAAAAGGACGAAGAAGTTCTCCAGAAAAACTGCCCTCACATAGTGGTAGGCACTCCGGGTCGTCTTTATGCCCTTGCCAAAGCCAGGACACTGTCGCTGAAGAACATCAAGCATTTTATCTTGGATGAGTGTGACAAGATGTTGGCAGATCTTGGTGAGTGGGAAAAAGTTTAGGTGCTTTGTGTTTAAGCGGGCTAGATTTCATCCTTCGTGAAAACTTTTACTATCCTATTTGGTGATTTTGGAAAAACAGTGAGTTACAGTTTGTAATGCAAACAATGCCTTTTGACTTTCAGTCCCTGACTTGAGAATTTTAGCATGTCTGCCTTATCATGCCTTGTTTGCATACATTTTGTATTTTTTCAGACATGCGACGTGATGTACAAGAGATATTCCGCATGACACCACATGAAAAGCAAGTGATGATGTTCAGCGCCACCCTCTCCAAGGACATTCGCCCAATCTGCAAGAAATTCATGCAAGACGTAAATAACCCTCTTGGCTACTACCTGTATCACGACTCCAGCTCCTTATTTCACCCAGCCCTGATCCGCTGTAGTGGTGACGGTGGCTGACCCCTTTTGGCCACCTGCTGCCTTACCAGCTGCTGCAGCTTGTCCCCTTTGTCATCATTTCTGTCCCTAAACCAATGCCAGCATATGCTAATATGCCAGCCTTCAAAATCAGGATGACCGAATCTAAATTCATCCAGAATGGGTTGAATCCGATCGCCACATTCACACATTATTCAATGCTGTTTAGAAATTTAAGTTGCTGAAGCCAACAAAGCAATATTTTAAAAAATCTCAGGTGCTTTAAGAAAGAGTAGCATTTCCAGTTTACAGCTGTCAGCCAAAAAGTACTTCGCCCTTTTTGCAGATAAGTAAATACATTTTTAACTTCTGGGGTCGGTGTTCCTGGACAGCAATAAATAGGGCTCACAATAAAGCTTGGAATTACCTTCGGTAATATCCAGACATTTTAACTGTCCTTTTTGAAATATATTGTATTTTAACACCCAAATACTTGGATTTTCAGCATCATCGGCTGAAGAAACCTTGAATTTTTGCTAGGGCGTATTGTCCATCATGATCGGTTTAAAGTAAATGTGACATCTAGCAGCATCTCATCACTGCTCATGAGTAGAGAGTTTAAACATTTGCATTCAAAGAGAAAACTGAGGCACAAAATTCCTTAAGCGCTGAACGCTGGGGACATTGTGTCTCTGCTGTGTTTATCAGTCTGGTAGATAAGTCTGTACACCAAGCGTGCACATAAGTGGATAAGATTAGAGCATTAAACATCATTTGCTTTAGAAACCACTCGGGACCCTGGATAGTAAGATAGCTCATTTGTATTCAACCATAGGGATCACCGTGAAGAATGCATTATTTTATTCCTCGAACATACAAGTTTTTCTTCTAATAGAAATTTTTTAAGAAATGCCGTGAGATAGGCAGAGGTACTTGCACACAATATTAGGGCAGGTTGGATGAATCTTTATTTTTACAAATGTTTAGGAAAATCCACCTCCAGAGATTTTTCAGTTACAACATTCCTTCTCAGTTTTATGCTGGTTGCTGATGTGCAAACGTTTTTCAGTAAAATGGGGAAACACACAACATCAGTTCTACTCAGGGCACAAACTATCCTCGTGCGCTAAACGCTGGGGATGTAGTGCCTAAAACATTTTCATTACATGCATGAAAATATGATCCAACACCATAGCACCCGCCATTTGCTATACAAGATCAAGTAGTGCCATCGTCGTCTTCACCCCAACGGAGGGCAGAAAACCTGTCTGCATGCATTTGGCTCCCAGTTTGCCTGTTAGCAGCTGGAAGGGTCTTCTGCTTGCCCATGCCTGCCATGGTTCGCTTCCGTCCGTTCAGCCTAGCTGGGTAGAGGCACAGTCTGCATTCCCGCTTTGAGGGATCTGCACCTGTCGCGGGGTTGGAGTGATCCTGGTGGTCGTCTGCTTGGCCTCCGTCATCGGCGCCCATATTCTGAGTTCTTTCTTCAGGTGAAAGATGCAGGATGCTGTGCAAACTTTTGAAGAATGGTGAAGCACATGTTGGTGTAAATAATTCTGCAGACGTGTGTTTTCCATGTCCCAAGTTATGTGTGGTTTTGGTTTTTTTTTGAGTATCCTGCATCTTTCACATTTTATGGTCTGTTTTAAAGTGTTAAAAAATTTTTAAGTGAGGCAGGGGCAAGTCAGTTTTATTGCAGTGTAGATTATTTTGGAAAATTTCTGGATTGTATATTCTTTTCCTCAAAATTTGTTCATGTGCTTCTTATTTGTAACTTGTGGGCCTTTTATTAATGAGATAAATGCTGATGCAAATTTCTCTTGAGAAGGCTAATCTGGTAAAGATAACTGCTTAAGTTGTAAATGTTTTCTTATACGTGGGGATGGTTATAGGATGTAATTTATAGGTACATTTGTTGTTTGCATTGACATCAACTTGCAGCCCATGGAAGTCTATGTGGATGATGATTCCAAACTCACCTTGCATGGCCTGCAGCAACATTACGCAAAGCTTAAGGATAATGAAAAAAATCGCAAACTTTTTGAGTTGCTTGATGTGCTGGAGTTCAACCAGGTATTAACATTTCGTTAAGGTTATAATCTGTTTTAACAAACACCAGTACACTTATTCAGTATGTTTTGATGTAGCTCGATAACCCTTCTCTATCTTTTTCAAAGATTAAGAAAATTTTTCTTATCCAAAATCTTGAAATATTGAGTTCATTTTCTGGCCTTTCAACCTGCTTAAATTTTAATCAAAGGCATGAGTGGAGTGATTGTTGAGATGTCAGGTGTGCTTGCATTAGTATTGAAACAGGTTTATTTTCCTTTTTTTCCAGGTTATAATCTTTGTGAAAAGTGTTCAGCGATGTATGGCACTTGCACAGCTGCTACAGGAACAGAACTTCCCAGCAATTGCTATTCATCGGCACATGACCCAGGAAGAAAGGTAGAGCATTTGGATGTCAACATCATTGTGTGCAAACACCACAGGTTACATATTAAATTATTAAATGATCTCAAGTGGTGTCTTGCCACCATGGAAATTATCTTCAAATCACTTTAGTGTCCTCCCTTGCTGAATGGTTTTTATATAGACAAGGACACATTTAAAGGGACAAACCTCATGGACATGGTCTAGTTTTTAAAAAAAAAAAATTTTTAAATGTCTGTTTCAGATTGTCACGGTATCAGCAGTTCAAAGATTTCCAGAAGCGCATACTTGTTGCAACGAACCTGTTTGGTCGTGGCATGGATATTGAGCGTGTTAATATCGTCTTCAATTATGACATGCCTGAGGATTCGGATACATATCTTCACAGGGTTAGTTTCTCTTATTGTCTTAAAATTAATACATCTTAAAAGATTGAAATTATTTACTTGACCGTTAAATTGCTTGGTGTTAATGCAAAGAATTTAAATGTTGCAGGTTGCCCGTGCTGGTCGCTTTGGCACAAAGGGTCTGGCCATTACATTTGTGTCTGATGAAAATGATGCTAAAATCCTGAATGATGTCCAGGAGCGCTTTGAGGTCAACATCACTGAGCTTCCAGATGAGATTGACATATCCTCATACAGTAAGAAATAATTGGTTCATTGTATACGGATAAGCTTTATTAGCCATGCTTATACTCCAGAATCTGCCATGTAGGCACTGTTGCAGTTTCTTGATGTGTCCTGCATTTTAGAACATAGGAAGCTCTATCTTAATGGGCTCCTGGTTTACAAGATTTTGCAAAAAGGGGATTCAAAAACTGCATTTGGAGTTTTACAAATTGTTCGTTTTTAAAAATGAGTTTTGTATTTGTCTAGGTACAATCTATTGGGTAGAGAAAGACACTATTTTAATTTTTTTTTCTTTTCCAGTTGAAGGACGATAAGGCAGCACCTGCAAATCATGTTCTTTGTGCAGCAGCACTTGCAGTTGTATTTTAGTGTCATAATTACATGGATCTTGAAAACTTGGTATTTCAGCAACAAATGGACTAGAGCTAGTTCACTTTTAATGCCATGATTTTAGCAGTAATTTTGTGAGAAAGTGAGAATGTTTGTTATCTATACTGAATAAATGTTACGCTTTTTGGTCAAGTGTTTTACTTGAAAGAATATTTTATATTTGTGGACTTGTGCCAAGGTTCACTGTTACTGTACTTGTTTATGTGCAACAATTGTTAATCTGTTTTCAAATTGAAGTGTTCAGCTGGGTTGGCATATTGCTTTGGATGTTTACTAGCTTTGCTTGTACATTTTGTAATTGCAACACTTGCATACAAATCCAATATTAAACAGCTTGGATGAAGATAATGAGCAGGAGGGAAAAAAATTACAAATATTCAGCCATTTTCGCCACAGATGTGCATCCAGAACAAACAAGTATTATCTTATTCAAGCCAATTTAGTTGTCCAATTTTGCATGTAGCAAACAGTGATACACTATTAGACAAGTCTCATGGGATGCTTATTCTTGATTGATATGAAAAAAGGCCATGCCTAATCAGCTTTGAACATAGGAAAGACACTTGGTCAATGCTTTACAGCCCCTTGACTTGCCACAAGTCTGTAGCATAGCTAAGCACATTGCCATAAACATGCCCGGTTACAGAGAAGTTGGTTTTGCAAATCTTGTAGAATGTTTGATGCAAACAATTTCTTGCACTGCATCCTTCATACCTACAAAAAAATGGTAGGGGGTTGCACACTAAAAAGAAAGTAAATGTGGCTTGTTCCTTTTAATATGAGCATGGAAACTGAAAACTCGTTTCTACTAAGCCAAGTATCAGAACTTAAGCCAATATTGAAAACTAATCTGAAAATATGATGGTCGCTCAAAAGTATGATGCCTTAAAAACCTGTTGAAAGACAAGCTGCTGCAAACATGCTTGACTGGTGCCTACAAGTCAGAATACCCAATGGAATTAGTGGAACAAAGTTTAATGACCTACCAAAGGCAAGGGAAAAAATCCATGATTTGTCAACACATGATGCAACAGGTGGTTAATTGACCCATACTCTGCTTAATCTACACTGAATAGGTGGGACTTCAGAACTCCTTATCTGACAATAATCATTGTCCTAGACCACAACGTTGCAGGTGGATATTGGAAAGAACCTGGCTTAAGATCTCTTCAAAACCAAACAGTAGCCTGTTCCACTTGCAAATTGGTTATCCATATAACAGCAGCATTTCATACCAGAGACTCGTGCTCCATTTTTCACCACCTCAATTGTGAGGTGAATTGCGTACCATGTCTAGACCAAATAATATCAACATTTGACACGCATGCTCTAAAATTAAAGCGGTGGGCGGTCGACAGCTTATGGCCAAAGCTTTAAGATCTGCATGGAAAATATTTACATCATTTTAGGGAATAATAAGGACTGGCAGCCATCTTCTGTTAAGTCAAAATTCAAGATATTAGAATGTTCACAAATGCGTGTACCATCCTAATCATACAGCAATGACTTGGCTCACTGGTCAGAAGTCCTAAGCAGTGCCCTAAATGTTCTCTGGTGTAAGTAAGTTTATTGCAGACATTTGAAGTTTGAGAGTGGAAACATTTTACTACAACACTTGTCACATAAAGGTAGTATCGTCGTAGCTTGACTTGTGCTTGGTTCTTGCCTCAAACAATTCGCGTATAAGACTGGCTTTTTCCTGGTCAAGCTTGGCAATTCTGTCTGACCTCTCTCTCACCTCCTGTAAAACAATATTTTAGCAGAATTACAAAGAAAGTGGGAAAATTTTCAAGACAAGCTTTGAAATGTGACAAAACTACAATCAAGTCCTGCTTGCAAGCACTTTTATTTAAAAAAGAATTGCATGCATGCATGCTTTCTTTCACATGCCTCGTGAAAGACAAGCAAAAGAATTTTAATTCAGATAGAACTGAGGAATGTGTATATCATTCTTACCACAACTGTTTTCTTAAAAGCTTACAGGTGGTGGTGATGTCGATTTATATTGCGCAGGTATCCATTTAAAAGAATGCTCATTGCGCAGCAAAATCAGAAGAGAAGAAAAAAATAAAACAGGAAAGTAAAAAATAATAGAAATGGTGCAGAGTAGACTGCAGTTACCCAAGACATGGGCAGGAACACATGCATCTATTAAACATTAACCTCCACCTATGACCTAAAGCTAATGTAAATGCATGCAAACACACACGCACATTTAATGTAACAGCAGAATTTCAACGAATCCTCTCTATTTGAAGCTACCTTTTTTTGGTCCCAAGGAGTGTAGGCATTTAAGCATAAACTTGAGATACATTTAATATGCAGATTATTCTTGCTGTAAATTGGGATTTAATAAATAAGCTTTGTACTGTAAACTGTGATAAATTATTGACTACAATGAAATTTAGTACCGGCAAGCTTGGCTTTCCTACTAGTAGAAAGTGGGTGATCAGAAAAATATTTAAAAAATGCATGTTTTCAAATTTAAATATTTAACAAGCTATTAGGGACAGAAACACCATTTTTGAAAATACAATAAAGAAAGGTATTTTTCATCATTGGAAAAACGTGACTTTATTGTGTTTGACTACATGAATTATGTGTATTTTGTGAAAATAAATGGTAGCCATGGTTAGCTCGCTATTTGTGCTCTTGTTCATTTTTGTCTGCATCACATGAATAGAAATATACTGAACTAAATCAGCAAAGATTGGTGAAAATCCCAAGTTAAAAAAAAAACAACAACAAAATCTAACAGTTTTGAAATACAATAAAAGCACAAAATATCCATCAACTTTGAAGTGGTGTTTGAATTATTTGCAAATTACCACACAGGTACCAGGGTTCACTTGAAAGAGCCTTTCCTGCTGAATCAAATGGTGTGCAAGTTACCAGTTTGTATGACCCAACTATCAACTCGGCAGATGATCCTGTCTTAAAAATCTGGTGGGTTCGGTTACAATGGTAGCTACCCAACCAGATATGGCATATAATGAGAATGCAATATGGCTTGTTATTTTCTGTGTAAAATATCATTTTTTGTTTGTTTGAATGACAAATGGTAGAATATTAGCATGAAATGAAGTGAGTCAAGCAAGCTGCAATGTGGACATTAACACACACAGGTCAGAGTGAAAGGTGTATTTAAATTAGAAACCACAATAAAATAAAGACACATAACAGACATTTCATGAATGTTTAATAAGCAGTTGAGCACCAGAATTTAAAAAAAAAAACCCTAAAGCACTGTACCTCAAAGTCAAAAGGTAACATAGTAGACAATATCCAGGATAACCTTACCCAGACCCCCAAATATTTCACAGGGACTTGTACCACTGGTATAGTAATACAAGTGTCATATTTCTACAACCAAGCAGCATCAGAAGCATCTTCTACTAGTTCTACATTTTTCCAGCCACATAAGCCAGCATCAAACTCAGAACCATCTAGTTCTACATCTGGAGAGTGAGAATCATGACCTTTATATATTCTATATTTTCTTATAAGCAGTTTAATGTCTTGTATATAAAATTAATTGACAGTGTTAATACAGATTGAAAAATGCATGTGTAACTTTACTTTTCATTGCTCAACATTTCAACCAAATCCGTAAAGTAGATTAGAAATTAAAGCTGTTTGAAGATGTTGCCCTTAAATTTCTAATTTTTCTGCCTGAAAGATTGATAACTGTTTAATATTTCTATTTGCATATGCCACAAAAGAGGCTTTACAAGTTCACAGGAAAAAATTAGCAGAGCATAACACTGGATACTTTGAAATAATGTCTTTGTTGCAAAAATTTAGTCGCAGAGTCTTTAAAACAGAGTACCTGAAATATGGCGTCTTCATACAATAGGATCAAGAGTGAAACTAACATTTCCAGATTCAGATGTCTTTTTTTCTAGTTTTTTTTGCACCTTTTTTAAAATCATTTCAGTAAACAGTGTTCTCAAATACATGGTGCTTCTAAGAATTCAAGATGCTGTATCTGACAGCTTCGAACATAGTCTGATATAGTTTTAGCTGCAATGCAAATCACAAACTTGAAATCTCTCAAGAACTAATTGAGAAAGAGACTCGCCTTTTGTTTTGTTTTTCTTACATTTTTTGTACTTTCATGTGAAGTTAAAAAACAAAATCATAATTTTTGTGCTGGTACTATACATTTCTTACTATCAATTTCTGTTTTGGTGGCAGTAGCTTTGTCATCATGGTTATGTCAACTAACCTGGGAAATCCTTCCAAAGTGGTAATGAAGATCTTAATAATTTGCTGTTCAATATAAAATACATAATCACATTTGTGAAATAACCCAAATTTGCTAACAGACTGACCTGTGTAAGACGTCTATTTTGTTCTTTCAGCATCTTATTTGTTGCATCACTAGAATGAGGGCTCAGTGTAGAGGTGACTGCCAAATTCATATGTAGGGGAAAACCCTGCACAGAACATTCCACAACATCAACTCCTCATGTGCAAGTTCAGGTGCAAAATATTTCAAAGGTAATGATGCAAGTGTTGGAGAAGCAGACAAGGATGCAAACCTTTTCTGAGCTCTCTACAAGGGTTCGCAGCTGCATGTTGACCTCTGCAATGCGAGCTTTCTGGAAATTCATACGCTCCTGATGGGCCTCCAGTGAGTTATCCTGTGCAAGATCAGATGAGCAGGTGAGCTGAGAAAAATTATCAGTTTACCACCACAGTTACAGGGACAAAGTGATGGATGAGCACAAATGCATTCTTACGACCTGTGTTGCTGGTGGATCACACTTTGTCCATCCCTGATAGAATCTAGATCTGAAGTGAATTCACATTTGATGCCGTAATGGTTTCAGACAACTGTATTATTGTAACACTGACTTGTTTTTCCAAAATAGTAGGCTGCCTAATCATACTTTTACAGATGCAAATGCCAGACATTCTGGAGAACTAAAAACATAAGGGTGAAATCTGTTTGAGCGGCAAGTCTCACTCACATTGTAGTTAACCTTGCCCAGCATTTTTTGCTTCTCTTGCACAGCTGTAATCTGTCGAAGGTACCAGTCTCTTGCCACATCTACCATCTCTAATCCCGTCTTCAGCATAGTAGCCTCCTCTTCCAACTGCTGCATGCGTTTTATCTACACATCACAACCATATTTACTTTTAAGGGGACTTTTTGTTAAATTTTGTTAACCTTCTTGGTTCAAGATAAAAATGTAACATTACAATGACTGGCTTATAACTGAAGACTGCGAAGATGACAGTGATGAAGTTTGTTTTTTATTATTGCTGCTCTGAGATAAACATTGGACCAAAAACCTATACATTTTTGGAAAAGAGAAAACTTGAACTTTGCAATAAAAAGTAATGAAAATCACCTTCCCCGTGCTACCCAGCAAAGCCATGACCGTGGACTTTCGAACCAAGACAGTTAAAGGTAGTACAGATTTTTATTTTGGCAGTGCACAGCAGAGTTAAAATGATTCTACAAATTCTGACACATAGCATGCAAGAAGTAAGAGCTTATTAATCCTTTTAAAATCCTCTTGCAATGATAACGTTTGTAGTCCCCTATGTATTGAAAGCAATTTATTTTAAAGTAATTAAACACTGACACTACTGTCTGAGCTGAGCAAAAAGTTATTAAAATTTCCAATAAAAAATGATTAAGCTAAAAACACAAGAACACTTATTTTAAACTGTTGATGTTCCATAAGTTTTTCTTATATTGTCACTGTTCATTAAACCTTATTTCTTGAACTTGACACTAAATGTAAAGAAAGCATCGACTGCTGATGAACTTTTTCTCTTCCCTTACCCTTACTCCCCATACACGTATGTGCACACAGAAAGAGTTTACCATGTTGTGGTCAACACCATTTTGGAGGGTGTGGCGCCTGCCTGAACCATGGCGCCGCACTGAGGCCTTGGCTGGACTCTGGGACTGCCCTTGTGCTCGATCCTCTGTTGACTTTCTTTGAAACTGCTCTATGTTGGCTGCAATTAAAGTCTCTTTAAAAATACAGGTTATATTGATTGTGATTAGAACCATTTTGTAGTTTCATTACATAATCACATGATATCAATAAGCAAACAGCAAACTAACAAGAACCAGATTGTTTGACCTATTCCAAAAAAGCATCTGATCCAGTTACAATTAAATAGAACTAATTTAAATACAAAAATTACAACAGGCCTTACCAATGAAATTAAAATGGCTTAATGGTTGGGATTTATAAACTTTACTGCTTGCTGTTCCCTTAACAAAAGAACTATATATTTGTGCATGTACGGTGCCTCAGTTAAATGCCACCTCTACAGTAACCTTCTGCCCCTTTGCTATAGGCTCTATAATAGAGAGGGAGATCATAATTACCCTCATCATATTTAATTCCATGTTTTGCTAAAAATTGTCTGTTTACTTGTGCTTTGTGAGCATTAAGTTATGTTCACATATGATTTATAAATTCTTCTGTTGTTAATATTATTATTAGCAATCAGTGTCCTAGGTGTGTAACTCAGGCAAGGGTAAATTTAAATTGAACAGCCAAAAGAGTGTATGTATGAACTGAATAATGCAGAAAATACTTGTAATCGTTTTTACATTACACCAACAAAGATACACACACAAGTGGAAAGGATAAAAAAAAAGAGGTTGGGAAATATGACGTAAAGAAACTTCAAACTTGTGCGCTTTCAAGGCTTCACCAGTCACTGTCAGTAAAAAGTCAGATCATGCAAGCTGCTTACCATAAATAGCATGGGAAGAAGTGTCGTGGACTGAACTTCCCCCACTGTCCCCCTTCATGTGAGGTCTTTCTCTGATGCCTGCTCGAACTGCCCTCTGCTGGGCATTGTCCCAGTCTTGTTGCCAACTCTTGAGCTCGCTTAGGATCTGGCGATTCTTACTCGCATCACGTGGAGGAACTTGCGGGGGATTTAGGTCAGACCCTGATGCTGATTTTCTGATGCCAGGATTAAATGACCTCTCTGGTCTGGGTGGGGGTCGCAGCTGTTGAGCATGGTAGGCGTGGCCTGTTGCCGTCTCGTAGATGTTAGAGGATGGCGGATTATTACTGCGGCGATAAGAGTTCGCGCTGCTGTGTGGTTGCGGTTTGACAGCTGCGGTTGCAGGTCGGGTATTATTGTTGCTGTTGCTATCGGTCTGGTGTTTGACTGAAGTAGAATATAATGTCGTGGAACGCAGCGCATTAGCTGTTCCTTGTTTGTGTTGATCTGAAGAGTTGTGTGAGTCTTGCTGACGATTACCTAGGTCTCCATGGAGTGGATAATTTGTTGAAGATCCGGCTGTAACGATTGGGATTCGATCCGCGGGCCGACTAGAGAATGGAATGTTACCTGGCGGAATTCGGTTTTCTTTTTGTATTATGTAATTATTGTTGCCACTCACCGAACGCCGCTTGCCTTGTTCTTTACCTTGAATTAATGCCATCTTTAGTCCAGCAACGAAGCCTTCGAATGTAAGTAAACCACTGGAAGGGGTTACTTTACGCAGCCCTTCCATAACACCCGTGGGTAGATCTCGTACACCCTCATCGCTCCATCTGCTTTCGATGTCTCTAAGTCGTATCGAACCGGTGTGCTCTTCATCTAGAATATCAAAGAGAATCTTTAGGGAGGCAATAAATTGCTTTGGAAGTCCATTGTACACGTCGTCCATGTGCTGGCCTGACATTGCTAAAAATTTATAATAATAAACATAAATACCGAGAATGACCAATTCACGTCTCTCGACGTACAACACGGCCGTGTGTATTCAAACTAAGTCGTCTCATCGGTAAGCAGCTGAAATAAGTTTGGTTCTGATTGGCTTAGAGATATTTGGCACCCAATGAAAACTTATTTGCTTGAATACATACTCTCACATTATAACTCGTCCCTAAATAGCGCAATGCTTTATTGATAAACGTTAAAAGTACAAATTAATAAATAAAGAATATTTATTTTGTTTACTTTCACAAAGTTTACATACATTCTAATATTTATATATTTTTAATAACATAATTACAACTTGTATGAGGTAAAGCGAGAGTAAAATTGTAGACGCCATCTTGACATTAGCTTGATTTGTCTGTGTCGAACCAAGGTAAGCTTTTAGATTATAGTTCAAATGCGCATTCTGAAATATATCTGGTCTAAACTATCAAAATAAAGTTATTTTATATTTATTAATGAACATAGTCACTACGAGTTAAATTAAACTAGTTGTGCTATGGGTAGTGCTTTTGGATTGTGAAAATTCTTAGCACGTTGCGCATTTTTAATTGTGGTAGTCAATCTTGATGTCTCGCGGAAAAGGAAGGTACAAGAAGTCCAAAAACGTTAAGCTAAAATATTACTTCTTGCACATAAATGTACTACCTAAAATATGCAAAGATTACTACAATAAGCCAACACTTAATCTTGGTCACGCCGATTATTGTAAACTGTAAGAGTCGAAGAATTCATCAACCCCTATCTTGGTTTGCATTGTGGCCATTTCGTGTTTGTTGTGTCGATAGATTCGGGATAATAAATAATTTGAGATAACGTACACGGTAGATAAAAAAACTGTTCATAAAAAGAAAAACGAAAGGTCGCATCAAGTTAAGCAGACACACCCTACACTCAAATATAAAATATCCCCAAATTGCATAAGTCTGCGTAAAGACTGTCGTCATAGTATGGGTATAGCAACAGTGAACAACTTCGATATTATAGGATAGAAAGCTAGCTCTACAATTGCCGGTAGTTACGTACCTCAGCAAACACGCGCAGTAGTCAATTATGAGAAATGTATGCAAATTATTCTTATATCGTCTGGTTAATTCATTTAATTTGTTGGGACAAATTTAATTTTGGAAAACCAGCAGTCATCATCTTATTAAACCCGTTTGCCTCACTATACCTGAGTGGAGTTTGCATTTTGTAGTGACCTTTCAAGGCCTGGGCCTACTTCTGAACTATGCAAAACAAATAAAACACTCGGTTCATTAAAGGTAGTTTGTTGATAGCGCTCAACTACATGCCCATTCGCTCAGTTCCACTCTCTCGGGATAATACCCATTCAAGTTCTTTTTAGCTGTGTGTTCACCTAAATACTACACTTGCACTCAACAAGTTAAAGATGAAAACAATTTTTGTTACCATTGTATTTAAAAAAAAAATTCCTTCAATGAAAATCAGCCTACCATGTCAGAAACACCACACTGAGTCAAAACAGACTAGAGCATTGGCACTGAGATGCGTTCTTTCATTCAACAGAAAACAAACATCTGCCGGTGGGCATCCCACTTGTATATTTAAAGTGCCCAATAGATGTTTGTTACTGTCTTAGCATCTGTTTCTTATAGCAGTTATTCTTCTATATAAATTTTCTTTTTTTTCCAAGCCAGTTCCTTGGTGTATACATTAACAGCAAATAATCACAACTAAACGCTTAGCTTATAGACCAATATCACTATAGAACAGCATACAGGGCTGAGAACATAAATACATAAATTCCTCTATATTTATCTATCGTATGTACCTTCTCCATTTCTCCTCACATTCACTCTTAACCATCATAAAGTTTTCTCAGTCATTGTGGACCTCTTGAGCCGGTGACCGGACACTTCATCCCCGGACACTTAATCCCCTAGACACTTCATCCCCAGACACTTCATCCCCAAATCACGACACAACACTCAAAACTGCTATTTTGTGAACTATAAATAGTATAACCGTAAGAGAAATGTGTCGCGTGGTAACTCTGGGTAACTCTCGTAAAACTGGGATGTTATAAATGTTGAAGTTAACTATTATTTGAATTAAATTTTTCATTCACTTCATAATTTTTTTAGTTGAAATTTCATTTTGAGGATGAAGTGTCTGGGATCCCATGAGCCATAGTCCATAAAGTTTGGTTTCTCCAAGAACCAGATATATTAATGTATGATAACAAATCTGGGTCCGCTAATTGGCTTTCAAAAACTACAAACTACTTACATTAATGGTGTTCGCCAGGTAGCCTTTTGATGCAAGGGTAACGTCCCCTGTCTCTGGACTATGGTCTACACTTGGCTGTTACACTTCTCAAAACACACACACACACCACACGAAGAATACAATCTGTTGGAGGAGTCTCTTCGCTGATCATGGTTTAGCAAGGTTTATGCTGCTTCCAAGTGGAATCTCAATATTCTCTGGGAGTCTTCCTGTACTCCAAAACACAGATGAGCCTCAGATGATAGATCCAGCAGTTCTGTCTACAGAGCTCAGTCCCGCGGAACTGTGATTTGGGGTAAAACGTCTGTAATATTTCAATGCAGTCCCTCTTCTAGGCTGGTCATTCCTCAGTTGTTCTCCCCTAAATAATTCCTGCTCAAATTACTCCTATTCTTCAGTTACAAAATTCATCTCACTTAGCACCACTTTCTGCTATGTTTTCTCTCTCATACACAGATTTCATAAATTTGCTTCCTAATTCTTAAACAGTTCAAAGTTCCGTAAGAGAAATAGGTCACAAATAGGAAATTTACACAGGTTACCTTGGCTTGGCAAGGAACTTTTTTCCCGACTCTTTTCTTCTCTACTTCACAGGTCTTGCTGCCACACAGGCCTATTCAAGAATCCAAACTGAGTTTACAGTGAATACTGGCCTACCCTACTGAACACTACTTAGTCACATGGCCTCGCACTCACAACACACTACACATTCGTAACCAGTCTGGTCTCTGACAATGTAGTGCTGGACTTTTAACCACTCATTACAGCAGACTCGCTGAAGTAGCCATTCCTTGGTGCTGTAAAATAGTTGCTTAATGAACAGACCAAAAGAAAGGAAGTTTAGTGCATTTGCTAGACTAACGGAAAGTGTTCTGCAAAGTAGAAGCAGTCCGTTCTAGAAAACATTTGTCTAGAAAACAGCTCATGAGGACGTGCTAAGTAGACATTCTAAATGATAATGATCTGTTGCTTTATAGTCATATTTTGTTCTTCAAGAGTTTGATGCGTCTTTTGACAGTCAAGCTCTTGCATAGATAACAGCCTGTTTGACCAGGCTGTAAAATATTGGCTTCCTCATGGGAGATTACATTTCATTAATTGCTTGCTTTGCAGATTTCAGAAAGTAGTTGAATGCTGGTTATGAGCATTTATAAATATTAGATGGTATCAGTCATTTGAAATTTTAAAAAACAGCTAATACTTGAACAACTGCCAACTCAACCGCTGCATGAAGTATGTGGGTCAGGCTAACCAATTTCATATGCCACTATTGTCATTGTTAGGCTGTAGACAGGATAACATTTTACTTGTGTGACAAAACTTTCTGACTGAAATGAGTGTCTAAGGAGATGACTTGCCAATACGTAAGTCATGTTGACCATGCAAGAGAAATGGAGGACTTGGATCCTTGCATTGCAATAATGGTGGCTGTGCTAAGTTTTTACGACTTTGCCTGTGTTGTATAGTGAGCTGAAGCAAACATTAAAGGAGCGCTAAAAGTACACCATATTCAGTCATTGTCTGTTGGTGTTATTTACAATACAAATTTATAAGGAACATAACGCATTGGGTAATGGTGGCAAAAACGGTTGACCAGGTTATGTACTGATTGTATGAGTTCAACTTTAGCCACTCCTCCAAACCCATCCCTTCTTGTGCCTTGTCTAGGTTCTCTTGTTGGGAAATATTCACCACAAATTTTCAGGTTTTGATACTAAAGGTGCTACCAGAAAGACCCTACTTTTGTGTCATCAACATAGCACTCACAGGTGAAACATTTCACCTGATCATGTTAGAGCCACATTCTGAGAACTGGATGAGATAGACTACATGTGCACAAAATACAAACACTTGCCATTTGTAACCCATAATGAAAATTCAAAGAAGTGAATATATTCAAGATGGGACAAAGTCAGTGCTGCATAATTTGCAGAAAGTGCTGCCTCAGGACAGATATTTGGCACCCAGGGGGTGGTTGCTGTGGCAGCATCAGAAATGCAAAACTGATGTGGTTGAGAAGATCCGGAGCCAGTCAAAAGAGGTATACTATATTAAAACAAGTAGATTTAAGGGAATGCTTTTAAACATGTAGCTTACACCATTTTTATTTATAGCATAAATTATACCTTGCATAATAGAAGGTCGAAGCTATCACAAATCCTATTCTTATTGTATTTAATATACTACAGACACAGGAGTAGGAAGTGAAAGGCTTTCCTTTCCCCCCCTTTGCTCAAATGGCAGCAATCATCATAACATTCAGGCTTTGTTTATCATTTAACATTTATAGATATCATTTGCTGGCCACTTTTGACGTGTAATTATGTGTATAAATGTCTACTTCGATCTTTATCTTAGATGCATGTGCGTGTTTCTTAATCTGGAATTGAGTCATTGGCTAGTTTTCAAAAAATTATAAATTGCCTATTATGTTTTGTTTTTTTTTGTTTAATTTTCATACAAATGGTTTACTTTCAGACAGGAAATTTCTTGGCGTGATAACAGCGCATGATCCTCGAGTCCCTGCTGGAGGATCACTTGGTTGTAAAGCAATCCAGCAAAAAATAAAAGAAGAGACAATGGATTGTGAATTACTTGCATATTGATCCACCTATATCAGAAATGCCACGTTCCAGTAAACGACGGCAAGTTAAAATTGCACGGCCGGTGCGCTTGCAATCTCCAGGGTTTTCTGACCACCAGTATTCTGTAAAATGTTCGCAAGAAACTGTTGCTCCCACCAACTGTTCTTCTAAAGGCAGCATGTCAGAATTTACTGTTTCATACGATGTTCCAGAAGCTGTTGAAGAAGTATCATTGTCAGAAACAATTCCCTGTACTGCACGTGATGCAGAACCTTCTTTGACATTTGTCATTATTCCATCCTCTAGTCAGCGCGGACGTGCCAAATTATGCGATTCGGCAGGTTTCACTTATGTTGTTCGCCACATCAGAAATGGGATAACAACATGGCGATGCTCTATCAGAAACAAAACTATGATTTGTCCAGCATCCGTCAAGCAAAATGGAGAAGAATTTGTGGCAGGCTCTGGAGTTCACAGCCATGAACCAAAAAATGGTGTTGAACTTGCTTTGAAGGTGTCCGCTGAAGTGAAAAGGAAGTGTGCTGAAGATGTGTTTCGCAATGCATCTGATATAGCCTATGAAGTGCTGAGCACAATGGTCCCATGGGGTGATGCGCCAGCTTTGCATGCCCTCCCTGCACCTGCCAATTTAATCAAGAAAGGCAGCCGAATGCAACAGCGTCTTAAACGTGGCTACCTAACCACTCTGAACTTGAAGCAAAAACAGAAACCCACACCAGCTGAAATTCCTTGTGAGGATGATGTAGCAGGTCAGACATGGCACCTTGGTTGTTCGAGTGAAACATTTGCTGGCGCATCTGGTCATGTTACTTCTAAGCAAAGGAGAGCTGTTTCAGCATTTTACCATCATGCTTATTAAATTGTTGCGTGAACACTCATATTCATGCTCACACACTGCTGTCCTCTGTCCTTGTTTACAGAATACTAGCATTTTATAGGTTGCAGAACGACAAAAGGGCGTTCATCCCAAACTAGAAGGGTAATGGCTGTACTATAATTGTCTACATGTGAAAAGTAACCAGAAACAAACACAAGTACAATCTAGTTCTCATGATGAATAAGTACCTGTAAAAATATTATTGGTCGTGTGGTCAGCACTGGTAATTCTTCACTTTTCATGGCAGATAACAAGTGGTTGAGTTGGCAGTAGTCAAAACAAGAAGCAATATAACCAATGGTTGAATTGACAAATAGGCACAATTACTGTTTAAGTTGTATTTTTTTAAATGTTGGTGCTTAATGCAAAAGTTTGATTTTACATCTTTCCATGGTCATATTGATCATGGTCAACTTGAGCAAATTGTCATGGGTAACAATAGCTAAAGCAGACATTAAAAAATGTGGACTTTAATTACAAAAACTTGATTGGTCTTTTTATTGATGTGTTTTCACCTTTTTTTCTTTTGTTTTTTGGCTGTCTTTCAGAGAACACAAACATGAACCGTGGTATGCGTGACAGCTATGGTGGTGAACTTTCTCGTGTACGCCAGTTGGGAGGTGGTGGCTATGGGTCTCTGGGAGGAGGCTACGGAGGCCAGAGTGAAAGAGGAGGTGGCTATGGTGGTCAGGGACTCCTAGGATCCAGTCCTGGTCTCATGGGCCATAGTCGTGCTGGTGGTGGTGGAGGTGGCAGCAGTAGTAGCTATGGAATGGGCAACAGCAACCTAGACATGGACACCCTGATGCAGCAGCGAAGTCTGCAACAGCAGTTGAGTCTGCGAGAGTCGCAGCTAGCACTGGCTAACAGCCTCCTTCAGCAGCAGTCCCAGATGCTGGATGGTCCTGGACTTGGGATGCGTGGCACCCCGTTGGGCCTAGGGGGATTTGGCATCGGTGGGGGGATGATGAATAAAAGGCGCCAGGATATGAGTCTTTCCGGATACCAGTCTGATTACAAACGTCCACGACGAGATTTCCAATCGCCGGTAAATATTTTTGAATTAGAGGAAACAATGCCTTTGTGAAAATTGCCTCAAAAGTATCTTGTTGTTAGGCTTATTCTCTCCCCCGCTCCCTGTTATCCTTTTTTTTTTTTAATCATTCTGTGTGGAAATTCAGCGTTTTCTTTTTGATGTCAAAAATTGCAAAACTGTGTTGGTGGGTCAAGTTAACATTTGTTCTTTTCAAATCAAATAGATATTCTAAAGTTAATCTCATTATTCCCAGTATTGTGTTTAGCTGTATAACAGCTCAGCAACTGGCAGATAGAATGTCTTCTCTGCATCCCAGAAGAAAACATCCAGTCTGTAATGTTTTTTAAACATCCGTTGTCATTTATCTGTAGTAGCGGGCATGGTTGCTGCTGTGCAAATAGCAAAATTTTCAAATTTCCCTGGAACATCTAGTTTTGTTTGGTAATGCTCAGAGAACCAAACTTTCAGAGCAACTGCAATCAGCTCTTAAGAGCGCCAAGTGCAGATTGAGTCAAACTAATCTCGTCCTCACTGTTTTGTTGATTTGTCTTGTTGTTGTCTTGCCTTGCCAGCACATTTCTGTTTTAACTATTTGGTCTTCTTCCACTAACAAGGCAGGAACTTAGTGTTATCTACAGTCTATAGAATCAAGTGTTTTCAGGATAACTTTTCTGCCAATCATATATCAGTGAATACATCTATTTCTGCTGTTTGCATATGTGTATATACTTGAAACATTGTTTCAAAATTTCGTGGACAGTAATTGTTCACTCTGTTTTTATGATTCACTGATGTTTTAAACCATACATTTCATCTCAACACTTCTATAAATGGGTGTTACAATGAAAGATGTGGATCATTCTCATCAGTGGGAATTGTTACAGCTGCAGCAGACCAATTTTCATCACATTTTAAGAATTTTGTCGGTGACTTATTTGTTTCCCAACATTTCTATATTTCTTACACTTTTTAAAATTGGATTTTTAAAGGATTAAGTCTTGAATATTTTCTTGCAATCAGTGATGCCATTTATATTCTCCTTGAATTTCAATGATCGTGTATTCTTCAACCCAATTGGTTTGATTTTGCCGTAATAACTTGCAAAGCTCAAAGTCTTGTGACGTTGAATTTGTCTATGCTTTGCATCAGAAGGAAAATATTTCGGCATCGGCAATTCACCGAACTTGTGTCGTTCACAAGTTCTCCATTTTATCGACGTCCTCATTCACATTCATGGGGTTTCTCCCTCACTGCTGCAGCTTACGCATTGAAAAAAAAAAAAACTTGTTCAATTTTGATACCTCTTCTTTCTGCGAGTCTCTGTCGCTGACGCACCTGGGGCGGCCTGTTTGGTGGTTTTCAGCACAGGGACAGGCGCAGAAGTAGAGAAGGCAATGGAAGCAACAGAGGGTCCAGCACCAGGAAAAATACAAACATGTCATCATCACGCCGCAGCAGCGAGCAAGCATCTACAGGTAATGTTTTGGAAGGAACTATTAAAAAAATGAGAGCCGGGATTTCATATCAAATTTCTTGTCCTATTTCTCATGTCCCAGTCAGTATCAATGCTTCTTTACACATGTTATGTACTCTTATTATTTGATATCTGTTGAAATTATATGGCTACATGTTGAAATCTTTGTCCAGAAACCAACCAAGGTATTCTTAACATTTAGTGCCTTGTCTAAACAAACCATTCTGGTAAATATTCTATTACTTCACAGCTTTACCCATTTCTTTGAAATCCTTAATGGTAGACTTGATTTGTTGCCATTAAGATTTGGAAGCTTGGTTATTGCTTTAAGAGATAGAGGAATGCCATCATTGAAGCTGATTGAGCGTGCGATACAAAAGCCACATTCTGTAGCTGAACACAATTTTTTAGCAGCTTTCTGTCTCCGCGGCACTTCAAGCAGTATCTTTCTGGGAACAATAGTTCTAGGTTTCCCAGACGATGGCTTCATTTATGCATTTGATGAAAGCATATCAGCCATCAAGCAATCTGTTTATGTGACCCGTATTTTGTGTTTACCATGGGGGCTTATGTAATTCAATGCTCCAGTGTGTTTAGAAAGCTTCTTCACTACAGTATGTGCTTTTTCTGCAAGGGGTAAGTTTATAATTTCTTAAACCCTTTGATGATGGCTTGTTCCTTTTAATCTACAACATGAACTACAGTTATCTCATTGGCATAAATGGGACTTTCCTGTGCAGCACATTTGGAATTAGGAAACATTTTGAGCCACACACAGTCTAACCTTGTGCTTTTGGGGGCAGAAAAAAAGGTTTGGGGAGTTTAAAATGTGTGCAGCATGTCTTTTTCTGCATTTGAAATATTTTTTTTAATATTTTGCCTGCATTTTCCTTGGCTTACAGGAAATGTCTGTTTTTTATTTCTAGCATATCCCAAATTCTCGCTGGTAGGATGTAATTCTAAATATAAATTTTTTTTTTCTTTTCTGACACCAAGGTGATGGTGCAGTCGTGTTAATTTCATTATACATGGATCAGTTATGCAATTATTATTTTGTTAGGAGTACAGCTGTTCAAGAATCTTGCTTTCCTTGAAGTCGCCAAATTAAATCTAGGAATAGGAATTTACAAGTCCTAAAAATATTTCTTGGGGAAGTAAGAAATTTGAGGTTATTGGAAAGAGTGGTTGATGTGTTGTAATACCTTAAAAGCTGGGGGTAAAATTGGCTCTCAAAGTTGCATTTTGGTCTGAATTAATCTAGATGATGTAGGGGATTGACTTGGGCTTTGTATGTGTATGCTCATTCTATGCTAGTTTTTCAAATCATTTACACATTCTTTTTAGTAGCATCAAGATCAAGGTCGACTGATGCATATGATCCGGAGAAGCCCACTTCGGATGATGAAGTGAGTCACTGCTGAAAATCTTTGCGGTCTTTTATTTAAGTGTAGCAATGTTTAAAATGTTGCTAAATAACCTACCATGTGCTATTTTGTAAAAGAATTGTAATTTCCAAGTAGAATGGGGTTGGTTTTTTTTAAATTATGGAACAGACAACACAGCCTGCTTTCCAGGCATATTCTTAACTGTATGTGAAGGTTACATTTTTAAATATCTCTTTCGTTCCAATTTTCCTGCACCTGGGGAGACTTTTTAGACTTTTTCAAATTCTCTTTCTGCTCAAAATTGGCAGTAATCAATTTCTCCTTGATTTCTTTGTGGTCTTTAAAAGAGAGACCAAATCTGATTCATACATATGCAAAATTTTAGTAATCTTCCAAACTTAGGTGCAGCTTTTAAGCATATGGATCTGTAGACTAATTCTCAGTAGTATGAAGTGCTATTGTAATGGGTTGGTTCATGGGGTGTTAAAGGGCAAAGGATCAGGTGACAGAAAGGATGAAGGTGGCAGTTCTGGAAAGCACTTTTGCCATGTGTGCAACATTAATTGCCGAAATGATGATGACTTCCGGGGGCACATGAACAGCGCTCGCCACAAGAAGCGTATGATGGATGTGTTGTCTGTCCACAAGGAGAAGTCCACGCAGCTGGCTGCCCGCATGAAGGCAGAGGAACACCTGCGTAAAATCGAGGTCAAGGAGAAAAATGGGTATGTTGTCAGGCTGCTTGCACAAGTTCTAATGTAGATGGACGTGTATTGGGTTACATTTTTACCATCAGATTGGGAAACATTCAAAAACTAATGATGGCAATGTCTCACTGACAAGCATTGCACACTTACATGTGAAAAATAAAAAAAATTGATCGAGATAGTGAGTCATAAAAGAACTTTACTGTCTTTAAAGTATAATAAAATGTTTTTGATTTGTGCTCTCCAGGAAAGGATTCTGCAAGATTTGTGACCAGGTGCTGGAAGTTCGCTATTCTGACCACATCCGCATGGCTTTCCATAGGGTAATTGTTATTAGCATTCATATTTTTGAAGAGTACAAGTGAATATGGTTAGTGATGTGCCGTATATGTGCATTAATTCAAACTTCAACATCTGTGCTTTTGACATGCACAACCACAAGAAAGATGACACATTGAAGTTAAACATTATTTCACTAGAAACGAGTGATACAAGTGATGAGGGGTTGTGGATGGTGTGGCGTTGAGAAGTTTGCAAACTTCACAGAGGTTTTGGCTCACCGTGACACAGAGGAACATAAGAAGGTAAGCAGATTTCACTGGCATTACCAACCCTAACACCAGTCTTTTTTTAAATAATGTTTGTAACTTTTTTTTTCGGAACTTGAATAAAATGGGAAAATGTAAAGAAAAAACTTTCTGCAAAATGTGCTTGCAAAAGGTAGCCTTTTTTAAAGAAAGAAAAATGAAAAATAGACACTGAGGTCTAGCATGTTTAGCAGAATTCAGTCAGAAAGTTACCGGTATTTGCATAGAACCAGGCTGAGCATGAGAAGAATCAAGACAAGGAGGGGAAGAGCAGAAATGGTCGAGGGAAGCAGGCGAAAGACTCACAGGTATGCTGGTCATCTAATTTACAAGAATTGGGGTGGGGTGGGGGGATTCAAAGCATAGAAACAATGAAGTGTATAAAGTCTGTTTCTTGGTTTTTCAAAACAACATCTAGGGGAAGTGGGGAACATCAGCTATGATTTTATTATCACAAGAATTCAGTTAAATTTGCTGATAATTAGTGTCGTGTTCACATGGCATGTCTTTCCAGTTGACAAACATTTACCAACCATTTTATATATTTTTTAATGTAAGAGGTGTGTTAGGGTGGATATTGAATAGTGTATTTGAAGTGGGGATTACTTTATTAGACCATATAAATTTAAAGAATTGGTGGGCAGGCAAAGTGATTCACTTGGAGGGCAGGTTAGAGTAACTTCAGTTTTATTAGCAGTGTTGTTTTTGTTTTTTTTTATCAGAAGAAGCCTGAAAAAGAAAAAGGCAGAAAAGATGTGGAAATTCAGATCAAGTTACCAGCCAAATTTGACAAGTTTGATCCAGAAGTGGCTGTTGGTAAGCAAATTTTGAAAGTTACCATTTTGTCAAATCCTCTTCCATGGACTACCTAGTCTTGATCTCCAGCTTAACACATCTCCTTTCTTCTTTATTTTCTTCTAAATTTTATGGTAGTTTTATGCTTAGCATCATTAACAAAATGGAGGCGTTTCTTTTAAAAGATTTAATTGTTATATGCAGATTTCTCTGCATTATTGATTGCATATAAATGCTTAAGACTTAGTCATTGGATTTTTATTGTATGTTGTGAAGATTTTATATTCTAGAAAATTTTCTCCTTTTTATCTTCAGGTCAGAGTTGTGTGGTTCCTGTGAGCGGCTTTTTCTGTAAACTTTGCAACAAGTTCTTCAACAATGAAACCTCTGCTAAAGATGCACACTGCAAAACAGAGGCTCACTTCACTAAGTATAAGGTAGAGTTTAATTTGGAGAGTGAAGTCATAAGTGACTGGAGCTTGAGAAATATTTGAATGTATGAAGGTGAGGGAAGGTTGGGGGAGGGGGCCAAAGCATTTATGGACATGCTAAACAAAATCTGCGGTCTGTCACACCAGTTTTCATTATACCCTTAACCTGTTAATAGTGTGTCCTTTCAAACAGATATAAGATTTTACCATCAACATTTTCTTTAAACCTGTCTTTTGGTACATGTACAAGTAAAATCTCCCTATTAAGATTTGCTAAAATCCACCATAATCAGGTTGTAACTGAGAAGGGTCTTAATAAGTAGATTGACCTGTTTATTTTCATTCCACAAATCATTACTTCAAACACCTATAAAATAAAGTTCATTGATTGAAATGTTGAGATAGTGCCCTTAAAATCTGTGTAATGCCTTTTGTCGTTTTTGCTTTCATGCTTATTCTGCCATTGTTATGCTTAACTGACGATTTGTAGGGTAACTTGCTTTCCTGGAAAGACCAATTAATCGGTACATATGTACCGTGGTAGTTGTTGTTAAGAGGAGGTTGTAATCGGCAATTTCTTAATCAAGCAGTTTTACTGTATTTCCTTACACTGGTTTTATTTCACTGTGTAGTCATTGCATTTCAATTTTGTGACTTCTGAAAATATGTCTTCCACCAAGATTTATTCTTTTCCCTTATAAATCAGATGGTATTCTTCAAACTGCGCATCAGCCAGTTTGCTGATGACATAAGTGCTCATTGCTAGGGGTGTGAAATTCAGGGGAGGGGGCAGTCAATTTTGTTAACAATACACAATATGTCGGCCTTTATGCAATCATGTGCTTAACCCAGGCTCAGGTGAACTAATTTCAATATCAGCAGAAGGCTTTGGTAGAAAATTGGTGAGGGTAGGTGTTAAAAAAAAAAATTTAGCATCACAGCACATTCTTCTACAGAAACAAATGTGAACCTCAAATATCAAAATTTGAAATCTCAAACACAACCAGGTCATCTCAAAACTGCAGTTTTATCTAGCCACTCCTGGTCTTAAGTGAATGGAAAACAAAGGGGAATTTCACTTTTATAAAAGGAAGGGATGAATCATTTTGGCAGGGCATAGGGTTGTGTGTAAAAGATGTTTGTGTTGCTGAATTATGACATGCAGTTGCCTTTTCACAGAAATTCCTGTATGCAAAACTGAAGGCCAAAGCTCAAGCAGACAAAGAAGCTGCAGAGAAAGCTGCAAAGGAGGATGGGGACAAGCAAAAAGAAGGTCATGAGGAGGATGACAAGGAGACGGCAAGAAATGAAGGTGATGATGACATCCATGATCACGACGAGGAGATCATGGAAGAGGAGGTTGAGGAGGAGGACGCTGCCGAAGACTCGGCCGGAAAGATGGATGGAGATGCAGCAGAGCAAGTTGTGGCCGATGAAGATGGTGGCCAAGATGAGCCGGAAATTGGGGACGAGCTGGCAGAAGGGGAGGAGTATAGTCAGGAGGAGACCGAAGACAGCGAGCAGCTTCATACTGAGGAGCAGGATGAAGACTCCATGTTAGAAGGAGATCCAGCAGATGCCATGTATGAATACAGTGAAGAGCCCCTGGAAGAGGACAGCCTGCTGAAGGTAGGCCCTTAAGTTTTAGTGGCAACTGCTATCAGTAAAGTGGGTGGGGCGATGAAGAAGGAGATGCGCATGCGTCTCTAATTCAATTACTTTAGATGCATGTTAGGAAGTTAATGTGCTTATAAGTTTTAGCCTACATGTCCTTTCAATCCTCTTTCAGGAGATGACTCAAGAGAGCGCAATTTTCACAACTGCTGATGAAGATAATGCGGCTTTGTCTTCCATTGCTGATGTGGTGCCTACTCCTTCCGACACCAAACTTGAAGCTGATCTTAGCCTTATAGGTGGAAGCAGCTCAGAACTTCTTACTAGCCGTGAGGATGATGATGAGGTAAAATGTCCAAAAGGAAATTGATTAACAAATAGAGTCATACTGATTTTTTTACATCTCAGATTTTCTTCTTAAATTCTACATAAAAATCACTACTTCTGATAATTGTTGGGCAGAACTAAGCATAACTTTCAAAGGCAAGAGACAATTCAAATGAATGTAAAGTGTTTTGAAGAGAGATTTTAGACAGCGATTCTGTTCATTAGTAGTTCTGTAGGTACAGTTTGCGACATACAGTTTAGGAACTGTTTTGCTGTTTAAAACATGCAAACTATGAGAGACATTGGTGTTGGCAGATGATCATCAGCATCAGTGCAGACGAAGGACCAGAAGGAACAGAAAGTCCACAGAAAAGTGAAGAAGTGTCTCCGGAAAAGCCACCATCGGCTAGCACCTCTACTCCCACCAGAGGTGGTTCCACATCAGGCAGAGGGCGTGGCGGTGGCCGGGGAAGGCGGGGCCGTAGAGGAGCCAAATAAGGCATTTTTGTCGGGGAGAGGGAGGGCGATGACTAGAGTCTATGCCCCCTGGCCCATCTCTCAAGCTTGGAATTGGCTGTGTATGTGGTCTTTTCACAGTTTCACATTGTAAGTTGATGGCCAATTTGAGCTTTTGTAAGCATCTCATGCACACACTATTTGAGTGTGTTTCTGTTCTTTTTCTTCATTATTATTGGTACTTCTTACTAGTTGGTGGTTTATAGAGAGAGAGCCCTTGATATTGTACTTCACATGTAGAAATGGCTGCTAACCTTACGTCCCAGCACAGTGTTTGATTATATGGCAGGGCTGTTGCAACACTCGTGCCTAGAATTATTTTTTCATGTGTCTTGCTGAAAAGGTGAAATGTCTTTAGTTCTAGGGAATCGTACTATTCAGACATGAGTTGAAAACCAGTGCCATTTCTTATTGAAGATTCTTCCTTGTGACTGGTTCTTTTTCTGATGTTTATGCTGTGAATTTTCTTTTTCCTAACATATGCTAAACGTTGCTTATCGCTTCTGATGGAAAGGAAATCTTGTTTTGAAAAATTACAGGAGTGATGTTTTCTTCCAGTGAAAGTATTTTGACTTCCTGAGTATTAAAATTGCATTGCATTTTTGTATGGTCCGCACAAACCTTGTGTTTGGTTATCCACATTGTCCTTTGTTTTGAATTTGAGTTTAGAATGAATTGAGTCACGTTTTAGCAAGCAATGCAGAGGGAGATAATTACTATCAAAGCACTTGTTACGGAGCACTTAAGTAATTTCAGGCATGATGATAATTGTTTGTGTGGAGAACCTGACTCATAGAGTGGTAGACAGCCAAAAATTATCTTCGGGTGTGTTGTTTTTTATTTTGTCCCTTGTCAAGAGGTAAAAGTAGATGAAGGAAGGAGTGAGTGGAGAATATTGTGCATGTGATGGTTAGCATGTATTGCCATGTACATTTTGTAACCTAGCTTTGGATCAGTCAGTGGCTTCGTTGGGACCATCTTTTATGATGCAAAATTTTTTTTTCCAGCACACTTGTTGGCATTTTTCATAAAACGTTACCATGAGAACAACAATAACAAAGGGACTTCGCTGAGTTTTTCAAAAATTATTATTTTGGTGTATTTTGAATGCTGAGTTGATTGCTTTTGAAAATACTTTCACTTGTACAAGTTTCCCATGTCCTATGTTTTATTCCACCCTGCCTTGTTGTGAATTGTCAAACACTGCAAGGCTGAGTGCTGGTGGCTGTACCACAAGGGATGTGAAAAATGTAGTCCAGCCGTTAAAAGATTGAAGCCTGCTGACAAATATTACAGAACTTTCCTGTCACCTGTCAGTCAAAGTGTTTTTAGTCATTGACCATTGTAAGAAGAAAATAAACTTCTGGTAACAGATGAGTGTGTGTTAGTGCAGTCAGTGACTCTTCCAGCATGTGCTTTACCCTTTATTTTTCCAGATGGGGCTATAATTTCCTAAAGTCTAAGTGAAAATGTCCTGTAGTTCTTAATATGCAAACCTGCCGACATGCACGGAGCTGAGAGTTCTTTCTTGACCCGTGCTATTGTACACCACCAGAGCTGGTCAGTAATAAATGTCACTTACATATCACCAGTCGTCCACGCGGCTACAGGTGATAAACCCTGAGCCTCGTCCACTACAAATTGTGGTAGTCACTTTTATTCACAATATCGAGCATAAGACTATGGTCAGAAGTCAATGCTGTATCACAACAGTGAGTCAGCGGATGGAACAAGTTTACTTGCTTTGTAAGAGCACATGTCAAAAAGAAAGACATTGATTTTAAGTTGTTTCTCCGTTTTACAGGGCTTGCTTCCTTGCCCTGATATAGCCTTAGTTGCTGGCTCAGCGTAAAACACCAGTCTCCCCCTGCCACGTCGTCTCTCCGTTGGCCCTGTATCCATTCAGAACAATATACATAGCTTTCGTAAAGTGTAACGAGAAAGGAAAACTGGATTTTCAATACCAAATGTTTGGGTGGTAGCTCATGTCCCCAGTATTTGGGATGCCTTGCCCCTATCTCTCCGTGCAGGCTTTCCAGTCTAGGCTGAGACTATCCTTCCTGTCACACAGTGAATCGTTTGTCCTTTCTCTTCACCTTCCTTCATACTGTTTGTCGTCGTAAGCTCTCTGTGTGGCTATTTATCTAGTGATATACATCTCTATCATATTTTTAGTTTTTCGGTCACTTGAAAAGCACATTGGGTTTACCTCTGTGCTTAGAAATCACTATACTATTATTTCTCATTTTTCACTGAATACTGATTCCTTCAGAAACAAGATATTTCCAGTCCCGGTGGCTGTGGTCTCGACGTGAGTCCTTGTATATCCCTCGTCAGGGTTTTACTCATCCGAGCACAAAATTGTCATAAATGTTATAAACAACGAATTGTTATAAACAGTTCTTATTAAAAATTGACTTTCTGCACGGTGTCATTCCTTCCGAGCTCACCCCGTTTGGACACTGTAAGGATTGACAGACAAATAACTCTTTCTTGCTTCGGTAGTTGGTGGAGCGATTTGCCTCGTTAATTCCGATAACGAACGACACTAGCCTGCTAAACAGTTCGCCGATTCTTCTCGCCTCGGTGCTAACTTCATAGAGGGACAAGTGGCGCTTAGCCACACGTGACTGTGCAATGACGGGTCTGTGGTGCCCTCTCACATCCCTGGACCAAGAGATCTGCTTACAGATGGACATATCTCCTGCGAGTGCAACTTGCAACAGGAAAAAGGGCGCCACCGCTTTGTGGGTACCGCCGGGTGACATAAGCTAAGAGGGAAAAATCCCCGACAAAGAAACGGGATGTTCACAGCATCTGAGCAAAGCATCGGTAGGGACACCGGCTCACTGGGTGGAACTTGCCAGGACGGGAGAACCAACCAGGGACCGGTGCCTCTCGTGGACGGGTACCGGTTGTAGTGGGGCTTGAAGAGATGGACGCCGCTAAACGAAAAGAGAGGATGTTACACAGATCACATCTTTCAAAAACCTTTTCTGATCGGTGTACCAGGCCAAGCAGCGGAACCGCACCCCATCAACACAGGATTTTTTTTTCCAAATGTTGAGATCATTTGAATGAATGTAAGGGCTGATCGGATGGCGTGCTCGAGTGTAAACTGTTTTTCAGTGACCGTGCGCATTTGAAGGAGTGAATTGGATGGATAGACTTCACATTTAGTCAACGAACATTTTTATTCGGTTACCTCAATCCTTTGTCGTGTGAAGCACGGAAGTATATCTGCAGGACTGCTTGCAGACTAATTTTCCACGTTAACTTCTAGACCAATGCCAAAGCACAAATTCGCTGCCGGCCTATCAACGATCAAGAAAAGCAGACGATGCGAATTCTCACGTTGACGGAGGTACAAAAGCTCCATCTTAATGGTCAGTGGTGTCTTCAGTTTATTGGCTTTGAGTCGTGGGAAGGGAATTAAGGTCGATCGAGGTCTTGTGCCAAAAAAGGAAAAATATAAAAGACTAAGTAACTAATTTATTGCAAATCTATTGTTGACTAAGATATTCTGGATATTAAGTTGCTAAATGAGATGCTGAGACATGGCAGCGTTTAAACTTCGCGAGAGGTTTGTCTCTGCACGGACTTGTATTACTGGACTGCTAGCAGACGATTTTTTTTTCAGTGAAGTCATAGAACGAGGCTGGTTACGAAATAGCTTCCGGTTTAGTCATGTTTCTGTTGAACTACTAGAACGAGGCTGGTGTATAAGAAGCTTCCGGTTTATTCACATTCATTGTTAAGGCTTGCCGAGACTAACAGCAGCGAACTTCGCAAGAGGCTCAGCGTTGGTCTCGGCAGACAGACAGCAATCTACCCTATACACGTCCGTGGTCTCTGCAAACGGGCAGCAGTTTTGAGATGTATTGCCGTGGTGCGGTGTCCCTTCTGACCAGACAAACAACTGGGTGCCTCTAGAGTCGTGCCTTCTCGTATACGACAAGATCAATAGCTCGATCTCTTCAGACACCCGCAGGGCTGGCCTGCAAATTTCTCAGCCAAAGATGATCCGCAGATGGCCACCCCGGGGAATCACCATCGCCAGAATCGATACCGAAAAGTGTCCTTGGATGACTCGCTGGGGATATCATTTCCATATCCACCGAAACCAGCGGTCGCACGAAGTCCACAGCAAATTGTGTAAAAAGGTTTTTAATGCAATGCGATGCAGCTTGTAAGTTGGTCGTATCGTGTGTGAGACACTGACAGCAGACCACCACCCAGCGTAAAAATCCCACAGACTGTCGATGGAATGTGGTATTACAGACAAATCTTTGACCTGTTGAATTTAAGGACAATGACAGTTCTTATTTTTACGATGGCAAAAGGCATTAACAAAACTGTGTTTTTCTTGTATTTTGGTAAGTCCCTTTGCCTTCTCAATAATAACAACAACAATAATAATAGAACACAAAGCCACTGCTCCCAGAGCGAAGCAAGGATGACTGCGCTTTACAAGAAGATAATGGTTTAGAAGAAAAAAGGAGGGTTATTAAATACCTTTATCCAAAGACTTTACAAACAGATTGTCAATTTTCTGGGGGGTTCTCCCTCTGATGAAAGGATTCTTTGTCCAGTTTGTTACCGAAATCAGACCTGCTCGGTACCCGGTGATGTTGAATATTTCAAGTAGGCCTACCTAAGCGACTTCCTGCAGAATCGAGATATGTCGGTACTAACTCAGGTTCAGGACCTTCTATTTACTTTCCTGGAAGAGGTTGGCTTGTTCTAGTGCCTATTCTTAGCACTGCTGCTGCTCATCCATCTTGGGCAGACTGCATGCACGCCATCTTCTGTTGGCTCCTGCCACATTGTGGGCCCGACTTCTCAGACTTGGGATCAGTCTCTGCAGATCACACAAGCACTCCGACCGTGTTTAGTCTCTTGACTAAGCATCCCCCCCCCCACCAAGGGGTTCCGTTAGTCCTAACCTCATTCATGGCCACTGGATGGAGAGCCCATATTTTCCCCAACTTCCTTTTCAACTCCAGCCCGGGGGTCTCCCGAAGAGCAATGCCGCCACATAAACGACGTAGAACTGGTGGAAGTTCTGACAGTTTGGGACATTGAACTTCGCGGCCAGGCAACCATGCTTCTATTGGACAACTCCACAGTCGGGGCTTCTTTTTTTTTTTCCCCGCAACCTTTTTTTGCCATGACCCACACCATTCTTCTCTCTCGCGACATCCAAATAACATTGTCAGTTTGTCAGATTCCAGACCGCCTGAATGTCATGACCGAATTTGACTTTATAGATCGCGAGCTGTCACAGTTTTCAGCAGACTTCACGCATGGTTTTTGTCTCCATGACTGCGACGCGTTTTCAACTGCAGACGTTTATCTCACCACTCCAGGACTCAGGGGATTTGGCGGTAGACGGCTTTGTGACTGTTTGGTCCGGCCTCGACATTTATATCTTCCCTCCAATTATCACTGATCCCCAGGTAACGGAAAGATAGATATGTACCGGAAGTTGTAATCAATTGATTCTGCACATGACGTCATTTGTAACATGCTCCTTGGTCTCGGATTCTTGATGCGCAGTTTACCATACCACTTACAGACACGAAGCTACTATACCACTTACAAACACGAAACTACCATACCATTTACAGACACGAAGCTACCATAGCATTTACAGACACGAAGCTACCATACCATTTACAGACACGAAACTACCATAGCATTTACAGACACGAAACTACCATAGCATTTACAGACACGAAGCTACAATACCATTTACAGACACGAAACTATCATAGCATTTACAGACACGAAGCTACCATACTATTTACAGACACGAAGCTACCATACCACATACAGACACGAAGCTACTATATTACAGACATGAAACTACCATACCATTTACAGACACGAAACTACTATAGCATTTACAGACACGAAACTACCATAGCATTTACAGACACGAAGCTACCATACTATTTACAGACACGAAGCTACCATACCACATACAGACACGAAGCTACTATATTACGGACATGAAACTACTATACCATTTACAGACACGAAACTACCATAGCATTTACAGAAACGAAGCTACCATACTATTTACAGACATGAAGCTACCATACCACATACAGACACGAAGCTACTATATTACAGACATGAAACTACCATACCACTTACAGACACGAAACTACCATACCACTTACAGACACGAAACTACCATACCACTTACAGACACGAAGCTACCATACCATTTACAGACACGAAACTACCATACCATTTACAGACACGAAACTACCATACCACTTACACGAAACTACTATACCACTTACAGACACGAAACTACCATACCACGTACAGACACGAAATTACCATACCATTTACAGACACGAAGCTACTATATTACAGACACGAAACTACCATACCACTTACAGACACGAAGCTACCATACCATTTACAGACACGAAACTACCATACCATTTACAGACACGAAGCTACCATACCATTTACAGACACGAAACTACCATACCATTTACAGACACGAAGCTACCATACCATTTACAGACACGAAACTACAATACCATTTACAGACACGAAACTACCATACCACTTACAGACACGAAGCTACCATACCATTTACAGACACGAAACTACCATACCACGTACAGACACGAAACTACCATACCACGTACAGACACGAAACTACCATACCATTTACAGACACAAAGCTACTATACCATTTACAGACACGAAACTATCATACCACTTACAGACACGAAGCTACCATACTATTTACAGACACGAAACTACCATACCACTTACAGACACGAAACTACCATACCACTTACAGACACGAAGCTACCATACTATTTACAGACACGAAACTACCATACCACTTACAGACACGAAACTACCATACCATTTACAGACACGAAGCTACTATACCATTTACAGACACGAAACTACCATACCATTTACAGACACGAAGCTACTATACCATTTACAGACACGAAACTATCATACACCACTTACTGACACGAAACTACTTTTGTGGATTGTTAGTGATTTATTTTTGAATTATATCGTTAGGTCAAATCAAGCACATGATCCCAAATTTCTGTTTTATCCTAAAAGCAGTGTTGGCACTTCCTGTGTAGTCCAAGAATATAAAACATAATTTCCAACGATGTGACAGAAAATACAACAAAGACTCTGAATATCTTTTATTTCTAAAAGAAACACGAATTTTCTCAACCATAAACCTTATTAACACGCATATTGTAATTCAGGCCAAGAGGGGGTCAAGTGCTCTCAGCTTTTAATGATTTGCGAGTCACGTACGAAGGAGAATCAATATTGAGATGAGCAGTTTGTTTCAAAAAAAGGTTGTGCAAGGTTTTTACATTTAAAAATCAGAATTCTATATGGTCCCTTGATGTTGCCAGTATGAAACAGCTTCTGCTTGTTATGCTTTTCACAAGGTTGCTACAAAGGTGGCTTCGCTTGAAAAGGCCCCACAAGCTTTTCTCGTTAAGCTCGGCATTGTTGTCTGTCATTACGTGTTAGGGTGGGAGGACAAAAGTCGTTGGCAGAGTGGATTATTCATTCAGTTGGTGGATGCATTGCTGGCTGACATGGTCGAATGAGTATGGATTGTTATATGAGTGCACGTGACGCGTTTTCTACTGTTGCAGGTGTCTTAGAGAATGTTGAGTGTTGACATACTGTGGAACAAGAACACCCAGTCTGATAAAAAATAGACAAGACCTCGTCTCTTAGAACAGAGAAGAAAGACCGTTAGAGTTCGTTGATCGGCCTTGCGTGGAACACACTGTGTCAGGGACGGTCCGGTGGGGCAACGGTTAGCGCCTGTCAACCAAGACGGTGAGGTCTGGCTGCGCTGGGTTCAGATCTCGTCTCGGGCCAGTTGTTCTTTCTCTGCATTTGGCACCTTTTTACAGGACCGGCTGATGTAGCCTTAGTTGCTTGCTCGGTGTAAACATTAATTTCCCTCCCTCGGTAGTTATCTGTTGAAAATAAATTCCCCCAGCTCCATTTTCCAGTAGTACCTCCCAATTATTTCATTAGAATTTTAAGAGGATTTCCGTATCCCAGTGGTGTCTTGAAGTCTTGTTTTTGAAGTCAAGGAAAGGATGGCCTTAAGATACTATTCCCCTTATCTTCTTGAACTTCTTCCAGACAAGAACTATTTGTAGCACGCACTACTTCTTTATCAGAAGTATTGTCCCCTCACTCCTTTGTTATTCGATCTATCCATCTGTCTTTTTGGAATGATGATGCCTAAAAAAGAATCTCTCGGGCATCTGGGTTTATTTTTTCGAAAAAGTTTATGATTCGCGTGCGTGCGTGCGTGCGTGCGTGCGTGCGTGCGTGTGTGTGTGCGCGCGCGCGTGTGTGTGTGTGTGTGTGTGTGTGTGTGTGTGTGTGTGTTTTCTTCAGTCGCAGTGTCCGCCGAAAAGTTCAAGGTCTCTCAGGCCACGATCGAACTCGCCTCGCGCGCCCTTATCGGTCCTGGCGACAGCTTCCTCCCTCCTTCCTTCATCAGCCCCGTCTGTCGTGTGGGTTGTTCATTTGCCAGCTAGCCCAATCACCCGGGGACTAGAACCTGGCAGCGCAGCTTGCTCGACCATGAAATCCCAGACCTCCACAACCCTTCCTCTTCTCCAGCACAGAGTTTCTTATCCCCTCGCCCCTCTTCTCCGCTAAGTGAACGCTTCTCCCAGCTTCGGTTATCTACGTCTGTTGTCCACACGACGAACGGTGGAGTAAAAGATAAGAGAGAGAAAGAGAGAAATGGGGGGGAAGGGGTTGCATTGCTAGAGGTCGCTAGCTGCGTTTCGTCAGCCGAGGTGGCGGCGCATGCACACGGCGTCAGAACCCCCCTCCCCCAACCACCACCACCGCCACCAAGGAAAGGAGGGAAGTACTGCAGAAAAGGCTGTTGGTACGCAGCACAGCAACCCTCTTCCACCCACCTCTTGCTCTCCTCTTGCCTGGGCTTCCGTGAAGTCGGTAACAGCGCTGGCTGCTGGATGCCGTGCTGGGGGTCAGAGGCTGTCGTGTCGTTGTTTGCTGCAGTGCGTCGTGGTGAGCCCCAGTGTGGCTGCTTGTCGAGGAGTTCAAACCCTGCCGATCCACAACTAGGAATCTAGTGACACTCTTTACTTGCCCTCGTCAGTGATGATGATGATGATGATGATGGTCTTGGAGTCGCGGCGACCGCGCAGCTGGTCTTGTCACAATAAGTAAGCGACTTCTCTTTATTTGTGATCTCTCATAGACTCACATAGTCTACCGCCTGTCTTTTCTTTTCTTGGCGTTTAGATATCGCAGCAGTTTTGCACGTGTCACCTATACAGGGTGCACTGAATTCTTTTTCTATGCATCCAGCTGGTTTGCCGTGATTGAACCGTAGTCCCAGCCTACTCCCCCCTCCCTGTTCGTCTATCTTTTTCACCCCATTGCCACATCACACAACAGACTGGAAACACGATATTTATGCACATGCTTCAATATATATCTATGTGTGTGTGTGTGTGTGTGTGTGTGTGTGTGTGTGTGTGTGTGTGTGTGTGTGTGTGTGTGTGTGTGTGTGTGTGTGTGTGTGTGATTCTTTCGTTTTACTGATTACCGAACTCATCTCCTTAGCCCTCCTGTCTTGTGGATTGTAGATAACAAAATTGGAATGAGCACGTGAGCTGTAGTCAGCGATATAGTATGCACAGAGTGGTTGGTAGTTCTCGTTGTGCTCCTACATATCTGTATTAAGTATTATAGAGTGGTTGGTAGTTCTCGTTGTGCTCCTACATGTCTGTATTAGGTATTATAGAGTGGTTGGTAGTTCTCGTTGTGCTCCTACATATCTGTATTAAGTATTATAGGGTGGTTGGTAGTTCTCGTTGTGCTCCTACATGTCTGTATTAAGTATTATAGAGTGGTTGGTAGTTCTCGTTGTGCTCCTACATATCTGTATTATGTATTATAGAGTGGTTGGTAGTTCTCGTTGTGCTCCTACATGTCTGTATTAAGTATTATAGAGTGGTTGGTAGTTCTCGTTGTGCTCCTACATATCTGTATTAAGTATTATAGAGTGGTTGGTAGTTCTCGTTGTGCTCCTACATGTCTGTATTAAGTATTATAGAGTGGTTGGTAGTTCTCGTTGTGTTCCTACATGTCTGTATTAAGTATTATAGAGTGGTTGGTAGTTCTCTTTGTGCTCCTACATGTCTCATATCTGTATTAAGTATTATAGAGTGGTTGGTAGTTCTCGTTGTGTTCCTACATGTCTCATATCTGTATTAAGTATTATAGAGTGGTTGGTAGTTCTCGTTGTGCTCCTACATATCTGTATTAAGTATTATAGAGTGGTTGGTAGTTCTCGTTGTGCTCCTACATGTCTGTATTAAGTATTATAGAGTGGTTGGTAGTTCTCGTTGTGCTCCTACATATCTGTATTATGTATTATAGAGTGGTTGGTAGTTCTCGTTGTGCTCCTACATGTCTGTATTAAGTATTATAGAGTGGTTGGTAGTTCTCGTTGTGCTCCTACATGTCTCATATCTGTATTAAGTATTATAGAGTGGTTGGTAGTTCTCGTTGTGTTCCTACATGTCTCATATCTGTATTAAGTATTATAGAGTGGTTGGTAGTTCTCATTGTGTTCCTACATGTCTGTATTAAGTATTATAGAGTGGTTGGTAGTTCTCGTTGTGCTCCTACATGTCTCATATCTGTATTAAGTATTATAGAGTGGTTGGTAGTTCTCATTGTGTTCCTACATGTCTCATATCTGTATTAAGTATTATAGAGTGGTTGGTAGTTCTCATTGTGTTCCTACATGTCTCATATCTGTATTAAGTATTATAGAGTGGTTGGTAGTTCTCATTGTGTTCCTACATGTCTGTATTAAGTATTATAGAGTGGTTGGTAGTTCTCGTTGTGCTCCTACATGTCTCATATCTGTATTAAGTATTATAGAGTGGTTGGTAGTTCTCATTGTGTTCCTACATGTCTCATATCTGTATTAAGTATTATAGAGTGGTTGGTAGTTCTCATTGTGTTCCTACATGTCTCATATCTGTATTAAGTATTATAGAGTGGTTGGTAGTTCTCATTGTGTTCCTACATGTCTCATATCTGTATTAAGTATTATAGAGTGGTTGGTAGTTCTCATTGTGTTCCTACATGTCTCATATCTGTATTAAGTATTATAGAGTGGTTGGTAGTTCTCATTGTGTTCCTACATGTCTGTATTAAGTATTATAGAGTGGTTGGTAGTTCTCGTTGTGTTCCTACATGTCTGTATTAAGTATTATAGAGTGGTTGGTAGTTCTCATTGTGTTCCTACATGTCTGTGCTAAGTATTATAGAGTGGTTGGTAGCTCTTATTGTGTTCCTACATATCTCATATCTGTATTAAGTATTATAGAGTGGTTGGTACTTCTCGCTGTGTTCATACATGTCTGCAATTAGGAATAGATAGGCATCTAAAATTTGTGATAACAAAATTTCAATTTTGCGTGAATGACTTGGCGACATATTTCTACAGGCACCACTCGATGTAAAATCTTATTTGGCCTTTATGAGGAAATGCTAGGGGAGATGAAATTCATTGATTGCAAATATTGTAGATACCCTAGTATTCTCGTATATTCGTTGATTTTGTCTTCCAAAAATGAAGTTACATGCAACAACTTGTGTATTTGCCTCTACTAAGCGTTTAAGGCCAGAGAAAGAGCAAAATATTAACTGAAGAGATTATTGTCGTAATACGATCGCTGTGCATAATTAAAATCATGTATTAACACTTTAAATGTTATAGACAATGTACTGATTTTATTCTATGAGCAAAACCCCTTCAAAATGGGGCTAAGAGCCTAATCAATCAATCAATCAATCAATCAATCAATCAATCAATCAATCAATCAATCAATCAATCCCCTATACTCTCCTCCCCCATACACATTTACAAAATGAGTGTGAGGGGAAAAAAAGATGATGTACATTGTTGATTGATGACTTTGATAACCCATAAACAAATCAATCTATGAAAAGGTGTTTCTCAAACTAAGTAGTTTGTAATATCTACATGAAGTAAACACGCAGCCGTTAAGATGCAACTGCTTTATAGTTGTTGTCCTGTTACCTGACACAAGAAAGAGAGAGAGCAGAAACTAAATCTTACTTATATTCATTTTATATATATATATATATAGTATGTAGAATAATGTGGATAACAACTGACATATCTAAGGGACGTGTCTGAATGCGAGCGGTAACGGAATCCGTACCCCTTGGCACACACTTCGTTGTAAAGAAGCGATTCGACCTTACTATCAAAATATATGTTCTTTGTGTTTATCACGCTGACAATTTTGTTTTGTCTTCATTCATTGTGCTTTGGATTTCATTTACTTCCTCTTGTTGGGAGTCCTGGTGGCGCAACGGTTAGCTACTGTCACCAATACAGTGAAGGTTGCCTGTCCTGGGTTCAGGTCTCGTCTCGGGCACACTGTTCTTTCTCTGCATGTGGCATCTGTTTACAGGGCTGGCTGCCTTGCCGTGATATAGCCTTAGCTGCTGGCTCGGCGTAAAACACTAATCCCCAATCCCCACTTCCTCCTGTTTTTGTTATTGTCCTTTGACACTGTTCCCCGATTTGGAGCTTCTGCTATTAGGTACAGGTGGTTTATTATAGGTACTTTATTGTAGTAATACTTTTGTTAAGATGATATTTAATCAGAATAATTCATCATCATCATCATCATCATCATCATCATTGAACTGGAACGTTGACGAAGTTTAAATAATTAAAATGTTTCCAGCGGAAGGCAGAGAAGGGGTATTTAAAAATAATCAGTATTTATAAAAAGGTGTAAAATTAGCGAGGCGTGTTTTCTTAGCTTTGAGTTACAGACAGCCGACAGCAAAGTGTTTGTCAGTCAGCAGAGAAGCGAACAACTACACCCATGAAAAACGGCTTTGTGTATCAGGAACAATTGTCAATCTTTGGAACTCTTTGGTTTTTCTGCTTTTTTCTTGGAGTCTGGCTCGATGCCAGAGTTGCTAGGCAGCGAATGTCATTTGCGGGGGAGGGCTGAAGGCGAGGCTTGAAGTAGGAAACGGAAAGAAGAAGAGAGCACCAGGTATTATTACATCGGTCGATGGAGAAGTCGTTTTAGAAGTCGAAGGCTCGGCCACAGATAGACACCCGGTTGGTAAAAAAAATAAAATAAATAATCGGGTGTAAATTTCATCTCAGGCACAAGGAAAATCGACTGACGTAGAGGTTCGACCTCGTCGCACGCCCACGACGAGAAAAATATCTTCATCTCACCTGAATGTGTAAAGCAGTAGCTGGCGCCTGGTCGTAATAAAATGAACGAAAAATCGAAGGCAAACACAGGTGATTGGTAATTAAAAAAGGATTCCATGAAAGCCGGCGTCTTCCGTCAGGTTAAACTGTTGAAACACGAGGCCAAGAATCGCAATTAACATTCACTTTGGATCAAATTTGCCTTCTCGAGGAAGATTGTTTTTCAGACAATGTCTCATTGGGAAAAGCCGTACCCAAGGGCGGTTGTGAACCACAAATACATTAGAACCTCAGGGTTTGGTTTTCTTCGCTCATTTCCTACAGCCTTTGCAACTCCTCTGTAGTCATAGCTATAAATCCTCTGTAGTCATAGCTATGGACCGTACATATAGTAGGGGAATCTCTAATTATTCAACCTGATCTCCAGTTTTGCTCCTGTTTCCAGTAGCAGCGCTTCATGTGGCTTTCGGTTCTGACGGTTGATGGCTAACCCTAGAGGGTAACCTAACCTCTGTGTCATGACTATGGGCTCTGGTATTTAGTGAGCTCGAAACTAAAGCACGAGCTCGCGGGCTTAAGGCTTGCCTGTGCATGTCACTGATAAACTCACTACCTCCCCCCCCCCACCTGGCCACCCAGACGGAGTAAACAACGGAGTAAACAAAAGACGCCTGACGAGAGGGTTGAGCTCTGCCTCTAACATGCCGGGACTAAACACGCTGAACCACTTACAGCTCACGGCTCGTTTAATCTGCTTGTCTATGAGCCCCTGACACACGCACGCACCTTCGCCCACATTGCATGGTCACACTCGCACGTGTGTCGCACACGTGGGTACGAGATCTGCACTCGACAGTTCATGCGCAGTGACGTACTTAGCTTCGAAGGTTTTGCGCCCAGTTAGCGGGGTGCACGCCAGGTAATAGGTGAGAACTCGCGTCAGGATCCGGGAATGAGTCACCCTACTCGCAAGGTAAACAATGCAGGCAAAACAACACATTGTGTACACAAGAACCGATATTTTCTCATCAACGATAACCTTTTTCTCTTTTTCTGCGGGCGGCGCGGTGGCGCAACGGTTAGCGCCTGTCACCAATACAGAGAAGGTTGGGTGTCCTGGGTTCAGTTCTTGTCTCGGGCACGCTGTTCTTTTAAGAACAAATCACAAAGGGACTATAACAATATGTTTAGCTTCGTGATGCTAGTCATGGTATTTGAGTCAAGCATGTTGGAACCGTAGATGGTACGCTCAGGGTTTTGATCACAGGTCGTCGTCTGTCTGTACGATTCTCTCTACGATCTCCGCTGTCTTGGCATCCACTCGCATCTGCTGGGTGCACTCCTCTCGGCAACTAGTTGACCTTCAGCAGTTGTACATCCCGTATTGCTGATGCAAATGCCAAACCGTCGAGAAGCTGATTTCCTCTGCACCTCTTTTTTGTGACCTTTCTTGTTTGGCGTTGTTACAAGCAAAGAGTTCATACATTTAGAGATGATAAATGGGAGTGCTGAGTGTGCTGCAGATGGAAGAGAAAAACAGAAGAATGAAGGCGAATATACAGAGTGAGTGAGAGAGAGAAAAGAGTTGGAGCGAAAGAGGAAGTAGAAAAGAAGAGAGAGAGAGAGAAAAAAAGAGGGGGGATGTAGAGAAGAAGGAAAAAAGAACCCTCGGATTATTTAAGAGTTACCGTGAGACTCATTTGCATGTCATCCAATGATCCTTTCTGCAGCTCATTAAAATTTCATCTCATGATCCTAGCTGGAACTTCTGGCGCACGCAGTCATTCAAACTGGCAACAAGGAAGTGGTACACTGGCACTAAACTCACCATCTATTCATTTATCTCTCCGTCCCACCGTTCGCACTCACTCACTCACTCACTCACTCACTCACTCACTCACTCACTCACTCACTCACTCACTTGTTCAAGACTACACACGTGGAGAGAGAGAGAGGGAATGTTAGCTGAAGGAAAGAGGGATGCAAGAACAAGTCCAACGGTGTCTGTTGAAAAGCTGCCGTCAGCCTGCCATTGTGCTCAGTCTGCCCTGCACACAGTGGTATGAAGGCGAGAGGAGTCAGCGGAAGTGACGTCAGTACCCGAGCGGCTCTTCCTTTCCGTGAGGTTCTGGGAGAGTCTCGCATTCGCCTGTCTGACCAACTTGCAGCAAAGATCTCTGCTCAGAGGATGTTGAAACGACAGGTAAGGGGGTGGGAGAGGCGAATTGCAAGAGTGAGTGAGTGAGTGAGTGAGTGAGTGAGTGAGTGAGTGAGTGAGTGAGTGAGTGAGTGAGTGAGTGACAATGACAATTCGAGGTAAAGTAAGCAAAACATGGTTTTTCCATTTAGCCCTCGCCCTTTACTGGGAAAGAATAAGCTGAGTAATTAGGTACTACAAGAATAAGCAGTAATAATTATAAGATATCACAAGAGAGTGGCAGGTGAATATGTACAAAAGTGGTGGTTATAAACAGATGTTTACAAAGGTCCTGGAGTTAGGAGGTACCTCTAATGTTTATGGTTTAGAAATCTTCGTTGGAGGAGACCTCATCTAATTTTCCTACATGTATTTTAGTAATTGGTGTCGAACGCATTTCAAGGAGTGCAACTTTTTAAGATGGAGAGGGAGGCTATTACACAGCACGCTCTCTGAGTATTTCAGACTGGATTTGAAAAGGTCCATTCTAGGAATGGGAATCTTAAGTTTTAGAGAAGTTCGAGTGTTTTTTTTTAAAAGAAAATTGCAGAGAGAGTCTGAGGGACACTTTACCCGTCAGTATTTTAAAAATGAAGATGAATTTGTTGAATTTTAGAGGAAGGACTATCAGAGAGGCGAAGTCATTTTGCTGTATTTCTGGTTTGAGTAAAACTGCTTTAATTGCTCGCCTCTGAACACTTCCGAGAGGTTTCATGGACGCTCCACATAGCGGAGTCCCAGAGGGTGGAGGCGTAGTCTATAGTTGACTGAGTGTGGGTAGTATAGAAGAGTTTTCTTGTGTGAGGGTGTAGGAAATGTTTACTTCTTGCCAGTTAGTAGATTTTCATGGAAATAGTTTGCTTTTGACAGAGATGTGTTGGGACCACGATAAGTTATTGTCGATAGTAACAGCCATGAGTTGTGGTACTGTACTTCCATCATTGACTGAGTGCCGATATGGATACTTGGAAATGGGGTGGCTAGGTTTAGTCCTGTCTGTCTAGTTGTTAGGAGCATGACTTCAGTTTTCTGGGGGGTCGAGTGACATGTGGTTGGATTCGGTCCAAACCTGAAGCTCGTCGGCGCTCAGCTGTAGGAAGGAAGCAAGTGGCTCAATCAGTTGTGTGTGTGTGTGTGTGTGTGTGTGTGTGTGTGTGTGTGTGTGTGTGTGTGTGTGTTGTGGTCTGCAAACATTTCACTTGATTGGGATGCGTGGAGAGTAAGATCATTTATGTAGATTGAAAATAGAAGAAGTCCTAATACTGAGCCTTGAGGAACACCAAATTTGACTTCAAGAGGTTCAGACAGTTGGTTGATTATAGCCACTCTCTGACTTCGACTATCAAGGAGTTTGGTGCTTCCGGTACTTAGTTTATATATAATTCAAGTTTTCTGATAAGCAGATTATGATCAATAACATCAAAGGCTGAGTGAGTGAGTGAGTGAGTGAGTGAGTGAGTGAGTGAGTGAGTGAGTGAGTGAGTGAGTGAGTGAAAAAGTTGGAGAGTTATGGAAGAAAGGAGGGGGAGATAATGAAGAAGATATAATGAAGTTTTTATTGACATCTGGCAATGCCAACCATTATCACAGGGTGTAGTTCATTTTACACCTATACCCCCTATTGCACCCGTGTACGTGAGAACACACACACACACACATTTTCAGACTTAAACAAAATGTTGGCAGTGTTGCTGACAAGTTTCTGATGGCAAAAGGAAGCCAGGTCCCTCTGCTCGACATCAATGACCTTATGAGAAATCGAGAACAGGGCATAACGGGTATGTACCCCATACACCTGTTATATTTTTTAAATTTCTTCCAGTTGGATTGTGCGTATGTGCTTATGTGCGAGTGTGCATGTTCAGTGTATAGGGACATGGTATGTAGCCTTACAAGCTGTCGTGGCTGACAATGGCTCCGGTCTGTGTGTAGATGTTTGCGTGTAGCATGACTTGGCAACGAGCGACTGTCCGGCAAGAAATCGATGCGCGAGTCGGTGAACCGCCTCCTCACAAACACACAAGGGAATCGCTTCAGCGCCGACACCAATTTGTCAGGTGAATGTAACTGGCAACAAAGAGATTGACTAAGAGTGGACACTGACACTCAATTATACTTCATCCCTCAGTGCATCTGTACCACTCCAGTGCCTTTGAGGAACAAACTGAAAGATACAGTGTCTCCCTGTTGGGCTTTCTCATCATCAATTCTACCGATAAACTATCGGCTCCTGAAGAAAATGCTTTAATTTTTATTGCTGGCGACATCGCCATGTACAGAGAAAACATCTGGTCCAAAAGGAGAAAGTCAGAGTTGAATATCTAGAACATTTTTGAAAACAGATCGAGCTCACTTTCTCCAGAAAGGGAGAGCTGTGCAATCACGTGGTCCTGCTGTTTTTAAATATATATATATATATACCTGCACTTTGATTTGAGTAAAAAAAGAACAGCCAGGCTTGAAGCTCGCAGATACCAGTGCTAGTGCTCGCTCTTGTTGGATCTCTTTGCTGCCTCTTGCGAGCCGTGATGGCGGGTCCAGAGACACCCGGAGGCAGGTGTTTGCAGACTTGCCAGGCACCAAGCGGTCAGAGAGAACCGTGTACTTCGAAATTAATCGATACTAGTTTGTTTGCTGCACAGCCATGTGTGTTGTTTATGCACCTATCCTTCTCTCTATCTCTCCCCCCCCCCTCTCGCTGTCTCTCTCTATCCCCCTCTCGCTCTCTCCCTCTCTCTATCCAGCTCTCGCTGTCTCTCTCTATCCCCCTCTCGCTCTCTTTCTCTATCCCCTCTCGCTGTCTGTCTCTCTCTCCCCTCTCGCTGTCTCTCTATCCCGCTCTCGCTCTCTCTCTATCCCCTCTCGCTGTCTCTCTCTCTCTCTCCCCTCTCGCTGTCTCTCTATCCCGCTCTCGCTTTCTCTCTCTGTATCTCGCTGTCGCTCCTTTTTCTCTCTCACGTCCATGCGAACCCTTCTTCTCCCGTCCAACATCCACCCACGCAGACATGCACACGTTTTGTGTAAGAAACTAAATACGTGCAGTGAAATGTTTAAAGGTGATGGCGATCAAGATGTTAAAGACAGCAGAATGTGGACTGATGTCCTACATTATGAGCAACACAGGCTGAGCCTGAAGTGCTTTTCCCTCTATCTCTCTCTCAAATGAGAGATGGCATGCAGTAGTAAACAGAGATTTGGTAGGTTTTATAAACAGCTGGTGACCCTTTCGTGCAGCGACCTCAAGCTGTGGAGAAACTATTTTGTGGTTGAGTTCAAAGGCTGTAGTTGGATGCTCTCAGCATTTGTCCATACCGTACTGCCGCAGTACAAGCCAGTGCCCATCGTAACTAGAAGGCAGGAAAAGACAGAGGTACACTATAATAAGAAGAGCAGGATGCCCTGATCCATTGCTGGGTGGCTGATTGTTTAGCAGGAAAGTGCATCCACCCAGAGGTGAGTTTATGCTATGAGGAAGGGGGGATTAATGAGAATCCCCGACGACCATCCCTGCAAACAGGTTTCACATACAGAGAATGTCCTGGGGTGAGATCTGAACCCAGCATCTCTTACTGGAGTGATGATAAGTAAGTGTTTAAATTACTACACTACCGCGCGACCCACCTGATTTTAAAGTAAGCTGAGGAAGGTTACAAGAAAGGGTGAGAGAAAGAAAAGATGGGCGCGCCTTCATCAAAAGCCGATCCCGAGGTAAGAGAGGACTCGGTCACTTCTCTTCCCTACATCCGTAATGCCTTCTTCTGTCATTCAAGGAGAATATGATAACACGCATTGTTCTGCTAGATTCTATTTTACCAATGAATCCACGCTGGCTAAAGTCTAAAGTATTCACTGTGGCGTAGGAACCGGGGGGGGGGGGCAAGGGGGGCAGCTGTCCCCCCCCCCAAATAAAATGCTGGGAAGGCAAGAATGTGAACGTCGTTCATTGTCAGCATGGAGCTGCCCCACCCACCCCCCCAAAGCCAAGCATCTTCCTACGCCACTGATTCAATCCTTCTAGCAGACTGAGATCGTAAGCATGTTGTTTGGAAGCTGACAATCTCAAGTAGAGGTCAGAGGTCACATTATGACATGACGATCAAGACTAGTCCACAGAGTACTTGCTGTACTGTTATCACAAGACGGTCAATAACAGGCTGAAGCATTTTATGATTTTATCGCAGAACGATGGAAAAAAATATGGTTTGCTTGAAGTCTGCTGTGATTTTATCACAGAGCAATCAACGGTCGTTTGAAATGCGATCCAGAACAAGTCCAAACATCAGCGACCTTTTGCACGGGTGATGACAGGACCTCGTTTTGTAGATCACGTGACATCATGGTAAACAAAACGTGCCACACGGGGTGCACTGGCAACACGGTCAATGTGACATGTGGAGCAGTCCCCCGTGTGCATTACGTGCCATTATGCTGACTGCCCTGTGGTGATTTTTCTTGAATACCCTTTGACATTACTTCGAGAACCCCACGTGATCTTTTCCTGAATACGCTTGGACGTCACCCTCAGTGTCCTACGTGATATTCTATTGAACACCCTTTGGGCATTATCCTGAAAGCCATACGTGGTATTTTCCTAAATACTGTTTGGTATTATTCCAATAGCTGTACGTGATATTTTATCAAACATTCTAGAGTATTATCCGAGAACCCTAGCGTTATAGTTTCCTGGCGGGCTCTAGAAGTAACAGATCGTGTGTAGGTCTTCTACATGACGTATCCTCTCTTGGTGTTCCACGTCCTTGCGTTTTGTCTGGGTGTTTTAAATAGAACCAAAAATAGTACCACACACACACACACACACACACACACACACACACACACACACACACACACACACACACACACACACTAATGTCCTGCATGCTACAGTCCCTGAGGTTTTTGTTTAGCTCAGCCACAAGGTCCAAAAGGAGACAAGCAGCAGCTGATATGGTTCACTGACTTTCTCATGAGTGTCACGCTCGACTGAACTCACATCATTGCTACTACTCACCTGTGTGGAACAAACAGAAAAGACTTTCTTGTGTCACGCAGTGACATTGTGTCAATATGTCGAGCAAACGCATTCCTAGATATGCTTTATTGTGTGTGTGTGTGTGTGTGTGTGTGTGTGTGTGTGTGTGTGTGTGTGTGTGTGTGTGTGTGTGTGAGTGAGACAGTGTGGGGAAGGGAAGAACACAGCTTACTACAAGAAAACAGTAAAGCATTCTATAATAGAATATGATAATGAAAACTGTAAAAAGAAAAAAAAGGAAAGAGACAAAGAGCGTTATCGTGAGATCATGCTGTTACAGTAAAAAAAACAACAACAAAGCATAATACAATCATGCTGAATATGATACAGTTTGTCATAAGTATATAAGAACTGAAATATGGGAGGAGAGAGATAAAAATAAACCAGAAAGAACGTGAGCGAAGGCTGGGGACACAAGCCAACAGACATATCAACAAATTGCATTTGCCACGGGCTTGGCTTCAAAGAAATGTCACAGTTAATACCAACACTGCACATGCTGTTTGTTCTGGCCGCGACCATAGGCGTGATGCACGTGCAGTCGTGTTCAGCATCAGGACGAGAGAGATCAGGACGTTAAACAAGCATGCGCTGGGAAATTACAATGATTTTTTTTATTTATTTATTTTTTTTATTTTTAGGGGGAGAGGTTTAGACTATGTTAGTGTCTCTGATAATGGTCCTCTTGTTTGTAAATTCCGCAGTACCAGAATAAATGTATGAACTCGTCTTTCCAGCGAGATTATTTTTGTATATCACTTATCTTTATTGAGTACACCTGCCCCGGTGTGAGCCTGGCTTACAAAGGTCGGCGATTATCGTTGATTCCAGTTTCGTTCTTAACTAAAAACAACCGGGTTCCCAATCCCGTCGCTAACTTAGGTCGCGAACTTTGTGGTGGAAAAAGGTTACCACAACGATTGGAACCTATCGTAACTGCTAATCTATCCTGGTGGTTGAGCTTTCTTTTATCTAAAGAGACGAATAAAGTAAGTGAAATGGTAGAGCAGCACTTCGCTTATTGTGGTACTCGTACTCGTACTCGTACTGTGGTACTCGTACTTCACGAATACCAAAAAAGTGACTACATAGTTGCTTACTACGCAATAAAATAAACATGTATGTTAAAATATAATTATTGATCTAAAGTAACATAAACATTAGACACGTGTAGACTAATTTATCGATAATAATACGAAATAAATGAAGTAGTACTTCACTATATCGCAAGACCATAATCGAGATTAAAAATTTCGTCTTCTTGTCTGAGGAGGACTCAGGACAATGAGGCTTTTCGCCGATCTTTCCTTGTCTTGCAGGGTTATAATAAGAAGAAAACCTACTACAAAGTCATCTGCAACATTATTCTGGTGTGTGGGAGCAGCGGGCTTTGATGCATCAACAAGAGGTTTAGATAAATTAAGAAAAAGGAGCAAACCATGCAGTTCGTGAATGATCGGCTTATTTAAAAAGGAACCTTAGACTGTTTACACTAGCAAATCAGTTGACTGCTGTTCAGACCGGAACAGGTCGCTCATTTAAGACCCTGCTTGAAGGAACCGGCGATATTTTAGTCCTGACAAATTAAAATTCACCGAGATTTTCTGGTGGTCACTGTGGACATTCCTTGTACAGCCAGGGTTTCTTTCTTTTTCATCACCAATTACATTCTTTGTTGTTGTTTTTTTTTACATACCAGCTTTTAAACGGTGCCATTTCTTGTTCCTTTTCAAAAAATGTCTTTGTCTAGCAATTTTGTTGCAAAAACGTCCTTTCCCTAGATTTTCTGAGTAGGATTTCTTGACGGCCTGTCCAGTTAAGCGATTGTACTCCAATCCGCCAGCCCGTATTCTTTCATCCGGGACTTTAAGCTCTGTGGCTGGTTCAGAACGGGGTGGAAGAAACTGGAGGAGAAGACATTGAAATGTTCAGAGGGACCCGCAGGCGGCGGGTGAATCGTTCTCGCACACATCTACTGACGTCAACGAGGACCACTTACAGTCGGCATTCGCTTTACCTGCGTGGCGCCAGGTAGACCAGGTGTACTTGGCGTCGAGGTACCGGCGCGAAGCCTGACTGTGGAGGTCGCTAACAGGACGAAAGATTGCAGGGCGTTTAGTTGGTTTAGCAGCCTCCATCCAGCCACTTCCTTCCTCTGGCACGCGAAGAGTTCGTGACCTTTGAGGAGGCAGAAGACCTGCTGACTGAAGATGGCACCGTGAGAACAAAGGTAATAGGTGTCTATCTGTCTCTCTGTCAAATTATACATCGCAAAGCACTTTATGTTTGCCATCTTCATCAAGACTCTGTCTGCTTGCCTACATATTCAGATAATAATTTAAAAAAAAATGAAGCAGTCTGTGTGTCTAAAATTGTGCAGGACTGCTGATCCCTTTGTCTAGGGTAGGTCCTAGAGAATGTTTGGTGCTCGGTCCGGTTTTTTTATAGTATATTTAAATTTTATTTTATTAATTATAAGAAGTAGCTTGTGGCTCTAATTTAAGAAAAAAATGACTACACAGAAAAAGTTTTGATAACGACATCGTTTATAGGAGAGAAAGACAGACACAGGGAGATGGAGGGAGGTACACTCTACGGTCAGTAGGGACCCAGCACTTATCTCTCTTTCACTAGAAAAACAGTTGGGAGCGTCCTCCATCCCTCCTGCTCCTTGATCTGGTCCGCGAAAGCTATGAGCGCTGACAGCCTGTCAGGTGAGCTGGCATCAACCAGGGAAACGTCAGGTAGCGTTGGTAGTCAGACAGAAAGTAGCAGCTGATCAGTTCTGTAGTCTGTGTGCGCATTCTGCCTGGCATCTGGTATTGTGAGCGTGGGAAAGAGAAGCGAAAGCATCAAAGTAATTCTCTTAGTCGATGCCAAGCATGCGGTCTTTGAACGCTAAGAAACTGTCCAGAGAAGGAAGGAAGGAAGGAAGGAAGGAATTTCAACGCGCTACCAAATGAAATCGCGAACACACACTGAAACTTGCACACCGTCGTAAATTCTCTGGAAACCATAAGGATGCTCAGGATGTCATTTTTTTAAGCGTAAGAAAGAGAAAATTATCACGCAAATAGCTTTCGACTGTAGAGCGCTCGACTTCCGCTAGCATCGAATTTTCCGCTTGCTTGATCGCCAAACTGGGGTGGAGGTGGGTGGGTGGGTGGACGGGTAGATGGGTGTTGGGATGGAAGGGTAACTAGGATAACATTTCTGGAATGCTGGTGGTGTCTGGAATGGAGAGGCAGTGTTTCAGTCTTTGAAAACGTTAATGCTCGACATTTTGAAAGTGTGATTCCAGGCCTAGTGAAGGGGATTCATTCATTCATTCATTCATTCATTCGATCCTTCACTTATTCTTTCTTTCTTTTGCTCGTTGTTTCGTGTTTTTATTTTCATAAGCATTCATCATTCATTCATTTATTTATTCAAAACACTGTCGTCACTCTCTCTCCCAGACTTCTAACCCAGTCATTGATATTACCCCTGGTAAAATACCAGAGAAAAGAGGAAGAGCTCGGCAAACAGCTACTAAAGCTTGGCTGCCATCGTGGAAGGGAGTGGTTCACCAGTAAAAACATAGTGGTGCTCACGAGCGTACAGGGTTAGTGTTAGTGAACGCCTAGTGAGGTCACATGACTGTGTAAACCCCTGGTTAAGTTGGCATGACGACGCAGGTCTGACATTTTTTCTTGTTTGTGCATGCCCCCCCCCCACCTGGCTGTTCTTCTCAATGTCAAACGAATTCTAGCGATCAAGATGCACAGTTTATTCGAGCAGAAATTGCTGTTATAAGTAAAGTGTGACTTTCATTTCATAATTAGTCAACGTCAGGTATCATTGTTATTAGTTATTGATCGTATCGTTTGATTAAGCTTAAATTTTATAAGGATCAATATGGAAGAACGAAAGAGCGTGAATGACGTCAGTTGTTCGGAAGACGTGTACGAGTGATGTAAAAAAGTGAAGGAAATGACGTCAGGGAGAGCGCGAGGAGCAGTTAGTCAGGTAGGAGAAGAGAGAGGTTTAGGACGGAAAGACAAGTAGAGTAGGAATTAAAAGAAGAATTTGTTGAGTAGGGCGTTTAGGAGTATATAGATGGATTAGGTGAGTAGGTATTCGTGTAGATAGTCAGAAAGGCAGGACTCAAAGGTTAGGGATTTTATTATTTTAAAGTAATCTGAATGTAGGAATCGTTTTTTTTTTAACTGACTTTTTCATTTGTGTATTTTTCTTGTTTTCTTCTTTTATTCACACTTAGTAAAACAGAGAGATTCGTTAGTCAAATCATTCTTTTCTTTTAATTAGTGTGAAAGAACACGTGTTTGTCAGGCCCCGTGTATGTGTTGAAAGGATTGAATGAATGATACACTGCGCGGTGGTCGTGGCAGTCAGTGTTAGCTATTGCGGAGGTGCACCCCACATTAGGATGTGCCTGTTACTTCCAGCTAAGTGCTCGACTTACTTCAGACCGTTGAATAAGGAAGGTGAAGGAGGCAAGAATGAGAGACAGAGGAGGCCTGAACTGTTTAATTACTGAGGGTGAGCGTTGCAGGTGCGAAGCGATAGACCGCTGTTGTGATAGACATGTGGGGGCAGTACTGTGGGTAAAGCCGTGTTTCAGTCTTCAAATCATTCCCAATTAGAACCTGGTTCAGAAGGATCGGGGATCAACATTGACATGTTCTGTTTTCACTTCTATTCCGAAGAATGGCCGATCTAAGCAATGGTTCGGTCATGATCGAGAGAGAGGGAGAGAGAGTAAGGATCCGACAGCGTGCTATGAAAATGAGTCTTAAGAGCAGTTTCACCAGTCTCAAGTGGTAAAACGACTATTCAGACCAAACTTGATGAAGACCGGCAACTTAAGAAATTTTAAAGACCTCACATGTAAACTAGCCATGACATATTGTCTAGGACTCTCGGTAAAACTCCCCTCGGAATATGTTTATTCACCAGTTTTGGGCAGATTTAAAAGTAACCTATGCCAAAATTTTAAGCTCAAAGTTAAACTCAAAGACAGGTGGACAAAGCATCAGGCCATCATTGCATCAAAATACCTGTTGGTATTTCTAGAGTTAGAGGACAGAACTGGGAAAAGCATCCACTTCCCTCTCTGTTTCTATTATTATCCCCATTATGAAGATCCTCCACAGCTTTTGTCTTTCTTTCGTAAAATCGCGGCAGTCAAAAGGACAATAGAATGCAGTCAGTTTATCTGCATATTCCTTGCTTTCTTCTCTGAGATCTGATTAGGTTTGCATCCTCCTCTCTGCTTGCCCTTGTACCCACTCAGCAGGTTTATTACCTCCCACGAGGACATTCAAATTACTGATCACCATAAGACGCACCTGACAGCTAATGAGGAGCTGCACACTCACCGAACCTAATTTTGTGATCCAAAACTCAGGTGAGAAATATCCTGTTCAAAGCTGGTACCTCGCGAACAGACAGTAGAAATCAGTATCTTTTAGTGACTGAAACCAGTATCTGTTAGTGATTGGGGTCCACTTATTTCAAAACATTTTTACGCTGGATCCTAACCCTGGATCACTGATAGCCGGTTTTAGGTTAAACAGACTTTGATTTTTAAGAAACTTCAGACTGCCTGAGTCAGGTTCAGACAGGGAATGATCACCAGTTTTTTTTTTCAGGGAACGATAGGAACTGTAGCTCTGCGCTTCTTAATGCTAAGCTCTCTGTCCAGAGGCTAGCTGCACAACACATTTCTAATTTTAAACACTTTTAAGCCTGAAATCTATTCAGATAATTAGTTTAAAGTGCATACCACAATTGTAGAATCTTTAAAACTAAAACTGTTTTAAGTAAGATAAAGTTGTTTAAGTCTGACTTTCCCTCATGTCACTACAATATTTTCTATGTTCTTGTCCAATGCATGTAAATGGCAAAGAAGAGATTTTGATTCTTTAGAACAATTTTAAGGTTTAGAAACATGTTGTGCAACTGACCCCAGGAGCCCGAGTGGTAGACTGATGGTGAGTTGTTGTTCCGGACTCAAGATGAGAAAACCCAAGGGCAAGGGTTATGTCTCGGCAGTGATGGATCTCTGTCCAGAGCCCTCGGATATTGCTTTCTATGACTTTACCCCTCTAGGGCATCTTTGTCGCTGCTTTATGACTGCGGCCCCAGGAGTAAAGCAGCATACGGGAGGTTGAAACTTCTCTGTACCGTTACAGAGACAAAACTCCACATGTCTCTCCGTGCCTTCGACTTTCCCTCTCTTCCCACCTTCAGCCCAGGAACACGGACACGTCACACATTGTTTGTATCAGACGCTGTCGCTGATTCTTGCCATTCCGCACGTAACGCAGTCTTCACAGATTCTTGCCATTATTCGCGTCAAGCTCGAGGGAATTAATCTGACACACATTGCCTTCTCTCTCGGCAGGTGCTGATGTTGTGAAGGGGAAAATATACCCATACATATGCTAATGCTCAGCGCTGCTCCTCTGCCATTTCCCGAAAGAAGCGACCTTGCAAGTCTGGCATGACGTCACTTTCCGAGGAGAAAAGCTTCACAGAGGTTGTCGCTGTTGCCATTCCACAGGACACGTCTGTTCCTCCCACCAAAGGTATCCATTAACTGAACAGGTTTGTCAAAGACTGACATCGATAACAGTTAAAAGAACTCATAGGAACAAAGAAAAAAGGGCTCATAGTGAGTCAAGACGGCTTTTGATTGATTTTAATTAATCTCCTTCCACCTCGTCTTCTCAGACATAGGATCAGAGGTCAGATCTTTCTACACACACCGAAGGTTAGCTCAGTGTCTTGACAGAGTTCCCAGCTGCTGTCACGTGGGATGTTTCCGATGCCGAGGCGAAATCGTCTCAAGAGAATTTGTCCCGTCAAGTGATGCATTTTGACAACAGGCAGACATCTACTCCCTGCTAGCCCTGCACTTTGACTGCTTGTTTGCTTCTGGACGTTAATCAAAGACCGAAATCTTCGTAAGGCGTCTTCCCTCTTTCCCGCCCGTTAGCGTTGCCATGGAGACCGCTGTGCAAAGCCTCCCGTCAGGAAACGGCGACTACAGCGTGCTCAACGTGGACCTAGCCCACGGAGGAGGGAAGGGAAGCGCCTCCCTGGGGCCCCCGCCCGTCGGCTCGGAGGGCGACCACGTGATGTTCACCTTGGAGACGTTCGTGACGATGATGACGACGATCGTGTGCGTAGTCGGCAATGCCCTCATTCTGGTTGTCGCCTCCTGGACCAGCGCCTTCGACAACTTCAACCGCTGCTACCTGTACTCTTTGACCTCCGCTGACCTCCTCATGGGTCTGTTCGTGACACCCTTCTGCATCTTCAACACCATGTACGGAAAGTTCATCTTCAGCTCCGACATGTTCTGCTGCGTGGAGGCTTACCTGATGACGCTCTTTATCATGGTGAGAAATATTGGTTTATTTATTTATTTACATTTAAGCTATTTTTATTTTCTCGTTCCACTTCTTTTTTGCCACACACAATCACACTAAAAACATTTAAATAAACATGGAAAATCGCAGGAAAAAAAGTTACTACGTCAACACAAGGCACGAGCCATCCAACACAGTGTGCACACACTTCCTATCAGCCTCTCATCAGTGTTAGAGGAGGACTGCTCTCAAGCACTAGAGCAAAGCAAGAAAGTATGTCCAAACAAACTCGTGAACTAACAACCTATTTTCAAAGCAAGAACTCAGTCTTCAGACCAAAACAGGGCTCCCACTCCAACTGAGGCTCATTACCACTAACAACCTATTGATGACTTTCCGGCTCCACAACAACACCCCAGCACACATCATTAATTTTAAAATCCTGTAAGATCTCCATTCGTTCTCTTTTTATTTACTTATCTCTATACAGCGGAGTTCTTTTTATCAAACTGCGTGCTTTCTCCCCTCTGGTGTTTCCTTGTTTGCTGCTGAATGCGATGACAATAGGTAGGGTTGAAGCGAGAAAGCAGAAAACACCTACTAACACCCGTTAGGTGGAAACAGGGAGTAAACTTGAGGTAGGACGTTAGCTGTAGGTCAAGAAAGAGTTTGAAATTGAGCTAAGAGCTAGTCCATTGTCTCCTCTCCGGCCATGTGCAGGTGTCCATGATCTGCATGACGTACATGAACGTCGACCACTACGTGGCGGTGCGGAAGCCTGACCGTTACGGCGCCATGATGTCCTTCAACCGCTCCCTGTGCTGGATCGTCCTCACCTGGATCATCGCCACCTCCTTCTGCTGCCCACCACTCTTCTCCATGCAGGTCAGTAACCGCTAGCAGGTCGATGATGATGATGATGACGATGATGATGATGATGATGATGATGATGATGATGATGATGATGATGATGATGACCTCGTTACCGTTGCGTCTCAATATCTGCGTATCACCATCTTCATTTTTTCATTTACATCTTCGCTCATTACAAACCATGTTTCGTTGTACTCAATTTTGAGGTACCATTGTGAGGCTCAAGCGGTGGTAACTTTGGAAAAGTGTAATGATGCGGCTCATGTTTTCATCGAGAGATGATGATGATGATGATGATGATGATGATGATGATGATGATGATGATGATGATGATGATGATGATGATGATGATGATGCCTCCAGAGGGCATTCTACTACCGAGAGGCGTTCATCTGCATCATCGACAGCCGCTATCAGCAGGCCTACTTCATGACGGTCATGCTGCTCGTCACGCTGCCGGTCGTCGTCGCCATCCTGGTCACCAGCCGCTATCTCTTCACCACCGCCTTCCAGGATCAGAAAAAGTTCTACGTGGTCAGTACCTCTCTTTGTCTATCTGAACCAGACAGACCCTTTCATCCCGTTCCCATTTCACCTGATTTGTCTGACAATAACAACAGCAATGAGGACGATGATGATAATAATAATAATAATAATAAAGACAACAATCATGATCTAGCCAATTGTAATTGTCTCTCTCGTTATATCCTAAATCCAGATCAATATTGTACATTTTACTGCAGAAGATAAATGAGAAAATTTTCAATGTTTATATTGTCAAAGAAATACGATAGCTGTTTGTTGTTTTTTCTTTTTGGTAGACCTGCATCTAATTGCTTTATGGGATAACTGAATTATTATCTATGCTTTAGAATGGAAGGTTTGTGAGAAACTCTTCCTATAGTCGGCTGTAGTTTGACACCGGTAAATAATCAGTTCATGGTTTCTTCGATTCATGGATTCAATGCGCATGTCAAATATGGCCGCCTTGAAACTAGATACCGGTCTATTGATGCACCTTTCGTTACTGTTCAGTTGCGTATCGACTTGTGACACTTGTGACCATTGGTCTGTTTTACAGCCGAGAGATTTACAATTCCTCATTGTGTTTATAACTAATGTATATATCGTTTACTTTTCTGGTTGTAATTGAGAACTTTTTCACTGTGGTGTCCTAAACATGCTGGAGGAAACCATTTCATTGAATTTTCAAAATTGCTAATATCGATGAGCTAAATGCTAGGAAAATGTATTGTAACCGAACGAAACATAAATTGAAATAATAAGCTTGCATGACAAATTTAAAATAAATTATTCCATTATGGTCAGCGTACCTTTGAGGATAAATGTCGGGTATAATTATTAGCTAATACAGTAAAATCTCCCTATTAAGACTCGCTAAAATCCACCAAAATCGGGTCGCAACTGTCAGAGGTGCATTAGGGAGATCAACCAGTCTGCTTTCATTCCACGAACCATGAAGCACCTAAAAATTCAAGCCCATTTATTCAAAAACTCTTTAAAACAATGTCACAGTGCTTTTCTTTTATTGTTTTCGCTTTCGCTCGGTCATCTTTTTTTTTATTCTGCCATCGTTGCGCTTGACTGAAGATTTACAGGTGAGCGAGCTCCCCGGGTCAGCGCAATTGATCAACACACCTGTAGCGCGGTAGACAAAAGGCTCTTACTTAAAACGCACTATTTTTCTAACGTGATTTTTTCTTAAGGTAGAAATAAAGCATAAAAAGTCGGTCCCAATAATTTTTTTTAACGTAAACAGCTGGGGCCAGTTGCACAACACGTTTCTAAACCTTAAAACTGTTCTAAAGAAGGAAAATCTCTTCTTAGCCATTTAGATGCATTGCAGAACAACATACAAAAAATTGTACTGACAGGACGGAAAGTCAGACTTAAACAACTTTATCTTACTTAAAGTTTTTTAAGTTAAAAAATTTTTTTAATTCTGGTGTGCTCTTTAAACTAATTATCTAAATAGAGTTAAGGCCTAAAAGTGTTTAAAATTAGAAATGTGTTGTGCAACTGGCCCCTGATCGTTAATGATGCATAAATCGATTAATGTGCGCTGGTAAAGCGACATCACTTAACGAGGGGCTGGTCACTTCGACCATAAACCATACCCCCACCCCCACCCCGGCTTTATCGACCTCGCCAAGACCATATAATTCCAGCACGGACCTTCATTACTGGGTAAGCGACTCAGATTCATGTCCGGTGTAAGTCTCGGCTTTCCTGTAAGACAGACCTCGTGTTTCCGGTTCTTTGTTTGCATACCTTAAATAAATTCTTAAAGTAGATGTTTTGTTTTCGTAACAGAACAATCTATACAATTGTTTCCAAAAAAATAAAAAACAATGTTTTTTTTAATCGTTAGTGGCAAAACAAACCTCCAAACAGAAGAATAATGACGACAAAGGCTTTTTAAAAATGATTTAAGAGAAAATCGCGTTATGCGCCATTGTAAATTTTTTTTTAAATGTGTATTACCAAGCGGCCGTTTTTATTTAGTAAGATGGAGGCTGAACTTACGGATCTGTTGGTAATCCTTGACCTTAATAGCTACTCGTGTCATCGGTGATCGACTCGTCTTTTGGGTCTGCAGCAATTCGACTTTTGGTGTTGGGAAGATGTATACTTATGTGGGACGATAATTATGGTCATGGTGGCGTCCATTCATCTCGGGTGAACGGTAGATAGCACTGGAACGATATAGCTTGGGTTGAAATGACAGGTGACCCAATAAACAAGCAGCTTTTTTTTAAATTACACAACTGATTTCACGTTATTTTTTGCAGAAAGTTGAAATATAGACCAAACGGAAGTCTAGAACATTCAAAGCATATATAACTATAATTTATTTTCTTTATATATCCTACTTGAGTTGTGGTTTCCTCAGTAGTGTTTTGGGGATCTCTTCAATGATTCTGATGATATCATTTTATTGAAATCCAAGCAATTCGTAATAGTTTATTTCCTTCTCTGAAGTTGATTCGCGTAACCGTGGTGATTGCTTTAAAAACTTTTCTTTTGACAAGACCAGCTCCGAGCTGCATTAAGAAAAGAGACAACGTTTCCTCAAACGATTCTGAAATGCAAGTGTAACGCTTCTAAACGGGTTTAAAGCAATATCCTAAGAACACATACATTTTAATTTTTATTTTTTTTTTTATTTTGTACTACTGACTCCAGATCTACAGATGTACAAATTGTTGGAGAGGTGTGACACTCTTCCTATGGAGGCAACCCTTTCTCGAATCTACATATTGTTTACATAGCTCTGCATTTTGTTTTTTTTTTTTTGTTTAGAAAGTATACGAGGACTTCTCGGAGCGTTCCTGGAACTACTACATCAGCTTCGTCATCAGTTCCCTCTTCCTGGTCACGTGGCTGCCCTTCACCGTGGTACGACTCATCGAGCACAACAGCAATTGGCGGCGCGAGGACATCCCACGTGAGCTGCACTTCTTCATCGTCTGGTTCGGCCTCAGCAACTGCTTCACCAAGTTCCTCGTCTACCTGCTGATGAGTCCCCGCTTCCGTAAAGGTCTGCGAGAGGTTTGCGGCCTGGAGGAGCCACGTGACTACGCGCTGTGCCATACGCAGTGCAGCAGCTCCGAGTCCATCAGCTCCAACATCATCATCGACCCGGCGCAGCCGAAGTAACTGACGACGTCACGTCCTGTCCTGCGCACTGAGAATTTCCTCCGGTGTCGTGATGGTTTCTTTTGGGCACGAAATGTCCAAACGTCGTGAGGTTCCAGAATCTGTCTGTCGGCGAAAAGTGACCGAGGAATGTATTTTATTCCAGGAATCTGCGACAAGCGGCTGCTGAATGTAAATAGTCGGAATATTTATGAATCTTTGTGTTCTAGCAACAGTGCTCAGGGCATTGATCCGAACGTTGGAAGGTGGAAAAACACTGTTCATTTCTGAGTTAGTAACATATTAGTTACATATAATTACACATATCCAGGACGAAAGATACATGATGAACATCTTCCATTTCTCTTCAAAAAAAGAAAAAAAAACCCCAAACACATTCAATAACTTTGCTTGTTTGTGCACTTTATCAAAATTCAATCTTAAGATCGTATTATGCCTCAGCACTCATCCTGATTATACAGTATTAAATCTCTCTCCAGTTAAACATATACATGTTCTCTCCCTATTTCTGCACCCACCTCAGTGATTGCGGCATAGAAGAGCGTCTTGTTAGTCTAATGATTAAACCGGCCTTTCATATCTGTTTGTTTTGGTCCTACATGCAGGTGAGGCAGAATAAACTGAATACGCCAGCTACACAAGCATCGTTCAAAAGCGATGTTGATAACATGTTCACCTGACTAGCAGCCACTTCCTCGCAATGCACTGATTATATTTCAAGCTACGGGCTGTAGTGCTGGACTTCAATGAAATAAAATAAAAATTAAAAAAAATACTTGGCCACTTGATTCGCACCTTCCACATATTAAGGGCCGCTCTTAATAAGACAAACTTCGTCAAATGTTTGACCAAGTTAGGCACAGTTGTGGATGAAGGTCTCAGGAAACCAGGGGTTGGGGGCAAACTTTCAGAATAATGGACGTTCGGTCAACATGCTGAACTAAGTCCAAATCTTGTTTGCCAATAACGTTGACAATAATATATTTGATAGTACAGTAGGAATATAAGTCCTTCGTCGGTTTGACTCTTCGGTTCTTTGCCCGATTTAAAAGGGCTTTAAAGCTTACAATGAACTTTGTATTTTTCATAGATGTTGTTCCTGGCTGCAGATCATTTTCAAAAATTATCCACTCCAAAAAGTCTTTTTTATTATTAATACTATTAATACTATATATATACTTTACAATATTATTAATATTATTAAGGGTAACGTAACGTCTATACAATGTATAAGAAAACTGCCAAAGTAGACTTGGTGTGTAACTGCAGTGAGTGTAGCAAACCTTTAAGTGGAAGCTTGAAATATATAATTGTGACGACCAGCTAAGTATCCATAAGAGCTAAGTCGTCTAATTAATCCGTAAACAGACGCGTCTCCCTATTAAGACTTTGACTTATCCTTGAACAGAGTAGCTACTAGAGCGTCCAGCACGAATGTCACGTGACTCCCTCCTGAGTAGAGCAATGCACGTGCCTGATTACCGTTGTTATCGCATGACTCCACCTTTAGCTGAAGGTAACAAGTTTGAGAAAATGTCTTTAGGGAACTGAAAAAGAAACAGGCATATACTACTGTCCAAAAATTTTCAAACATGTGGATGTGAGAGTCTGCAGGTGCGCAGGTGTGTATGTGATCGAGGCTTTCCATATTACACCACTTTTTAATATCAAATGTAACGTTCATATTACAGTAATACTATTATTTATGCTTTATGACACTTTATATATAATCTTCTTACAAGATCTTTACATGTCTGTCAGTCTTTTTCATCTTGCTAAATTTCGACGTGTCACAGCACTTAGAAAATGAATGAATGAATGAATGAATGAATTTGTGTGTGTGTGTGTGTGTGTGTGTGTGTGTGTGTGTGTGTGTGTTAGGGAAGGGTAACATGGGATTAAAACTAACTAAACATGCACACGCGCGCGCTTGTCTTGTAGTCACATCGTCACACACCACTGCTGACATGCCCGTACACCTATTGACATTCTAGACAAATCGTATCAGACTGATGTTATCACATATGACAATATGGCAGTGATTTATTCTTTGTACAGCATACCTCACACGCTTTTGCTCTTCAGCTGTGTTCCATTCACCAGTTTGCTAATGGTTGGTAATTAATTATTGGTTTAATTGTGTTACGGTGCTGATTCAACGACATTTAACAACCATTGACTATAATATCCAACCAGTTCATCAAGGTGTTCAGTGTAAGTGAGGTAGACTCCACTAAACTTATTGAAGGCTTGAGTACCTGTGTCCATGGGCCTCGCCACTAACGTGTCTACATCAACATACAAATCTTGCCAACAGTGGTGTCGTCCAGGTGACAACACAAGTCTTGCCACTGCATTGTATGGTCATTATGTATGTCACGAACCCGTTAGATGACAAGAAACCATCTTTTGTTATTGTTTCACATTACAGTATCGCTTCCACTCAGTCTCTACAAAAACAGAACTCTTTTTGTTTCTTGTTTTAGATTTGCTGTCATCGACATTTGACGAAACAGTATTAGACGTGTTTAGAGCTGTGTATAGAAGTTTTTTTAAAATTTATTTTGTCCTTGTGGCATCCTCTGGATTTGAAAGCCACATGCAGTGTCAGGCTTCTGGAACTCAGCCATCTTACGGTTTGCAAGAGTGCACTTCAGGAATATTCTTCCAAACTGATATTGTTGCAGCTGCGATAGACATCAATCAGTCGGATGCCGACAAGCCACTCTTGTGTTAGAGTTCAGTCCATCGATCAGACCACTTCACCACCCAGTGATCTGCGCCCAGAGAAATAGTTCCATGGCTTTGCCTGCTCAATGAAGGGCGTGAGTGAGAAGGGATGAGGAGACGAGCGAGGGTGAGGAAGGGTTGCTGAAGGGAAGGAAGAAGACGGCAGCAGCCGCTGGGTCGGAGACTAACAAATCAAGGACATGTCGTCATTGACAGCTCGGCGCCTGGCCTGGTGGAGGCGTCGAACGACTGATTGGTCGGCCACCCCTTGTGTCGACAGCAATTAAACCGGGTGCTTGTGACATTGGCAGGGACTCGATCCCAGAGGGCTGGTACTTAACGAAATGATTCTCGCATCCCCGGTGAAGCTTTAATGATCGAGGCTATCTGACTTCAGGAACAATCAGCACCCTGGTCTCTCCTTTTTTTAGTCTTGAGTGTGTTCTAACACACACACACACACACACACACACACACACACACACACACACACACACACACACACACACACACACACACACACACACCGAAATATGAAATCTAGTCTTGTTTGTGAAGTCTACCTGTTTCTAACTTTTTTTTTTTTTTTTTGCAGGGAATCAACCATTAAGCATTACCATATTAAGCATGCGTGGAATGGGTTTTGTTGTCAGATGAACAATGAGAGATAAGCTAGAAATATTATCCGGATAATATGTTGCAATATGGCGCGGTCTTTGCATTGTTTTAAATTTTGCATTGTTTTAAATTATTGGTGTTCAACTGCTTGAATGTGGTTGAGCGCCTAACGCAAGTGGCTGTACATCTTGTCCCCATCGAATTAAATGGGTTTTCATTATGCAATAATACTGTTGCTGATAGTGTTTGTGAGTTAAGAGGTTCGCCTTTGAGTGTGATGTGCTCCATCTCAGTTAGAGACTAAGAGATGATAAAGGGAAAATACTCGTGACAGAAGATCGACGCCATATGATCGAAATCATTGATTTAACTACTGATTGACTCTTAGCAATATTTTTAGGATGCAATAAACTTTAGGAATTAATCTAAAACTGGGTTCTTACAGACGCCTAGTCCGTTGCCTTGATGTTAGTGATGTGCTTGAATCTTCTCTGACTGCCATTTGTACCGTCAGGTAAAATTACCCATGAGGCTGTGTTTCGAAGCACCGAACCCTCTCTCCCCCCTCCTCCCCCCCGTCTGATCTATCTCCACGGCTCTACGCACGCGCTGCACATCTTGGGAGGACGTGCACTTTGACGTCACCGTGATGACGTTGTTGCACGCTGTGGGCGTGACTGACAATCCACTGTGCGCGTGGCAAGATGGTCTCCATCGTCTGTTACTTTTGTACTTCCTTGCGATTCAGTTAGCCAGCAGGAGACCTCCCATGACTAGCCCCAACCAAACACCTTTAAATGCTGTAAGTCTGCTTTTGGAAAGATTAAGCATGCACAACTTATTTTCCTTGATTACACGTGGTAAGCGAGTCAGCCTCTATGAAACAGACCAGCTCCAGTTTCGCTGTTAAAAGACTGTTACGAAGAAAAAACTTGGATCGCAGGGAGATCTTTTGGTTCCATGTATTCAAAGCACTTAAGGAAAAAATGGGTTAACGAAATAAATAAATAAATAAATAAATAAGATCTTTTCGTTCCAGATATTCCACAGCACTTAGGAAGGGATGGGGTAAATCAATAAATAAATGAATGCAGAAGATAATTAAGGGACATGTAATAGCGAAACTGTGTGTATAGGTGCATAGCGTTTATTTCTGTAATGATCAGTGATATTAGACAGTGATGCTTGATCTTATTGATGCTTGGTATGGCGATCAGCTATTCTGACAACACTGCACGCGTGTACTGATGCTTACTGTATATTGCTTTGCTTACGACGAAAGTAGATGTTGCCTCATGCTAATAAGAATCAGTCACAATGCACTACACATTTCTGAAAGTCCCGCAACAACGAAATTGGGATAAAACTTTATTACTGTATTTTTCTTTGCTTTTATATTGTTATTAATGGCTACAACAGAGTAGCTTTTCTCGTGTATATATATATTGTTTACACATTTTTGTCAAAAAAATTGTAGAAAATTTTCGATGGAGTGAGTCATATGCCTGTAGTCATTAATGATGATGATTTTGAAATAGGTCTGTCATCAAAGTGGAAGCCCCATGTGTATAATAATAATAACACAAACGTGACAAGATACGCAAGAAGAAGTGAACCGGTAAATGACAAACAAAGAAAAGACAAAGCAGGATGTCCGCAGGGCTGGAGTGACCAACATAAGTGCGGAGCATAGAGACCTATACTTTGTTGAGTAGGTTACAACGATTGGGGTTTTACGCCGAGCCAGCAACTAAGGCTATATCACGACAAAACTGTCCGCCCTGTAAATAAATGACTCATGCAGAGAAAGAACAGCGTGCCCAAGACGAGATCTGAACCCAGGACAACCAATCCTCACTTCATTAGCGACAGGCGGGAACCGTTGCGCTACCGGACCGCGCTCACAAGGATTGGAGAAGAAAGGGAGCGACGACGGTATCACAAACTGCAGCTGTCGTCACTCAGTTCACTGGGGAAGGGTCAGGTATCAATTAGATAGCTATGTCAACTGGGGAAAACATGTTGCGTCACGCGGGTCTCGAACCGGCTTGCCAGCGACTCGAACGTCGGTGCTGTAAGCAATGGAGATCTGAAGCCAGAACCTACTGATCACTTACCCGAGTGTGTCACCACTGCGCTAGCGGGCTGCCCTTGGCTCATACTTACATGTGCAGGACTTTGGGAGGCAGAAGATGAAAACCTGTTCGTGCTGTAGAGAATAAAAGCGGTAACCGATGTGAAGAACTGATAAAAGTTTTACGTTCGGCATCGATCCTTGTGTCCACCTCACTGTTTATTTCCCCTGTGCCCAGAGAACAGGTATTGAAGCGAAATGGGATACAGCTGGCGCAGTAAAAGTAGGTTAAGCGCATCATTATTGAACAGGGAAATATTTTTTAATTGCTTACACAGTAAATCCTCTTAAAAGACTATGAAGCAACGAGAATGCAATTCATTAGAAATAATTAGACACTGATCGTCGAGAGTAAATCATTTGTGAACATTAGTCACAGAAGATAAACATTGACAAATCTGTGAACAAATGACACATTCTAAATATCTCTTTATGAAAGAAACCATTAATTTGATTTTAGTAAAGACACACATTACAAAAGCATCTTTAAAAGAACTGAGAAATAAGCCCAATATTGTTAATAAAATAATAGTAGCATATCAAGATTAAGATAAATAAGAAACATATATTTTACATATATTTTTACCTTATGACTTCACATCTGAGAAGACAAATAAATAAATAAATAAATAAATAACGGGCTCTGAAGCCGAGCGAACTAACCATCGTTGGTTGTAATTACGAAGCAGAGGAACACTATATACTGATTTGCTTTAACTCCCCTTAATACCTACAGCCCTAGCACAGCCTCCTGTAGCTACAGATGAAGACGGTTTTCTTTATTATATAAATTATTCTCCGACCTCTTTGGTCAGCGCCTGTTTCCAGGTACAGGACCCTGCCAAGATGTTGGTCCAGAGGTAAACCCGAAGTCCGAGGCTACAGAGACTACCCAAATTCTATCAATCCCCACCAGACATAATTATTCATTGTTTGCTCCAGTATAGAGAAACATGCATCTACAAGAGTGGAACCAGGTCGAGGGTGATCGACGACACCCCTGGGACATGATGCAGACGTAGCTGCTTCTTCAAATAATCATGAGAGCTTCATTGATATTTTTCTCTTCTTTTTTTTCTTTTTTCTATTACAGGATTGGTTAACAACCTCTCTCCCCTACCCCCCACCCCCCAAAAAAGACAAAAACAAAAAAAAACAAAAAACAACAACAAAAACAAACAAACAAACAACTAAAGCATCGCGCAGAGAATCGTACAAATGTAATATTAATGTTTCATCAAAACAGACTTGCATCACGTGTCTGAAAAAGGGCAAGATATTACAATTAGTTATTCATATTATTTACAAATTCTGCCTGTGCTCTTCCCAGGTGGTGGTGGTGGTGATGATGATGATGATGATGATGATGATGATGATGATGATGAGGAGGAGGAGGAGGAGGAGGAGGAGGAGGAGGAGGAGGAGTTGTGATAAATTTAGAATGAGATAGCTATAATTGGCTCGTGACATATTGTGACTTACTGTAATTTTTCAGAACCAATGCCCTTCGTGCGAGGAATACAGAAGAACGACCAAACCAGCAAAGGATCGATTCTACAAATGTCCAGCAGCAGTGGTCGAACTCCCCTATGGCAGTCACCCTGCCATAAAACGGCGCAAAAGTAATTGTCATTATTTACAGACCTAACGATATACCTTTGCTTTGAGGCAGTCCCCCACGAAAACATATTGGCGTTTGGGTGTGTACAGAACGGTGTGCTATCAAAACGCATGCAGTGCTTCTGTACAGTGGGACTGAACGCACTGTATAAACATGGTGCACTAATGGTAAATTTATTTGTCAAGCTGCTTTTTGTGGAATAATAATTGCAGTCGTGACAAAACTGAAAGTCCCCTTTCTTATTTATGTTCAGTGAACTGGAGATTCTAATTTTGGTTTTATTGGGCCGTGTGCTTGTTGGGGACTGAGCCCAACGCACTAGTTTCTTCACTGATACAATCGAGCACGTATTATTTAAATGGCCAGGGGTAGAAAGTTTTTGTACCCCATCCCCACTAAAATACGCCCAGGAATAGCTAAACAGATTGTCTACACATCCTAGAGATGTTACGATGGGCTTGAGCGACTACAGCATGTTATTAACGTGCAGTTAACTGAGGATTGATCAGGGGCAATGACTAGGGTCAACGATACATACAGATTATGGGGATCGAGAGATCATCAGAGTCAATCTCATCGCTCGTTTAAAACACCTAACATTGTGCTTGTAATTGTAATCAATGCAAACCAAACTGAATTATATCCTTTAGCTCATTACAACTCCACGCCCCACTCCCTTCTGTTAAATCTGCTTACCTCCACTTCGTGGTTCTAAAGAAGGGCTGGGGAACTTTTTTTCTGCCGAGGGCCATTTGGATATAAATATAACATAATTCTTGGGCCATACAAATTAAAAAATTAACCTGCCATACTTGGTCTAACCGTAGATTTGCCAGGTTGTGCTAACACTTTTGCAACGTATACACAGAGTGCTCCTAGCCTAACTGGCACTGACTGTCCTCTTGAGTCACCGCAACACAGGCAGGCGGGCCGCGGACACACAGCGAGAAGCATATACTCGTATGCGTCATGTCTCTCCTTTAATGGAAGTTGCTTGTCCCTCAACATCTACGTTGTTTTTTTTTTTGATTTACTTAATATAAATTTGTTTGTAGCAAAAGCCCCTAGGTGTATTTATTTTCGAGTCCTGTCAGTGGTTTCTTTGGCAGGACCAAATAATTTCACGGGCTATCGCTCCTCATCCCAGTTCTAAAAGATTAAGTACGTACCCGATGCCTCCTGTTCAAGCACCCTGTATCCTAATCGATCGTGCGTCTATATTTAATACAAAATTTACCCACAAGAAAAAAGAAAAATTGCAAACAATTAATAAAGATCGCATTAATCCTTCAACGATAACCAAACCTACAACCTACCTATCCAATATGCAGTGCGCCACTCACAGTCTTCTCTTTTTTTGCCTGTACCGGAAGTTAGTAGCGATTTGTCTGTCACCTACGTAGTCATTGACTCTAACGGAATCGCTCCTTGGGTAGGTTGCTTTGACGGGAAAGTGCTTCCACTTAGAGGTGATTTCGCACTGTGAGTGGGGATGAAACCGGAGTACCCGAAGAAAACAACCAACGGTCAGCCGTGCGAACAGGTGTCACAAATAGAAAGCGCACCGAGACGAAATCTGAACCCAAGGCCTCTCACTGAAATGGCGACCAGCGGCTGTTGTAACCACTGCGCTACCGGGCGCCCCCATATCTCTCTTCGGTGCTGTTGTACTCGATTATCACGACCAGTGAGATTTGCACTAGAGTTTGAGACTCAGATCTTGGATCATATGTGATCCAGTACCTCTCTCTCTCACACACATTTCAAATACATGTTTAAATACATTTCTTTAGGAGATAAAGGTACAGAGCCAGGGTTTGAAAGAATTTCAGTCTCCATCAGTTACAATTAATATAGATATATAATATACGTTGTATAGTACGTTTGCGGCTTAAGAACTTTTATATTTTATTCATGAATACCTTATCAGCAAAAGAAATTAAGTTATTTCGTGACAATCATCACTGATCAGCATTTTCCTGTTTTGCAAGTCATTTCTGCAGTCAGGGATCCTAAAGGTTCCCCCCCCCTAGAGTAGGGGAGGCAAAGGAGAGGGGAACGCGTTCTGCTGAGTCACTATTTACAATAAATGAGGACCAGCCCCCAGTCTTGTATTTAAAAGCAGGTTGTGCACTCTGCATAGCGACTATGATCGTTTACAAAGATCGGAGTGTGTTTTGCTCTACAACATCTTGTCCGCGCGCTCCTTGCCTCCCCAGGCTGTGCAGTGTGGACCGGTCTGCACAGCTTCCGTAACGATCCATTCAGCGTTGGCAACATCGAAAGAAGCATGACGGCAGAAATTCCTCTCATCCCGAAAGTAAGCGGGCTGGAAGTGCGAACTGGAAACATCGTGAACTGGAACAGGCTGAAACGCAAGCCAAACATCAATCCAACAGAAGAGGTAAGGGAGCATTCGGCTGTGCAATGGCGGGCTTCGCAATGACAGTTCGCGCTATAGTAACCACTTATAGTGTCACACTAAACTCTAGTAGAGTGGTGTCTACATAGTATAAAGCCTATATATCTCAGGTTTACACACAGGGACAAAGTTTCTCTTCATGGCTGTGTCGTTATTGTCACACTCAGTATCAGTCACTGCTTGCATCCTATAAGCACAGCCATGTCATTTGATCTCGATAGCTATTTTAATTCTTCACGGCATCTCTTATGGTTCTGTAGTTAGACTGAAATACTGCTATTTAATCTTGAGTTGTTTATATTTTAATCACTAGCAGATTAGGCCAGTATAAATAATAACAACATAATCATACATATTTATTTTTATAATACTTTTATACATATTTATGAGCATTAATAATAATAATAGTGAAGATTTGTATAGCGCATATTCACAATCGTAGAGAGTATGCTCTTAGCGCTTAGCATTAGGTTATCTGATTAAAAGAAAGGATCCATGCAGCTATGCCAATGTACTGTTTGCAGTGCTGATAGCCATTTACAACTTTTAAATTAAGAAAATCTCCTTCAGATTGGAGGGTCAGATAGTTAAAGAACTGCCCTGGGCATTTTAAGAAGGGTTGCCATTTGGAATTCGAACATTAACAATCAGTATGTACAGCCTTATCACATCTTGAATGAGTTAACTCAATTGTGACAACTTATAAAGTATACAACTCTAGAATGTATTCTGCTTCTGAATGCAGTAGGTCCTCTCTTACTATACTAGTTAATTCTTCGGTAAAAAATAAATTTAGGAAAATAAATGCTGTTGGTCAAAATTACTTGTCACTTCAGTGTTACTTTGCAAAGTTATTAAACTAGTTCTTTGAACAAAAGTTGTTTTATTGCATTACAGGCCTGAGACTTGAATGACATACCAAAGACATTTTTTATTGTCTCAGCTTTCAGAGTGCATTACAGCTACTGTGCAGAAGTTTCTGGCAGCTAGTGATAAAACAGAACTGCAGGTATACTTTTCCTCTCATTGGATTCATTATTTGACTTTTAATTATAGTATTAGAGGTTAGATATATATTTTCAACAGAAACATTTTAAATTCATAATATGTATAGTTGTGAGTTTGGTACATTGATAGGTGGAAAAGAGAGTATGGCGTGAGAGAGTATATCAGAGAGAGAACAGTAGAACGTGAAGAATGACAACTTGTATACAACCGATTATTGCTTCATCACTGTTTGAGAATGCAGGAGTTTTTAGAAATTCCTTGAGACATCTGATATATCAATAAAAAATGTCTAGATAATAAAATTTCTTTCAGGCATAACAATGTGTCTATTCAGTCTGATGATTTACTAAACTTTTACAGAAAATTTAAATTAATTAAAGGGAATTAACATTACATGACAGTACAACCCCCTCCATCTCCTGCCATCATCAAATGCTTCGGTCAGTATCAGCTTTTGACAATAACTGATGCTATAGATATTCATCATTGAATTTAACATGTATCACATGTTCATGAGAAACACATAAATGTATTCATATCAAAGTGAAGTCCACATAATACAGTGTGATTTGTGAAGTAATAGGGTTATTGGCTTTTTTTTGTTTGGTCTTCAGTACATCACACATATTGAGTGCCTTGACAATGACTTGCATGAGCCTTTGCAAGAAGAAGAACGTGGTGAACTAAAAGTAACCATTAAGGTTTTCCTCTGCTCCCAGCTCCCACCACAAGTTGTCCGTGAATCCGTTGAGAAAGGTATTGCCTCAGGTCCTCGCCAAATTAACATTTTCATGAAAGTGTTAGTAACTAAACCTTAGTGACCAGGTCAAAAGGTATCTGCAAAATTGCCTTTTCATCTTTTTCTCTCAGGTAGATCTGTTTAAAGTTGTTATGTCTTCTGTTATCAGATGATTTGTGGAAATCACCACTATTTCTTATCTAGGTGTCAGATTCCCAGATTTGATTAAATCGTGTTGGGTTTTATGAAGCAGCCATAGAAGAGTACTTATTATGGACACGGGTTAACATTATCATGATCTTGATCCCTAATGTCGAGAAATTGGTTAAATTTTGAGTGACATTTTTTAATGCATGAAAACTATTCAGTCGATGACATTTGATGACAAGCAAAGATAAAATATCTACTTTTAAATGTCTGGTTTATTATAAAATGTCTTATGATATAAGATGAACTGTGACCTCCAATCAAAACTTTTAATTTTTCAGTCTCTTAGCACCACATTGTACATGATTTTGGGCCCCTTTGATAATATGTCATTTCAATTTGTCTAATGCAATTTACACACTTTTGTGCATGATGGCGCAATGCTGGATCACCTTTGAGTTTTGTTACCATGATGTGAGAAGCTTAGGGATGTGATGTGTGCAGTGATGGAAGACCTAAAGGTGTCTTTTGCGGAGACAGTGCTGCTGTCAATCAGCATGTTTGATACAGAAGAGGAGATAACTGTAGAACAGCTGAAGCCTTACTGGAAGGTCCTTGAGATGATGGTGCAGGAGGAGAAGGTGCTGTCCATTGGCGTATCGGATCTAGACAAAACAAAGCTTGCTGAGCTATACGAGTGGGCCAGGGTAAGGGACTTAAAGTATGATGAAAGTATTGTGGCATCACTGCCAGGGGTGAATGTGTCTTTATTGAGGCTATCAGAGGGATAGGAACAAATCAAAAGAAACTGATTCTATGCTCCTTTCATTTATTTTTTAACAGGTGAAGCCAAGCACAGATCAGGTGAACTTGGCTTCTTGCTGTGTTATGCCAAAGGAGTTGACAGAATATGCAAAACTTGTCGATATACAGCTTTTGACTCATAATGATCCGACAGGTAAGGTGGAAAAGGCCTAACAGGATAATTTTCATTAGCCGTTTTTCCTTTCTCTGCTTTTGATTAATCGAGTGATTGAAATATTTTATTAAACAGTTTTTTATGTGTTTGTGTGTGTGAACATATATCACCTACCATTTGCTCTGTTCAATGGCTGTCAGTCATGGATTGTATAGCCTATAAACTTTCCACTCTGTCTTACTCCATTGTGTCTGAGCTTGCTCCCCTTTATACACCCGCACGATTTCTTCCCTCATCTTCTGACACAAAGCTTCTTCAAGTCCTGCTAAATAAAACAAGATAGAATAGATGTATAGATAGAAGACAGAAGTACCAAGCCCCATCAACTTGGAACAGATTACCCGTCAGCTTTCATCACTCTGATTCTTTTTCCACCTTAAAGTCTAAACTTATGGAGCATCCTTTCAGATCAGCGACTTCACTGTGACCTTGTCCTGACCATGAGCATGACCATGGCAAATGTTGAAGATCGGGTCGAAAGCCAAAATCTTCATCTCAGACGTGGACAGTGCGGCCCTACCAAATGCTCTTAATGCTTTCTTTGCTCGTTTCGAGACCCATGATTTTTCAGCAAAAATTAAAGATATGCTCAGTTCTCTTCACCCTGTCCAGAAGGTTGAGATTTGTCAAGAACAAGTTGTGCAGTTGTTTCAGTGATAAACATTCGCAAAGCTTCAGGTCCGGATGGTATCTGCGGCAGAACATTGCGTTTCTGCGCGCACCAACTTGGAGGCATTTTCTAACACCTTTATCAGCGCTCTATGGATTCATTCTCCATCCCAGCTGCTTTGAAACTGTCAACCATTGTCCCAGTTCCGAAGAAAGCTTCAGCTCAGCATCTCAACGACTTCAGACCAGTGGCCTTAACATCATTGGTCATGAAAGTATTGGAGACAATCATCAAATCATTGATCCTAAAAGCCACTAACAACTGTCTTGACCCCTTGCAATTTGCATACCAATCCAAACGAAGTGTTGATGATGCTAAACTGTTCATCCCCCACACTTTACTCAAACACCTGGAGAATCCACAAGCCCATGCACGACTGCTGGTTGCTGACTTCTCATCAGCCTTCAACACCATCCAACCACATATCCTAGCTAGAAGACTCCTCAACAAGTTTTCCTTTCATCATCAGCTAGTGTCATGGATCATCCACTTTTTGGTTGACAGGCAGCAGTGAGTACTTGTCAATGGTACTTTTTCCGACTTAATCACAACGTGCACCGGCTCACCTCAAGGCTGTGTTTTATCCCCGCTTCTGTTTATTCTGTATACCAACAGTTGTCGTAGTAACCATGAGGGTCAATACCTCGTCAAATTCTCTGATGACACGGCACAGCTCTCTCTCCTTAGCGGGCCAGCAGATACCCAAGCAGCCTTGGAAGAATTTATTGCCTGGTGCGATGAGACTTTAGAACTTAATGTAAGACCAAAGAGATGGTTTTCGATTTCCGTCGGAATTCTCCACCAAGTCCTGTAAGTGTCATCCACGACAAGGAGGTGGAAATGGTTACTGTTTTTAAATACCTGGGCACCATCTTCGACAGGCGACTTTGCTGGGATGTCAACACTCAGGCTGTCATGAAGAAGGCTCAGCAGCGCCGCTTCCTTCTCCTGAAGCTGAAGTCTTTCTCTGTCTCCCACCAATTTCTTCAGCTTTTTTACAGATCTCACATAGAGAGTGTGCTGTCCTTCTCGTTTATCTGTTTCTACAACAGTTTATCGGTGAAGGACAAGAGCAGCCTACATCGTGTGGTATCCACCTGCTCAATAGTCATTGGGACAGCCCAAACTACTCTTCAGACTCTGTATGACAGGCAGACATTTCTGAAAGTGTCTGCAATCCTCTGTGATGACAGGCATGTCCTGTCGAGAGAGTTTGTCCAGCTCCCATCATGCCGCCGATTTTGTGTGCCTGCATGCAGGACTAACAAACTGCGGCTGTCATTCGTTGTTTCGGCCGTGCCTCTCTTGAATGGTGCTGTGCGAATGAATGAAACATGAATGTGGAAGTCTGTCTGGTGCATACGAATGTGTGTGTGTGTTGTATGGTGTGTTGTGTGTGTGTGTGTTTCGTGTGTGTGCATGTGTTTAGTGCGTTTTGTATGTTTTATGTGTGTGTGTGTGTGTGTGTGTAAGTGTTTTGTGTGTTAAATTGTATTGAGCTGCCACTCAATTGTCCTCTGGGACAAATAAAGTATTATCTTATCTAATGTGTGTCTGTATTTACTTCATGTATGAGCAGGTATCTCTGTTATAGAAGGGAGTGTCTGTGATATGAATATGAATACATGGTTGTTGGTGATTCAGTTTACTTCTATATATCATTTCTGTAAACCGCTTTGAGCAAATCGTTGAAACTAAGTAAATGTTCATTATTTTTGTTATGACAGAGTTGCTACCAGCAAGCAAACTTCAGGAAGCGATACGAATGTGCAGCACAGAGCCAGACAGTGTAGGCTGGGTTGGCCAGTGGGTGGCACGATACTCAGTGCTGGTTAAATGCCGTGGCATTATCAAGAGCAAAGGCTACATCCTTTCTGCCACAAGGGATCTCCACCACCGAGTGTGAAATCAATCTCTCACAGTCTTCTTTAGATTACAAGATTTTGCAGCAAGCTTAATTATTATTTTGAGATGCCACAGGCCTTTACTTAAAGCAAATTAAGTGCATTTGCTTTATTTGCTGGAGGCATTTTTGTAGATTAATAGTGCAATAAGAAACATTTATAAAAAGTGCCAGAAGATACTGTCAAAAACAAAAGAAAGGTTAAACCTGGCACAACATTTATATACTTTTTGTTTCAAGTTCTGACTGTCAGTCCTCTGCTGATATAGATATCCAGCCATCTTTTTGGAGCAGTTGATAAGGAAATATCAGTCAATGATATTTTGCTTTTTAAGCTTCATATTTAAAATTTCAATTAGTTTTAAATCACGGATAACAAGATTAAATGAAAAATGTGGCAAACATCTAATTTAGGGGCCAAATTTGGACTATCATGTCACTTGATGATTATGGAGAATATGAAACAATTCATGCATTCCAGTGTGTGTTTGTGTGTATCCGTGTGCATGTGGGTGTATGTGTGCGCACACATTGTTTGCATGGTATGTGGTGTTGAAGATTCCAAGTATACACCTGAACCTTCACCAGTGGTTCATTAAAATTAATTTGCTAAATTATATAAATTCACTGTATTATTATTATTATTTAGGAAATATTTTTGATCCTATATCCCCTAAATCTGACATTTCTGTATCACTATAGTTTGATAATTTCTCAAAAGATTTTAACGTCATTTTCATATTGCACCTTTATCTTTTCTATTATGACATACTTTGATCTAAGGACACCTTTTCTGTGTAGTATTCAGCTGGTGACAAAGTGGTTCATGAGTCTGGCACCATGCTTACAGTAGAGCTTTACTTCAGTTCATGCCTTTATCATCAAAGATGTAGCTGACTTAAGTGCCATAAAAATTATCTTCAATCAGAAATGGATATCTAGGAAAAATCACGCTGTTTTTTTTTTTTTTTTGCTCAGCAAATTGACATTATGTTTACATCTTAACTGTTTGTTATATTTTGAATTGTTCTTTGTAAAATGCTTTGTGATGTGTGACCAAAACTTTACTAAACACATTGTTGAAAACAACACAGAGTAAGATGGTAATGTTAAAAGATCATGGCCACTTAGAAGTAACATTTCTTGGGTTGGTTGAAAGAGCTACCAATATATTGCTGTTGCAAAGTTGATCTCAGTGGGGGATGTTTAAAAAAAAGCATATTACTGCAATGAAGTTTAGAAGACAAACTGAACATGTTCTGCTTTTAGTTCGTCCCAGCATTCATCTTCCCTTTTGAAAAAAAATGTTTGAGTAACACTGATATTGCATTATTTTCATGTTTTGTCCACATCCAGGCATCTCTTTCAAATTCTTATTTTTCATCCACTAGGAAGACTTCAGGTGATGAATGAAGTCTTATCTCCTCTCAAGTGCCAAATAGTATGCGAGAGGATATCTCTGCCCTTTGTGTAAAAGTGTTTGCCTCTACACCAAGTAACTCTATAGCTGTCAGGTGTCTAAACTATACAAAATAGCTTGGTACATTTTAAAAAATGTGCTTTTAGTAACTTAAACTGTTTGAAAAGGAATCCTTCTGTCATTAAACAGAGATCTTCATCACATGCAGAGCAATAGGTGAATGAAAAGAAGCAAAACTGATTTGATTCTCATGCATTTAACAAGCTGCATGGGGAAATAGTGTAAAAGGAAGGCGGCTGCCATATCTACAGTGGGCAGTGAATTTATGTCCACTACAGTGGCCACCTAGAGTTAAATCTGCATACCCCCATTAAGCACATAGAATCGGTGTACCGTTATTTGCATTTTATTTTTAGTGCCACAGCTGTGCCATTTTGTTATTACTTAGATTTTAGATCCGTGCATCTGCAGTTGATTTCAGATTCCATTTACTGTAATTGCTCCACAAAACTGTTACAGAAGTCTTCATGCATAGTAAAGGCAGATCTGACATGCATTTTCTGGAAGCGAAGCTAACAATGACTGTAAGTGTGATGCTCTAAGGTTGTGCAGATGGAGCAAGATTTCTGTCTGCAAAAGCTAGGCCAAGGCACCAAAGATTGCGAGTTCATTTTCCATACAAACATCATAATAACTTTCAGGTACTTTTTGAAGCAGAACTTTGACTCACCAAAGATTCCATGCAATGGCAAGACTGCATCTATTCTGATGGTATTCACCTTCTCAAAATGGGTAGCTACACTAATGGGGCATGCAATGAACTCTGCTTTTAAGATGAGCTTCCATTATTATTATATTTGTGTATTTTTACTTTTTGTAAAGCACTTTCAGCCTGCCTTTGATAGGGGGTGAAAGCACTATTTAAATCAAATTTATTATAATTATTATTATTACCTTCTCGAGATTTATTGTTTGTATTAAAGATAAGAAAGGATAAGGAATGTAATTTTTTCCACCTGAACATTGTGCCAAAATAACAGGTAATAATAAGAAAAATGTGAATTGCATACAAGTAGCAGATATTTTTGCTTTTTTTGGTGTAATTAATTTAGTACATACTAAAATTAATGGGCTTTAAACAATATACTTGAAGGTACGACTGAAACATGAAGTCTATGAATTAGATAACAATGTGCAAGATGACCAGTGTTGTGGGATGCTGCTTTCAGCTAGAAAATAATGACAGTAACCATCTTACAGAGAAAGCTATGAACCTGAAATGTCAGAATTTAATATTTTTTTAAATCAATTTTTATATAGACTATTTTTCAGAATTGTACAATGTTTTAAATGCTATCATTGGCAGTTTGCAGTAATCCAATCTCAAGGTCTTTGCATCTTTTTTTTTTTTTACAAGAGCTTTTGTGTATATGATAAATGCATGTGCCTTGATAATTTATTGGTAGTTCAGTTCTGGCATTTTGTTAAAGAAGTATCATTGCCCATATATAGAGTAGAATTAGCTGCTTGTGGCTTGTGATGAAGACTGTTAACCTTTAGGTTCTGGTAGTTTTTTGTTTGGTTGTATTGTGGGAAGAAATTTGGCTTTTATGTGTAGCTAATTCCAATCCCAGGGACAATAGTGGCAAGAAATTGTCTTTTTTTTAAAAAATGTACAGATATTCTACTTACTAGAAAAACCAAATTATATTTTATGTAGAAATAAAGTGATTTAATTATGTGTTACAGACTGGGACAGGAGTTTTATTACTTGAGTGAGCACTGATACAGGCAAGTGAGTGGCTGACAGACTTAACACTCACTTCCGCTTTAACCACCACCGAGCAAGTGTTGGATGTACGCTGAACAATTGACAACATATGCTCATTTGATAGAATTTTTAACCAACAAAAAATCATTTTTACCATTGATTCCTAACTTTTAAAGAATCCTAGTATAGATGCACCCATCTTTGTCGAAAAGGCTTGCACTCGTCAAGAATCCTTATCTCACTCTTCATCCTTTGGAAGGAGGTTATAGAGTTTCTTCAGGCAAGAGCCAGGAGGGTGTCAGGCTTCAAGGAGCAAGTGAGACTGTGATAAAACTGGCTTCACAATAATTCAACAAGTACCTCTAATACAATTCACAATGCACACACATGTACACCTATAAAGGAAAAACTGACAAACACAAATATTTGTCACTTTTTTGTGGCAGAATAAAACTGCCTATAGGATTTGACAACATTGAAACATCAGTGTACAGAATCACAAAAACAAAGTACAGAGTGATGTTAAAACAAGTCTTTGTGCACACCTTAAATTCATCCTCTTACTTGATTCGTCACAAAAAAATGATGCAAATCGCCTCCACTTCTAGACAAATTTTATATTTGCAGAAATGTATATAGTAAATGTTCTTTATTAACGTCCGATGGCTTCCTAAGCATTAATGATGGGCAGAAAGACAAAGGGAATGTGGAAAGCCTTTGTGATGTACGTCAACAGAATTTTAATAACGAGCACATAGTAACTTGGATCAATCTTTAATTTCATACTAAATGGTGATGCACAAAGACCCTCCAATTACCTTTCACATTTTTGGTCTCTCTCTACACACGCATACACACATATACATATACTTTTGTATTTACAAATGTTTTAAGTGAGCAGCTATCTACAGCAAACCCAAAGCTGTTCACAGCCCCATGTCTTTTCATACTCTCAGACACTAAAAACTGATGTGGAATGCATCAATGTTAAAAGTTTAAAAAGGGGAAAAAAAGTTTATTATGGAATGGAATCTGTGGTAATGGGCACACTACTGATCCTCCCAAAAAATTGTCAACTCATCTTTTGATCATTGTATAGTGAGTTTTATAGACCAGTATTTTTTTTTTGTGCGGGCAGGGCCCATCTTGTCTCCCTCTTTGCTTTATCTTTCCCACCCCTCTATGGAGCCAGGTACTCATTCCCGACAGCTGGGTTGACAGAAGGAAGTTCGGTGCTCCACACAGGCATTGAACACAGAAATCAGTTCTTTTACCTACTGAGCTATTCCCACTGACTACTCACAAAGGAGACATAAAATCTAGACTTTGTATCACTTCTTAGATTCTGTGAGTAATGTACAAAGAAAGTAGATATGCAAGTGTAATATTTACACAAATGTACAGACATTGCAGCCTGCTGCGGGACAAAAGTGAATATTCTTTGTCATCCTGATGAACCCAACTTGCAGGTAACAGAAACTAAGTTTGTAAATAACAGTTACAGTTCAAACTGTTTTACAATTAATTCTTCATTGTTCACACCCATCTTTGTAGAAATAGCAAGCCATCATTGTCGGTTTTCATGATCCAAGTACCTTTTTTTTTTATTAGGGGCTGCCGGTGACCTGAGACTACTTCAGCAGGAATACCTGCATTCAGAAATCACAGCAATTGTAACAGAAGCCAGATAAATGCCAACCACTTAAACAGGTAAAACTGGCAGCAAACTGCTCAAGGAGACATATTCCCTCTGAGTCATACAGAGACCATGATCTTGGTCAGCCTGCTGCCACATGTCAAAAGTCACTGGATGATCTTAGCTGCTGCTTCTCTTCAGTCCTGTCCACAACCATTCATGTCAATGATATGAGCAGATCCACAACAATAGCAAAAATTGTCAAACATTGCAGGATGGAAAAGTTACAAAATACAAATCCTTTTTGTTTCCACCCACAACAGGTAGCGAAAGTCCTTTACAGTGGTTATATTCCTCTGATGCAACAGCACAGGATACATAAAATCTGTCAATAACTATTCAGACTGATATCATCAGTAGCTTCTAAATCAAGATCACAGTGAATTTATGAGGAAATGTATTTAAAGCACATTAGCTGGCTCTCATGAGCCGTCTGGCACTCTTAAAAACAAAGTTTTCTGTATATTTAATCACTGGCCGTCAGAACTTATTCCAATGTCCTGTTCTGGGACTCTAAGGAAGAAGTTGCTGAGAGTTTGAGCAGAAACCTGCCAACAGAGCATGATATGAAGTACCAATAACTAAAAAAAATCTGTCATCAGGAATTTTCACCTGCTTTATTCATGCAGACCTCTTTCTACAGATATTGATTGACTGATCAAAGTTAACTGCTTCACACAGCAACAAATTAATCGGAAATAAGACAAAAGAAGGTACATGTTCACCAAAACAGAAAATAGCAGCCAACAACTTTCATCTCTTTAACTCTACAGTTTCACAAATAATACTATACTGGCAAAACATGCGAGGAAGCACGCAAAAATTAGCTGCAAATAACAGCAGCCTACAAAAAAGTAAAATATATAAGGCTCATGACATATTTTCGAATGTATTGCAACTGAAAAATAGGTCTTGAAAACTGGACGGATTTGCAATGGATGTATAAATGGATGCTTAAAGTGATAAGCAAAACCCCATACTGAAAAAAATATGCAGCCTGTCTTCTTGGTCTGTTTTCTGATTAAGTTATTTAATGGAGAGGAGACTGGAAAAATGGCAAGAGGCATAAAATGATAAAGAAAGATATCAAATCATCATATGCCTTAACACCAACACTCATTTTGTGATGAAGCTTACTTTGACTAACAAGGTTTTAACCTACTGCTCAGATCCCAAAACCTCAAAAAAAATATTAGAAGGGTTAAAATAATCCACATGCTTTAACAGGGAAACAGAAAAAAATTACAGTTTACTACTTACTCCTAATTAACAAGATATCAAATACTTTGGTAAAATATTAAATAACTGCTTGAAACACTGTAGCGCTAATCAAGGAGTAATGAAGATGAATCAAATGATCACAACCTTAACATTGATTATAAACAGGCAGATCATCATAGGAAATAAGTTTAAGCCCAAAGAAGGTATCAAAAGTTAAACCTCCTTAACTGCATGAACATCGGTCTAATTTAGAGGTTATTTTTGTTCACAGAACGTATAATCCAAACTAGTGTTTTCTCTCTTCTCATTATCAATGCAATCATTCTGATCCACAACAAACAGCAATAACCATTAATCCGCAACAATTTTCTCCAATTTGTATGTTAGAAAAGGAAAACGCCAAAAGGATATAAAGAACAAGAAGGGAAAGGGAAGGTGTGAGTGAAGATGCTAACTAAAACTCCGGTCCTGTTACACAACAAGCCTTTAGCAAGATGATGCCAGTGGATACACAAAATCTCTGAACTGTGTGTAGGAGTCGGTCTTGGGGAGAGGACATTTAGGATCAACAAGAATAGTTGCTGGAACAGAGAGTCATTCTTCACTTTGCAGCTTCTTGCTGAGGATTTGTGCGAGCGTACATCTGTTTGGCAATGTTGTATACATATTCAACAGTTGGACGCTGCTCAGGGTCAGGATTGATGCAGGCATCCACAAGTCTCCTTAGCTGAAATAAAATTAGTACAAAGACTACACTAGTACTGAAAATTGCTGACTTTAGTGCTCATGCATCCATTTCATGAATGAAAAAAATTTCAAGAAAAAATGTGCAATTAACAGCAACCCCACCCCCGTAAAACAGAATGGTAAAAAAAAAAAAATAATAAATAAAACTCCTCATATAAAAAAGATATTTCTGATGCCTAGGCAACAATGCAGTGAAGTGTCTGAGACACTGACAGTGATATAGTTCAAGATTTCATCTCCCTTACCTCTTCAGAGTAACAGTCGCCAGGCAGGGGAGGGTAGTCACACTGTTCGATTTTCTTGCACAGAGAGTACAGGTTCATTTTATCACCATAGAATGGGGACTGTAGAGCAGCCATCTGGATGTTAAAAATAAATGAAGGATACATCACATGTGCTATTAAGACTGGACTTACTTTCAACTATCAACATTTGATGATGATGATGATGATGTCCATTTATAATGCACAGGTATCCATTCCGAAGAATGTTGGTTGTTACCTTGATGTAACTCCTGTAAGGTCAAGAACTGAAATGTGTGTCCATGCATACAGGTACATAAAGAGCAAGTATAGGCATGTGCAACATGCTATACCAGTACTGCACCAATCTATTTCTAGTTTTTTTTTTCCCATTTGATGTCTTTAAGAAAAAAAGAAACTTAACACTTTCAGACTGTAATCTGTAATCAATCTGCAATCAATGCAAACCTCATACAGCAGACACCCTAAGGACCAGATATCAGATTTGAAGTTGTAGCCATTTTCATGAATACGTTCAGGAGACATGTAGTATGGTGTTCCCACTGACAATAGAATAAAAAATAAAATTTTCATTCTAAGCTGTTTACACATAATTTACTGACATCATTACATTAAATGTTTAAAAGAAAAGAAGGAATAATTGTTCTTAATTCTTTAGTTTTTTTGTTAAAGAGCTGAATTTTACAAAATTTTAACATGGATGGAAAAGTTCCTTTACATTCTTTAGAAGTGGCCTATTCATTTATCCATCAAATGTCTTCAAAATGACTCCATAAGACACCATTTCTGAATCTGCATTTTAATCAGAAGTTAAGAGAAATCAACCATATCTGTTCATATACAAGACTTTTTCATAGTTATTCAATGATACTTAAGATGAGAAGGCAATGTAAGGAACTATCACACTCAGAATTACCTAGGGAGTGAGCGGCGGTGGTCTTGGAACTGAAAAACCTCCCCAGTCCAAGATCTCCCAGTTTCACGACTCCTTGAGCAGTGATAAATACATTGGCGGGCTTGATGTCTACAAGACACACAAACAATGTGCAATTTAAACCCATGATGAATAATTAGCTATTGTGCAGTGTATCATTCTTCCTTGGGGTACAAAATAAATAACTGACACAATATATATAAAATAGAGATTAGTAAAAATCTGCAAAACATTCCATATACACCTGCAACATTATCATCAGTCTGTGCCATATTTCTAGACCTACTATTTACCTCTGTGCATGATGCGACGTGAGTGCATGTGTTCCAGGGCACTGCAGATCTGAACAAAGTACTTCCAGATAGTCTTCTCAGGGATCAGCCGAGATTGCTTTTTGAAATGCTGTGCACAATAACAGTAACTATTTTATACAAAGTTGAGCGTAAACTACATATACAGAAAACATTTGAAATGTCAGGTATCAACAAACATTTAGTTTATTATGCAGAAGAAAAACTAAAATTTTAATTCTCCCAGGTCCATGACTGCATCCTCATGATGCAAAATATAGGTTGAAGAGGTTTCTTTTTTCTAAAATGTGTCTGACAGTGGAGAATCTAAACACAGACTCAGCAAAGTCTGATAATGAAGGATAACAGGACTGCAAGCATGCAAGGGTATGGAAGGGGAGAAAGGAAAATCAATATCTAACACAACAACTATTATGGTACTTGATATTAATTATTTTTTAAACCGATAAACCTGCTGTAGACTGATGTCAAAACACAAAAGCATGATGCATGCAGTGTCAAAGAAAGTGCATTCTACTTACTCTTATCATGCGCTGCAGATCGCCAGCATCTGCCAGTTCCAGCACAATATTCAGCTCATTGTTTTCAATGAATGATGCCAAGTACTTGATAACATTTGCATGATTCAGTTGCTGCAATTACACACAAAAATACAAAAATATGAAAATGCATACATCCACAGCATATGCAGGAATGCAAACATTCACATATCTTGAGCTTGACTTGGATCATTTAAAGATACTTAAGCAAACAATTTGTGCAAATAACTATTTTTTGTCAGATTTTAAAGATAATCAGAACCTTCACATTTCCTTAAAGTTTGGGGAAGTGGTCTAAACCACAGTTTCTCCGACCTCAGAAGTGTAGAGTGACTGTTATATCAGGATGTAGGTTTACACCAGACATGCCTAGATCAGTATGCCCTGAAATTTATCTCCTTCCCATATTAGCAAGACATACTCATTACAACCTCCTGACAAGTTTTATTATGTTATTAGTGACTTTTGTACTTACCTAAGGCTACTACATTATACATACTGCAGATGTAAAACATATTACTGGAAAGTTGAATGATGTGGACACTGACGTGTAAGCCACAAAATACATCCACAAACATCAATACATGGAGTATTAGAAACCTATTATCCCAACTCCTTGTATTTTTGCTCCACATGTAATAAAAAGCTTGTCGCAATCAGCCAAGCAGGAACACAGTTTAATCACATAATGGTGAGATGATAACGACAACCAAAAATCAATGAACTGTGTTTGATTATCTCCTGCTTTGGCAACAAAGCCTAACAGACTGACAGCTTATAGATTTTTGTTTAACTCTCTTGGTTTGAAAGGCCACGATCGTGGCTTTGCCGGGTAGCACAGGCAAGGCGATTTTCATTACTTTTTATTGCAAAGTTCAACTTTTCTCTTTTCCATAAATGTATAGGTTTCTTGGTCTAATGTTTATCTCAGAGCAGCAATAATAAAAAAACAAACTTCACCACTGTCGTCTTCGCAGTCTTCAGTTATAAGCCAGTCATTGTAATGTTCATTTTTATCTTGAACCAAGAGGGTTAATACCTCAACTGCTAGTAGTTTGACAACAAACATTTAGGGCTTACCAAAATATGAGGACACATGAAACACTTGACATCCAGAGATTCATCAGAATTTTAAAAGAAAAGAATCATTCTTTTTAATTGAATGTCAAGCACATAGTCCTAGAATATCATAATAATAGAAAAAATTTATAGAAAAATCACACACACACACACACACACACACACACACACACACACACACACACACACACACACAAACATGATTTCACACCTTTAAAAGATCAATTTCTTTGATGCAATCCTGTCGTGCTTTAGCATCCATCATCTCAAAAATCTGAAAAAAATAATAAAGTGGAATGTTAAACAGAGGAGTATTGAACATTGGAAGTCAGATTATCATTCTTATGCTAATATGTAAACTACAACACCAAAGCTACACAGGGAGAGTAGGCAAACCACTTCAACACAGGAACCTGTAACCATGCTACTGCTAATTTTATGAACATGCCCTAATAAAGTTATGCATTAGTGACTTTTTGACATCAGCTGCCATTACAGCTAGCAGCTACAGTCCTTTTAAATCCTACTATTCTCATAAAAGCAGATTTTGTTTAAATCATTTGGAATTTGTTACTTTTCTTCTGCAAAACTTTCATCCTGTCTAACTGCACTCCATAATAAAAAAAGTGCATGCATTACATATCCCTTAAAAACACTTAGAGATACATCTGAAACAGTAGTGCATCTAAGAAAAGTATTTACCATTTACCTGAACTTTCTTGAGAGCAACAGTGCTCCCATTGTGACGACAGCGAGCACGATACACCTCTGAAAATTGTCCTTTACCAATCTTCTTGTCAATAATAAAGTTACTGAGACAACCATAGATATTATCATTCTCTGCTGCTACAGGCACTACACCTGCCTCAAAATCCATGGATTCCACTGCTGCAGCCATATTCTTGTGCTGGAAAGATGCCAACAAATGACTTTATGAGTCATAATGTAATATATTATGTCTACAAGGATCCATGTCAAATACTTGCGCATGACAGCTCATTGTTAGAGCACACCATCATCACACACGATTACTTTTTAGTTGTTTCAGAAATTTTTGATGCTGTGACTGTTTTCTTCTAACCTCTTTTGTAATTAAACATGTGAACTTTTTTTATTTTTGTTTACTTATTGTGTTAACAGAGGCTTTATCATTAACAGTCAAAGGAGGTGGCTTCATTTTTGTTTATGTTAAAAACCTATATGCCAATCTGTTAAAAACTATGAAGAAAAAAGAGATTTACTTGCAAGTTTACTGAGAATGTGCTAATTTTTGGGTGGCAGTGAACTACACTCATCTCAGTGTATTTATGTTTATTGTGTACAATCTTCAGATCCCTATATTGAGAGCTGTGCTATATGTAAGCCTTATTTTGTTTACAATATTAGCTACAGATTAATATTAATATTAATTCTTCCCATTATCTGTTAGTATTTTAGAGGACGAGTTCTATTCCTGCAATGATTAAATCTGGTTAACTTCAATATTCAATAGTTGTAATGTATAATATAAAATTTATACACTGCTTTTAAAAATGAGTTTTAACAAACTGGTGCCATGTAATAAAGCACATATACGATTATCGTAAATGATATGAGTATTACCTAAAATCTGGTAACGTTTAACATACTGGTTAGGGCACTGACTACGAGAGAAAATTATCTGTTGATCGACATCGTTTTTTTTTTTTCCTTTGGGCAACGGCATAATCAATAAGAGTATGTCAACGTTGCTGTAATACAAAACATAACAGAAAAGATGATTCTTGTTTTATGAAATGCACGACAGAATGAACACAAATCGATGTACACACAGTCATTAATCTTCATACCTGTTTGTTGACATTGCCGACACACGTAAAGTACTGCTATCGAAAAGTAGATCAATAATTTTAATTTACAGAAATTTTTTTTATCAATAATTATAAGTTCAAAAGATTCAAAAATGTCGAAGTCGCATACCTGCCAATTATATGGACGGAATTAAAAGGATCTAGTCACAAGCAAACTCTGCAAATCCTTGGCTCGAGTGCAGTTCGTGATTTCACAATAAAATGACACTGCGCATGCGCAATGGCTCAATAAGTTCTGCGCATGCGTTGTCAATTGGCCTTGCGTATCGTCTGCTCGTTTTTTCCAGCAGAATACTCGATGTTTGTACAGAAAGCTTTTATATTAAAATTATAATCACCAAGGAAGAATATTCTTGTAGTAAGTATTCAGTGGTGACTAGAACAGATTTCAGACGAACACACAGGTTTTGTATTACTGTATTTGCGGTGGCGTAGGAAGATCGTCGGCTTTTTTGCAAACTTCATGCTGACAGTTAGAGACGTTCACTTTCTTCCGAGGGGGCGACTGTCCCCTTGCCCGCTGGCTCCTGCGCCACTGATTTGCCCAAAAAAATATGTAAAATCGTGGCATATTCACTGCACATGCGCTCGAATTTTGAGTACCGTTTCGTCTGCTCCTTCACAACCCAGTCCTTAATTAACTGCTGTATAGGACACGTGGATTTTCATCTGTTTAAATTGTTCGTGGTTTGTTTTTTTCCCCAGGCTCTTTTTCTTGGTTGATGTACACATGTAGTGGGTTACCTACTGCGTAAATGTAATGTTATGTATGTACAGCTTGTACATCACTGTCAAGCTTTCGCCAAGTGTTCTACTTGATCTGCTCTGCACACGTAGTTATAACGCGACATGTTTCCATGCAGTACCAATTATAAGTCATATATACTACCCGCGGCAAAACTACGACAACAGTAAATGTTTTTAAACATATTTCTATCAGTAGAAATAAAATTTCAATTATTAAAATAACACACACACACACACACACACACACACACACACACATATTCCTTGAGGTGACTCTATAGAAGCAGATCGAGTCATATCTTTTATTAGGCATGGTACACGCGGTCCGGTCTGAGACAAACACGGGTACGTGTTAAGTGAACCTGGTGCCTCTACTAACTTTTAAGATGGAGTTGGTTACAACAGACGCTATTTTAATGGTTGTAATGGAGCATGAGTTTTCCAGGCTAAACAGATCCCATCGTTATGAGGATGTGATCGAGTTTTCCATGTCTATATCGGTCGATCCCTCACACAAAACAAAAAAACAACAAAAAAATCAAAGCAAAGCAAAAGCCACATATGTTTCATAAATGTTATTCTATGTCATATTTCTTATTGCTTGAACATTCGTGAACACACCTAGCTCTGCTTGCCTGATGTCATTATTTTTTCGTATTTAATTTATTCCCCATCCCTGTAGCTGTTAACGTTTTCTGGTGTGTTGCACTAGGTACATCCAGAGACATATATACATTGTGCTTCACCGAAAGGTTAACATTTACAAGTGTTTAAATGAATCAGGGCATCAGCTAGATTACAATATGGATGCATTTATTATACGAAATTAGAACTGGAATGCCAACTGTGCTAGTTAACACATCTATGTTAATATATTTTTATGTTCACCTTCAGTTATGGGCCATGGCCTACACTGAATGAAGTCAAAGTGAAGGTTTTCACGTTTTCTGCTCTACGGATCATTACCCTTGCTGCTTTTTCCCTACTGTACATCAGTCAATAGCGTAGACTCACCCTCTGATGTTTTATCTACAATTCTGCCCTCTGCTCCATTCATTTTCTTTACTGCTATTGTATTAATGCAACCGTCGTGACAGTCACCAATGTGTGCGCCGAAAACTGGACAACAATATATGTTCCTCTATGTCACTTTTGTCGCCGTTGTTGTTAGAGATAACGTGTTAACGTACTTTCTCGATTAGTTTGTGATTGCTACTACTTCTACAGTTCCAGAACTGACGAGCATGTGCTCTTTAGCAGATATTTGTTGTTGCTGTTATGTACATCTGTGTTGTTTGTGCAAAGCGCTTTGATGGAGGGGAGACATGCTGTAGAAATCAACATCATTAGGATTCTAGTTTCTTTTTACTGTAGCATCTATTTTCCTTTTTTAAAACTCCTTTTCCTTTTGTTGGTTGCTGTAGTCAGGTATTTCACACGTGCTGGGCACACATAATACTGTGCCACATTTCAGACAAGCAAGCAGCAGGGGTAACCTGGCTCCGGTGTCGGATTGGGTTCGGGTGCTGCATGCTGGGTTGTCCGCAGATACTGTGCGAGGCCTTCCAACCAACTAACAAGCTTAGCGGATTCACGATCTGACAGCTGGCGCTTCAGTCGGTGCAAGGAAAGTGACTGCACTTTGGTTACTTGAGGGAGGTGATTCCGTTTCTCTTCCAGTTTTAGCGGAGCACCACGGTGAAGAGCGAAATAAAGGAGGCTGGTGAAGGACCGAGGCTTGAAATTGGGAGGATCTCTCTGAGACGATGGAATTCCTTCTGTAAAAGAAACATCAAACAAATACGGCGAGTAAAATATTACTGCTTCATTTTCCTTCAACTGTTGCCTAAACATACATAATCTTTTAATTAAGAATGTGGCGATGTGTGTGTGTGTGTGTGTGTGTGTGTGATTGTGTGTGTGTGATTGTGTGTGTGTGTGTGTGTGTGTGTGTGTGTGTGTGTGTGTGTGTGTGTGTGTGTGTGTGGAAGAAGAACTGGACGGAGAACGTGAAAGGGTGGACTGGTTGTTTCATGCAGGATCTGTTCTCCACCGCTCAAGACTGAAGTACTTGTCAGCTTTTCCCGATGACCGGTTTGTGTTGTGGGTGTTGAGGGTGTTGGGTTGGGGGTGCGTGGGTTCAAGCTGAGAATTATGCAAAACTTCTCACAAGATCTGGGATGATTATTCTTTTCTACTATAAAAAGGTCGTAGACTGGTTAGTGTGTGCTGCTCAGAAGAATGCTTATTTTTAATGTTAATTTTTCTCGTTAAAAGATGTTACCCAAGGCTCCAAATGAAATTAAAAAATACTACGCAAAAGAAATTTCGACAATGTCATAATTTTTAGAGAATGTCGTACAAGAGCGAGCGAGAGAGGGGAAGACGAGGTGGGGAGGGAGGAAGCAGGGAGTCAGCGAGCGACAAAGTCGCAGAAAGAGCGAGAGGGATGGGGGAGAGAAAGAAGCTGCCGTCACCTCAACTTGTACCCCTCCCTCTCTATTAAGAACTTCGTGCAGCCCGTTGCCAAACAGGAACTGTTAAACTGTCTACATAGAAGGGACATCAAAGAACAAGTGTTTGACTATTTCGCTGTAATGACGCCGCGCATGAATAAGGTTGACTCAGATAAAATGATAGATCGAATGTTGACAATAAAATCACAGCTGGAAGAGTTTGCGGCAGAAATCAATCCAGGCAAAGTTAGGTACATCGTCTAGCATGATAACATTTAACGAATATCAAGAAGGGATAAACCCAAGACCTTATATTGTGAGGCAAATGTGCGCGCGATCAAGAAAGCTGGGTAATTAGGATGGAGAGGCAGTCTCATTCGCAGAATAGCTGAATGTTGTTAAAGATCCAAAGAGTTGCAACTTGTTTCAATTAGGGGAGGGTTAAGCTCAGTGAAAGATTCTCTGAAAAGATGGGTATCTGCCTTCTGCTCTCGAGATATACACCTACCATATACACCACCATGCACAAAATTAGGACCACATGGTAATTAGGAGTACCTGTAGACAAACACGATGTCACGACTGTGAACTCTTTCTGTCCTTGATGATGCTTGTAGCCATGTGCGAACACAAAGGGCTACCCCTTTATCTAGAATCAGGGAAACAGTATACTGCGCTAAGGTTTTCCTATCCATAAAAATGCATACCATTGGGCCTTTAACAAGTTGATAGGTGGATTTGAAAGAAAGGTTCTTCCATTTATCGGTGATTTATCATTATATAGATAAAGGTTAACAAAGGGAGATATACCAGACCCCGAGATCACCTACTTTACCCCTCGGATGTGCATATTTGCACTATGATCTTCTCTGAGAAGTAATTGAACTTTAACCCCCATACTTATCAAAGTTAATCAAGAAAAGCTAGATTATCAGGATACGGCTTGGACCATTGCTTCACACTTCTCTCTTAATGCAAACAATTATAATCTAACATGGTGCAAACAAACCTGTATAGTGTAACATGTATCCTGTAAAACGACTAAGAGCACAGATAAACAAGTAGTTATACTGAGTTTAAAAAGAATAAAAACAGTTCCTATTGATTTTACTCATACAAACGAGTTAAGAAGTTTGAATCCAAATAAATAAATACGAAATGAAATCTAAAGAAAGTTATTTTAATTAATTGTAAATGCAGGGTTAAAAATGGAGACATGTAAGCACCTAATAAACAAAAACAAACCCATCATCCCAGATAAATCATCAAAAGAAAATGGCGCGAAGCTGAGAGAACTGTTTGACAGACTGGTGGAAGAATAATAAGACGAGAGAAAAACAGCAGCAAATGAAATACAAAGAAAGACCAAAGATCTAGAAAAACTACAAGAATTAAAGAAGAAATAAATAAAAAAAGCATCAATAAACGATAACAATAACCAAAGATAATTAGAGAAACACAAAATATTATACTTTAAGTGAAAATTATTAGGAACTTAGTTGCGTACATGTGAGAGCAAAACGAGTGAATATATATATATATACCAGTCTCTTTGACGAGCGCTTTCCCAGAAACGAAAAGGAGTGTATTAACACAAAGTAGTGCCACTAACAACCACTGTGTTAGTCCAGTCTTAGTCATCAATGCCATTATTTTCAAGCCAGTGGATCACTTGCCCTTCTGGAAATAGGTTCTTCTACACCCGTTGAATTTATTTGAGCACGAGTAAACCCTTAGTTTGTGTCCGTAATTCGGTGTGACAAAAGATTGCAGCGGGAGCATCTTTATATGAACATATTTTTTTAGTCAGGTGCTTCGGCTGACCAATCAAAACACGTTTTAAAGATACTCAAAATCGGTTACTGTGGTGGTATGGATGTCACAGATCTAGGTGAGGTCGAAGGTCTCATCCCGCGTGGAAGAATGAAAGAGCGTGAATGACGTCAGTTTGTCTGAATGCGTATGGATGATGAAAAAAAAGATCTGTGACGTGGGTAGAGAATCTTTGGAAAACAATGGAGAAGAGGCTGAAGGAGAATCGTTAGAGGAGTAAAATAAGAGAAGACTAGAGATCGAGAAACGTTTAAGAGAAAGAGCTGTTGAAGAAGAAGACTCGTTTGAGAAGGAGAATCGTCAGAGGAGTAAAATAAGAGTAGACTGGAGACAATTCTTGAGAAAATAACGGAGAGGAAGAAGAATGATTGGAGGGAAAGAAACGTTGGAGAGAAGAATCGTTTGAGGAGAATCGTTGGAGGAAACAGGAATGAGAAAGGAAACAGTGTGAATAGTCGTTAGAACGAAGTTAGGTATTCTTTTTTTATATCTGTTATATTTGTTTTTTTTTATTATTTATTTTCTTTTCTAGTAAACGTAGGTAGAACTGCACAGGCAAGTCTTTTTATTTCTTTGTGCGTAAGAACACGTATTTGTGTGACCCGTGCGTGTGATTGAAAGAGAGAGAGAGTGAGAGAGTCGAACGTCACGTGGTTGTGACAATGGAGTTCAAATATATTAAAAGGTTAAAGGTCTCTCTCTCTCTTTCTCACCCCCCCCCCATATATAGGTGTGTGTGTGTGTGTGCACTCGAACGCTCGACTGGATATCGCGATAACGTGGTTATTATGTCACCAACAGCAAGAAACATGCACAAGATAACACATGGGTAAAGTTGGAGGGGGTAAAAGTATACAAAAGGGTATTCACCTAGATACCCATCTACCCTCATTCATCCATTTGGCAAGCAGAATTTTTGTGGGACTGAAACAGAACCTCTGTGTCGTGCACAAATCACCAGCTTTTAAGAACGGATTGTTAAGGTCACGTGATCTAGCAGTCTAAGAGTTGGCACAAGATCCCAGACACAATCGTTCTAGTTTGAGTACGCGATGTAGCTGATTTACCAAAGCTGACCGAATATTTTATCTGTAAATATACAGTTCCTTTTGACAGTAACTTGTTCACTGTAAATATCTTTTGAAAATAAGTGAATTTGACTCTAGAATTAATGTTGAGAATTTATGTTGAAAATGTACGTGCCCGTGTTTGTATGGATGGATATATGTATTTATTGATGTATTGATGTATGTATGAATGGATGAAATGACAGGAAGATTTGTATCTAAGTGCATGTGCATCTCCAGGCCATAAATGGTCGTGATTCGTATCTCGTACCTGAGATTTCAGGACTAAAGAAAGAAAACGAGGGAGACAAGGAGTAGAGCGGAAGGTTAAATATCCACCGATGAACGTCGGTCTTTGCAGAGAGTGAAATCAACACCAACAGTCGTATTTGTAAGTTGTTCTTGCTGTATTTCCACGGAACAAGGGAAGCAAGAAGTTGTACAGTATTTTTAAATGTTATAGGTGAGAAGCTGCCATTTATTTAGTGCATTGTTATTGGTGACTGGCTACCGCTTATTATGTATATCTTTCCAAGAAACTAATTAACATCAAGATTACAATTTTTTTAAATACTGTGGGTGACTGCATGTCTGCCACACGTCCTACTCGTTTGCAGGAGCAAGATGTCTGATTTAAAAAAAATGTTACAGGCGACAAGTGCATTTCTAAGGAGCCAATTAGTAACAAGATGTACGACCCTTTTAAATGTTATAGGCGACTGTTTATCATTAAAAAAAACAACAAAACACAAATTTATGTTCAGAAATAGCCGATAATCAAGAAGCGTGGGAGATCGAGCGTGAAAAGTGACGTACCTGAAGCAGACGATCATACGTCGCTGGGACTCAGGCTTTCTGAGAAAAGCGCTCGCAAGTCGCAGAGACGGAAATTTGAAAGGATACCAGCCAAAGCGCCATCTTAAGGCCCGGATATTGCGGATTGCAGCTAGACGTGTCTTTTTGGAGAAAAGATTTCTCGAGGCCCGTCAGTTGTGATATGTCCCCGGATGCTGCCACACACCTGTCAAGGGAGCGAGCTGGACTTTATTCCCGCTGCGTCTTTGACGGCGCTCTGGAGTTATGGGCCTTGCACAAGCGCTCACCTGCAGTGGATGACCAAAAAAGTGCTTGTGTATTTTTGTTCATTTATTTACTATTTTTCGTGTCCTAGAACTTAAACAGTTTTTTTTTTAATTTACAGCACCATGGGTGCAAGACATCAACTCTTTTTTCCTGATGTGTAAAAAATCCAGGCAGACGAGAATCCAGTGCCAGAGCAAACTGCTCCGAAAATGATCGACCATCGACTAGACAGGCTCTCAACAGCTGCTTCTGACAGCGGTAAAATGGCGTAAGTATGTCTGGCTTGCCCACGTGACTCAAGACAACACTCTAAGACCATCCTTCACGGTCACTCACCAAAGTCAACAGAGGAAGAACTGGCTGAGGAATGTATAACAGTGTATGGACCTTCCTATGATGAACCTGGCTGCTGCCGCTCAGCCTTGTCCACTTTGGAGAGGTGTGTCTTCCGTAGAGAACCTTGTCCACTTTGTATGAGCGTTGTCCATTGCTGAGAACCTTGTCGGGTGCTGGATACGCCGTCCCACCGAAGACCAGGTCATGGACTGTCCTGAATAGTGTCTTTTTAAAAATAAGACAAAACAAACTGAACGAAAGAATTTTATTATCTCTCATCTTAACCTCTTAGTAGTTAATCAATGAAAAAAGAAATTAAAAACAAAAAATTACATTTAACACAAACAATAAAAGAGCACATGAATCAGCTTTTCGAAACATCTTTTCTCTACCAGCAATAACCTCTTTACGAATCATCTGTCACGTTTTGTAACAAATGTATTTACTGCCCTTGTTTTTTTGTAATTATGGAAAGTGCGTCCACCTACAGGCGTTGGGGGCGCAGCGAATATTGGAGAAAAGAATGAAAATAGAGGGATGCGTCAATATTTTTCCTCAAAAATAATTTCCTCAGTACTATAATGATTGATTTAGGACTCGAACAGGGACTGATCGAGCAGAAAATGGTTTTATGTTTACTTTTAACGCGTACTTCATTCTCTCTGTACATCGTGTATATACTGCGTAATTTAAAGCGTACTTACCTGTTTTTGTACATTTGTGTATATATTGTTTGATATAAAGCTTACTTTATTTTCTTTGTGTATTGTATTTCATTCGGTCAGTGACGTAGGAATACTATTTTTAGATCTTTGGTGGAAATATTTTGGTGTGTGTGTGTGAGAGAGAGAGAGAGAATGGCATTGTGTATGTGTGTGTGTGTGTGAGAGAGAGAGAATGGCATTGTGTATGTGTGTGTGAGAGAGAGAGAGAATGGCATTGTGTATGTGTGTGAGAGAGAGAGAGAGAATGGCATTGTGTATGTGTGTGTGAGAGAGAGAGAGAGAGAATGGCATTGTGTATGTGTGTGTGTGAGAGAGAGAGAATGGCATTGTGTATGTGTGTGTGTGTGTGTGTGTGTGTGTGTGTGTGAGAGAGAGAGAGAGAGAGAATGACATTGTGTATGTGTGTGTTTGTGAGTGTGTGCTGGTATGTGTGTGTTTGCGTGTATGATAATCTGTATTTCGTTACGCGTGCATGTTGTTTGCATCAATGCTTTAATTTCTTTAGCTTACCTATTTTCTTCCTGTCGTTCCGAATCTAAATATTGAAAAACATATATAAAAAAAAGACAAAGCTGAAGCACTGTTATCCTCGCTCAGCAGTTACGTGATCACGTGACCTGTAGCACGTTGTGTGCGTGCACATCCCCCAGGACAAAGAACAAGGTTAGCGACGTGGCAGTTCATGGGATATCTGCGACCTCGACATATGCGTTATACCGCCGTCTGCTAGGACGAAAGAAGCCAACAACGAGAAACGGATGCTTAAACTGTTATCAAGAGATAACAGAGCAATTTACACCTAGGTAGTACATAAGCATTCGCAGTCTATTTGTAGATGGTACAAAATTTACTTATTTTGAAGACAGTGTTTGGATTGTTGTCGAGGATAATGTTCCGTACGTCTAGGAGGGTTAGAGAGAGCGAATATGCACTTGTCAGGTACACGAATGGAGAGAAAAAAGAAAGTTCGGACAAGGAAGAAAAATCAGACAGTCCGACAGACCTATCGATTGATTTAAGCAGGCAGACAGATAAGCAGACAGGAAGATAGGGAGCAAATGGACAGGGAGAAGAGAGACATCAGACTATGGACAGCCATTGTACTCTTCATCATGCTCACATCCCAACGTTTCTACTCACACCCTTTTGTTGCACTGTGTTAGTATGCAAGTGTACAAGTGATAGAAGAAAGAATAAAAAGAGAAACTCTTATGTTTTGTGAGGCGCAAACAGGAAACAGCCTCGTTTACATTGATGCTTTTATTCCTCTTCCTTTTACTTCTTCCTTCTTTTTTCTTTTCCTTTTGTTTTTACATGGTTATGGCAAAGCGAATGAGTTTTTCCACTTTTGTAATTTATAGCAAATAATCTGGTGTCACAGTAGATGGCTCTGTCTTGAGTTTGCGAAGATTAGTTTCAGCGCTGAGATTTTTCTGTGAGCAGATAGTACTTTCGTTCTTTCCAAGATTGTAGTGCTTCCTTCCTTCTTGTCTTGACTAGTGTGACGATTTTACGGTTCTCGAGTGTAGTGCGTAAAAATGTCTTATAGTGAACGTGTGATTTCGTGAGTGTGAATAGTCTTCGTTGGCTTTCCGTGCTTTCGTGTCTTGTGTGAAGTGAGCGTCCGAACTGTGTGCTCGTGCTGTCTATAGATGTGCGTGATTTCGTATTGTCTGTGTGGGATGTCGAGGTCGTTGTGTAGGCGGGAATACTTTATTATGTGTGTGGCGGGCGTTCTAGGGGATGTGTGATTATCTCTGACCTTGACACTGTTTCGGATGTCTTTCTTTACCTGCTCGATAGTGTGCACCCTCTGTTCGTGAATAATGAGACTTGACATACTATTTGCTCGTTTGATTGCTAACTTGCTTGTGTGCCTGTTCGTGTGTCTTTGTGAACGTGTGCGTGAAATCTGTTTACTGGATCGAAAACGCAAAGATGAAACATCTAAAATAATACGAAGACAACACGTGGAACAACAGTAACCCATAAACTTGACCCACAGACTATACTCATAGACAAGCCCCACAGACTAAGTGTATATAGGCAGGAGACAGTTAATGACAGAAGACTCCAGATATGATTTTTTTTTCATTGATGTTTATTTTTATCTGAGCAAATGTTCACATTCGTCTTGATCCCAGATTTCTGGTGACGGACATTGTATTTTAGCCCAGTGGAGGCACTGAATAGCGTTCACAACATTCTTAAAGAACGTTGAACAAGGCTTTCAAAAAAAAAATGTTGCTGTCTAGAGGCCTGATGGCGCAGCGTAATCCAGCATCAGCCGGAAGGGGAAGTTACTTCCCGAAGCGTAGACTGGGCATGCGCATGCTAGCTTCTGAGTTGCGATCTTTCAGTCCTGACAACAGAGCCGCCAAGTTGCTGACAAGCATCCTCTGCCGGTGACGTTTCTCGACTGAGGAAGCCACAGAGAAATAAAAAAAGTGAATAGGACATGTAAAATCAGTGGCCAGTACTTCGCTCGACGTAAAAACACTGAACTTGACACACAATTACAAAAATAATGAGCTGTGCATAAAATTAGAGAACTACAATCGAGAATAGAGAAACAGAGACAAAAAAGCTAACTATACAGGAAATACGTGGTCAAACAGAAATACTGGTGCACAAACACTGGGACAGTCACGCTGGCTAAAAGACATGGTATCAGACGTAGAAGCATAAAGCCATTAAATTCTTTGCAGACAAGACTGCGCCGAATAGAAGTCTTTTAAAGAAGGAATAAAGCTTTTTAAGAAAGGACTATACAATACAGTACAACTTTATTAATCTGCAAGGACAATTAAATACCCATTGCATAGACAGCGAAAGAACAGACGACCAGCCAGCCAACCCAAACAAACCAATGAACGAACGAACGAAAAAACCACGCACGCACACATGCACGCAAGCACGAACGAACGAAAGAGCAAACGTCAGAGAAAACTTTGTTTATGACTGTTAGGCGCAGGTTACGCGATGCTGTTGCGTCAAGGATTATACTGACGTAAGATCTGAAACGCAAGAGACTTTAGAGACGTGTGTGAGATATGTGACGCAAGAGGCTATAGAGACGTATGTGAGATGTGTGACGCAAGAGACTATAGAGACGTATGTGAGATGTAATAATAATAATAATAGTGAAGATTTTTATAGCGCATATTCACACTCGTAGAGAGTATGCTCTTAGCGCTTAAAACGGGGAAGAGACGTGGACTAAGTAGATACAGAACACAGGGGACGAAAGAAAACGACAGTACTGACAAAAACAGATAACAAAAGGCATCAAGTAACAGGAACAGAGAAAAATAGTGATGGGTAAAGTAGCAAGAGGGAAGGGGGGGGGTAAGGACTAGCATTGTGGACTAGGAGTAGTGCTCAAGGAAGAGGTGCGTTTTCAGTGCAGATTTGAAGGATTCAATTGTAGGAAGGTGGCGGATATGGAGAGGAAGAGAGTTCCATTGTTTTGCAGCACAGTAGCCAAAAGTCCTGTGACCATATGTTGTTGTTCTGGTGACAGGAACAGTCAGAGTACGGTTGTCAGAGGAAGAGCGGAGTTGTCTGGCCGGAGAGTAAGGGATGAGAAGTTCAGAGAAATAGTCAGGACAGGAGCCAGCAAAGAAATTAAAACACAGCACAGACAGTTTGTACTGGATGCGAGAACGGACGGGTAGCCAGTGTAGAAAACGAAGGAGAGGTGTGACATGATCCCGTTTCCTTGCTCTAAGTACCAGACGTGCAGCGGAGTTCTGTACTCTCTGGAGTTTCTGAATGAGGGATGAGGGGCAGCCTGCCAGCAAGGAGTTGCAGTAGTCAAGTCGTGAAAGAACAAACGTGTGTGACGCAAGAGGCTATAGAGACGTATGTGAGATGTGTGACGCAAGAGACTATGGATGTGTGTAAGATCTGTGACATTGCTGCCTATGTGAGATATATGAGATGTGTAACCCAAGAGGCCATAGAGACGTATGTGAGATGTGTAACCCAAGAGGCTATAGAGACGTATGTGAGATGTGTGACGCAAGAGGCTATAGAGACGTATGTGAGATGTGTGACGCAAGAGGGTATTGAGACATATGTGAGATATGTGACGCCAGAGGCCATAGAGACGTATGTGAGATGTGTGACGCAAGAGACTATAGAGACATATGTGAGATGTGTGACGCAAGAGGGTATAGAGACGTATGTGAGATGTGTGACTCAAGGGGCTACAGAGACGTATGTGAGATGTGTGATGCAAGAGGCTATACAGACGTATGTGAGATGTGTGACGCGAGAGGCTATAGAGACATGTGTGAGATATGTGGCGCGAGAGGCTATACAGAAGTATATGAGATATGTGACGCAAGAGGATATAGAGACGTATGTGAGATGTGAGACGCAAGAGGCTATAAAGACATAAGTGAGATGTGTGACACAAGAGGCTATAGAGACGTATATGAGATATGTGACCCAAGAGTCTACAGAGACGTATGTGAGATGTGTGACGCAAGAAGCTATAGAGACGTATTTGAGATGTGTGACGCAAGAGGATATAGAGACGTAAGTGAGACGTATGTGAGATGTGTGACGCTAAGGGCTATACAGACGTATGTGAGATGTGTGATGCGAGAGGCTATAAAGACATGTGTGAGATATGTGGCGCGAGAGGCTTTACAGACGTTTATGAGATATGTGACGCAAGAGGATATAGAGACGTAAGTGAGATGTGTGACGCAAGAGTCTACAGAGACGTATGTGAGATATGTGACGCCAGAGACTAAGGATGTGTGTAAGATCTGTGACATCAGACTTGGTAGACGTGTGTATGCTCTGTGACTTGTGTAGGTTTAGGACGCCAGAGACTAAGGATGTGTGCAAGATCTGTGACATTGCTGCCTAACTTTGCTGGCGATCGTTGCGCCCTCTTCCCCTCCCCTCCCCCCGCCGCTTCCCCTGTGCTGTGACGTACACTGGTCGTCAGCGTCCGAGCGAAGATCCCGTCCGAAGCCAGCAGCCTCGTCACCAACGGCTCCGTCGTCGACATCAGCGGGAAGAGCTTCCTCTGGCAGGTCACGAAACCGCGTGCGGCTGAGAAGAAGTCTGCTGAGATCTTCAAACATGACATCACACAATAATGTCATTTCAATATACACATAAGAAAATAACATTTCAATATAAATATATTACAAGAACTGTAATGAGTTAGGGGTAGGTCTTGTATTGTTTCGTGTGTGAATGGTGTCTTGTGTTTGACGTCTTGTGTGCGTCATTTGTTCGTCGTCATTTTGGGAAAAGAATGACGTAAAAAGAAGAAGAAAGACATCACAAACTGTATGCTAGTAAACAAGCTGTCACTAATGTACACGAAAAGCTAATACTTACTCTTTATTTTCTGTTACATTGAAAGACTGAATGACTAAACTAGTCCCACCTATCAAGAAAACCTGGTTTGAGCTTACATTAAGGTGGTAGTAAAAGTGCAGAGCGGGTATATTTTCACTTCACATTTAAAATAACAAGCTATGGACTATGCCAGAGTCCTTCCAGATACGCTGGTATCCTTAGCAACCGTAGGATCCTCAAGATTTATAGCCACACTACAACGTGGCAAGCAACACGTAAACATGTAGTCCGTGGCAAAGTCGACGCAGAAAAGTCGTAATGGAGAAATAAAGACACTGAAAATGACAAGTATTTATTCGCGATAATGACAGGATAACTAAAATAGTTCCTTGTCATACACCTAGCTTTGGCCCTATAGAGGGAATACTGTACGAAGTGGTGAAATAGATGTACAAAGGTAGTAATTATTGACTCATATTTACTGGAAATTTATGCGCAAGGCAACAAAATGTTTACGACAGTTTCTTTTTATGATGAACCTTCACAGCAGGTCCTTAGGCATAGTTTCCCAATGGTGAACAGGAGGCTTCAGCGAACAGATTTTGATAGAAATATTTCCGTAATTCTATTTTTAGACGTAATGATTTGGGAGGACGAGGAAGGTAGAAAGGCTCTATCTAGTCTATGACTGACGGGAGGTAAATAATATGGAAAACAGCATTCAGTTGCAAAGCAGCTTGAGTACCATGTGCTTTGTTTTCAGAATTAATAACTGTTCTAGAGCCATTGACCCGTAGAAGGGACGAAGAGAGAAAGATAGAGAAACAAGATATATTAAAAGTATGTGCTTGTTTCTCTGCGTGCCTGTGTGTGTGTGTGTGTGTGTGTGTGTGTGTGTGTGTGTGTGTGTGTTTGTGTGTGTGTGAGACAGAGAGAGAGAGAAGCATTTGTCTTTAGCTCTGTATTGCCAAAGTTAGAACACAAAACTAATTAATCCAATCTCAAACCTAGCTTCGTAAGCCACCATATATAAACCTTAATAAAAAAAACAAAGGTCTTATTGGTTTGCAGGAACTTGATTTTCACTTGAAAAGCAACAAGCAAAGGCAGAGAGAAGCCACACAAACTGTCCCCTCCTCCAGGCCTGTCAGAAAGAGTCGCCATGTCGGTTGGAAATTCGTTGTCGGTCAGGACAGGTTAGGATGTTGATGTAATGAGAAAAAGTCCAGAGTGTGGTCTCGACACGTACAGCCTGGAGGAGAAAGAGAAGGTGTGAGGGATCCATAAATGAAACGGAAATTAATTTTCTTTCATGTTTAATGCCCGCCACAGCTCTTGGAGCGAAGCTCAGCAAAAACCCAAACAGCATAGCGACATGTTCGCGACAGGTGGCCAACTCGCCACGAAACCCCAAGTCCCGTTTCGCCATGTTCAAAACCTTCATCATGGACACTTGGCTCGTACGGCTCGCCTTTTTGTCACTCGGTCACGCTTCGTCTGGCACCTCGCTGGAACCGCCAGGCCGAGTTCCTTCTGACAACAAACCACCGGAGCTCGTGTTCAGGCAAGCTTCGATTTACCCATCGGGTAAGGTGCCCTCGCTTGGGTAAATCGTAACCGATAGGTCGACTCCTCTCAGATTCATGGGTTGATGAAAATTCGAGACTGCTACCTAACGATCTGACATGCAATGATCAATTCCGACTTCGTAGAAGTGTGAATGCGCTTGTGGGATCAAGGCCCCCTTCAGGAATAACGGAGCCAATCAGAAACGCAGACAGCGGATGGAGGGGCTGATAAAGTTCCCTCGTTGACCATGATGGGAACACAGTTCTACATGGGCCCTGAAGGCCAGGGTTAGGAAATCTGTTGCATAGCTAAAGAAGTAAGAAAAAAGTTAGTCTAGAGAGGAAAACAATCATCACAATATTATTGTTTTTGATATTATTACGTGATGTCCGATCAGTGGATCAGTGATTGGTTGATACATGTTGTCTGATGAGTAGATGAGTAAATAGCTCGTTATTTTCCGTTGCTGGCTTGAATGAATGAGTGAGGAGAAATTCACCTGGCTTTCATTATTGACAGTCTCTGAAGGTCTACAATTTTTTTGCAAGGATCTACAGAGAACTGCTATTTCTTTCTCATTGTCATTACATGACATCCAGGGAGAGATAAAAGATGCTTTTATCAGGAGGACACTGTAGTTGGTTGGCAAGGAATTAAATGTTGAAGAAGTAGTAACCTACAACTTTATCCACCCTTAGGTAATTTACCCGCTAGGAATGAGCTCTAGGTAGGACAACCGACAGGTGACCAGTTTCACCGAGTTTGCTCGTGGGTAGCCAAGGTAACCAGCCTGTATAGACTATCCGGTATGTCTTGAAGACAAACCCTTGTAGAAGGTAAAGGACATACTCATGTAGCGAGGGTAAGTCCTGAGTAAGAGAAAGATTATTTTCTGCGTAGTTATAAAGCGGTGTGCAGACTCCATGAATGTTTTCTTAACCCCTTCGTAGTTATCAGACATTAGGAAAGATGTAACAACACAAAATAATATTCGCAGGGTCTAGACAGCCTGTGGTAATTATGGAGACGATTTTCCTTGATTTCCTATTTGACCATGGCTAAAGATTTACCTTCATTTCACAAATACGGTCTCAAGTCGCTCCAGTGATTCACGAACGTGAAAGATCCCCAAACAGTGCACAACTTGTTCTTATTATTCGGTCGTATGTACAAAGTTTTTTTTTCCTATCTAAAATGATTTCCCCATTGACATGCGCAAGCTTTGAGCTATTTCTTTCGTTCTTTCTTCCTTTTCTTTCTACTCTTCTTTCATTTCTTTATTAGTTCTTTCTTGTTTCTTTGCTTTTCTTTATTTTTCTTTCTTTCTTTTCGTCTATTTTTCTATTAAAGGGACAGATGCGCTGAAAAAGGAAAAAACAGCAAACAGTGTGGAGCGACATCAGCTACAGACGACAAAACTTCGCTTTGACCATTCGCTCCATTTCTGATGGACCGTGAAAAAGTGAAACCATGTTCGACGACAGGCAGCTAACGCCTGGAGCATGACCAGGTCAGGGGTCGATGGATCGACAGCTTTAACGTGCCATTGCTTTGCATAGTGGGAGACAAGCTTCACTCATGTCAAACTTCATCATAGCATGTTGTGGGTTAAGCTAGATTGTTTCCATTTTTTTTTTCTTCGGCTGGCTATGCCGGTTTCCAATGTCCCCGATGGGCGAAATTTGAAGAGAGATTTGAAGATTTGAGTTGGTTGGGTAATTGTGAAGCACTTGCATGATGGCAGGAGCAGCAGAGAGATGCTTTAACTGGTTTTGAGAATCAGTGGTTTCAATGAATGGAGAAGAACAGATGATGTAAGTGGGATCGCTGAGCTAGGACGCAGTTGGTCGAAAACTACAGAGGGGAGAACGCCCCCCCCCCACACACACCTAAATACACGCACACTCTCCTTTATTGTTTTCCTCCCAGAAAGAGACGCAGAGAGAGAGAGAGAGAGAGAGGCGAGGGGATTGATGTTTTACACCGAGCCAGCAACTAAGGTTATATCAAGGCAAAGCAATCAGCCCCGTAAACAGATGCCACATGCAGAGAAAGAACAGCGTGCCCGAGACGAGATCTGAACCCAGGGACAGGCACTAACCTCAGAGAGAGAGAGAGAGAATGGGATGATGAAAATAGAAAAGAAAATAGCAAAAACAATAATAAAATAGTAACCAACGTACAAGCAAACAAATATGCCAGCGTGATACTCACTAATGGGGTCTGGTGTAGTTGCTGCCCTTTGTCGGCGCGGTGATCCTACACAAACAGCTACCACAAGCGCTGAGCCCACCAGCAGCCACGACAACTTTGGTGCCATCACGCCTGGTAGGGGTTGTCCGTCACACGAAGACTAAAATGTAGCTGTCAGACAGATCGAGGACGGAACATAAGAGTGAAAAACTGATCTGAACAGAACTTAAATTCATGTCTAAGTCAAGTCAGCAAAAGATTCGACAAAAGTGTCGTGAAATTGTTTGTTTGTTTGTTTGTTTCTTTCTTTCTTGAGAAATTCACACATACGTTGATTCAATTTCTAACTAATAAACATCACTGAAGGCCACAGCCAATAAGAAAGGTTTGAGTCATAATTATACTAACGAGACGTTGCCATGAAAACGAGCCTACTTTTATGACGTCACGAGAAACGAGGTCTTGACCTCTTTCAAAAACCGAGGTAAAAATTGTGATGTTACAGACATGCATTTCGAGAACTTGACGGACTTTTGGGCGTTTGTAGTATCCTATGAACAAACGAAACTCACTCCTTTGAAAATGATTATTTGCCTTTAGTTTAGCCTTTCAACCAAACTTCTACTTCCTCTTTTTAGTTTTTCTGTGAAGTTCTCTGCTGCTGTGTCTTTTCGAGATCATGCTGGGAAAAGGAAAAGTTTCTGCTGTGAGAAACCGAGTAACACTGTTGGAATTTTCTGGATACCGTCGTAAATCTACAGGCGGTGCGCTGTCGGGACTGTCTGTCCTTCACCCCTCAACTCCACTTTGCACGTGCAGCAGGGCCGCCGAGAGCCAGCACGGGCCCCGGGACAGAAGATACTCCGGGCCCGTTGTAATTGTAAATTATTTTCCCAGTATATAACAATGTGTACAAGTCGATTGTCAATGTCTACATTTAAATCAGTAATGTAATACAGACTGCAAACATAAGGACAAGTGCACGAGGATCTACATCCCTATTTGAACATAAAAGTTGTTTACACGTGAGTGGTTATAGTAAATGAGGAAAGATGACGTGTAGTAACCCGCTCCACAGAAAAAATCCCCAGAGTGAGGAATGTTACTTCAAAAGCGATGTCGAAGCCTATTGTAGGTGTGATACAGATGGCTATTAGCCGTATATACAGTACAAGGAACAGTGTCAAGCATTCGAGGAAGTTTATGCCTAAATAAGTCTTCATCGAGTGTCGTTAATACCCTCATTAATTTTTGTTTAAGAGTTTGCTGCTACAAACAACAGAGCACACCAGTTTTTTTGTTTTTTTAAGTAACCTGCATAACAAACGCAGCAAACGCGAAGCACAAATCGAAAGTCCGTTCCTATAAATACACATTTATTCATTTATTCCTTTAGCAAAACCGCACGCGCGCGCACACACACACACACACACATTCTGTGACACGCAAACACATATCTGAACGGAACTCCTTCGGCCTCTTTAACATCATTTTGAAATGTTGAACACATCCAACTTTTTACGACTTCAGCCCCCGTCAGTCACTATCCGTTTAAATACGTGTTCAGTTTTAGAAGACAAACCAAATGTTTTTAAGACCAATTTATAGCCAATAATTGTTATTAATTTTAACATTTAAGTAGATCAAAAGGACAGAGCTTTGTGACAAGGACATAAAAATATGCACGTTTAGTATATTTATCTGAATTTTAAAAGTACATAGAAACAATATGGTCATTTATCTGGTGACTAAGGACTTTGTAAGGCTATATTTAGGAGCTTTTCTCAAAAACTTCATTATTGTCAGTCAGTTTGAGAGGCTTGGTAGTCACTCTCATCGACACTGATGTTCCTACCTTGGCTATTTGCCAATAAACAGAAAATCATAGAAATATAAATGAAAAATATTGTACTTACCAGAAAAACAAAGTGTAGCGTATCTCGGCTTTTTGAGTCTAGAAGTACAGGCAGGAGAGCGAGGTGTGAAAAGATGTGAAACAGTGTGTATATATATATATATATTTTTTTTCATAAGTTTTATTTCATGTCACAGTGTATTACAGCAGTGCCATAGCACATAGAAAATAAACAGAAAAAGCACATAGACAACCAGAAGAAACAAAGCACACACACACATACACACGCAAATTGATGTAACATCTTTTTGCATCATCTTCCCTCATTCCTCATTTTTTCTACCTTTGCTTGCATATAATGTACAAATAAAATTACATTACATGAAGTAAGCTGTCACCATCACTCTTCTATAAACAGGTTCTTATACAAATTCACATTAAGTCTAAAGCAGTAAGGTCCATATCTTTAAAGCTACCCCATTCTATTTAATCTTTTGGATTAATCTTTAGCATTATACACTTTATAAGTTAATGTTCTAAATACTTCATAATAAATCTGACAGATTCATCAATAATAGTACAAACAAGCTGCCATGATCCTTTTCAAAGGGAAAAAGCATTTACATAGAACTTATTAATCAAATGAGAGCAGCAACATTCTTGTAGAGATTAACACCAACTGAAATCTACTTTGTTGCACAATTGACCCTTGGATTGCTCAGAAAAATGATTGCCATACTGTACACTGTGATCAACCCCATGCAGTACTGCAGGAGGAAGGATGAAGCCAGCAAATTTGGTAAAAATGTAACATGCCTGCAACCGGCAACAAGAAACATTAGATGGTGGAAAATATTTATATCCATATGTGCACTTTGTCATTTAAGTGTATGGCAACCCCACATGGAAAGATCAGCACCTTGTAATCAACATGCTGTCATTAACAAACAAAAACATACAGGTAGAAGTACACATTAAGCCAGCGTTTCTCAACCTTTTACTTGTGACGCCCCCCCAGACGAATAAAGGTACGTCCGCGCGCCCCCCTTAGCCACCAATACCTATATGAGATATGAGAAAATGACCGCCTTAGCGGCCCCCTTTTCAGCAGCTTGCGCCCCCCTTGGGGGGCGCGCCCCCCAGGTTGAGAACCGCGGCATTAAGCAATCATAAGAAATTTTTTTTTTTTCATGGTGTGCATTTACCAAGGTGTGAAGAGATTTCTATATGGTTCCCATTGCTGATCAAAGGTTGCTAATTCCATGTTGCTAAGAGCTATATGTCTTTCCACTTTCATTTGTCTGTGTAATTCTTGTAAGAAGTTATATATATTTAGAATTCTTGTGCTAAATCTTGATTTATATATGTAGAACTTTGCCAGTATTATTATGCTGTCCATTATTTTATCAGTCTGGGTATTTTCACTATAGCCAAATAAGATAAGTGTAGTAGTGAATTTGAAATCATTAACATGTTTACAGTTATTATTGATTCTCTTTTCTAGCGCTTCCCAAAATTCTTGGACTAAGTTACATTTCAAAAATAAATGTTCAATCGTCTCTTTTTCTTGGTTACAAAAGGTGCATAGGTTGTCGTTTAAAACTTTCATCTCTTTTAAGATAATATTTGTAGCCAGTACCCTATGAACCAATCTAACCTGGAACCATTTATATTTAATTTCTTGAATTTTACTTATTTTCAAAAATATCCTTTTAAAGTCCAATTCGCTCTGCAGCTTTTTAGTCCATTTTTGGCAACAGTTTGGTACATACTCATTATCATTTAATATATTATAGTAGGGTTTTGAACCTTTCCTTTGGGAAAGAATTAGTTTTACAGAGAATTGTAATTCGGTTTTTATGTTTTCTTCTATGGGTACATTTTTATGCTTTAAATACTTTTTCACTGCTTCTACACAACTCAGAAATTCCAGAAAATTTGTGTTTAGCTGGTGGAGTTGTTTAAAGTATTCGTATGTAAGAAATCTGCCCTTTTCATCTAGTAAATCTCTTATGCTAAATATATTTTTTGCCAGCCAATCTTTATAAATAAAGGGCTTACCATCAATCTTGATGTCTGCATTATAAAAAAGGGGTTCTGCTAGGAGCTTGTCAGCCGTCTCTATTTTAACTTTATTTTTGAAAGATCTATATGAAAGTAGAACTTCCTTCCAAAATAAGTTGACTCTTTTGTAAGGTAGCTCACTGCCCAGCTGCTCTAAGTAATTAATTTCTGGTAGTACAGTTTGGATTATATTTGTCCATCTATGTTCACTAAATTTCAGTTTTCTAATCCATGATAATTTTAAAGCCAAAATAGAGGATGACATGTCAGGAATACCCAGACCTCCATTAGCAATGCATTTGGTACTAGTTTTTCTACTTATTTTATCTGGTTTTTTATTCCATACAAAAACATAAATTAGAGATTGTAGTTTATTAATAAGATAGTCTGGTGGGTTTGGCAATAGTAACCAGAGGTATGTTAATTTTGAAAGTATGACAGATTTTAGTATAGCAATTCTACCTATAGGTGTTAAAATTCTTTTCATCCATGTTTTCATAAGGTATAAGATTTCTTCAAATTTATTTTCATAATTTATTTTTTGCAAGTTTTTTAAGTTGTTAGTTAGCCATATGCCTAATATTTTAAATGAGGGGGGGTTCCATTTAATGTTGAGTTCAGGCATAAATTTTATTGAGCTATTTTTGAGGCTTCCTAGCCAAATTGCTTCTGTTTTATCGTAGTTAATTTTTAGTCCTGATGCTTTGCCAAATGTATCTACTACTCCTAAAATTTTTTCGAATGAAGTTTGGTCCCCCTTTAAAAAAATTTGAGTGTCGTCCGCAAACTGCGATATTTTGTGTTCCACGTGATTAATTTCAATTCCAGATATATGTGTATCTGTTCTTGTCATTATACCTAGAATTTCTGCACAGAGTATGAACAAGTAAGGTGAAATTGGGTCTCCCTGTCTACATCCTCTTTGAATTGTGAACCATGAACTGACTTTTCCATTTATTAAAACAGCTGACTTAATGTTGGAATAAAATGCCTGAATCCACTTAAGTATGTCAGGTCCAAAACCAAACAAGTGCATCACTTTATGCATGAATTTCCAATCAACCAAGTCAATGAGGGTGAAACTAAACCAAGGCCAGTGATCGCTCGTTTTCTGTCGAGAAAGGTCACCGAAATGGTGATCCAAAACAGAAGGAAATTGAAGGGCACAAGGATAATCATTACCGAGGACCTAACAAAGCAACGATACGCACTGCTATCCCGTGCCCGCGACCACCCTAGTGTGACCGACGTGTGGTCAAAAAACGGGAAAATTCTCGTAAAATCATCAACGGACCACAGGATTCGAGAAATTCAGTCTTTGACTGATTTAATGTCGCTTCCATCCACATCCTCATCGGGAGTATCCTGAGTTATTGATCTCACAACTGGTGACGTACTGAGACCCTGGCAGACCATGATGTTATCCGACAAGCAAGTTTACTGTGTGGTTTGTTTTTTGTTTTTTTTTTTTAACCCGCTGACTCCGTAGCGCCAGTTTACTGGCTTACCTGGTAGAGCGCGATGAGCTCTGCTCCACGATCGTGATTTTCTCTTTGCACGATTGTGGCCCTACTGGCAGAACACAATGAGCAACGATACGCTTACTATTGTGGCACGTGCTCCACGAGCCTGGCTCTGCAGTTTCTCTATCGTCTTCAAAATCGTGAATTTTAAGCCCATGTTTCTGAACATAGAAATATTTTTATTCTGGTCTAAGCGGGTTAAGGGCATGGGGACGGTGATCTTATCGATACGGATGTTCCTGCACCTTCATTTGTGTTAATATTCGATACCGTCAAGAGTGGTAGGGTCGCATGGTGTGCAGGGGGATGCGGCAGACCTTGGTGCTCTCAACATTTTGCGTGACAGATGTGGACCGTGTCCGGAACCCTCTGGCCGAAGATCCGCCGGTAAATACAGACCTAAGCTGGAGAACGCTCTCGCCAGTTACCATTTGTCCTCACTCGCGCATTGACAGTATGAAAAGTCACTTATTCAGACATCGGGACTTCCGACTGTTCCTGCGGACTTAACTATTTATAAGTGGGTAGGTTTTGCTTATCTACCTCTGATCTTAGTTTGTGTATGTGTGTGTAACAGTAGCTTGGGTATATATAACATAACATATAGTACATAGGTAGAATTCTTTTTATGATAGCTCTCTTTTTACATTTGTATTCCATTCATATTTTTGTCAAAGCTAGCCGCTGTTTTGACAAGGTTTTTTTTTTTTTTTTTTTTTGTCTCGGCGTTTTGGGTAGACACCTCCTAGTGAGCAGTTCATACCTCCAAAATACTTAGCTTTTTCTTGTTTTGTTTTGTTTTTATCTCTGTCTTTCTTTCTTTTCTGTCTTGCCCTGAATGCATGGTGTGTGTGAATTTATGCCTGAATGCCTTTTTTAAATCTGCAGCAATAATGGAAGTTTTGAACACCAGTATCAATCTAAGCTTGGTGTCCCGCTATGCTACTTTAATGACACTACATTGTAAAATACTGTTATACAGTAAGTGTAAATATTGTTCTATTGCGTATAGGCTAGTGTACAGTGATGTTCTACTTCCTCCTTTATATTAAATGTACCCACTGAACCCAGAAACAGTGTATATATAGCTTTCTCTAAGGTCCAACCAGCCAAGCTTTCTTTGGCCCAAGGACTCAAGCAAACGGGAGGGACGTCTAAATATCTCATAAAAATGTCGGTCTTTGCCTCCAATTGCTCCAAGCCCCGACCATTTATTTCCCACGAAATCCCATCTCGTTGAATCTTCCAGAAACTATCACCCCCTCCCTTCCTCTCAGGTGGGCAGATACAATGCATTCGGGCCCATGGGTGGAAGTTGCTGTCATCACAGTCACTGATCTATAAACCAAAATAGGGCCAACATAATCTGCCTGTATCTGGTTTGTGTGCGTCAAGAAAACGAGACGTTTAATTAAAACCTAGACAAACGAAGCTGTCATAACACATCTATAAACTGTTCCTCCTTATCCCTTCTTAATCGTGAAACAAGTATACATTACACGGAGCTCCTTAAAAACGACATTCAAATATAAGCATGTAATTATTATTCGAATAACAAATGTCGCAGCCACCGTAAAACTCTATTTACAGCAGCATGTGTGACACCTTCCTTGAATACAATGAGCGCACGATAAGAAAGATTGCAAATTGGCTTTTGGGGACGGATGGCGGGTAGATGATCTCCTTCCCCGGTGCTGCTTGGGCGAAGAGTGTAAGAAGGTCGGAGACTGGAAGGAAAGATAATTAATGACCTGCCGGCCGATGTGTTATTGCACGGTGTCCAGTGGCCTTCCGACTCGAAGCTTATCCAACCAGAATATGATACCGCTGTCTACGATTCCCACCCCAGGTTCGCCTACCTGAGGCCTGGATATTGTATACTATAGACTTGAAACTTAGCATCTGCATGTGTAATGCTGGGTGTTCTTTCCTCAGACATTACTTTAAAAGAAAAAGGAAAGGAAAAGAAAAAGGAACAAAATCCACTGACCAAAGCTGCCCCCCCCCCCACCCTTCACAGCCGCGGGCTCGGGTGCACCAGACCCCCATGTCCCCCCCTCTCGTCATGCCTGACTTGCAGATAATCTCAACTCACGCCGAAGAAGCACGCGGAGTTGAAAACGGAAGTGACGCAATAGAACGTTTTCATTGCGCCTGATCATGTCTTCTGCACCGACTCTCAAAAAGGAACATTATCACGTGAATATCACTAACCTCCGACCAAACGTGCCAGACAGAGCGGACGAAATGTGACCTTTGACCTGTGAATGGTCAGAAGTGTCGATGGTGGAAAGTGGTCCAGCAGTCTTGTCACTGCCTTCACGCATTCGCGTTCACTAGAAACTGCGGATTTCTCGCTGTAATCTCGCTGGCGCGAGAGACCAAACAACTGTCTTTGCTTGTGTACGCGCGATGACTGATCTTCCCAAAGTTGACTGAACTGTAGCTATAAATAAGCCTAACATTTTATTTTAACATAAATTATCTGCAAGTTTTTTTTTTATTTTACAACCAAACGCTTTAGTAAAATCATTATATATTCATTCAAGTAAAGTCATGGGTCTAGTATTTTTCGACTTTTCTTTCTCCCTTTCCCAACTCACAACGGACACTATAGCGTGGTTCTTGGGATCCCCCTCAGAAGATAGGGGGATTCTCCCAAAGATCAAAGCCGGAACGATAGCATCGTCCTTTTCTAGGTTCAAATAACAGGACATCCGCTCATAAAATAGGAGAAAAATACTTATTTTCAAGTTGCATCAAAATCAAACATGGTATTTTAAAAATGCCGGTAAGGTTGCAACGAGTAGTTAAGTACTGCCTTCGAGTATGAATGATGGATGTAATACGGAAAAGAGTTTCACTGTTTACAAGCCAAGGATGTGGGTTTTAAGTAAAAACAACAAACCAGTCAATTGATTAATTAACCACTGGATCCAGTGGCATTGGATTTGGGGCCAATTTGCAAAGATACCGTGATCCGCAATGCCAGACGATGTGCCTGCACTCACACATACCAACAGATGTGTCTAGGGACTGGGACAAATGAGGCCGCGTGTGTTTGTGTGTGTGTGTGTGTGTGTGTGTGTGTGTGTGTGTGTGTGTGTGTGTGTGTGTGTGTTGGGGGATAAGTGCCATCTGGTTTCTTTACGAGGCCGTCCGGCTCAGCGTTTTTATATCCCACGCCCCGACCGCTCAGCCTCCTGTCCTCGCACCTAATTGGCGAGAAAGGTGAGAAAGAGCGGCTCGTGATGGCACCACTGACTCCGTCTGGTCTCAGCAGAAGTCACTGGAAAAGCAGCAGAGCTGCTCAAAAAAAAAAAAAGCCGACCTTGTTAAAAAGTATTTAGATTACAGAAAGCAGCCGCCACTATTGCGAAAATTTATGAATCTTGAGGGCATAATCTCCGCATCGGTATGTGAGACGAAACTGGACAAATAAAGAAAGGCTATCTTTCTAAGGCACGTGCGCGTTTGTGTGTGTGTGTGCGTGCAAGCGTGTGTATGTGTGTGTGTTTGTGCAATTGTGTGTGTGTGTGTGTGTCTGCGTGCGCGTGCTCGCGTATTCACGGGTATTTCTTATTAAGTGTCGACCTGTGTGAGTACCCAACCTGTAGAGAAATTCATGGGACTGATGGATATGGTGCAACTAGAAAGTTACTGATGATTCTAGAAAATTCTTTGGTGACATGAAACGATAAAAACGATTTTATAGAAACCAAGAAAGAAAATCAGAAGTGAATTATCTTTGTCTTCCTGCTTGCCTGCCTGTTTGCCATGCAGGTATGCACGCACACACACACACACACACACACAAACACACACACACACACACACAAATGAATGTACCTGGAAATATCATGCATAATCAAACAACATCATTTTGAATGAAAGATTTCAAACAACAAAAAAACCAACACTCATACCCTGCTAACAAAAATTCCAAACAACACACAGAGAGATGAAAAAAAAACCAACCAAATGTCTGGTATGTATGACAAAAAGTGAAGAGCTAAGCCATGTTGCAACAGTTTTACTGTCCTTCCCAACCTTTTTCCATGGCGGAAGAGTTTTGCGGTTACGATAACCGGTTGCGACAGGTCCAGGAATTACAAGACCGAGAAAAAAATGGCGTGAAAAATAAAAGCCATACAAGTGTCTTTCCTTAGGAAAGAAGGATAGTGATGTGACATCAAAAAGAAGCAGCAGAAGGAACAAAAAAAAAATCTGTCTGGCTGGATGTCCACAACATTCTATTCAGTAATATTAATTTATTTCTGGCATTCAGGGGCCACCTTTACCCCAACCTACACGAGGGCTTTATATGTTTCGTTTGGTGGTTTATTGTTGACAAGCAGGTGCGAAGCAAACAACTCAGTGGGTTCAAAGGAGCGTAGAAAAATTAGAAACTGGTTCCCTTTTCATTTAAGACCGGTAGAGCACACAATTTTTAAAGCATAGCCAGCAAACTGTGGAAAGTGCAGTGAGAGTAGCTGTTAAACCAATGGACTTGTCCTGTGTCCAGTCAAGCTGTTGAGTTGTACAGAATACAATTCATATGATCAGAATACAGCAAAGCAGTTGTCAAACTCGTTCATTTGTCCAGAATACAACAGGCTAGCCTCCGATGCAGTTAATTTGTTCAGAATTTAAAAAATCTGGCTGCTAATTAAGTTGATTAGTATACAAGAATATACAGAAATGCAACAAGTTTTCTGCTAATGCAGTTTAGTCCAGAATACAGCTGACAGAATCAGAATACTGCAAGTAGATATATTTTTTTATTGTTGAATTTAGTAGAAAGACTAAAATACAAACACTAAAGTTAGCAAACATCCTCAGATAATTACGATACTGCTGTAGCTTCTTTTGATATTTAAAGTCCAGAAACAATTAGTTTCAGGTTGTTGTTTTGATAAAACAAACTCACTCGCGCACACTCACTCACTCACTCACTCACTCACACTCACTCACTCACTCACTCACTCACTCACTCACATACGCACGCGTACATGTATATCTGTCATAAAAGGTCTCGTTTTGGAAGCACATAATGCCACGACCTCAAACACTGGGTTGGAAACGGAGAGTCAATCATAAAAGTTTTTTTTCCATCACAAGCATGACAAAAGTTCACTTATAATAAAAATTCCCCGACGGCGTGTGAGTCCTTTAGCTAGGTGTTAACGAACTGGAAAGAAACATTTTGCCCGTCTATCACCCTTGGCCAGTGGTCTTCTCATTCTTTTTCCCTTTTTCCTTCGTTGCCGACACTCTGTGTACAAGATGATGCAGAAAGTCACGGCGCCATTTTATTGCGTTACCATGACTACCCTACTCTAACACCAGTTTTATTAGTCGCAGGAAAATGTAGTGTTACCCGCCTTTCTTTTGTTTCAAAATTTGATATAATGTCTTCTCTGCTGGAAGGAAGGAAGAAATTATTCTGCAAAATTGATCAGTGACCGTTAAGTCAATATACCCCGGGGGTAGTAAATCTACAAAGTAAATCTGGTCGACTACCTGCCTCTCCACCTGCTTTGCATCCCAGTTCTCAGCATATGCGAGTCCGTGTTTGTACTGCGACTGCTGTCTGTCTGTCTGTCTGCAAGCGTCTTACATCTGCACTACTAACAGTAGACTATTTTGAAAAATTTGAGCGTTTTTCTTTTCTAATACTGCGATTTATGCAAATATAGTTTTGCCTGCTATAGAAGTTTCAGTTTCTGTCATAATAATCACGAATATATAAGTCACCTGTAGTTACTATAGTCCCCCTGACCCATGGGGTAGTGAGGTGTTGAGACCCCTATCCCCCGGCTATCCGCTCCTCCTATTACCTGCAGTTCTTACTTGTCACTGATCGCTATAACTCTGTCAGGCTGTTTACTATTAATGTTTTGTTTATTGTTTGTTTGTTTCTTTTCACGTTGCCTGCTCATTTGGAATTAGCATGTAAAAATCCACTCTGCCTGCTATTGATATTTTGTATTACTGGAATGTTTTTTTTGTCCATAAATATATCTCTCTGTACAACCTGTAAATGTACGACTATCTGCCTGCCTGCCTGCCTCTGCCTGCCTGCCTGCCTGTGTCTGTCTGTCTGTCTGTCACTATGTCTCGCCACTAA